>JAEIGF010000591.1:11397500-12020000 GCA_018903485.1 Drosophila littoralis
CTAATTATGTTCGCCTAGAAACGCTCTGCAAAGGCGTCTATTGGGAATAGATTTTAATTGCCAGATACTGCAAGAGAAGAAGGGGGCGGAGAGAGCGAGAGAGAGAGCGCGTGTGTGTGTGTGTGTGTGTGTGCAAGTGTCTGACTGCAAGCTTATGCAGGTCAAGCGCCTTGAGGTGTCACTGCCCTTGCCCCTGAAAACGCGCCCGCCCTCACCACCGCTCTGGCCAAGTAAATGTCCATCATCAATCGCAGGGCAAGCTTTCGGTTCGTTTGCATTGTAATTATGCATATTGCTCTGTATATGTGCATGTATGTATGTATACGTACATCTGTGTGTGTGTGTGTGTGTGTGTGTGTGCGTGTGCGACAATTACAATATTTATACGCGTGAGCACAGACATTTAACATTAAATCGCTTTGATAAGCCTCAGACGCCGCCGTTGTTGCTCTTTGCTTTGCCTTTGCCTTTCATTTTCTTTTTTTTTCTTTTCTTGCATCCCGCACTCCCACTTTTTTCGGCACGCTCTCTCTCTCTCTCTCTCTCTCTCTCGACTGTAACCATAACGATCCCAAGTGGTCGCCCACCAGGTACCGTTGCTATTGTTGTTGTTGTTGTTGTTGTTGCTAGAGGCTTAAGCCGAGGCAGACGTTGCCAGACTGACAGCAGCTTTACACTCACGCGCAGGCCGCAAGGGGGAGCGTGTGTGAGTGAAAAGCACTCAGCATAAAATACTAAATATTTATGTAGGTTAGGAGTCGCAGCAACAATGACAGCCAGCAACAAGGGCAACCACAACAATGCAACAAACATATATGCATACATACATACATACATACATACGTACAAAGCATGCGTACATATGTACATATGTACGCAGGCAAGTAAATCAGTTGGAAATGGAATGCAACCGACTGCACGATACTCTGCTTACAGTAGTATAACAAAAGATGAAAGAGACTTGTCTTGATTATGTGCTTTATCTGGCAGCTTTATTTTGGACAATGACACTAAAACTGTGACTTCAGTGGTTCCCAAACTGTGGCTTGAAAACTGTAGGAGATTAAAAATGTGGGAAATCAATTGGCTTCAGATAAGTGTATATAGGAACCCGAAAAAGTCAATTGGTTTTAGACAAATGCATGCAACAATCCGAAACAATTTAAAATTTTAGAAGAAAGAAAGTTCATGGGTTTTAGGTAAATGTATGTAAGAGGCAGAGAAAAGTATCTCCGATTATATGGGTATATGTTCTGGGTCAGCAATTATTTAGCTGAAATACCGATAACTGGAGTACATAAGAACTGAAGACACCCAGTTTGGCGCGCAGACCAAGAATATTCAACTTTTTGGATGCTTTTACTTTTTGAGTTCCCACAAAATGATAATAACTCCCATTTAGAGGCAGGACCTTAGCTTCTGATATACATAAAAAAAATGCGTTATCAATATATATATTTATTATAATATAAAGTGCAAGAGTGTTCTATGTAATAATAATAATTATTTTATGATTTAGTTTCTTCAAAACATATTAAAACTAATTCTTGTATCAAAACTTAGGTAAACTCTGTGACGTCACAATCTAAGAACCTCCAATTCGTGCATATGGCAAGGCTAGAAACGGGAACTTAATTAGTTAGAGCTTAGTTGACGTGTCTGAGGTTCTTACGTTGTGACGTCTTAAGTCTTAACTATAACAGATGGCTAGGTAATCGACTCATTGATATATATCTATTTAAACTCTTATTTTTCGCATAGCCAAATGAACAAAATAAAAACCCGCTTTCGCTTTGTAAACAGAGTATAAAATCAATTTCACTTACATGATTTTTGCTGTCTCTTATTTTTCTGCATGAAGTGCGCGTCGCCTGCTTGTTATTGTTGCCGTTATTTTTTTTCCTCTTTCTTTTTTTGGAGCTTTTGCTCTGCTGCTGCTGCGGCTGCTGCTGCGGCTGCTGCTGCCGCTGCTGCTGCGGCTGCTGCTAAGCTTTGGCTTAGGTGCTCGCCGCAACGCACTCGCTCTTTGCTTTATTTTTTTTTGCTGTTGTTTGCTTAGCTTTGGTTTGCGTGTTTGTTGCGCACGCCGCAAATTTGTTTGTTTATTTCCTTTTACCTTTGTTGCTGCTGTTGTTTGTGTAAGTGGGCGGCTGCGTCGCTGCTTACAAGCTTTTAACGGTTGTTAACGGTTGTTCTTGCTGTTGAGGGCTGCGCCTGCAGTTTGAGTTTTAGTTGTTGTTGTTTTTTCTTTGTACTTATTTGTTTTGCTGGCTTGTTCTTGTTGTTGCGTATGTATGTATGTATTTGTTGTATGCACATACATACATATCTAATCAAATACGTAAGCTTTACAATATTTGTTGTATATATACTTTATTATTTGCACATAGAAAAATGCATGCAGTATTTTGAAAACTTCATGTTAAGCATTTTTTTGTTTTTTGTTTTGTTTTTACTTGTTGCTTGTTTAAATTATTTTTGGTATTTATTTGGTTGGTTCTTTGTTGTTGTTGTTGTTGTTGTTGTTTTTGTTTTTATGTGTATTTTGTTGCTGCAGCTGCCGCTATTTTCGTAAAGTTGTGAGTTTTGCATTTGTTGTTGTTTTTTATATTTGTTGTGTTCTTTTTTATTAATATTTGTACAGCCGTTGCGGTGCGGAGGTATTTGTTGTTGTTGTTGCTTTGTCACACTGTTTTCTGCAAGTGTACATTGTTGTTGCCTCTGTTACATTAACTCATTGTGAACTCTATGTAAACACAAACAAAAAAAAAAAAACTAGTAACAAAAAAAATGCGGCTTCATTTTGTATTTATTTATTTGCCCAGGCAAAAGGAACAACAACAGTTTTAACACACACGCACACACACACACACACACACACACAAAGAAAATACACATAAAAAAAAGTCGCGCACTTTGCGCCTGTTGTTGAAAAGCATTTAAATAGATTTTTAATTTATTTTAAATTACACTTTTCATGTTTTTTTTTTAACTGCTTACTATTTTTTTTTTTATGACTTTATTTAAATTTTAGCTCGCATTTGATTTTGTTGTTGCTAATTAAAAACAACAACAATTATGGAAGCAACAACACTTAAATATATAGCTAATCATTTTTATATATTTTTGTGTTTTTTTTTGCCCGTGTTGTCACCTGTTGCTGTTGTTGTTTCAGTTTCAGTTTCAGCAAATAACAACAACAAAAACAAAAACAAAAACAAAAGCTTTGGTCAAAATGAGAAACCGGTTGAAGCTGCGTCTTCGCTTGTTAATTTAGCACCAAAGCTTGACAGCTGAGCGAGCGGGTGGGTGTGTGTGTGTGTGTGTGTGTGTGTGTGTGAGTGAGAGAGAGAGAGAGAGAGAGAGAACGAAAGGCAGCGCAGAGATGGCGAGCGGGGCCGGGCGCTAGTTCTAATTCGAAACTTTTGACTTCGAGTTTGACTTCGAAATTTCGTGAACTTAAGCTACAGAAATTTTTATTGGGCACATGCATTTCCGTGCGTGCGTGCGTGTGTGTGTGTGTGTGTGCGCGCGCTCAAACCAAATAAGAGAAATATAAGAGCATGAAACATGAATTGTAACACTGCGTCGTATTGTTGTTGCTTTTCGTACGCCCAAAAGCAAAGACGCCAAAAAAGCTCAACACTCGCACTCGCACACACACGGAAACAAACACAGGCACAGGCACACGCACACGCACACGTAGAACAGGGACATGAAAAATACATGTGTACGCAATTTGTTGCCGGCTGCTGGTGTATGGTGGCGGGGCGGGGGGTGTTGATAAACAACAACTAATACAGCACAGAATTGCGGAACAAACACGTAAAAGTTAATTAATGAGTAGTAGCAACAGAAAAGGAAGAAGCAGCAGCGCTGCCTGTCGCAGTGACTGTGACACTGGCCTGGGTCAATCACCTGGGTCGCAGTCGCAGTTACGAGCAGTAAAAGCAAAAGCAACAACATCGACAAACTTAAACAATTTGTTGTTACGCGCGCTCTTTCACTCTCGCCCGTTTTCGCACTCTCCCACTCTCCCTCACTCTCTCACTCTCCCAGTGCCTGCTCGCTTTATTTGCATTGCGAGCAAGAACAGCAAAAACAAAAGCATTCCAAGTGCCATAAAAGCTGGCAAACGAAAGGCCCAGCAATTGCTAGACGGAGACGCAGATTATCAAAAAGAACAGCAGCAGCAGCAGCAGCAACAACAACATTAACGCAAGTTTGCCGCGAGCGCAAAACAATAAATAAATTATATAATATGCTTGCTTGTTCTCGTTTATTCTCGCCGTTTGCCTGTGCGCCCAACACAGTGTTGCCAGACCCATAACCACCCAACCCCCCCACCGCCCCCTTTAGGCACTACTTTGCGGTATTTGTTTACTTCTGCTTTCGGTCTAACGGTAAGGCAAGCAGTTAAGTACAGGGCGCATTCAAAACTGAGCGAATTGCTGGCGTTGCCAAATTACGTACATATGTATATCCCAAACGGCAGCCGCTCACTAACTGTTTGCCTGCAAGTGTGTGTGTGTGTGTGTGTGTGCGTGTGTGTGTGTGTGACGACTAGTTTATAAATAGAGCTCAAGATGTGACAATTCTGTTCCAGAGCCAAGCATAACTGATAAATCACGCAATTGTGAATATGGCGAGCACCATTGCGACCCACGTCCTGTGCCACCCACACAGGCACGCACCCACACAGGCACGCACCCACGCTCACGCATATGATGAAGGACAAAGTGCAAGCAACGTCCTTCGAAAAACCATTTAGAAAATTGCGCGCCGTTTTTGTTGTTCTTTTTGATTTTTTGGTGCTTTGCTGTCAATAGAGCTGCCTCTCTCGCTCACTCTCTTTAGCTTGTGTGCTCTCTGCTGCTGCGACTGCCTCGACCTGGCCTAACGACTAGCTGTAGCGTCGACTGCTACGTTGACGCCAACGCCAACGGCGAAGTCGACGGCACCATCAGGTGGTAGCTGCTGCCGTCGCCGTCACCGTCACCGTCACCGTCACCGTCGTCGTCGCCAAACCAAAAATAGCTTTGCACTCACACAGAGTCAGAGAGAGTACAGTACGTATACGTACGCTGGTATGCTTGCATGTATGTATGTATGTAAGTAGCTGTTGTTACTCAATTTAGCACGTTCTGTCACTGTTGCTGTTGTTGTAATTGCTGCTACTGCATAACATTGTTTTCGTTATTTGTTGTTTACATAGCGTTGGTCTGCAGTTCGCAGTCCGGTTCACGCTGCGTATGCGTAATCTGTGCAACGAATTTAAGGGAACACTTGTTGTTGCTACCCATCTCTCTCTCTCACTCTCTCTCCCTCGCTCACTGCTGCTGCTGCTGCTGTTGACTTGTAGATCAGATTGCGAAAGCTCAGTTCATTTGAGTGATGCTGATAATAATAATAACTGCAAATTGCCAGCTGAGAGAATGCTTCTACTTGAGCTGAACATTTGAGAGTGGGAGAGCGCATTTGACTGAGCTTGCAGTTAAGCGCAACTCACTCGCTTATCTGCACTTACATTACAGGCTCTGTCTGCACTGTGTGAGTTTTGTGTGTGTGTTTGTCAACAGGGGAGGTAAGAAATTTCGTGTTGTGCTTTTAGCAGCAGCAGCAGCAGCAGCAGCAGCAGCAGCAGCTGGTATTGCGCTGGTATTGGTAAGCACTTGCTGTACAAGCTTCGCCTCTCTCAGCGCGGCGCTCTGTTTTGTATGCGAGACGCGAAGCGACGCGCTGCGACGTCGCAGCTGCAGCGACGGCGGCAGATGCGACGTCAGCAATTATTTTGTCGTGTTCGAGGAGACAACAAAATAATAATAATAATATAAAAACTTTAGCTCTGCTCAAGTGTGTGTGTGTGTGCGTGTGTGTGTGTGTGTGTGTGTGGGCATGTTGTTGTATTGAATATTTTGCAACAAATGCGCAACGTTAATTATTATGAAAATTAATAACTTTTTAAACGTGCGCTTCGCGTCGCAGCCGCCGCTGGCTTAGACGCTGGCGTCGCGACGACATTTTGACATGCGTTCGAATCAAAGATGATGAAGAAGAAGCAGAAAACCATTCAAAAACAAAAAACCAAAAACTAACAACAGAAAATCGAACGAAAATGAAATAAAATAAAAAAAAAATATACGAGCGGCACAGACAACACACACACACACACACACACACACACACACACACGCACAGCAACAAAAATGAAAAATAAAACCTTGAAAACGACAACAACAACAACAAATATAATAAAAACCCGAAAAAACTTTATTAGACTTTTAATGAGTGCGTTTTGCTTGTAGCTGTTGTTGTTGTTGTTACCCATTGTTTTTAATCTCTTGTTCTTTGTTGTTTTTGATTGATTTGGCGGCAAAAATAAATAAATAAATAAATATACTCAAAAAAAATGTACAATATATGTACAAATATGTATATGTGAAGAAATTATATAAATAAATGTATGAAAAATGAAAAGCAATTCGAAAATACGAGACGAAAGCAAATAAACCAAAAAAATGAAACTGGAAATTCATTAATATGTTAATTTTGGGCTTGTTTCTGCCATACAAAAATTAACACACACACACACACACACGCACACATAGCCGCACATGGGCACGTAAAAGACACATACATACACATGTATCATATACATATATGCACATGTAAATGTACTGTTGCTTTTGCTTGTTTTTGTTTTTGTTTGTAATCTGATGGAATAGAACAAACATTTGTTGCAGCCGCTCTCAAACGCAAGATGGCGCTTTCTTCAGCTGATTAACCCCACCATCTCTCCGGCACAGTTGCATTCACAGAACAAAAACAAACATGAATATTCGATCATTTCATGTTGCACATTTTCGAATTCGACACCGATTTCAATTCCAAATGTGATTTTTGATTTTCGATGCTGATGCCGATGCCGATGCGCGCGGCCACTGAGCCGAAACAATAACAACAACAAAAAAATGTAACAATGTAACAGCGACAGCGACAATGACAACGACGGCGAAGACGACGACGACGACGACGACGACGACAGCGACGGCGACGACGGTGACAGCGACGGCGACAATGAACGGAACGCAGTAAACAGAAACTGAAACACAACAATTGAAGCTGAAGCGAAGCCAGCAATCGAACAAGCGAGCGTGCGAACGAGCTAGCGAGCGAGCGAGCGAGCGTACGTTCGACGTCCGAACAAACCGCTACAGAAACAGAAATTAATTATATTGAAATCACAAACTAAACTAATCAGCCAAAGCAGCCCAAGCAGCTAGGCCGCTGCCGTGAGCGAGCTTCGGCGGAGAGCGAGTCTGAGAGGCAGAAAGAGAAGGCGAGAGCGAACGAGCGTGCGAACGAGCGTGCAAACGAGCGAGCGTTAAGCAAAGCAAAGCGTAGCACTTTGCTAAGAGAGCAAAGTGGGCGCCAGCAGAGTGAGAGAGAGAGAGAGAGAGAGAGAGAGAGAGAGAGAGAGAGAGAGCGGAAGAAACCTTGACGTTTCGTCAAGCCTTGCCTAAAAGGATAACAAGAAAAGCACGCACGTACGCACGCACGCACGCACACACACACACGCACGCAAGCACACGACACAACTTTCATTTTGAAGTTAATTTCTTTATGTACATTTTGTAACTTTTATAGTTTTTTGTTTCTTTATTTTTATAACAACAACTACGCCGCGGCATAGTGGAAGAGCGCTGGCGTTGAGCTTTCGCAACGGCAGAGCAGCGTGCGCGCCAACGTCGCTGTTTTGAAGCTCGAAGCTGACGCTGCTGCTGCTGCTGCCGCTGCCGCTGCGAGTACCTCTGCCCGCACACTTACACAACAGGCTAGAAGGGCCGTGCAACAAAACGCACACATACAAATACATTGTATATACAAATATATGCACAATGTTTATGTACACATGTATTAAGTATGAACTGCATCAGCTGCCTACAGCTGGGTATCTCTACCTGCGGGCAAATTGAATACGTCGTTTTTAAATTCGCGCTGCTGCTGCTGCTGCTGCTGCTACTACTAAAAATGAACTAACTGCGCCGCGAGCATCTGCGACGGCAACGTCTTTGGACTTGGACTGCTGTCGACCGACTAGCGACGACTGTCGTTTGACTCGACAGGCGGCAGCACAGCAATTGGCAATGGCAGCGGGACTTCAAGCCCAAACGCTGCCAAAGCAGACTTCTTTTTTCTTTTTTTGTTTTTTGGCCAGGATGCGGGGGCGTACATGTCAGACAGCTGAGATAATTTGGCCCAAGACCTCACTCAAGAAAGCTTTCCGTTTCGGTTTCGGTTGTGCTTCTGTTTTGGGTTTAGTTGTTTTTGTTTTCTGGCCAAGTTGAGCGCAAGCTTTGCGAGCTTTGACTGCATGTCGTATACGCAATATATTTGAACTTTGCTCTGGCTTCCGTGCGCGCGCTCCTATAAGAGGCAAAGCTCTGCTGCAGCTGCTGGCGCTTCAAGTTGGAAAACAACATTTTCCTAATTAAACATGAGTCGTGTTTTTGTTTGGCTCCAAGCAACATTCCTAGCATTTACGTTTCAATTAGTATTATAGGCTTGTTCAATTAACCAAAAGAACCTAAAAAATACCAAATCTCTAAAAACTGCCAACCTTAACAGTTTGCCCGTTCATTTTTTTTATGAAGATAACGGTTTGGCGGTTTGGAAAAAACTAAACAGAAAAGGAAACATCGCTTAATTATCGCTTGATAATTTGAATATAAAAGTGTTTGGTAAAATAGACAATAAAATTAGTAATGACCATATATTAATAAATTTTGTGCGAGACAACAGTTATTAAGACAAGCTCAGAAGTATGCTATGCTTCATATAAATATTTTTCTAATTTTTTTTCCCCTCATGTGAGCACAGCGTGATCGACTATATTTCCACATTGACTTTAGTTAAATAACTAACTAATAAAATTTAATAACATTTTGTGTATTCAACTGTGCTTTTTGTTAAATATATTTAACAGCTCTGTTAAAGCTCATGGCATGTTCATTTGCTGTTGGTTGTGGATTTCTATCTTGCAGCTGCATGGTCACACACTTTTCTTTACAAATCGCCAAAAGCAAAGTAGCCAAAACAATCGAGCCAAAGCAGTTAAGTTTTCCAAAAACAGCCTACCTTAACCTATTAAGTGTTAAAAACAAAAACTATTAAAGAATTTTTCGCCATCTATCAAAAAATATTTAGTTTTAACAGCATACATATACGTTACATTGCGAATTGATCGTGGAAATACTTTTTGGGATTTTTAGCATGTCAGTATTTATGGCATATTTGTATTAAAATGTGCCGAATATTGCCTTAGTTATCGAAATTAAAATCTATTAAAACTCACGACTAATGCCATAATTATCGAAATAAAAAAAAACGACAATTCAAAAAACAGACAAAATTACTTACATTTATTGTTGGATGTATATAGAATTGTTTTTATCTAGGTCCTATGCCTCGCGCAGCACGTTAAGCTCCTCGGGCAGCGCGTAAATGCGCAGCTGCTTCTCAGTCATGACATCCTGCAGATTGCCCAACTCCTGCGGCACATAGGTTACGCCATCCATGTAGAGCGCCTTGTCCCAGGGGCACTCGTCCATGGCCATCAGCAGGCAGCGCTTGCTCCGCTCAAAGCTGGTCCGCTCTGTGGATAGGCAGCGCAAATAGAGGCGCCAATACAAGGAGTTGCGGCGCAGGATCGCATATTGTTCGGCCTCGATGCTGGACCGATGCGGATTGCTGGGCAGAAATGTCTCGAACATGCTCAGCAGACGATTGTGCACCAGATGCGCACGCTGCTGCTGCTGCTGCTGCTGCAGATCCTCATCAATGTCGCCGGACTTGCCCGCCTGCTGGACGAAGCGGCAGTGCGTCGCGATGACCAAATGAAGCAGCGCCAATATGCCGGCCTTTGTGCGGATGAGCCGTGCCCGCAGCTTGTACCAGGGCAGCGTGACGAGCGTTGACCAGCGCTGCAGGAATGCCAAATTGCGTGGAAACTCCTCGAGCGACTGCTCCAGCATCCTGACCAGCTGTGGGCCACGCATGGCCCGCGTCGTGCGCGCCAATTGGAGCAGAAATAGCTGCAGTTCGCGCAGCTGCTCCCGCAGATGACGGCAGCGCGTGCGCTCCAGCTGCGTCGGCTCCAGGGCGAACAGCGGCTGGCCAAGCAGCTTCTGCAGCAGCTCCTGGGCCGCCTGTGCCGCGTCCAGCAGGCACAGCAGTAGGCAATGGGCGCGCAACAGCAACAACAATCGATTGGGCATAAAGTAAGCCTCCAGCGGCATGGCCTGCTCCGCCCGAGCAGCCTGCTCCGACGCTACGCCCAACGCCGCATCCAACAGCTGGCGGCTATGCGTTAGCACTGTGCTGCGCTCCAGCGCAATGGACGCAGCATCGCTGTCTGTGCGCCGCTGCAGCGCCAGGCAGCTGAGCAAGTGCAGCGCCTGTTCGGGCTGTTGCAGCGCCAATAGCATCTCGGCGCGCACCACAATCGCCTGCAGCAGCTCCACATCCAAGCAGTCTGTGCCAGATGTCGCCAGGATGCGTTCGAAAATGAGCGTGCAGCGCTGCAGTTCTTCGGGACTGGATGCCAGCTCATACTCGCACATGGCCATCTCCGTGAACAGGCAGGTGATGTCCCGATTTTCGGGCTGGCCCAACAGCTGTCGCATGCGCTTCCGCGCCTGGCGTCCGTACTCCAACGTCAGACTGCCGGCCAGCTTGTGCAGCATCAGCAGCAAACGCTCGAAACGGAACCAGAGCAGCAAAAAGACCAAACGTTTCGATCTGTCCTCGGGCGCCGGAAAGGCTGCGCTGCATTTGAGCAGCAGCTGGCCCAGGCAGTCCACATAGAGCTCATGCCCGATCACATGCGGCATAAAGCTGGGACTCACGCACAGCTCCTTGGCCATTTGGAGCATGCTGCTGGTGTAATCCGCACAGCCAGCGCTCTGCGCCGGCAGCGCATAGCTATAGCGCTCGGCCAGGCCAGCGAGCAGCATCTCAATGGCCTCCGAGTCGCCAATCTGATCGATGCGCGCGCACAGCCGCTCCGCCAGGCAATTGGTGCGCACAAATGGCAGCTTGGTCAGCTGCAGAGTCTGCAGCAGCAGCTGCATTGTGTTATCCATGGACTTCAATGGGTATATATAGTGACAGACGTCGTCCGTGTAGATGCAGCGCTGCGGATCGAGGCCCACGGCAGCGTCCAGCTCCATTTGGCCCCGACGCAGCTGTGGGTACGGCAGAAAATTGTACGCCTGCCGCAAACGTTCGATGCGTGTCCATATCTCGGGCATGGGCATTCCGGAGCGCAGCACGAGCTCCTCGTATTCGACCAGTGGCGTCTCCTTCGCCGCGCACGCCTCAAAGCATTCGAAATTCAGATGGTGGAAATTCAGTTCCAGCGCCAGTTTCAGCAGCGAAAACATGTGGCCACAGTTCGCCGATTGGCGCAGAAAGAGGACGCAGTTGTGGAAGAGCTTCAGCATCAGCTCATCTGTGTGCTGGCGCTTATCCTTGGGTCCCAGATGCATGCGACGCATACACTGCTCATATATGTGCAGCACATCCGGCACATTGCAGCGCGCCATCGTGCCCTGGGTGGTCATTATGAGGGCCGTCCACAGCGTATACTCGTATGGTGTGCGCTCCAGCAGCTGCTCGATCTTGGTGGCCACCTGGAAAGGCCGTAAATTAGGTCAATCAATCAGTCAATTACATATTTACTCGGTCAATCTCAGTCAAGTGTTATCAATCAGTTGATCAGTCGATAAATCAGTTAGTTTGTCAGCCAATCAATCCATTAGTTGTTTAATTCATCAATCAGTCTATCGATCAATCAATCAGTCAGCCCATTAGTTAATCAAACTGTTATCAATCAGTTGGTCAATCAGTTAGTTTGTCAGTTAATAAATCAATTAGTTGTTTAATTCATCTGACTGATTGATCTAGTCAACCGATCTATTATTAGTTAATATTAGTTAATTAAACAGTTATCAATCAGTTCATCAGTTGGCCAATCAGTTAGTTTGTCAGCTAATCAATCAATTAGTTGTTTAATTCATCAATCAGTCTATCGATCAATCAATCAGTCAGCTCATCAGTTAATCAATCTGTATGTCGGTTTTATAATCAGTGTGTCAGTTATACAATAAACTAAATAGTCAATGTTCAATCAATCGGACGGGCAGGCAAATAAAGTCGGTCAATCTGTTAGTCAGTCAGATAATTTATCATTCATCAGTCAGTCAATCAATTAATGGTCGATCAAGCACTTAGTAAATTAGTCTATAAGTCAATCGACTTATCAATCAGTCATTCAATCAATATTTATATACTCTCTCTTTCTCTCTCTCTCTCTGTCCCTCTCCGATTTTCCACCCACCTGGCTATCCGGATACGTGGAACTGGCTGTGTCCACATACAGCTGCAGCAGCTGCTCATTGCCGGGATGATGCTGGAGCGCTGTTTCCAGCTTGTGCAACTGCTGCTCGGCGACGGCCAGGCGATTGCTTTTGGACACATTCTGCCCGAGCAGCTGATGCAGCTCAATCCAATTGCTCAAATATTGCGGATGATTGGCCACCATTGTATTGAGCTCTTGTATGCGCTGCATTTTTGCCGCCAACTCTGCCGTGGTCAGCTTTGGCTCAGCCCCGGGCCGGAGGCTCTTGCTCAGACGCTTGCGCTTTTTCACTTTGCGTTGCTTTGGCCGCTGGCATCTTGGGTCTGTCAAGCGGCGCATCCTGATCGTGTACCTTGGCCGCGACAGTGGCGGCAGCGTGTCCCATTTATTGTGTCGCTTATTGCATGACTTGTCCACATAGAATTCGACACTGGCATTAAATTCCAATGTACGCGGTGTAATGGCATTGTTCGGCTTGGCGGCAGGAGAGGAGCATCGGCTCGAATCGGAGCCCGAATGGGATGCGGCATCGGAATCGGATTTGTGGGAGTCGGAGCCACTGGTGGAGTCCAGATTATCCGCAGCTTTGGCAGGCAGCTCGTAGCTGCAGTTTCTCTGCCATTTAATAATATCAACATCAACAGCAGCTGTAAAAAGTGCCAGTAGAATAAACAGAATTCACAATAAATAGAAAACATGACATTACCTGCTGTTTCCGATTGCTGCACTGCAGCATTCACAGCATTTGGGTTCTCCTTTTGCCCGCAATCGCCGTATGCCGGAAAAAGCGACATATTGAGAACGGGATTGCACTTAAAGTCGTTGACCTTGAAATCCTTTAAGACAGTTTAGATTGGCATTTTGTGCTAATCTTAAAGGAATAAGACATCAGGTTCGGATACGTTTTCAAAGACTATCGATAGGCAATTATAAGTCTGACTGTCGCACTGCAGGGCAGTATTGAAATATCGATAGCTATCGATGTTCAAGCATGCATTGTATTTATTCGTACCCCTGATACGTACCATAATTTATTATAACAATAAAAAGTATTTACCATCCAATAATTGAAATCTGCATTCGCAGTTTACTAGGCAACTAGATTTAAAATTTCGGAAAGAATATTTCAAAATATTTAAAGCTTTATATATTTGCCCAAGGAAATTAATAAGTAAATATCAAAAGTAGCTGTTTATGAGAAAATGCAGCTTGGAGATATCTGAAGCTTAAGCTACTTAAAAGTTACTCAAAGAATGAGCGACCTAATAAGAGATTGTTTTTACATATTGCCAAATACTCGATTGCAAAACACGAAACATCGAAGAAAATTTAAAGATTTCATATATCGATAACATTGAATATATTGCACATCGCTACAGCGTGTGGCAGCGCCGGTGTTTTGTCAAATTCGCTTACTGCTCGTGCCGATATACGGGCACATTTAACCAACTGCGGCCATTAAAGCAAATTTCGCAAAATGTTCAAAAAGTATGTATAAAGCAAGCAGCCGCTTATTTGGCAACTAACATTTGTGGATATATAGATTCGAGGAAAAGGACAGTATCTCATCGATACAACAACTTAAATCGTCCGTACAGAAAGGCATACGAGCCAAACTATTGGAGGCATATCCAAAGCTGGAAACGCACATTGATTTAATACTGCCCAAGAAGGACTCATATCGCATTGCCAAATGGTAAGCTATGACTCAGACAGATCAATTCAAGCACTAAGATCCAATTGATTTTGTCCCAGCCACGACCACATCGAGCTACTGCTAAATGGTGGCGGCGAGCAGGTATTCTTTAGGCACCGGGATGGCCCATGGATGCCCACGTTGCGTTTGCTGCACAAATTCCCATACTTTGTGACCATGCAGCAGGTGGATAAGGGTGCCATACGATTTGTGTTAAGTGGCGCCAACGTCATGTGTCCCGGCCTAACGTCACCGGGCGCCTGCATGACGCCAGCGGAGAAGGGCACTGTGGTTGCCATTATGGCCGAAGGCAAAGAGCATGCGCTGGCAATTGGCCTGCTGACGCTATCCACAGAAGATATGTAAGTGTGTGCATGTGCATTCGTCAGCTGCCTGCTTAAATCGACATATATGTATATCCTTTTTCTCTTTGCCACGATTGCAGTTTAAAAGTCAACAAAGGCATCGGCATTGAGACGTATCATTTCCTCAACGACGGCCTCTGGAAATCGAAACCCGTTAAGTAGACAGCACAGCACAGTACAGCACAGCACGCCGGGCATGGCTAGCATCGGAGCTGCAGCAGCGTTCGCCATGCACTCGTCCTACTTTGTCTTCGAGAGCAAAAGAATGTCGTTTTTTTTTTTTTGTTTTGCATATGCGCAAATTCGATTGTATTTAAATAATTTTTGTAATTTAAAAACGTCAGTTAAACTATTTTAAATCAATTCGAAATACATACAATTAAACAATTGCACTTAAAAGCCAAAATGCGTGCGCACTTGACATTTGTTGCATGTTGCAACGCAACCACCTGTGGCAGGTGCCACGACGTGCAGCACATCAGGGCAGCAGCGTGGTCGAACTTAATGCACAATTCCAAAACTATCCGATTTTTAACATAATTACCTCATTTCCTTCCTATTTTCGTATAAGCTTTGTGACCTATTCTGTGTGCACAGGATGCGTTCTTTTAACATGCGAATATCGATTTTTCAATTAATTGGCCAGCACAAACAAATCAGCTGTTGAAAGTACAACGTTTGACATTGCAAATAACTTTATGCGCTGCTCCTGCTGAAACAAGCAAACGTGACGTCACACTTCTTATTGCTATGCCGGGACAAAGCTACAAGTACATGTGTATATACATACATATGCTCGAGCGCCCCCTATATGTGTGCATGTTAAATAAAACGATAGTTTGTGAAATCAAATTGGCAGCTGGCTAAATAAAAATTTATATATTGTGACGTATGCACTTAATGCTCACAGAGCATATGTACATTTTTGGACTAAACCTTATAGTCTGGGGCAAGTGAGAGCGCGCGTTTGATGTTCAAGTCGCATGCGCAAGTAACGGTTCATCTGCAAGTGCGTGTGACGTACGTACGTCTAAATGTGTGCATGTATTGTACGTCAGCAGCAGCAGCAGCAGCAGCAACGTAAAAGAAATTGTTTTCTGTTTCAGTTGCTGTCAGCATTTGTCGCATAGCACGCAGCCGACGACAATTGCAACGCATTTTGTAAGGAAAAAAAAAAAAAGAAGAAAATAACCAAAAAATACATGGGAAAAAGCATTGAAAAACCACAAGTGGTGGACAAGAATTGAACAATAGCCGGATTGGTAAAAGAAAAATATGAATAGCAGCAACTTAGCAAGCTGTCGAAAGTGTGGGCAGGCGATTGTGATTGTGTGTGTGTGCGTGTGTGTGTGTGTGTGTGTAGCATATGGAATAAAAAAGAAAAGGACATTCAAATTCAAATTTTCGTACGTTGCAGCAGTGCATGTACTCGTGCATGAGTGTGTATGCGTGTGTCGTTGTATGCGCCATTTAATGTACGAAAAGTTTTTCAAGGAAAACGGATACACACTGTTTGAACTTTTTTGAAGGTGCAAAGTGCAAGAGCAAAGTTTCCACTTTTCTTTCCCCCCTTTTTTTTCTGTGTTGTTATCGTTCAAGTGGGCGTGTGAGTCATGTTGAGATTTGCAAGTGGTCGCCAAGAGCAACGGTGAAAACGTCCGCAAAAGCCTGCACGCCACACACACACACACACATACATATATACATATGTGGGCCTGTCGGCAATATAAACAATATGGCTACAATATGCCGCTAGAGTGCATTTCGTATCCGTTACATTTTATTGATTTTACTCCAATCTTATTTAACATATTTGTACTTTTTGAGCAGGCTCTGGTGTTAATTGAGTTGATGTTGATGACATGCAAAGGCGAAACGTTCGCGCCTGCCGTTCGCATTTACAACTGAGCAACAACAACAACAACAACGACAACGACAGCAGCAAAGGCAAAGAAGGCGCACAAAGGGAACAATAATAACAACAACTACAGCTATACAGTTACAACTGGAAACGCGAGCAACAGCGCCAAGCGAAGTTAGCAGGCGAAAGACCGAACGAGCAAGCGAAACAGAGAGATAGAGAGAGAGAGAGTGGGAGAGGGAGAGAGCACGCGAGTCAAGGAGTTGCATGTGTGTGTGTGTGCAATATGGAAGACCTTTTTCTGCTAATTATCAAGGAGTCAACGGGCACCAAGCACAACGCGTTGCGACAAACGGCGCAAATTGCTTACGGTAAATGCCTGCATGCATGTGTACATCAATTTAACGTGTTTGTGCGTGTGTGTGAAAGTTGTGCCATAACAACAACAACAAGAACAACAACAAGAACCACAACAATAAGAGGCAACGGCAATCAGCAACAACACGAATTGAAAACATTCAAGAACGTAATTTCCTTTTTAGCGTTGTTGCTTTTACCGTTCATCTTCTTCTTTTGCTTTTTATTACTGTTGTTCCTGCTGTGGTTGTTGTTGTTGTTGTTGTCGTGTCCGCCCTTTTGCACATCCGCTGGCATTTCCTTTGTTTTTATACCCTGTACCCATTTGATATTATTAGAAAAGAGAGTATGATGAGTCTGTGCAAGGTTTATTCGCAGCCAACAAGTACGTCAATTGAAACGATTTTCATATCCATTTTCGAATAGGTGAAAGACATACGAAAGCTGTAAAACGTATAACTGTGCAGAATTTGGAGCATAATAGATTCGAAAGTACAATTCAATACGATTTTTAAGAGCACTCCATATTTGAAAATTCATAAATCAAAACATTATTCTTTATTTATGTTAGTTTAAATGTTTCCTTTTCGAGTTGATCCGTCTTTAAACTATATAAAATGTATTTAATTAGTTGAGAAAGTTGAGAAAGCAACGTGCTGGAATCAATACAAATGCAATTTGCTGCAATACGTATATGGATACAGGGTATCGTCTGGTCGGTCACTCTCGATCACTCGTTTTTGTGGTCCGCTGCATTTGCTTCGGACCGCAGCAGCAAGAAAGTAGGCAACAATTTGGGAGCATTTCTCGATTTCTCCATGGCCAGCATTCAGGGCCAGGCTTAATTGTTAGCCTGGTCTTAACGGCTGCGTTTTATGTTTCGATTTCGTTGACCGCCAATGTGGCCATTAATGTATTTGCAGATAAACTTTATCGACAGCATGGCATACACAGGGATCCGTCGCACGAGCTGCGCTCCGTTTGCTTTACGGCCCTGCAAATGGCCTTGGACACGAAGCGACCCAAGTTCATCACGATGGGCCTTAATGGCCTGCATGTAAGTAAAAACAAAAACCGCAAAAGACAGTAGAATAAAAAAGAGAAAGGCAAACATAATAATAGGAAGAAAAGTAACAAAAAGGCGGACGAGTCAATTATCGAACGGCTTCCCAGGCAATTGTGCGCCCGTTTCCGCACCGGAAACGGGGAAACGGAAACGGAAATGCTCCGACTGACGACAGACACGAAATTGCGAAAATTGTGAAAATTGCGAAAGGGGTCAGCTAATTGCTGGCACCCAGCCCTGCCTTACCATGTGGGAATCCATCAAGGGAAATTTCATAAATTCTAGGCCAAGGATAACAACTGCGCCTCACGCAATTCCTTCCCATCGAGCTGCTTGAGAAAACACAAAGTCTTTTACAATTGCACTTAAAGTAATGAACTCAAAAAGTTAGCCTTAAGATACAGCTTTTCTTGTTAACTTTATTCATAATGGAATTTCAGTTCTTAGAACTGAGTATTCAAAAATCAAAGGCAGTTGTTGGAATGAAATGCTATTGCAACAGCTTCGAAACATGCAACAGCTGGAATGCTAGAGTTTTCACTTCAATTATATATATGAAAAAGAAAACAAGTTTCTTTTTCTAGTCCAGGATGTTGCCTGGAACGCAATGGGAAAGGAATAACCTCTAAAGATACATAAAGTATATTTGCTGTGGTCATAGAGTTTCTTAAGTTCCTTGGCTTGGAATGAACTGGTATTGAAACAGTTTTGACAATTGCAAGCTGTGACTTGGAATGAAGCGGAAAAGAAACACACCTTTAGCTGTAGAGAGAAAATACACTTGGAACGAAATGGGAAAGAAATAAGCTCTAAAGATACATAGTTTCTTAAGCTGCTTGGCTTGGAATGAACTGGGATTGAAACAGCTTTGACAATTGCAAGATGTGGCTTGGAATAAAGCGGAAAAGAAACAAACTTTTAGTCGTAGAGAGAAAGTACACTTGGAACGAGATGGGAAAGGGATAACCTCTAAAGTTACATATGGTTTCTTAAACTGCTTGGCTTCGAATGAACTGGAAATGGAACAGCTTTGACAATTGCAAGATGTGACTTGGAATAAAGCGGAAAAGCAACAAACATTTAGTTGTTGATTCTTGTAAACGATTTTCAATAGCATACTTTAAGGAGCTTATCGGGAATTCGGCATGGGAAATCAAATAAAATACCAATTGTAAAGAAAAGAGCATAAGAACGTGCAGTAAACCTTTCCTTTTTATACTAATTGTTTGTTAATTGAAATATTGTTACCTTTTGCAGCGCGTCATCAAGGACGAACGCTTCTACATTGGCCTGGAGCCGGAGGATGATTCCGTGTGGCTGCCATCGCAGCTGTTGCGCGCCACAAACGGCATTCTGCCGTCGACGAGCAGCGAGGATACCGTGGTGAATGTGCTGCGCCTGTTCCTGGCCATGGCCTGCTCGCCCGCATGCACGCTGAACGGGCGACTGCTCATCGAGATACTCTCGCGGTGCGGCGAATGCTGGGAGCTGGGCTCGCGGGCCATCAAGGCTGCCTCGCTGGCTGCCGCCTCGCAGTGTCTGCGCACCTTCTGCGCCTTTCTCATCGAGGAGGCCGAGGAGGTGAAGAAGACGGCGCCAGCTGGCCTGATGACACAGACCCAGGCCTCGGCCGTTTACAATGAGGTTATACCCGTGATGCAGTGGCTCTGCAGCCGGCTGGTCGAGCCCAATGTGAACAATGCATCGCCAAACAAGAAGTGCGAAAATCCCAGCTCGCTCTATCTAACCGAGTGCATCTTGACGCTCAGCTCGGCGCTGCCACGCAATGTGCACGCCAATCCCCACTTCACCTCGTTTCTCTGGCAAAAGTTCTGCCCGACATTGGCCGCCGCCCTCGGTTCGCCCGGTCGCATCAATTTGGACAAAAAGTTTACCTACAAGTGAGTAAACGAGTTGTGAAATTCCGCCCCGAAAGGTGAAGAAGAACACCCCAGTTTTCCTGCCATGCCATGCCTATTCAATTGAATTAAGTACAAACATGGATATAGACATATTGCAAGTTGTTTACCTGTTCCCAGACCTTGACCATGTTTACATCTGTTTTTGGCATAGGGATGCTCTGCACATGATTGAGAACGAGGCGCGCGGCTTTTTCACGGGACCTGGCTTGGATGGGCCGCAGGCGCGCTGCGTCTACTTGACGGCAATCCAATTGCTGCGCATTGCCGGCGCACACGGATCGCTGCGTCCGATGCTGGAGGCGCTGTTCCATCGCATGGTGCTGCTGCCGGCGCCGCTGAATCGCACCGAGCCGCTGCGCTGTGTGCGCGAGATCTTCAAGAGTCCGGAGCGTCTCATCGATCTGGCGGTCATACTCTATGTGGACAAGAACACGGCACAGGGCTGCAGCGATGAGATGGCCCTCTTCCGACTGTGCGTAACAAGGCTTGCAGCGAAAATAACTTATATAAAGTGAATCTCTTGTCTGTTTTGCAGCCTGGTCGATGCCATGGAGGAGTGCGCCTATGGCGCCAGCGCGGGCAGCGCCACGGAGGCCAGCCTCCAGGCGAGCGTCGAGTGCATGGTGGCGCTGCTGGACAGCCTGCAGGTGCTGTGCAGCGGCGAGCTGACCGAGTCGATGATCAGCGACCAGATTGTCCAGGTGGTCAATGCGCGGCACGAGCTGCTCAAGGATGCCGACTACTCGGGCCCATTGACATATCAGAGCATGGCACGGCTGCCGGCACCGTATCGGGATGCCATTGTCGAGTTTCGTCAGAATGTTTTCGAGACATCGTCCGGTTCGGAGAGCGAATGTGAGCCGCCGCACGAGCAGGACGCCGCCTCGAATGGCTCGGGCGATACGGAGGGGCCGGAGGACGATGAGCCCAGCAGCTCCAGTGATGAGACATCGCGCGTAGAGAATCGCTGGCCCTATTCGCACCTGGAGGCGCCCGTCATGCCCATACGCACGGACAGCGACAATGATCGGCAGCATGCCCGGGATTTCGCCAAGGCGTTGCGTCAGGATCTGGTGCCAAAGCTGTTGCGTTTGCGCAGCTGCGTTGAACTGGACGAGGCCATGCAGGAGTTCGCATCGGCTGTCTGCCAGGAGAACAGCATGAATTTCTCTGATTTCGATTACAATCTGACGGCCATCAATGCGGATGGCATTTACTTGGCCATCTACTCCTCGCTACTGCTCAGCCTGCAGCTAATGCGCGCCGGCTACTATGATCAGCAATCGGTTAAGGAGAGCAT
Organism: Drosophila littoralis; assembly: GCA_018903485.1. Lineage (NCBI taxonomy): Eukaryota > Metazoa > Arthropoda > Insecta > Diptera > Drosophilidae > Drosophila > Drosophila littoralis. The sequence continues at coordinate 11,418,489 of JAEIGF010000591.1, forward strand.
ACTGGTGCCCATGTCGGAGCAGCAGTTCGTTACGTCCGTACAGAATACGGGCGTACTTGTCTATCTATCCTCGCCCTGGCTGTGCGAACTCTATCAATCGGTTATCATTTGCAATGTCCTGGAGGCCATGACCAGGCAGCAGCTGGAGGGGAATGGACCGCGTTGCGCCTTGGTCGATATGCTCTGCGATGCCGGCGGCCTGGCCAGCACCCAAATGCTATCCGAATGGCAGCGACTGCAGACGGCGACAGTGAAGCACAGCGATGACGAACAGCACGATAAACGCCGCGAGGCGGCCAAAAAGCTGTGCCGCCGCCTGCTCACCTGCTGCTGGGACTCGATGGTCATAGTGCTTAGCTCGGGTCTGGGCGATCTGCAGAGCACCGCCTCCAACAAGCTGGTGGCCCTCTCCAAGCGCACGCTACGCGTCAAGGCCAAAACCAACAAGTCCAATGGCGAGGCCCTCTATGCCATGTGCCTGGATGGCTTGCATTCGGTGAGGCACACAGTTATATATGCATAAGTTCTGGCTAATCCTTTGACTTTTTTTTTTTACCGACAGGCGGCCACTTTGAGCAACAGCCTCAATCTGCAGCATTTGGCTGGCAAAATACTCAATCTGTTGGCCTCCAATGTGTGCCAGACGAGCGGACCGCGCATCTCGGCAAGCCAGGCCATGTCCATGGATGTGGTGCTCACCGGCGGCCTCAATTTGGGCAGCTACAGCGCCGACTGCTGGCAGAGCATCTTTGCCGTCTGTCGCCATGTCAGCCAGCTGGAGCATGAGATTTTCAGTATGCAGAATCCGTCTATAGCCGCCTCCCCGGGCAGCACACGTCGCGATCTGGAGACGGGCGAGAAGCTAAACAATGGCAATGCTCAGGATAAGCTCAATCTATCCTCAATTCCCATCGACGATGATGAAACGTGGTGAGTTTGGCGATATACACACGTATGATTCGATTTGGTTTGATTTTGGGCCTAAATTGGAAGTCTCAACCGAATCGAAGCCAATCTCCACAAGCTCCTTTTGCCCAGCTAACTAACTCTTATCTATTCCATATTTCGTGTACAGCGTGGACGTGTATAGCTTTTTGCAGGCGCCGCTGCAGAGCCCCAATACGAATATCACGTCCATTTTGAAGGTTTACTCCGGCACCAATGAGACGGTGCTGCTCAGCCAGAGCGATACCTCGAAGGTGCTCTGCGCGCTCTCCCACCAGGCCGAGAATCTGTTTAGCGATGCAGCCGAACGGCTGAGTCTGCCCTCGTTGTGTCAGTTCCTGAAGCATTTGTGCCGCGCCTCACGCGATCAGCTCTACAAGAGTCAGGCGGCACGCAAGGGCGGCGGCACACGCATCTGGTGGCCGAGCAAGGGCTGGAAGAAGCTCGACTCTCTGCCCATGTCCCTGCTATTGCATCGCATCGGAGACGTTACGCTCAAGGTATTCCGCAGCTCGCGGCCCCTGCTGCACGTGCTCAAGGTGTGGGCCATAACAGGACCGCATCTAATGGACGTAAGTGCATGAGTTAACATATGGCGCACATAACCGAATTATTGCTGTCTGCTTTCAGGCTGCCTGTCATCGGGATCGGATGATCTCGAAGCGTGCCATTGAGTACATACACGATATAATAACGGCCCTGCTCGTGGAGCAATCGGAGCTGCCGTATTTCCACTTCAATGAGGCGCTGCTGAAGCCCTTCGAGAATCTGCTCAGCATGGACACCTGCGATGTGGATGTACAGGATCAGATTGTCGCCTGTCTCTATGAGATTGTTGAGGCGCATCGCACCGAAATACGTTCCGGCTGGCGGCCCCTGTTCGGAACGTTGCGTAACGCGCGCAGCCGCATGCTCAACATGAGCAACATCATCGACATCTTTCGCGTCTTTCTCGACTCCGATAATACGCTGGTATTTGCCAATGCCGGTCTCGATTGCATCTTGTGTTTGCTCTCCTATTTGGAGATCTCCGGTGGCGGCGGCGGTGGAGGTGGAGGTGGAGGCAGCGGCAGCGGTGGATCCAATAATAACGCTTGCGGCGAGGATAATGAAAATACATTTAGGCCAACAGATTTTCTGCATGAAACGCTGCGTTTCCTGGAGCGCTGCTCGAGCATTTTGGGCTTTATGTACAGCATGCCCAAATGCCCGAATTTCCATTCGACATACAAGATCAAGGGCATCTCGTATACGCATATCATAGACGCCAATATACCCAGCTCCATGGAGAATTTCACCTACTTTGGCAACGATTATTTGCAAACCAAGAACGAACAGTACATGATATCGTATAGATCGCTGCACATTGACAAGGACACGATTGTGAAGATCGATGAAATGGATAAGCCGTCGGGTGTGCTCAAGGTGTGGTTCCTGCTGCTGGACGGTCTGACCAATTCGTTGATTGTCTGCCCCTACTCGCATCAGGCGCCCATCTTGCAGACCATATTCAAGCTCTTCAAGAACTTGCTGGCCAGTCCGGGCATCGATTTCGGCTTCTATTGCATCAATCATCTGCTGATACCGATGATACAGGATTGGCTGCGTTACATCAACAAGACGGCGATCAGCTGGCAGCTGGTCGAGAAGAACTTCAAGCATTGCTGCTGCATGACCACAGATCTGGTTGTGGAGTTTATTGAGAAATCGGTGCCGGAACAGCGACGTTTGGGCGCCAGCTGTAAGACGCGCCTCGCTCAGATCGTACATCCCGCCGATAATCTAATCTATTCCAAGCTTAAATTTGTGACGGAACAGCTGCCCGTTGCAACGGAGACGCATGCCGCCGCCGCCGGCGGCGCCGGCTCACAGTACGACAGCAGCTCGAGCTCGGCCAGCGATGAGCACAACAACAGGACGAATAGCACAAATCCGGCCACAAATCTGAATGTCAATCACAATCTGATTGAGTCGCCCACCAAGATCTCCGGCTCGGCAACGTTGGCACTGAAGCAGCTGCTCCTCGTCCTGATCGAGTGCGCCGCCCAGTCGCAGGAGGCAATCGCACGCATATCGGTGTCGTGCCTGAAGCACGTCATCCTCTCCACGGGCATGCTGTTCAATGAGTCCCAATGGATGATCGCCTGCTCGGCCATACATCGCGCCTGTACGGTCACAATTGCGCCCTTGCGCCAGCTCTCGTTTGCCTTTCACGAGAAGTCGAACAGCTTTTATGGCGATTGCGCCAACGTCAAGGTGGCCGCACGTCGCGACAGCACTCTGGAGGAGCTGGCACGCATCTATGCCCTCGCCCAGCAGGTCTTCCTCTCCGACAATCAGCGCGAGCCCAACCAGAGTCAGGGCGCGGGGCAAACGGCGACGCCCACCACGACGGCAGGTGGCCAGTGCAAGAGCTCGGCACAGCTGTCCGATGATCGCAGCTATTCGTTCCTGCTCTATCCACTGAACAATGGCTTCAATTCCAATTTGGATAACTTCGTCATACGCATACCCTTTAAGAATCTCGTTGTGGGCCTGCTGGCCAATCAGATGCTGCTGCAGCTGGTGGCCAAGCTGCTTCTGTCGCGTCTCAAGTGCGTGCCGCAGGCCGTCTCCACGTGCATATTCGATAACTATGCCGGCTCGGCGTCAACGCCCAGTCATGACTACGATTTGGACTTTCGCTCCAAGGAGATCCTGTTGCGCTGTGTCAAACAGTATCTGATGTCCGCGCTGGAGTTTGATTCGCGTCCGGGCCTCAAGTTTCTCATGCAGAAGGTCTCGAATATTGAGTATGCGGCCAATTTGTACAAACAAATGACCTCCTCCTGGATGATATACTATATAGCGCTGGTCGACTCGCATCTGAATGATATTGTCGTTTACAATTTGGGCGCTGAGGATTTGAATTTCATATTGGAATCGTGTTCACGTCTGAACACCACAACCGTCAAGAAGAAGGAGAACTTTGTGCGGTATCTATTCTGCCTGCAGGACGCCTGGAATTTGGTCTGCGAACTATATCTGAGCAACTCGGCGCTGCACGACATCGAGAACGGAAAACTGCGCGGCCAGCAAAAGCAGCCCATGCATCTGGCCGCCAAAACCATGTGCATTGCCATCAACGGCAACGGCGATGCGGCCAGCAGCAGTGCCAATCCCGCGGACGCGGGCACGGATGCCTGCAATGGCAGCACAAACTCGACATCGCCCACCAAATGCGTCCAGCTGGAGGAGGAGAATGTGACGATGACAACGTTGATCAGCGAATTCCAGCCCAAGTGCCGCAGCAATCCGTTCGATACGAATCGACAGGCGGCCAAAGCGGAGGCGGAGTCCATATCACCCGAGATCGAGCAACAGCGTGCGACGAGCATTTTAAAGGATTCCAACTATAAGCGGGCAGCGCTCGCCCAGCTCGTGGTCGCCTCCATGGAGCTGTTGCGCTCGCTGCCCAACGAGGCCGAGGAGAATCTCAAGCTGCTGATGACGCCCACCATACGGGAGGCATTCCGGCTCGTCCAGCTGCAGGGCAATGAGCTGAAGGTTAACCAGTTTTAGGCAATGCTTGTTGAGTTTTATTTTGATTTGTAGGCGCAGCTAACAGGCCCCTACACATTACCTGGCTCACTCACTCACTTTCAACCTCTCTCTCTCTCTCTCTTTCTCTCTCTCTTTCGCACTCTCTGTCACTCGCTCGATCTGCATGTGCATCCTTCGTAAGCTTTTGTGCTATGAATGGAATGACTCAGGTACACACTAACCCACATCCTCACATCCTGACATCCCGACATCCTGATATTACACAAGTCCACTGTTCAACGGAAATCATAATTTTTAACAAGGTCTAACCTAACCTCAAATTGACCCAACTCGATGCATATTTGATTTAACCTTATCTATGTTCAGCCTTACCTAAACTCTGTTGAGAGTAAACCGTTAAAACTTGGCAATTTTCCCAGTTTAACTTGATTGTAATTCCACAATTTAACCAAAACTCAATTCAACCTAAGCCCAATTATATTCACTTACTTCAACTTAACCTCAATTTATATATAGTTAAGTTAACGTAATTCAATTTCAACCTAAGCTCAGTTTAAAAGTACACGATTTGCCTTGAAATTAATTCAGCTTAATTTTAAGTTTAAATAAGCCTAACATCAACTTAACCTCAACTTCAGTTGAAAGTCGCTTCGTTCCGATCAGCTGTGTGGCTTTGCATTACGGTTAATTAAGGCGACGCACGCTCTCTCCCCCTCTCTCTCACACGCACGCACGCACACACAGACAACCAACCAGCCCCGCCCCCAACACAGCAGGCAAACCATTTCAAAGTAAAAGCTCAACATGTCGGCACAAAAAAAAGAAGCAAACTGAACGAAAGTACAACTCGAATGCTGCAATAACAGAAAGAAGAAGGCGTAGTTCAAGAAGAAGACTTAGCAAAATGTAGTAAGAAGCAGCAGCAGCGGCAGCGTAGACAACGTAGTCTTGTACATTGTAACTATTTAGCAACAAAAAAAAAAAAAAAAAAAAACAAAATGGCCCCTTTTAACCACAACTTCAACAGGCCCACAGCACGTTCTCCCATTAATTCCATTATAGTCATAGTCTTGCTCTCTCCCTCTCTCCCCCACTCTCTCTCTCTCTCTCTCTCTCTCTCTCTCTCTCTTATGTGCACCACTGTAAAGTTCTCTCTGGCTCTCACTTTAGTTAGTTTAGGCGCATTTTGCTCCAGTGTCTAGAACTTTTCCAGTACGTAATGTAAAATCAAAAAAACAAAACAAAGAAAATGTCTTATAATAGTGGAACATGTGTAATATATATCATCGATCGCTATTGTGTGTTGTGCCTAAGTAGCTAACCTAGAAAAAAAGAAAATGAAATGAAAGGAAGACAAAGGAAGACAAAACAAAAAGGAGAAGAACTTCAAAGTAAAAATCAAAAACAAATAATATTTTTGATGGCCTTTAAGCGTAGAGCGCAGCGCCATATTCGATTCGAAGCTGTATGCCAGCATATATACATACAAACACACACACACACACACACACACACATATATATGTATATATGTTGGCCATATTGCATATATTTAACTTGATATATCTTAGCCTAAGAGCCGCTTGAAAAATTTCTGTATAGCCTGTATATTTCGGATATCGTTAAACTAAGCGATAGCTATAAAAAAACAAAGAAAATAACAAATAACGAATTGTAAACATACATATATCGAAATTTACATGTATTTCCTATCAAGCAAGCTGTAAAAACAAAAGAGCCGAGAACAGTTCTTAACTATGGCTAAACGTAAACCTATATATATAAATCGGATTTCAGCTCAATGTTATAGACATATTTGAAAAGAGAACTAAGTGTAAACTGTATTATAGTTCATAATTTGCCTCAACCAATATCCATATACATACATATATTATAGAGTATATACGAACGTGTATTATCTACTATACGCATATACATATATATATATAAATTATAAATGTAAACATATAGTGAATGTTAACTAACACAAAATCAGTGCCGCCCATTAATCCACGATTACCACCATTAAGAATTAGTCAAACACACACACACACACACACATACACATATATAGACACACACACACGCATATACCTATAAAGCCTAAAGTACTTTATGCATACACTTCACATACTTGTATATATATAAACGATATATACATACATACATATGCATACATATATATGCATATATATATATATATTTGTATGTGATCCGTAGTCCCGCGCTGCCTTTAAACTAGCATACATTTTGTACCAGTGTGCGTACCTAAGAGAAACACAAACCTTGCATACAAAATTTTGCACTAACTAAATCGTCATCGCTTTTTAGCCTCTGTTCAAAACTTGGTCAACATGTAATAGCTTTAAAGTTCATTTACGCCCAGCTTTTGAAAGCCCTCGATATTGAAATGAAATACATATAGCTACACCATACCATATACACATATACATATACATATACATATACATATACATATACATATACATATACATATACATATACATATACATATACGTATATACGTACACGTATGCGTATTTAAAGAGCAAAAGAGTTATATATGTACATCTCTCTATCTCTCTCTCTCTCTGTCTCTCTGTCTCTTTCACTATATAAATAAATGTACTTATATGTATTATAGTTGCCTCTTGAATATATATACTCTATGTTGTAAATGTCGAAACCGAAAAAAATCATTTTTATATATGACAACTATATGGAAGACTATATATATATATATATATATATTAGCTACAGCGCTACAAATCTATACGTACATATTTACGAGTATTATATATACATACATATAAACGAGTATACATATTTTTCGCTTCTTACGTTAGTTATATACTTGCCCAACTCTCTCTCTCTCTCTCTCTCTCTCTCACTCTACTTGTATTAACTTGTAACTAAAACTAATGTACTTCAGTGCGAAGAGTATGGCAACAGCAAAGAAATGAGAATACCGAAATGAGATAGCGAAATTATTGAATGGCAAACTATGTGTATGTGAACTTCAGCTCTGGAAGAGCGCGATTGTAATATGAATGAATATACAAAATTAAATAACGCTTTCGCAACTTTACTAAAACACATGCTACCGCTTTTAATTTCTTTTCAAATTCAGAAAATTGCGGGCGCGCTCTGCAAGCGCAGCTCACTTCAGTCGCCCAACGGCAGCTTAAGTGGCAACTCTGCGCGAGGACCCTATCGCCCATGATATCGATAGGTCGATACATGCGGGCACGCGCCACACAGTTCAAGTCGATAACAGTATGACAGTTGAATCCGATTAACTATTTTAAATGTCTAATTGGAAAATGTTTATTTTTCTGCATCCCACTGAATAATCTTGTCAATAATTATTGATGTATGCTCGTAGTTGATCAAAAAGTAAAAGAATCGAAATATGTTGTGTAATTTGTTTTTTGCCTTGTTTTATATGCCACAATATCGCGTTTATTATTTTGCATGTACATACGTGCACGTACTTCATTTGTAGTTGTTATATGCATATATGTATGTAGATATGTATGCGTGCATACATAAATATACACATATACGCATACATATGTATATGTATTTGTATATTAACACCTTTAATGGCTAAGCTTAATTTATTTATTACAGTTAGAGGACCTTAATTAGAAACTGTCTGACTTTTCAATTTCAACTTAAAATTATGTTGACATGAAAAAAAATGCCTTATCTTGGTTGCGTTTATAATTAACTCTTAAGTGTTTGTTTATATATTATTTTTAGGTTCTTTTCTTGTTTTGTTTTGTTTTGTTTTGTTTTATTTTGTTTCTTGCATTTTGCTTTTACTTCAACTAGCAAAAAGCTGCGCGCTGCGCTGCAGCTTTCGATTAATAATTAGGTATAAAAAAAAAAAAAAACAAAAGGAAAAAAGCGTAATTTAAATAAGGTCAGAAATCATATATGGGGCGAATTTTACATACATACATACATACATACATAATAATTATAATAATATGCGTGTGTGTAACTAAAAGTAAATAGTTAACATTTGCTTGCTGGCATTTCATGGTGTGTGTGTGCATGCGTGTGTATGTGTGCGTGTGCGTGTGAGTGTGTGTGTGTGTTTACTAGCGTAAATGTTAAACTTAGTTAAATTAATTAATATTTAAATCATTAAGAAAAGTCCATATAATAAGCGTTTTCATTTGTTTTCACTATATCTTTTTTATCCATGTCGTTTCTGTGTGTGTGTCTGTGTCTGTGTGTGTGTGTGTGTGTGTGTGTGAGAGCTAAACAATTAGAAATTAGAAATTTAGAGTTTGAGTTTCTAATTGGCTTGAAAATACATTTCGACTTATGTACGATGCGATTTTACAACTAAACGCAAAATCCATCTAAGTAAAAATAAAACAAATCGAAAAACAATTAAATCGTAAAAAGCAGAAAAAAAAGCAATAAAAAAAAAAATAATATATAAGCATGGAATTTTAGACAACCAAATTTATCCCAAATTTATCTCCTGCTCGTTTTGTTGTTTTTTGTGTGTTCTGCTTGGGGTATGCATTTTTTTGTTGTTTTTTTTTTTGGAAAGAGACAACGACATAGTCTGGATCCGCGGCGTGATTTTTTTTTTTGTTGGTGGGTGGAATTTTGCTTTTCGTTATTTGTTTATTGATTGTTGTTTATTGTTTTTTTGGTGTTTTGTTTTCTCTGTTGTTTTCTTTGCCGTTTTATCGTGTTTAATAGTTGAATTCCTCCTGCTTCTCGGAGTCGCTGCGCAGATCATTCATAAGCGGCTCAAAGCATGACTTTGGTATCATGGTGCCGACTATCTTTTCGCCCTCCGTTGTCTTCATGCGTATCACCTGCATTTTGCTATTGGAGCGCGTATTCAGGATGTGCTCGACACGGCCCCACACCGACAGCACCGAGCCGGCGAGCACATGATAGAGACGTTGCCGCAAGCCCACCTGTAAATTGAACGAATGAATATGTAGGATTATATGTATATTGGGAATTGGGTTTGGGTTTGGACTGGGAGCATGCGTCGGCTTACCTCGCAATCGTTGCCCAGACTGACATTGCGACAGTTGCCGTTCCAGTAGGCGTGCGAGCAGGTGTGCACCGAGGCATCGTACTGTTCGGTCCAATGGGGTTCGGCCTCCTCGCTGGCCACCTTGCGATACTTCTTCTCCAGCTCGGCGAGCGATTCGTGTCGCACCTGCAGGCCCGTATTGGGCCTGTATATCTGGCACATGATCTCCTTCTTGCTGCGCGACTTCTTCTTTTGCGCCTTGCTGCTGCTGTCCGCATCCGTGGAACTGCGCGCCGGCTGCTGCTCGATGACAACCACCAGGATTGCGGTGCGCTTCTGATTGCGCAGCTGATGCGACGTGTAGAAGCCCTCGTGCTCATTGAACAGATCCGCATACCTAATGGAACGAATGCATATAGAGTGGGATTAGATAGAGCCTGAGCCTGAGCATTCGGTTGTGCATTTTGCAATCTCACTTGTCTATGGCCTCCTGCCAGATCATGCCGCGCTCCACGCGCACCGTGTGCAGCTCTGTGGGTGCCACGCCCGTGGCATGTTTGCGCATAAAACGCATCAGACGCACACGGGTCACATTCTCGCCAGCAGCGCCCAAGTCTGCAGAGAGAGAAAGAGAGAGAGAGAGAGAGAGGATGAGAATAGATCAAGAAAAAGCTTCTATGTATGCATGGGAGTTGGGGCAAGGTTTAACCGTATAGTTATCTAGTTTCAAGAGCTCTACATCCTACTTTATAGGATCGGGAAAGCTGCCTTAGCTATCGCACCACCAACTCACCAACAATGCCCAAGTCGAAGCGACCGCCACGCTTGGCCTGATTGATGATGGCCGTCATGGTGTCCGTGAAATACTTGAATAGACGATTCTGCAGATCGACGGGACAGCCGAGAATGCGATTGAGAAACTTGGATATGTTATTGTAGTCCTTGTCCAGGCTGAGCACGCCCGGATGGCTCTCGCTGTTGACAATAATGCCAACGCCCACCAAGGCGCCGGCAATATCCTTAAAGAACTCGCCGCTATAATCGGTCGGCGGCGGCACCAGCGGCGTCTCATAGCCCATTATGGTGCGCATGACCGTCTCCAGCGCCTGCCGGCCATACTTGTTGTCGATGTTGAACTGTGACAGATCGCGCGTCTCCGTGGCCCGACGATCGCCGTGCGTGAGCGCGCCCAGCGATTCGAGTCGCTTGGCCACCGTCGACGCGAATCGCCGCTCGCCCGCCAGATCCGAGATGAGAAATATATATTCGGGCGCGTTCACCTGATTGGAGCGATGCGTGCGTCCGAATTGCTGTATGGCCCGGTCGGCGGACCAGGGCAGCTCGAGGGTAATGTGAACGCGCCGTCGCTGATTGAAGACGCGTCGATCGCTCTGCAGCGAGATGCCGCTGGAGGCGGCCTCCGAGATGATGGCGACATCCTTTTGGCCGTCCATAAAGCGCTGCTTCTCGGTTATGTTGAGCGTCTCGAGCGGCACATCCGATTCTGTGCGCGACTCATACTGTATGGAGCCATCGTCGCTTTGGACGACACGACCCCGCCGGCCGGTCATTTCGGCCACGTTGTCGGGACCGCCCAGCTCATCGATCAGCTGATCCAATGTGTTGGGCGGCAGCCGGGCACCGAGACGTTCTATTTTGCGCAACAGCTCCTCCTTCATGGTGCAGGCCCGTTCGATGGCATCCTTGGGCGGCGGGCCATAGTTCAGCTTGACCCCATTAACGCCCACCGGCGTCATTGTGCCCTTGAGCTCCTGTTTCTTTTGCAACAGATCCTGGATCTTGTCCTGCGTCGACTGCTGCTGCGGCTTGCGGCTCTTGGCCGCATTCAAAGCGGCAACCACCGTCGCGGACATGGTCGCATTGTTGTTGTTGTGGTTGCTGTTGCTGCTCGCTGGAGGTGCGCCGGCGGCTGGCTCCTTTTTTATTTTCGGCTCCTTCTTGAGGCTCTTCTTCTTTTTGGACTTCTTCTGGGTCTTCTTGTTGGCGCTGCCGCTGGACTTTTTGCTGCGCGCATTCACCCAGGGATCGATGTCGCTGTCGCTGCCGCTCATGAAGAACGGATTGAAATCGGAGCTATAATCGCTGGCCACACTGTGCCGATCGCTGTCTCCGTCGTGCTTGTCCTCATCATCGTCCTCGTTCTCGTTCTCGTCATCGTCGGCGTCCTCGTTCTCATCGTCATCGTCGTCGTCATTGTCGTTGCCCTCGTGCTCCTCGTCGCAGGCATCGTCGCTGTCCGCTGCGTCGTCGCTGTTGTTGTCCAAGTCGCCGCTGGATATGTGCGCCGTCTCCTCGTCGCTGTCGCTGTATTGCCAGGAGCCGCTGCGCTTCTTCTTTTTTGTTTTGCGCCCGCTGCCGCTGCCGTTGCCGGCGCCCTTTCGCTTGCTCCGGCTGCTGCTGCTGCTGCCGCCGCCGGCGCCGCTGCCGGCGATGCCGCTACTGCTGCTGTTGTTGTTGTTATTATTGCTGTTGTTGTTGTTGTTGAGCAGACCGTGCGGCTCCTGCTTCACGGGCGGCGTCTCGTCGTAGAGGCCCAAAATGCGATTGATGCGATTGCGATCGGGCGCCGGAAAATGCCGTTCCACAAACGACTGGAAAACGCCTCTGCAAAACGAAAAAAAATTTGTGAAACAATAAGTTTTGATTTCAATCGAATCAAATTGGATTTATTTTGGTTTAAGTTGACAAACTGCATTCAAAAGCTGCAACTTTCTCTCTATCTTAAAGTATAAAAGCACATTAAAACTTCAATATGCAGTAAAAGCTCCCCATATCACGACAAAAGCTCTTTAAAGCTTTGAACTGCCTTGAAAGCACGCTCTACTCTGAATTTAGCACAGCTTAAAGCTTAGACTTTTAGTCAATTAGTCTAATTACCGATTTGCTTGAAAGCTTTAAGTAAATGCAAATTAAAACTGTAAGCAACTTAAAGCTTTGACTCAAATAAAAGTTTAAACTCTGGCTAGAAGACAGATTCAAAGCTTCGCAAGCACATTAAAGCTTTGAGAAACTCTTTGAACTAAGCTCAAAGCTCAAATTCAGCCTGTTCTTCACTGTAAACTGGTTTAAAGTTAAAGTCCAAATTGATTCGCACAAAAACTCACTTGGCTGTGGACACAAAATCGGTCAGTTCACCATCGTCGCGCTCCAGCTGATCGAGGGTGCGCGCCTCGCCGGTGGACTGGAGGCCGATGACAACACACTTGCCATATTTGATGGACTCGCGGGCGACAAGCACCGCATGGTTGACCTTGGCCGCAATGCAGAGATATTTGAAGAAGCGCTGATGCGACGACCAGAACTGACCCCACATGGTCTTCTTCATGCGGCTCTCGGCATCGATGAGCTCGGCGGCCTCTGTGAACTTTTGCATGGCCTCCACCCAGAGCTCAACGCTCTGATCGTAGATCCTGCGAAACTCCTTGGATAGCGGCACCTCCTCAATCTTGAAACTGACACCCTTGAAGCTCAGCTGGCGGGCAATGTACATGCCGCGCAGCTTCATGTCCATGGCCACAATCTCCATGGCGCCGACGCCGCTGCAAACGAAACATGGATCAGCATTGGCTAGAAGACGAAATGTAAAGAGAACTTACCGACGCTCGACGGCGGTAATAAAATCACCGAAACTGCCAAAGGCTGTGCCCTGTCCCCACAGGCCCAGGCGAACCATATAGGCCATGTTCTTTGGCTCTGAGGCGCCCGTCGCGGAGGCGTAAACAACTCGCGCCTTGGGCAGCTTCTGCTGCAGCTCGAGCACCGTTTGGCCCGTCTTTGTTGGCTTGCCGGAGCCCACCGGGCACAGATTCTTCGCCTTGTGGCATTCATCGAATATGATGAGGCCCTCAAAGTCCTCGCCGCACCACTGCAACAGCTGCCTGAATCGCGAACGATATTTGCCCGTCTTGTTGTTCGACTCGCCAATCAGCGCCGAGTACGTGCTGAAGATGACGCCACGCTTGCAATTGTTGTTCGCATCCGAGCTGATCTTCGCATACTTGAACTGCAAATTGCAAAAGGGAGCACATTTTATTACTAAGTACTACAACTTAAAAGAGGAGTGCTTCAATTCGTAACTACTTGTAATTACCGCGCAAATGCCATTTAATTACTGGGCTAAGCGTAATTACCCAACAATTACTTGGGAAATTCTCCAACAATTACCCAATTTATTACTTGGGAAATTCACAAACAATTACCTAATAAACTACGAAAGCTAAAATAAATTTTAAAATAATCGCCAAAAGAAAACTCAAGTAGTTTTCAAATATTTACTTAAAAAAAGTAACTGAATAGTTATCACAAAATTCTCATTTAGCACAGGTAAAAAATAATTAATCAATTGTTAACTACTTTCAAGTAATTACATTTTGTGAAAGCTGCTTGGCAGACAATTTTTTCATGCACACAAAATGAAAATTTGCAAACACAATTACTAATGTAATTAAACTAATTGAGTTTAATTACTCTAGTAATTATATTTAAACATTTTTGTAGTTTTTCTAGTGCATGATAATTAAATAAAACAAATTAAATGCCTGGATAATTAAATTTACCCAGCACAATTACTAAAGTAATTAAGCTCAATTACTCGAGTAATTAAACTTGAAAATAGCTTACAGCTTTTCAAGAGCATTTGGTATAGAGGCAATTAAAATATATTTCGATAGTTAAGTGTGTCTGGCACAATTACTCAAGTAATTAAATGGGTAATTACAATAATTGAAGGTAATTTGTTTGTTGCCCACCTTATTGAGCGCATGGACCTCGATGCGCGTCGCTCCAATGTCGCTGAGATCGCGCTCCGCATCGTATTTGAGATCATTGGAGACGGATATCCAGAGGGCCTTCTTGCGCCCCTTCAGGTAGTTCTCGTAGATGATGCCGGCAATGGTGCGACCCTTGCCAACGCCGGCGCCATCGCCAATCAGGAAGCCGGCACGACTGCCATCGGGCAGGAGATGATCGTGTGCCTGGGATGCGTACGTGATAGATTCCAGCTGCAGGGCGCTCAGCTGGCCGCTGTTAATTGTCTCGGCGGGTATCGACAGCTTATAGTAGACATCGCACGGCTCCACGGAGCTGAGCGAGGCGGTCTCCACGACCGCATCCGGATGCTTCTTGCCCAGCTTGACTGTGGGGATGCAATCAAAACAACAATTAATCTGCGCATGCAGCGACGCATTGTCCAGCGGGCCAACAATACTTACGCTTTGCTGGCCAATAGTCGGCATATGTCTCGGCCACGCCCATCTCCTCATAGTCCACCTCATCCTCCTCCTGCTGCACATAGACGGCCGCCGAGGCAGCCGCTGCGGCAGCCGCTGCCGTAGCCGCATTCGCACTCGCGACGGCCGCATTCTGCAGCTGCAGCTGCTGCAACTGCTGTTGCTGCTGCTGTTGCTGTTGCTGCTGCTGCGGCATGCGCATCGGCTGCATGAACAGCTGCGTCATCACATGGTTGGGTATGCCGCTGGTCAAGTACTCCGGATTGAGGGCGATCAGCTTCTGCAGCTTCTCCAGCATCATGGTGTTCACCTTCATGCCGCCGCCGCCGACCGCTGCGCCCGCTGCTGCTGCAGCTGTTGCCGTTGCGCCGCTGCTGCTCTTGACTGCGCTGGCGGCAGCGCTTTGTGGCATGCTGCCCGGCGGCAGCTTGTACGGTGCACGCATGGGCGTGGCAGCGCCCGCATAGCTCACTGCAAGACAAGTGTGTTTTTTTTTGTTTGGTTGTGATTTGTTTTTGTTGTTGTTATTGTTGTTTTTGATGTGCGTGTGCAAAAGCATGGAAAGAGTTGTATGAATGCAGACAGAGAAAGAGAGAGGGAGCGAGAGAGCGAGAGAGAGAGAGAGAGAGAGAGAGAGAGAGAGAGATGGAATATATTGCATGTGATTAGTAGAGGAAATAAATTGTTTTGTTTTACTTAAAACTCAACTCTAAATACAGCTATCAAATGCAGCTAGCTATACCCTGTATAAATAATATTCTGATATGGACACAGATATACCCTAGGTAAAGTAGCTCAGAAAGAGTTGCCTAGAGCCCATTCAAAGCATGATAAACGCAATCCCGAAGAGAACCAGTTGCAGCGGCGACAAACACTATCAAGGATTGACTTCAAGGCCTCAAGTCTCTGCCAGCTCTGGGATTCCCCAAACACGAACTCGGCTGTTGATGAGCAAGAATATACTCAGCATAGAGCAGGAATATGCCTTATGCTTTATAATTTATATACGTTACGAGATCGGCGAAGCCCGATCCCAATGGATTCGGGGCAAAAGGGATCCATTTCAGACGAAACACTTAGGCCATAAAGTTTATACATTCTATAGAAAGGGAATAGATTCTTAGAGGAAACTACGAAGAGACCTCGTTCATGAGCACAGCTTGGACCCCAGACAATTGATAGCAGAGAAGGCCTGGGACTAATATAAAGGGCCACAAAAAGATCTGGCATCTATCTTGGGGCTTCTCCAGATTGAAAGCGAAGTGAGCCCATTGCAAATGTAGAAGAAGGTCGAAATCAGGGCGGGCCAGCGGGAAGGCCAAGGGCAAAGTATTTGAATTGTGACTTCAATTTAATCATCTTTCGAATTGTCATTGCAGAGGAATTTAAAACAAATAAAAGATCGAAGATTGACGCCGCATAATACAGTTGTTCCGTTCCCGACACTCGCATGTCCATCTGATCGTTCGGTCAGTTGTCATCGTCCTCCCAGGGCTGCGGCTTGAACACGTTCCGCACGCTCCGCGGCTTGCACCAGCGTTTGTTGGCGTGCGGCCAGGGCGGCGGATACTTGAACCGGTTCATGTATAGCGAAAACGAGGACTTTTTGTACAATAGATTCATCTCGAGCTGCCTGCGATTCATTGAGTGCGCATCTACCAATGATTCCGATTCCGATCCCGATCTCGATCTCGAGCCCGATGCCGATGCCGACTCGCATTTGGGAGTCAAATTGCCGGCACAGATGCGATGATCTGCGTCTGCCAAATGCAATTCGCTCTGTTCACTGAAGGTCGCCGATCTGAATGCGGGATTTTGATAAATTAATTGCACAACCTTTTTCCGGGCCTTATCCTTGACTGGCTGCGACTGCGACTCCAGCTGGGAGCACTGCGTCTGCGACTCCGAGCACAAGCTCAGCTCCTTGGAGACGTCAATGCTGCTCGCATTGCTCTCATTTCGCAGCAGGCAGCAGAGACTCGATGACCGCAAATACGCATCTAGGCTGGAGCTCCTCGCACTGGAACTCGACAGTTGCAGCTGCTGCTCCCGCTGCCGCTCCGGCACGCTGCTCTTGTGCCGGCCACTGAGGCGTCTATGCAGTCCCGCCTTGACGTGCACCACCGCTGGACGCAGCTTGTTCAGGCGCCGCATCATCCGGTCCAGCAGCTGTGCATGGCCCGGCCACGTATGACCCAGCCGCGGCACCAGCTCCTCCATAAGCAACTGCTCCAGCTTGGCCAAGGCGTGCGCGTGCACTCGATAGAAACGGCCCATGGCCTGGGCCACCTGTAGTCCAATGAAATGCTGCAAATGCTCACGATTATTTTTGCCGCCAAAGGAGACGCGACTTGATCTGCAGTAGCTGCAGTCGTCCTCGTTGTTGTTGTTGCTGCTGCTGCTGCTGCTGTTGCTCGCCGTCGAGGTGAAGGAGGATGAGTTCGGGAGGCTGCAGCTGTGGCTGCTCTGGATCATTGAAGTGGATTCGCTAAGTGAACACGTCGTTGGCTTCTTCATCTTGTTATTCATTATGATAAGAATTGTGAAATTGATAAAAAGCTAAACCAACAAATAGACAACACACACGTTTTCGATGTACAACATATCAATTCTTTTTGAGATTTCTTTTGTTTTTTGACTTAAAATTTTGGACAAATTCTCGCCTTGTTTCGGATATGTTATTGGATGTAAAACTAAATCGAAAGTAAGCGCGAAAGTAAAGTCAACAACTAAAACGGAAACTGAAACAACGATAGAAAGCAAGGCCTACTTAGTAAAATGTGGGGCGAGTTCAAAATTTGAGCTTAAAAACGTCTTAGCAATAACATTTACAGGCTAACAGAGCTAGCTGCTGTTATTAACAGCGCTCTGTTTAACAGTACAATGCCCATTGAAAGTTAACCAAAGTTCGGCTGAATTCTGCGCAATCTTAACCAGGGTGGCAAATCCATGGAAAAAAGTCGCTGGTTCGATTCGCAGTTCGAAGCAGCTCTCAAAACTTCGCCTGATCCGAACTTCATTTGATGGACTACTATACAAATTGACAATAACATTTACAGGCTAACAGAGCGGGCTGCTGTTATAAACAGCGCTCTGATTAACAGTAAAATGCCCATTGAAAGTTAACCAAAGCTCGGCTGAATTCTGCGCAATCTTAACCAGGGTGGCAAATCAATGAAAAGAAGTCGCTGGTTCGAAGCAGCTCTCAAAATTTCGCTTGATCCGAACTTCATTTGATGGACGATTATACAAAATTGACATCTAACAAATATGTTTAGATAAATCCAAAGGTTGAAGTCAAAGTTATGTAAGCCTGGCGACTGAGTCTCATATTAGAGAAACTGTAAAAAGATATTCATCATTGTATGTTTGTAAAACGGTGTTGTCCATTTGTCAACAGATGGTACACAGTGTTGCCATATTGCTGCAACTGAGAATTTAAAGGGTTGGCTTATTGAAGCTTTTTAGAAATTTAAGAGAAAACAGTGTTGTCCTTTTGTTAACAGAGACTTAACAGTGCGGCCACATTGCTGCAACTGCGATTTGACAGCGTTGCCATATTGGAATAACAATATCAATGGGCGATATTTGCAGAATTTTCAAGTTTTTCTTCAAATTTAAGATAAAACAGTGTTGTCCTTTTGTTAACAGAGATTTAACAGTGCGGCCACATTGCTGCAACTGCGATTTTACAGAGTTGCCATATTGGAATAACAATATCAATGGGCGATATTTGCAGAATTTTCAAGTTTTTCTTCAAATTTAAGATAAAACAGTGTTGTCCTTTTGTTAACAGAGATTTAACAGTGCGGCCACATTGCTGCAACTGCGATTTTACAGCGTTGCCATATTGGTGCAACGAAATTGCAAACTTTTCAAGCGGTTCTGCGTGTTTAAGAACAAAATAGTGTTGTCCATCTGTCAATAGGTACCATGCGGTGTTGCCATATTGCTGCAACCTTTATGGAGTTTCTAAAAGAACCAAGAGCCACGTGTCTGCGACGATTTGACAGTGTTGCCAAACCTCTGTCAACTACATACATACATCAAATGCAACTAGCTACCATTATTTGTTATTACTACTTGCGTGAGTATGAAAAGAGAAATTCATACACACGCACACACACACACACACAAGCACAGACAAAAAGTTATTAACGGTTATTGTTAGGCAAATTCTTGGTTGTTACCAACATTACAGGACTTACTCTGCGCCAATAAAGACGCGGCCATATTAAAATTGGCAGCAGAGGCGGCTGAAGTTGAAGCGCCACCGCCGCCGCCCGAAAAGTAGCTACTGTTGTTGTTGTTGTTGCTGTTGATGCTGTTGTTGTTGTTGCCATTGGGCGCCCCCTTGGAGGCAACATAGGCGGCGAGGCTCATCAGATCGTTGGTGCTGAGGCTGTTCAAGTAGTTGCCGGCGCCGCTGCTCAAATAGGCGCTGGCAGCACTCAAGTGGATGCTATTGCTGCTGCCAGGGTTGCCACCCGCTGTGCCGCTGATCCTTGTCGTTGCGGTATTTGTGCCGCTGGCGTTGCCCAATGCGGCTGCTGGACCAAAAACGCAAAACAAAACGTAACGAAACGAAACAAACGAAGCAACAACCGCAAAACAAAAAAATAAAACGGGCAAACAAAAGATAAATAAAAGCAAACCAGTGAGAGAAAGGGAGAGCGACAGAGTGTGTGAAAGAGAGCGGGCGAGCGAGCAGTTGAAGTTGAGTATGCAACGGCAGCAAAGTGGAGAGAGAGAGAGAAAGAGAGAGAGAGAGGGAAGAGAGAACAAGAACACAGCAGCATTAATTTAAAATTGAGCTTTTGACTGAATGGCGTGTGTGTGTGTGTGTGTGTGCTTGTGCGTGTGACTGTGTGTATAGAATATGGTCACACTTACCCGTCAATTTCTTTGGCATGTTGTTGTTTAGGCTCTTATCAATGGCGACTTTTGTTGTTATTGTTGTTGGCAACGCGGTAAATTTGCCGCCCGCAATTGTTGTTTTTGTTGTATGCGTCACAATTGTTGGCCGCAATACGGAAATGTTGTTGTTATTTATGCTGTTGTTGCTGCTATTGTTGCTGCTATTGCTGTTGTTATTGCTGTTGTTGTTGCTAATGTTGCTGCTGTTGCTGTTGTTGCTGAGCAGCAATGAGGTCGGTTTGCTAATGCTGCTGTTGACTTTGTTGTTGTTGTGGCTGTTGCTGCTGTTGCTGCTGTTGCTGATGTTGTTGTTGCTGTTGTTGCCAAGCTTGAGAAAGGCGGCGCTTATGTTGCTGCCACTGTGACTGCCACTTGGGGCGCTATTCGCCGCCTGCTTGTTGACGTTGATGCCAGCACCGCTGCGAATGTTTTGCGCGTAGGTAACTGCAGTATTCAGATCACGACCGCCACCTGCAAACGGCAACGAAATCAATAAATATCTCGGCTGGAAAACAAATTCGAGTGTGTTCTAGTCAAAAGATACCCTTTACCCTTAAAAGAAACATTCCAGCAAACATTCTCGATTAGCTTCTCGGTGGTCAAAGTCCGAACCTTAAGCAATTTTTAGAACTTTTAGCCAAATTCCACTGTCAACATTTCTTACATTTCTTTCTAATGTCAAAAAAGTGGCCTGTGCACACATTTGTCACATTTGCAAAAAATGTTGCTTTTCGCCCCGAATGATTCGTGATTTTTCGTATTTCGTATCGATGTTATGAAAAATATGAAAGTATCATTAGCTTTAAATTATAATTAAAGTTTTAAATTTGAACAAGGCCACAGTTGTCAACATTTAGAGATGTCCAAATCCCACAAAGAGGCCCTACTTCGAGATCGTATTATTTGACTTTTGGAAGCAAAACTTTGATCAAACCGATCAGCTGGTTTATCTAAAGAATCGGTACTTTTGCCACTCACATTTTACCGACAACAACGGCCACTTGCCAATGGAACCGCAATATGTTGAAAATGTAACATTCCTCGAGCATACTGGAATCAGGCATATGATTGTACTCCTTTCTCTTAAATGCGATATATTTTTTCACTTAAATGCGATTTTGCATATTTAACGAACGAATGATATGTTATTATAGATACAGATATTAAATGCACTTATATACTTCTGGAGCTGCACTTGCCAGCTAATCGATTAATTTCCCTTGCTGTAGCTGCTGCCATTGCCACAGACCAGCCCCAGGCCCAGTCCGAGCCCCCCGCCCCTTCTGCGAGGTAAGACCCCGCACTCCTGCTCCTCCCCATGTTGATTTAGCTGCTTAGTTGCGTTATGCGCATTATGTGTAGGCATGACTCGCCCCTTTCCTGTTATATACATATATATATATATATATATATATAGATATATATAGATATATAATGAGTACATAATTAGCAAATGTCTGTGGAAATTTGCGTACATGCTTACATGAAACGAGGGAGGAGAGTCCGTAACGAGTCTATCTTCTGCATTCACCTGTCGCCAACGGGGCTGCATTCAGTCGCAGTTCGCAGCTGCGACAAGCTCAAGATGTTGTTTCCTACCGCCCAGCTCCACCCACACGCACACACACACACACAGAGAGAGAGAGACAGTGACAAGTGGACAGCCCTGTTTGACATTGAATTGAAAATTGACTCGCGCTGTCTGCGAGCGGGAACATGGTTTATTATTTATATATATATAATCATACTATATATTCGTACTGCAAGGAATCAGGGGACACAAACCGATTTGCCAATTGGACATTGTTTACATAAACAAAGCCAAACCGCAAATATCTATATATACATTAATACATTGTTTTTCCCACAATCGTAATGCAAACAATTGAACTCTAGACATCAGACTGCAGCTCGGACTTGGCTTTAAGTTCTTGTTCATTGCATACTTTGAGTATATTGAGACGCTCGTTCTTGATTAACTCAAGTGTTGCAATCCTTTTGATATTGAATGTTAATCTGCGTGTATTCTGTGTTATTCCAGAATCCGCATACCAAATTCTGTGTATATAACTCTTATAATCCTCGAGTTAGGCTTGAAAACGCATTTCTCAATCATTATTTATTGATATCATATAATTACATGTATGTATACTATAATAATATTAAGGAATTTTCACACAAGATCTTTCAAAATGAACGAATTACAAGCTAAAAACATTCATAGAACCGTTTTCCGCCAATTTACCAGAGTTTTTTTTTTCCCCAAAACCCCGTGTTCCATATAAAGCCACGTGCCCTTTCAAAATGAAGATAAGATAAGCCTCAGGCGGTAAGTTTTTCGAAAATTATATTGTTTACTAAATTATTTGTTTTCCCAAAAATAAATTTATTTTTCGAAGAACTTCTAAATTCTCTAGAATAGATAAAAAGCGTTCGCCCGCTTGTTTAAGTATAAGTCGGGGATTGTAAGAACTTTGTAATAGATATTTATGTTATTCAGATTTTGAGCACCTTCAGTAGCTACAGTAAAGCCTCGCTCAACGGACAGCTGCCTTGTGTGGACTTCACATTTGGTCGACTTTTGCTCACATTTCTTTTTTTTTTCTTCTAGTTTGAACAAAATCCGAACTGTTTTCTCTAATAAATTAAATTGGTATTTTTTTGAAATGCTGAGGATGTGCGAAATTCTGTTGATCAGAGGTCAAATATGAGGGGCGATTGATGGGATTATTGGGTTTAATTGGCAGACGTACACAGAATGTTGTCGTTGTTGTTGCTCATTTATAATAGATAGTTAATTAAGGCCCGTTGAGGGCGGAGCAGGGGGAGGATTTGCATTGAGCTGAGCGTCAATATTTAATGCACATATGCCTAAAACCAAATGCAATTTGGACAAACAGATGACGCACAGATGGCTACAATTGGATTTCTACGTATATATGTATTGCACAATGTTCATATATGCACATATATCCTACTCTGTATGCATATGTATACGTTTGTATGTATGTGTGCTTGTGCAGCTCGAGCAGCGCGATACGCATATGAATATCTATGTCTATATCTAGAGCTATATCTACATCCACATCTACATCGACATCGACATCGACATCTATATAGGGACACAGCGTACATATGTATATATGGACAGACTATGTATCTGTGTCCCGGCTTGGATTGAGCTGTGCATCGCATTTATGAGCACATAAATCAAATGCATATCTAATGCAATCTGATTATCTTCGAGTTCTCCCCCAAGGGAGGCGCCCGAACCGCCCACGCGCAGAGCTGCACATCGAACTTGCATTTAATTATTGTGATGCAAATTCGATTTTAATTAATATTTGGCCATCGCATCCATAGAACTGAATAACCAGAAACTATGCGAAATATTGCTTTGGCCAGTGCAAGGAAAATCGAACATCGATAGAAGACTATTTAATAGCTGAAATAATAATAATGAGAAGACTTTATAATGAAAACAATAAGAATAATACTAATACCTACAGTAATAATGATAATAATAATAATGATGATAATGGTAATGATAATGCTAATGATAATAATAATAATAATGCTAATGCTAATGCTAATGCTAATGAAAATAATAATAATGATAATGATAATGCTAATGTTAATAATAATGATAATAATAATAATGATAATGATAATAATAATAATGATAATGATAATGATAATGATAATGATAATAATAAAAATAATACAAATAATAATATAAAGATAATAACAATAATGATAATAATAATACAAATAATAATAATAATATGAATTATAGTAATACTAAAAATTATAATGATAATGATAATAATACTAATACTAAATACAACAGGAATAGTAATAATAAAAATTAAAATAATAATTGTATTTATAATAACAATAATATTAACAATAATAAATGAAACGATAATATATATGGAAACAAATCGATTACTTTCATTTGTAATGTTTAATAAAAACTATCGAAAGTTGAAGCAAAAACTGCGAAAGGTTAAAACTAATCGAGTCTGTCAAAAAATAGAACATAGATGACAAGTAATCGAAGGCTCGGAAACAGAACGAAAATAGCCAAATTTGAAATATATCGAAACTAACAAAGAAACGATAGCTGAGCAAAGAACGATAACGATAACGATAACCCAGGAGTACAAAGAAAAGGATGACTTTTAATAATGTGGAATCTCCTAAAGCCCAAACATTATTAATGTTTTTCCTCGCTCTCTCTCTCTCTCTCTCTCTCTCTCTCTTTCTCTTTCTCTCCCTGCCTGCCCGTTTATCGGATATTCTATCTAAATTTCAGAAGTCAAGTTGGTTAAAATTGATTAAATTTGGCGCAGAATGCACAGAAATGAAGAGAAACTCGTCTTTTTGAGCTACATTTTAATGCAATGTTTGTAAGCAGAGCAAATTGCTGAGGTTCCAAAAATATTGTTTAACAAAACTTGCATTCATTCAAATCAAAAATTAAAAACTGACTAACTGTGCGCAGAAACTAAAAACTAAGCCACAGTTTGAAATATGCCCAAACTTTTATGCTGACTACCTGTTATGCGGGCAACGTTTTCACCTCAATAATCTGAATGCGCGCCATGCCTGGGAAATGTGGCAGCAAAAACGTATTGAAAATAGACAGGGAACTATTCGCAAATGCTCTGTAAATGAACAGAAAGGGAATGCAGCATTGAAGTGCGCTCAAAACTCAATAAGTTAAGAGACACGACATGGCCAAAATGTCGATATTGATTTTCAAAGGGTTTCAATTTGCGTGCAAAGTTTCAGTTGCAGAACTTTCTAGGCATATGCTAATTTGTGTTGCAAGTTCTTATGCCCTTCTAGAAGGTATTCTTACTTTGTTATGAAATGTGTAACGCTTCAAAGGAGACATCTCCGAGCCACAAAGCATCTATATTCTATAATCCGAGTTGATATCATGTCCTCCTCCGTCTGTCTCTCTCTCTCTCTCTCTCTCTCTCTCTCTCTCTCTCTCTCTAACTCTCTATATCTCTCTCTCTCTATATCTCTCTCTCAATCTCTCTCTCTCTCTCTATCTGTTTCTAACTCTCTCTTTCTCTCTATCTGTCTCTCTCTCTATCTCTCTGTCTCTCTGTCTGTCCGCCTTTCTGTACATTCATGTAGGTTCTTGTTTGGAAAACTTTGTTGCTTATCAAGATATCTGAACTTTACTCGGCATCTTTTAATTTAACAATAATCCTCACATATGTATGTGCAGAAATCCTTTAGACATCGGACCAGTATATCTTATAGCTGACATAGGAAAGATCGATCGATAAGTAGGTTCTAGTATGAAAAGCATTTCTGTTTTTCAAGATATCAAATATGCAAATCGTATCAACATCGGAATACTATATCTTATGGCATCCATGGGAACTATCTGTCGAAATGTAGGTTCTTGCATGGCAAACTTGTTTCTCTTTTCCGGTATATTTTCATCAAAGTCGGCATTTACGAGCTTCACACCAAACTCAAGCGCATTAAATCTTCGGCATGCTGAAGATATTCCCATATTCTCGTTGAACTTTAGCTAAAGTTGACCAGCATTTAGATCTGAAGTTTCTCAACAATTGCTGAACTTTCAAAATGTAATTTCTGCTTGATTTCATGACTTGTGTGAAAGTTATTAGAGAAGAATAAATAAAAGGGCGCCTACAGAGAAAAGTTTCTGTCTTTGGCTTAAATGGTTTTCGAGTAATATCAGAGTGATAGCTAAATCAAATTTTGCTGTGTAGCAATGACCTTTAACCTTTTCCAGCTGTTACATACATACTATATGCACAAGCTATTGCATAGACAGCTTAATTATGAACGTTCCACGCATTTTGGAAAACTATTCGCCCGTGCCTGGCTGAGCAAAGGGGACACGGTTTTTGGTTAACTGAAAGCCGAACGACAGCCTGTCCAGGTTCCGGCCAAAAGTTCATTTGCAGCCCTTGTGCGCTCAAATTTCAGCTTTGAAAAAGTGGTTTGCGTGTTCTAACAGGCAACTCGAAGCTCGGGCTCCGGCTCCGGCTCGGGCTGGGGCTCCGGCTCGGGCTGGGGCTCGTGCATCGAGGCATAGAATTGTTGGCACTTACCGGGCACTTCTATTTGATCTGGATCTTCATCGTCATCGAAATCAGAGCCGGAATCGTCGTCATCAAAGTCGTCGTTCTCATCGGCGTCCAACAAGGTTTTACGCTTCTTTGAAGTCTGCAAATCGAATGAACAAGACGAAAAGAAACAAATAAATAGAAATAGGCCTTGATTTCAGTTTAACATATTTGCAAGTGCATCTTTTTTTTTGCGCTTGTTTCGCGTTGTCTCTAGTTTGGAAGGGAATGTAGTACATATGCATAAATAACACACACACACACACACACACACACACACACACACATATATATATATATGTGTTATGCATACATAAATATCAAACGAGCTCGCATTTTTGTGCAGTGTACGACAGACAGCACGCTAAAGAAAACAAATAAACGGCTGCACATTTCCGGGGAATCACCAAATAAAAAAAAACAAACTGAATGAGGCACATAAAAAAAATGTAGCACACTTTTAAGCGTCGCACACAGACACAAACGCGCACACACACAGAGCGAGAGAGAGAGGGAGAGAGAGACAGAGCTGGCAGACACACAAGCAGAGCGCGAGAGAGAGCCAGCTGCGAGAGCGAGAGAGAAGGCGCACGACTTTCACACAGTTGTTTAGAAAAAACAGCACAAAAAGCACGAGCCGAAAAAAAAGCCACACACACACACACACACGTACACACAGGCAGAGAGAAAAAAAGACGCGAAGCAGCGGAGGCAAGAAGAAAAAAAAAAAAAAACGAGAGCAGATTTAAGAAAAGAACTCACAATTTGGACAGTCTGGCAACATCTGGAGCACGTTGGGTCAGGCAAAGGTCAGTTTTAGCTGCTCGCCACTTAACACTCAACACTTGGCACGGCTTCAACTGCTGCTGCTGCTGCTTTTACTGCTGCTGCTGCTGCTTTTACTGCTGCTGCAATTTGCGACTGTTCCTGCGCTCGTGTTGGAGGCAACTACGCGCTGTGCCGACTCCAGTGTCTCTCTCTGCCCCGGCCAGAGCAGCTAGCGAAATTTTCAGGCCAAAGCACGCTTGCAGTTTTTCGGCGTTTCCACACAGTCCACGAACCAACCGACCAACCCATACCTTCTGCCCATATCAACGCTCTAACCCCAATCAACGGACGCCCCTAGCCCGCCTCCCGCCACCCTCCCTCCTTCGAGCTAGTCTCTGCAGTGGCAAACACCCCTGGAACGGTGCGTTGGGGGGGCGGGGCGCGGGTGGTTGGCCCAACTTTGAAGCGGTCAGGAGCGGGCAGGCAACCACCACTCGGCATCAACAACGTTCAACTGGCACCAGCTGCACAGTGGTTCAGGCAACGCTCAAAAGTTAATCAAAACGTTGCCTCAAAGTGTTCACGATTCCATTTAAACGAGAACTATTTAGCTACAAGCTGGCAGAGCTATTCGCAAGGGCAAAAGATATTCTGAATCTGTATATTTGTATATGGTGCCTTTAGCCATAACCAAATATCGATAGCGATTCTTATCGATCTCATGGCAATGCAGATAGTTATCGTTGACTTCAAGCGATGTTCTTCTGACTAAAGCACACGATTGTACATTAATTTTTCATATATCGACAGACCTATATAAGGTTTAAAGTTACACAACTATCGATAGACGATATTCTTAATATATATTCGAAATATTGCACAAAATCAATTTACGTTTATTTTCTATAATTTGTTGTATCGATGTTGGCGATAGTTTTTGACAGCTACATTTATTAAATATTTCTAGCGCGCTTTGCTCCAACTGGCAACAAAGGAATATATTTTATATATCGATAAGCCTTGGCGAGAGTTACAGTTACGCAGCTATCGATAAACGACAGCCTGGGTATACACGATATATTGCACAAAATCAATTTACCCTTTTCCATTTTTCGGCTATACTTATTAAATATTTACAGCGGACTTGACCCTAATTGGCAAACAAAGAATGTTTCCAATGTAATGATATCTTATTATATCATATCATGTATCGATACACAACTATCGATAGACGATATTTTGGCTGCCAGGTGCCACTGTGCCGCACAGTTTGTGAAAAGGGTTGAATGTGGAATTTTCGCCCCCTAACACACGCACAGGCACACGCACATACACGCACACACACACACACACGCACACACACAAAGGGCAGCAGTCAAGCAGGCAGTGGAAATGTTTGGCATGCAGAGATACCGAACACTACGAACTATGAACAACGAGCTGAACAGAAACTACGTAGCATGTGCAATGGGCCAACCCCCAATAAACACAAACACCCCACTTCCAGACACACACACATAGGCACACGCACACGCACACCCATACAGACCCCTGTGTCGTTGAAACAAAAGGATTGCCTGGCGGCCTACTGATTGAAATGGAGGGGCGCACGCTCGTGCCCAGGCCGAGACCGAGCCCAAGACCAAGACCGAGACCGAGGCAGCGGCAGCGGCAGCGGCAGAGGCTGGGCCAATGCCAAAGGATACACAGGACAACGCATGTACAACGGCAATTAGAGCAAGATAGCAAGTCGACGGTGCTCGACTGGGACTGGGTGCGACTGGGCTGCCAGGTTGGCGCCGAGCACAACTTGGCTGAAAGTTGCCGCTGCCTCTGTGGATGTAGATAAATCAATGAGTCGGGCAAACTTGCAAACTTGGGTAAATGCAGAAACAGAAATAGGCACAGCACAGCGAGCACGGGCCCCAATGCTTCACCCTTACCCTTAACAACTACAGTGAATTCTCGGTCGAGGCGACGCCTTCATCATGTGCAGAAGATTGTCCACCTGAGGCAGTTATTTATGACAAATGTTGTGAATGTTTGACTGTACTTTGAAAAGCAGAACAAATTTTGTGGTACACAGCAATATGTGCCATAAATATTTTACTCTACATATATATATTTTAAGCTTATCGAGTAAAACTTTCACAAAGTTTGACAACTGTTTTCCACGAATTTAACAGAAGAAATTCAACTTTCTGGCTTTTGCGCGCGTTGATCATCAGTCAGTCAGTCAGTCCATCAGTCAGTCAGCCAATCAGTCAGTCCGTCAATCAGTCTGGCAGTCAATCAGTCAGTCCGTCAATCAGTCTGGCAGTCAATCAGTCAGTCAATCAGTCTGGCAGTCAATCAGTCAGCCAGTCAATCAGCCTGGCAGTCCATCAGTCAGTCAATCAGTCAGTCAGTCAGTCAGCCAATTAGTCGGTCAGCCAATCAGTCAGTCACTCAGTCCGTCCGTCAGTCAGACAGTCAATCAGTCCGTCAGTTAGCCAGTCAGTCAATCAGTCTGGCAGTCAGTCAGTCAATCAGTCCATCAGTCAGTCAATCAGTCAGTTAGTCAGTCATACACATAGATATTTATACTTTAAATTATCCTGTGCGTTCTCTCTTTCACGCTGCATACAAAAGTTTTAACAAACCGAAGATAATAAAAGGTGTGTGGACATCGATTTTGAATAAAAAATATATATTTTTATAGTTCAATTTGTTTTATCAATGTCTTCTGATCTGTACCAAGCGTAAGACTGAACAATATTCTATAGTTACAATGTTTTGTAGCTTATGAAGGGAAAGGAGGAACATATGGATGCAAACACCACACGTGATGTACATCTAGTCCTGCTTGGCAGAACTTGCTGTATCGCACCATCTGCCTGATGGAGTATGCCTCGAAGCCTATCGTCCACCACCTTTGACTTGTCTGCAAGGGTATTCCAACTTCTACATCACGATCTTAGCTGTTTCCATTTTCTTTTTAGCTTTCTAACTATCGCTTTTTCACGCGTGATCATCTCGCTTATCAGCGCATCTATCAAGAAGAGGCAACAACAACAAACTCAAGCAAGTTATCAATAAGTAGCGCAATATCAAGGCCATTGCGACTGCTCACACACGCTTCCAGCTTAAGTTCACTCTTTCGTTTTAGCTTGATCGCAAATAGAGCTTAAAACAAGTTAGAGGTTCTAGTCGGGAGCTCCCGACTAGGGGATACTCTGAACCCTCTTCTTCCAACACCAAATGCAAATGTATACACTATTCTAGAGGCCAAATGTCAATTTTGGTTACTCTAGCTCTTATTATTTAACAAATTAGCTCAAAAAACACGATTTCGATAAAGATTTTTATCGATTACTTGGAAACGGGGCAAGTTATCGATTATCGGAAACAAATTCGATCTGCGCGGGCACTAGGAGGAGCTACAGCTAAAATTTTAAGACTCTAGTCTCTATTTCTCTTATAAATTTCTCTATAAATGCACAAAGCACAAGGCTCTATATACACAAAAGATGTTCATCGTGATCTAAACACAACAAGCTCTTAAAATCTTTATGTTATGCTTGAAAAACCAAGTCACAAAATCGATTTTTATCGATTTTTTACTAAATGGGAGCTGATATCGAAAAAAAAGATAATCGACTTCTGCTTTCTGATATCGAAAAGAAAAGATAATCGATTTCTGCTTACGATATAGGAGAATTTAACAAATATTTCGAATTTCCTTGCCTAAGTTCGGAAATCGTCCTTATATATATGCATATATATATATATATATAGATACTTTACGGGTCCTTCTTCCATTTGTTACACCCGCTTTAGACCCTGTTTTAACAGGGTATAAAATACAATCAAAAATCTTCTGTTATCAAAAAATCCTGCTGCCTGCCCACACACCATAAAGTCCATTCATTTTTTTTTTACCGCTTTTTTTGACACAGTAAATAAAAGCAAAGCGAATGACCTTGCAAAAAGAAAACAAAAGCTCAAATATTGGCACACACGTGTGCGTGTGCTGCATGTGTGTGTGCGTGTGTGTGTTTGTGTGTGTGTGTGTGTTTGCCTGAAAAGGAAATACATCAACACGTTGCCAAAAATGGGTGAAGAACAAACAACAAACAAAACACACACAAAGAAAAAAAGAAAAGAATAAGAAGACAAAAATAGAGAAATTATGAGGCAGAGCGAGAGTCGCTTTTAGGGGTTGCAAAATCGCAACAGAAGCGAAAATAAAAATAAAAACAAAAAATGCCGGATAAAAACGCAACAAAAGCAAACCAAATCGAACAAAAACAACAGCTTACAGTGTGTACACATCAAGGCAACTATTCACAAATGCAACAGTGGGACCAGTGTGTGCAAAAGAATGAAGTAAACAAATAAAATAACGGGTTTTTTTTTGTATTACATGTTTAAACACTGTTTCCACCCATTTTTCACTCTGAGCAAATGACTTGTGGAAATCGATTGAGCACTTGTAAATTGCGTCTTTCTTACGTCTAATGCATAAAAACAAGTTTACAGCTTATCGGAAGCAAAAAAAAATATATATATATATATATGAAAAACGTTGTAAGCAGCCGTTTTCCACGCATTTTTCGGTTACCAACTCGCTGCAATCGATGGATTCAGCGAAACGGTTTTAAAGACAAGAGTTTTTTGGATGCAATTTTCCAAAGTTCCAAGCAAAGGCTTGCTTACAACGCAATAGTTAAAATCCAGCTAGCTCTCTCTCTATATATATAGTATATACATGGCTGACTGATTGGTGATCAATGCAATTATATGCACTACATATATGTAAATAGAGAGTCGGAGAGAGAGAGAGAGAGAAGATATATGTGCATATAACTTGTATGCATGCACTAACACAGACTTCAAGCAGGTGGCAGGTGGCAGGTGGCAGGTGGGCAGCTGTGTGTTTTGTGCCTGGACGGGCTAGGCAAGGGAGGGAGGGGAGCTGCGTTTGCCCCAGATGCTGACGCATGCGCCACAGGCCGCTGCAAATGCAGCGAACAGAGAACAAAATGCAGATGGTAATAAATAAGCTGCGACAGCTGGGGAAATTTCATATAAAATCGGGACGCTGCAGCAGCGCGTGATGCGTGGGAGTGGCATCAAGTGCTGCTGGCAGCTTGCCCCTTGCACCTTGCACCTTGGCCTATGTACAAATTGTTGCACATACATACAGTGCACACAGGCCAAGGACGAACGGCGACAGAGAGACCTCGGCTGCGTGTGGTTTGTGTCTTTGCTAATTGGCCAATCAAGATTTGTGCTTGTGCTTAAGATAAAATGCGTATTGTTGCGCTTTTGGATTTTTGTTCTATATTGGCACGGTCACACTTGGACTGACGAGGCGGAAAACGTGCTTTTCGAACACATTTATTGTCGTTAACACGGTGCGATGGAGCATATTGTTGTCTCGTTGCAAATGCCCATCTAGATCCTATAGACTCCCATGTTATTATGTGTGTATATTAGCTTAGAGACAGATTTGCATCGAAAATTAATAAGCCCCGTTCAAAGAGACGTTTTCGGATTTGCAAAACATTCAATTTTTTTCAGTATTTATGAATGTATATTACACATTTAACATTTAATAACATAACATAACATAACATTTAACATAATAATATCCTTTGTAAGGCTATCAAATCAAATATTCCTAATCTTCAAGAATTTCAGATAAAATTCCGTCCAACAATGCATTGAACTTCTGAAACAATCGAAACTGTAAATTCTCTTCTTCCAGTTCCAGGTGTTTACTTCAACAACTAGATTATCTGAGGTAGTCCAAGCTTGAGCATACCCTAGGTCTAGCATCTTGACACATACATACATATGTATTACACGTGACTGGTCCAAGGAATGACGCGAGCTGCGGGGGCTAACTGCGGCAAGAGGGCACATGGGCTTAACCCTAACCTAGCACAAGCAACGGTTAACGGTTAACGGTTTTCGCCCATAATTGTGTGATGAAATGAAAGCCAAATCGTTGCGGTCGGGTGTGAGGAGGAAAACAAACACAAACACAAACGAATCAAAATGTATAGAAAATAGAAAGAACGAAGAAATGGAAACATGTAAACAAAACAATGCAAATTAATTGTGTCGCTTTGCGCACTCTTCTCTCTGCCCACCGCCCGCCCGCTCACTGCTGCTCTCTTCCACACACGAGTTCGCCATTGTCACATTGAAATGTTTTTGTTTTTGCCTTTGCGAATTTGGTGTTTTTTTTTTTTTATGGCCCCACCATGTGGCTGGGCACGTAGCTAGCGAGTGCGAGCGAGATGGCTAGCATGTGCACACTCAGCTGCTGCTGCTGCTGCTGCTGCGTCGGCGGCGCGGACAGTGGCCATTGAATTTTGGCCATCAAATGTTGCGCTTTGGCGACACATCAACAAAGGAAATGCATAAGTCATGATATGCACAATAAGAACAACAAAACAAACAAATAAAATGTAAAGATTGCATTAACTGTGAACTTACCATTTTGTTGCTGTTATTCGTATCGCAATTTGTTGTTACTGCTGCTTCTGTTGTTGTTGTTGCTGCTGTTGTTGTTGTTATGATTATTTGCTGTTAACTTCAGCGCGGCCAGGCCGGAAGAGGAAAAGCGAAGAACGCGCGCGTTTAGAGAACAGGCGACGGCAACGGCGACGACAAAGCGAGTGACGACGCGCTGACGGACAGGCGGTCGGTCAGCAGCAGCGGCAGAGCGTGCGGGAGAGAGAGAGAGAGAGCCGAGTCGCAACGGCAATTGAACAATTGTTCGCCTACTGCTACTGCTGCTGCTGCTGCTGCTGCTTCTCCTCCTTCTTCTTCTTCAGCGTCAGCCTCTTGGAGCAGCGAGCACGACTGAGCTCTGGCTCTGTCTTTGGCTCCGCGCTTCGCTTACGGCTGCGGCTCAACACGCGTTTTTTTACTCTTTTTTTTCTTTTTCTTTTTTTGCTTGCCTGCCTTTGGTCTATTTCTTTTGTTTGTTTAAAGTTTTCTGCACATACATTGCCGTAGAACGCTGCAAATACGAGTGCAGTTTGCTTGTTGGGGGCTTATTAAGATTGCGTTATATTTGATTCTTGTTACGGCTGCGCTCAGCTGCAGTCACGCACACGCACAATAACAACAACAAAAAAAAAAAGAGAGGAAGGAAACAATAAAAAAAAAGTTAACAAGCCGAAAACACACGTAACATACGTTCGCAGCGCACGTCGCACGCTAATAAAATATAACTTATCGATATATTGCAAGTGACGAAAATACTAATTTGGTATTTGCGAAAATCCATCAAAAATACTAAGTATTTTTTGTTAATTATAAATTATTTTGTTGGATGAGACTGGACCTCTTCAGTTGAGTTACTAAATATTTCTATTGTTTTACATACACACAAGATTTGAGTTTTCTTTAAAAAAAAAAAAAATACTGA
This sequence comes from Drosophila littoralis, assembly GCA_018903485.1. NCBI lineage: Eukaryota > Metazoa > Arthropoda > Insecta > Diptera > Drosophilidae > Drosophila > Drosophila littoralis. The sequence goes on from JAEIGF010000591.1 coordinate 11,452,481, forward strand.
ATCACACATCTATCGATATAGTTAGACCGCGTACCTATATAATTATGGTTGCCAGATAGTCGAAGATTTCTGTAAGTTTATACAGCAAAGTTGAAGATTTCTTTAACTGCTAAATTTGACATGCATTTTGGTATATTTTAGTACAGAACCACTACCAAAAGGCGGGTATTTTCCATTGTTTGGCCTACCCAAATTTAGGCTATTTCAATTATCGATTGCTTAACAGTACGATAGTTTTTAACATAGTATGTTAAATAGCTGTCGCGTTCCTAGAGATGCGCAAAACTCGTATCGATTATTTTTTCGCAGCACTAGCGTTTTGTTGTTGCGGTCGCGTTGCCAGTGCGGCGGTTTATATTTATTAGCTATTACTCAGATTAAAAAAAACAGTCATTGTTTTTCGGGCTTAATCGGCAAAATGTGCGCGCCAAGCAAATACACAGCAGCAACGTCCGTTCAATGAGCTACAGTACGGAAAAAAACACTCGCACAAAACAAAAAAAAATCAATTTGCAATATTCGTGCCGCCGCTCATCCCGCCACCGCCACCGTTGCGCCCCTTCATAAACACGCAGAGCAAAAGAAAAATCTACAAATAAAGCGATTACTCGTTGGTGTCTCCTGGTAAAGACAGAAATCGATCGATATCTGTTACAACTAATTATTGTAGTCAGTGGTAAATTGTTGTGTTGTGTTTTTTGTTGTTGTTTTGTTTTCTGGCAGTGTTTTAACAAAGTTCGTTTCGGTTTTGGCAGTGGGGGAAGACGAATAGTCGCTTGCTCGTTGCCGGGTGTGAGGTGTGAGACGAAAAGAGAGCAAAAAAAAAAAATAGCAAGGCAAATACCGAAAAATATACATACATATGTATATGTACACACACACACACGTGCAATCTAATATCTGTATATGTGTGCATTGAATTCAATAAAAATCGCAAATATTAATGAATTTTGTTGTTGCTGCTGCAGCACGCCAAGGAAACATTGAAACTTTTGTGTATAAAAATAAACCAAACAAATCGGCGCCGACGTTGCCACAGCTAGCAACAAGAGAACAGGCAGCGAATTAGCAAAGAGAGCGACAGCGAGAGCGAGAGCGAGCATCCGCCCAGAGTGCCCCGTTCCCCAATTTGCCCCGCAAGACCCGCGCACCCATAACGCAAACGCCTCTGCTCATCGGGCGTCATCGATATTCGCGTTGGGTTTGTTTACGCGCGTAGCGTGCAGACGAACACACCCTGTGTGCACTTCAACAAGGAGAGGTCAGTCAGCACCCGAGCCCCTCCCGCCCTGTTAAACATTGCGTGCGTGCATGTCGGTTGGCGCCTTATCGTCCAACACACAGACAGTAACGCCTATTGGCCGCGGACCGCTCCTGCAACGTAAAGACAAACAACACGCCATTGCCATTGCCATTGCCAGTTCCTCTTCCTTGCTTAGTAGGAAGCAGCCATTAGCGTTTTATGTGACCAACAGCATGGTAAGTTAGACAGAGAGAGAAAGAGTGTGTGTGTGTGTGTCAAAGAATCAGCGAAAGCTTTCTAACGGACCTGCACCTGCAGCTGCGTGTGTATTAGAATTAACAGTTTTTTCCGTTTGTCTATGAACATCATTCGCCTAACACAAGGCCGCCGACGATGCCGGCCCATAATGCATGTGCACCAGTATGTGTGTGTGTGTGTGGTGCGTGTGTGTATGTGTGCGTGGACGTGGGTTGTGCCCTAGTGATGTGATTTAATATTAATTGAATATTAGTGCGAGCATATTAAATGATGGAATAAATATGTATGTATGTATGTATGTATATGCATACATAAGTATATACACATTTACATGCATGCGTAGAATAAGGTGTGACCCTGCGAGTTTTTGGGGTTGTTTTATGTTTATGTATGCGTTTGCAAGTAAACTCCTACTCAATTAGCCTTCAGTGTGCCCCTATCTTCAGATTTCCATATTAAAAAAAAAAACCCCCAATTGGATGCAACAATGCAATTTGGAGTTAACGGAAGGCGCGATTTGTTTTCAATTCGAATCGAGCTTAAAAAACGAAAATTATAAAATCAAAATCAAAAATACAATAATTATATAAAATACAGACAATGAATAATACTATATTGGGGAGTGCCGGACTAGAAGCTACCCTGGACCCAGCGCTGAGTTTCTTTTACACATATTTTTATCTATTTTTCCAAATATCCACAACAACAAAAAAAAACACAAACAAACACATGCTTCTTCTTCCCTTACCCTAACACTGTCGAAAATGTTTTAGTCACTTAGTTGTGTTTATTGTCCGATCTTTATGAATTTATTAGAGCATAACAAAGCCCAAAGAGAAACCTCCAAAAATGCAAAAAAAAAAAAAAAAGTACAAATTTATGAAAAATTTTGATGTATCCAAAAAAAAAAAAGAACTGTTATGCGAGCGTCTACATAGCGAATTTTCTGTTTTTAGCACATATGAACTCCCAGATATGGCTGAAAAGCAGGACGTAAATATCGATAATTATCGATTTCAAGGATACGCGGCAGGCTATCGATAGTTTGAAATAGACTCGATCTTTTCGCACACTTGAATACTTTGAGACTCTACCTCTAATCGTATTATGAAATTAATATACATATATAAGCAGAAATATCCAATATCAATTTCCAGAAAAATCCGGATTAAATGGAAAATAAACGCAATTGCCAACACTAAATTGGGCAATAACGAACGATTTTAGGGGCATCGATGCTCTATTTTTTTCTTGTTAATCGATTATTGCGACGGACACACGCACTCGCACCGTTTGCTAAAGTGTGTGTGTGTGTGTGTGTGTGTGTGTGTGTGTGTGTATGTGTGCGTTGTTGTTGTTTATATTACAAATGTTACTTAGGCTTTATTTGTAGTTATAATTAACGTACCTTGATTGTGTACGCGCTGACGCTTATCTAGCTATATGCACACACACACACACACACACACACATGTATATGTATAATGGGCAGTGGGCGTGTGCGCGTGTGTGTGTTTGCACAACCTACTGCGATAAGGCGGGGGGCGGCCTCCTGTACTCGCTAAATGTACCCGCAGCGCACCGGCAGCGCGTGACAAAGCCAACGACAACAACAATATCAGCAGCAGCAGCAGCAGAAGTTTGTTGGGGTAGGGGGTAGGGGTAGGGGGTAATGGCCCACTGGTGGACACCTGTTAGCCGCCCAGAAAGGAATGTTCAATAACGCAACTTGAGCCCTCAATTGTCTCTCTTTCTTATTAGTCACAAAGTGCATAAATATAAAGAAAAAAAAATACGCACACACACACACACACATACACTCTCACAGGTATACAGTGAAAGCTCTGTTAACGAACAGCTCAAAATCTCTTCTTTTTTTTTACTTTATAAACAAACGCCCGTATATGTATATGTGAGTGTGCGAATTAAACCTAATTGGACAATTTGTGCATTAATTTAATCGTTAATAGTACAAATATGTAAAAGTTTAAATAATTATTTTGATTTATTTGATCAACTATCTAGGCAGAACATTAGAGTTTTTACTGTATATGCGCGTGTATTTGTATTTGTATGTGCCGGCATTTAATGCACAATTGAATCAAAACGGGCCAACACACAACTTCATAATCAACGTAGCGGCCGTTGTTGTACTTTGATAACGTATTTAATTTATTATTACGACTGCGGCTCACCCATACATGTGCGTACGTGTGTGCACACATATACAATAGACCCGCAGCCTGCTTCACACACGCACACACACACGCACACGCAGAGTCACAGACGCACAGGCACTCAGCTAAACGCTGGCTCACTCTCTCTCTCTCACTCCCTCTCGCTTGCCAGTAGCCACTCGCCATTTTGTGCGGCTCTCTCTTTGCCGCCGCCTCAGTGTAACGGCTGCCTTCGAAGTTCAAGCTTCGAAGCTCCCCAAAAAAAAAAAAAAAAAGAAAAAAAAAGAAACACACACACAAACTTCAACGAACGAACTTACAAATCTGAACGAAACGCGCGAAAATTGAACGAAGCAACAACAACAAACCACACGCAATGGATTGTTAAACAATAACAACAACAACAAAAACAAAAGGCAAAAAAGTGCACGGGTGGGTAACCGAAAGAAACATCAAAGTCGTAACTCGAAAAGTATAAAAAAAGAGACAGTAAAGTACATAGCCATAAAAAATAAGTACATTTGAAAAATCTCGCACATGAGTGCAAATACAAGAGCGCGGCAGTCGCGGGGTCGTCGATATTGGCCGTCAAGTACAGCACATAACAATTATTTAGGTACAAACATGTGCACCGAATATGGACTCAAGTCTCTCGGTTTTCGTTTTCGATTTCGGACTTTGTGTTCTTATTAGAGTTGAGCATGTGCCGTGCTCTGATTTTACTTTTGTGACACGATCACGCACGAGCTAACACGATGTTGAAAAAATGTCCTGCAAACTAAAGCAGAGCTTAAAAAACTGTTGTTTTTTGGAAAAACTGCGTTTAAAAATAAATAAATAAAGTAACAGAAGCTAATTATTAGATCGCGATAAGTTAATTGAGCTCCAATAAAGTCAAGACATCTTTAAACTAACAAAAAGATTTTGATATTGCTCAAAATTCAATTGTTATCTAAATTTCTTCTGATTTTTTTTTTTTTGTTATTGTTCTTTTTTTCGTTGTGAATAATAACAAGTGAAAATATATGAATATATTTCTGTTGAATTTGAACCAGCGACCTTCTACCTGCTAGTTCGACGCTCAGGCACGTAAGCCACTCGGGCGCATGACGTCACAATCGTGTCGTGTTACGATATCGTGTGTCGTGTCGTGTTGAACTAATCGAAGCACGAGTCCATCTCTAGTTCTTACCTGCGCATGTACCAGACGCACTTAGAATATATATGAATATATAAATATATATATATATATATATTATATATACAATTAGCTTTACGATCGTTGGATTTATGGGCCGCTGGCTGTTTAATTGCTCGCCCTGTAAATTACAGGTATTCAGAATTTGATTGTGCCTCCGGGGAATTCCAGTTTCAATTGCGCTTATGCAATAACTATATACTATGTATATATGTATAAAGCCTGTTGTTTACAACTAACAAATAGTTATCTGGACTGCATACAAATTTTCTTTCATTTTTGCATTATTTTTCCGTGCGAAAGTGATTTTGATTTGGGAACAACAATGGACAAAAATCACAAAAAAACAAAAACAAAAAAAAATAGTAAAAAGTTAGTTAAAACAATGAGTGCATCAATGGCCTGTACTCAGTGAAGCGACTCGTTGTGTATACCCTGCATTCGAAAAGCCTACACAGGGTATATACATTAAGCATAACCCATTTAACCAACTCTTTGAACCGAAACCTTGTACTTTAGTCAAATGATAAATAAACTCAAAGTTTTCTTTTGAATAAGAGTATGTGGAAGTCTTCTCAAAATGATTGCACTAGTTGTTTGATTAACAAACTTTTGTGAGAGCTCAGAGTGGAAGATTAATTTAATAATCTTATCTTATTAGAACTTATCTTCTAGAAAACCTATTAGATAATTGAATTTAGTTTTCAGCAGCTATTGCTTCTACACATTTAGAAATATTGCGAATGATTCAAAGTTTGCAATTCTTTGGTTCCAGGAACTTTTCTTATTTGCAATCAAATCTCATATTTCACACATTCCTTCCTGAGAAAAAAAAAAAAAACAGATTAAAATTGTTTTTTTCCCCTCGGGCTATTCTAGCAAGAATGACAAAAGAATCGATTGATAAAGGAATCTTAATATTAACAAAGAATTTTGATCAAATAATCTTTTTAATTACATATTTTTTTTAAAGAGTATTTGGCGTGGAGTATCTAGTACAGTTGGGTATACCGAAAGTTTTTCTAAAAAATATTCAATTTATTATATTACTCACAAAATAATTGGTTATAGAACTAGTTAGAATAGTGTGTCAATATATATTTAAGAACTGTGCGCAATGTGTGCTAATGATTCACGCCCTCCCTTCTTCGAATGCTGATGAAAGCATCCACATATATTTGTGCAAAAAAAAAATAAGTAGACCTTTAGATTGTTATACAATAGCAGCGGGCACAACAAGCACTTCAACAATTCAGGTAACAATATAATTAATGATTAGTTTCAGCACTCGAATCGCTCAGCTGGAAAAGTTTAATGGATAACGAAGAGTGCACAAAAAAAAACAGAGAAAATGAAACAACAGCAACAACTTTTCGAAATCACAAATCATAAAAACTTTATAACTGTTCTGCGATAACGGCAAATTTCGCGCGCAAGGTCACACTTAATCGGCATATTTCGCTTCGAATTCTCAAGTGGTTCAAGCACGCGCATCATCAATCAAACGGTTATGCATTGCTCATGTGCAGGGTATACGGCAAGTCGAGCAGACGCAATCGCAAATGCACTTGTTGCTGATCATTTAGTTGTTGTTTAATGCACAAATGCCAAGTCGCTTGTTGGAATTATTTCTGGTTCGCACTTTGAATGGGTTTTTATTTTTACTTGTATTCTGTATTCGTTTTTTTTTTGTTTTTGTTTTTGTTTTGCGCTTATCGCAAGTGATTCAAGTTCATTACGCCCCCGAACAAAAGCGACAACAGCCAAGGGGTGTTTTTTTTTCAAAGGGGATCGTGTAAGTGTATGAACGGGGGGGGGAGGCGAGGGGAGGTCTATGAGCCATTTGCCCGGCTATCTGGCCGGAACTGAGGCGCGCTGCTGAGACGCCCGCGAGACAAGTCATGTGAATCATCATCGGCGCGAGAAGTGAACCGAACAGCGGCTGCAGCTGCAGCTGAAGCTGATAAACTTTGACTCAAACGTCAAACTACGTATTCAGTGCTCAAATTTTAATGGGTTTTCATTCTAACTTTTGTACACATATCAAACTTGTATGATTAATTGTTGATCTTTTGTTTTGTTGAATTCCACTGAAAGCGGTGAAAAATTGTTGGAAAACTGCGGATTGGCTATTTCTGGCATTTAACTAATGCTCGAGCGAAACAATAAAGAATACATTTAACGCGAGACGTGTTGTCTGAGGCAAATCCACTCGTCAGGGTGAAAAGGGGGTGGAAAAAAAAACAGCATGAAGACATTTTTGTTACTCAAACGTTTGGATTCACGAAACAGATTCACTTGAAACGTTTTTCATCAACAGTGAAAGCATTTCACAAATCAATTGCCAAGCGCTAGAAATGTGTGTGAAAAACTTGCATAGTCAAATTTTCAAGCGCCGCCGCGCAAAGCCAGTTAATGCCCTGAATACATATGTATGTTTAAATATACGAAACATTCTATGCGCAATGTCAGCGTCATACGGCAATGCGAGTGCGACAATTTATCATCATGCTATATATATAAATACACACACACACACAAGTGCCCACTCGGCGCTTCTCTATATATATATATATATATATATATATATGTAGGCAACTGCAAGATGTATAAAGTTCTTGCCGCTTATCAGGCTGGCAACTCTCGAGTTATATGAGACCCCTCATAATCGTTATCGTAACGCCCAACAAATTCCAAGTAATCGTCGTCGTCGTCCAAATTGCCTGCCAAATATTGTGCGAATCAAGCATTAGGGAACAGCCATTGCTGCCTTAGTATAATAATTGATTGATATTATCCATGACCATATGAGCTCATAAAAACTATCACCTGGCTGGGGCTGGGGCTGGGGCTGGGTTGGTGGGTCAATAAAAAACCGCAACCAAACAAAACAAACGGCTAGACACAACAATATTTAAGTTGTTGTCTTTGCCAAATAAATCTTTTTTTAAGACCCGACAGCTTGTTGCTGTTTACCAAATATTTAAATTTAATAACAATTAAGTTTAATTTTCCACATAAAGTCGGTTCGAAAAAGCAAAATAAGCTCGAGCCCTGCATGATAAAGGCCTATAGATATCGGTTATATATAGATATATATTACCTTTTGCGTTTGAAGAACCTTTTCTCTGCCTGCTTTAAGATTGATTTTCTCAATTAAGTTTAATTTTCCAGTCGAAAAGCAAGATAAGCTCGTGCCCTGCATGATTTAGGCCTATAAATATATCTCAACTTGATTATATGGCATACATCAGGAATATATATATATATGTATATATGTATATATATATACCTTCTGAGTTCGCGGAGCCTTTGCTCTGCCTGCCTGGCGACCCAGTTCTCAGATGCATAGACTTGTAATACCCTGTGATAAATTTGCTTTGCGGTTAGTCATGACAGCCGCGTCATATTTCGTGCTATCACATAATGCACATAATGCTCGTGTATCAGTTCGATTACCCTACCGAAAGTTGAATAAAAACAAAAGCTGAAAATACCCTCGCGATTGTCACATTTTCGGGGGTTTTTTCTCCGTTTCTATTCTATGCGGGCTTTTATGGATATTACGTAGCGCCAGCTCTTTTCGGCATTTTTGTTAATTGTGATGAACTTGACTTGTACCCTAATTGCTCGCTACCCCCTAGCCTCTGCCACTCCCCCTCCACCCCTCAGGCTAACCCTGGACAGCCGGGGCTACAACAATAACAATGGACGCAATTATAATCGAATCGATGGCATTTGAACTGCTTAATTATTGGATATTTGCCCCCACAGAGACCCCATGTAAATTGAAATATATTTCGATGTGTGTGTGTGTGCCTGTCTGTCCGTGTGTGTGCCTGTGTGTGTGCGTGTGTGTTCAGATGTGGGCACATTCCAATGCCCCAATCTCGGTGCAAACAACAACAACTAACACAATCAAAGCATTTTCCGGTGATCGAAGCTGAAATGCTCTATAAAAAATGTATATAAAAATATATCAATAATACAAATACAATAAAAGAATTATATTAAATAGAAAAGAGCATCAGATTTGTACACAGTTTCTCTGCAATTAGCCCTCTGGTTACTTTTTTAGTTCGATCTTGTACAAAATGTGATCAATGTGAATGTGAAATGTGGAGTTCGCTATGTGAATGTGAAATGTGAAGTTCGTTTTGGTATGCATTGAAGCTTGTTAGTTCGAATTGAATTAAAGAATTTAATTCTTTATATTAAAAAAGCTGTCTATACCCTGTTCGCGTTGAGAATGGCTAAAGAGAGTTTTATGGTTTTGTTCAAATGTATGCAACAGGCAGAAGAAAGCAACTCCGAGCCTTGAAAGTGTATGATTTATGGATTGGGACGACGAGCTGAGGCAGAAACTGCAAAAAAAGAGACTTATTTTATCATGTGTAATATTGAAATATAATTAATACTAAACGATAAGCTGGAAATATAATCGATAGGCGATATGTGCATATAATCGATATGTGCATAATCGATAGTAATTTAGGTACTTTAACTATATTTATGCTTCGATACATCGATACATTGAGTTTTTGTCGAACAAAGACGAGTAGAGAGATTGTGGGTTAAACGATATTGTCTACAATATATATAAATAACTCCTCCCATTCGCACAATATCGATAAGTATCGATTTCGACACTTGGTTTGCCGTCTATCAAATGAAAGTTATTAAAGCTAGATGCATAAAACATTGCATAACATACACACATTGAGAATATTTCACTTTTAGAAGAATCCCCCCTAAATTGAAGAAAACCTCACCCTGAGAGTCTTGTGCTTTGGTATACAAGACCTTTGGTATATTTAAGACCTGAAAAGTTCAAAAAGATCGGACAATAAGCACCGAAGTTGCTTGAGAATGCGTATGGCTTTAAGGGGTAAAGGAATTCTAGCGTAAAGTCCTGCCAAGGTGGAGGAAAAGGAGAAAAATAGGTGTAATTTTGTATGGAACGAAGCGAGTAGGCAACTCGACACAGAGTACAGGGTATCCCATAGTCAATCACTTGCGGCTGAAGCACTCTAATTACCTTTCTTTTTTTTTCTATTTTGTTCTGTGCACATGTGCTGCCGTTCTGGTTATTAATCATTTATCGGTGCGTGCGCATATTTTTTATAGGAAAAATTAGAATGGAAAAGAATTATCGATCGGGTGGGGCTTTTCCAGGCAATGCCCAGAGACGTGCGTGCGTTGTGTATTGTTATATAACTCTTTGTTGTCCGTTCAATGCGTCACATATGCCATTTCACACATTTATCAGAGCCCAAACCCCTCCCGCCCCCATCAAGGGTATCAACAACGGTTGATGGTCAGTTGGCCGAGTGCTCCAGCACTTCGGTTACGGATTGCGGATTAGGGGTTACGGATTGTGGGTGGGTTACGGGTTGCTAAGCACGCCCCGATGCCCCTGATAAAGCACTTTACGCAGTCGTAAATTCTCTAATGGGGCAGCCAAAGTAACTTTTTCCTCGAAAAGCAAAAGAAACTTTCGGAACTGAACTTTGAGCAAACTTCTTTCTAGTAAAATTAACATGACTTGAGATCTATATTATTCAATTACATTCAAAAATGCTCAATTAACTGACTTGAGAGTCAACAACTTTTGTAGCAAAGCCACAGACGAGCTCCTTTGGGGGTCGATCCAAAAGAAATATGTCTGAAAAATAGATATTTCTTACAGTAAAATTCTCTGTTCGACTTTTGGAAGTTAAGGGAGCTGCCATATATTGTAAACATGATGGAAACATGTGTCTGTTGCGGCCATAAAAACTGAAATGTCGCGAATAGAGCTTGTCTTTGTTCGGAATATTAATAGAAATCCATATCATGCTTTTACGATATGTTAATCAAATCAAATCAACCGCTGAGACGCACTTCGTTTACAATCTTTGCTTAAAAAATTGGTAAACATTTTCACAAACTGTTTGATAACATAGCCCAACCCAGCCCAGTCCCATGCGGTCGAGCACAGAGAAGTTATATATAATTATTTGCAGCACGAGCCAGTCGTGTCACGAACCAAAAGCACGGCACATGTCCATCTCTAATGCAGAGTATTCAGGAGCTAAAGCAAAAGAGAGCGAGAGTGACGGAGAGCGAGAGGAAGGGAGAAGGGAGTGAGAGAGGAAAAGAGAAAAGGAGAAAGTGAGAGAGGAAAAGAGAAAAGGAGAAAGTGAGAGAGGAGAAGATAAAGAGAAAGAGAGAGAGGAGAAGAGAAAGAGACAGAGAGAGAGGAGAAGAGAAAGAGACAGAGAGAGAGAGGAGAAGAGAAAGAGAGAAAAAGAGAGGAAGATAGAAGATAGAGAAGAGAGAAGGGAGACAGAGATAGCGCGAGAGAGAGAGAGCGAGAGAGTATGAGAATGAGAGAGCGAGAGAGTATGAGAATGAGAGAGCGAGAGAAAGAGAGAGTGAAAGATAGATAGAGAACAAGTGAGTGACAGATAGAGATAGAGACAGTGAGCGAGAAAAGGAGAGAGAGAGAGAGTGAATGAGTTGTCGCCTTAAGTGCCATAGACCTTTTGAATATATTTACTAACCGAATGATTCATACCCTTCCTCATCTTTGTTCCGTTGTGTGCGCTGTGATTTAATGGAGTTGCATCCGATTCTGATTGATTATTTTGCAGAAATGAGTGCCTCATCAGCGTGCGAGACGGCAACGAATTCAAGCGAATTATCAGCGGCAACAGCCGAGGGCAACAGTTGAACAGGAGGAAGAAGAAAACGAAGAGCAGCAAGTGCAACAAATTGTGTTGCAACGAAACGAAACGAGAAGCGTGTTAAAAACAAAAGCAAAAGCAAAAGCAAAAGCAAAAGCAAAAAGAAAGAAGAACAATAAGTTAGAGTTTAGCTACAGTAAACACCGGCTAAGAGATAAAAGTGCACAAAAACCAAAATCAAGAAATAAGCACAAGCACCCCGCAGCCCCGCGTCGAAAAAAACAACAAAAAACAAACAAACGAAAAATAAATAAACAAAATACAAACATAACCTAAAAACAAAAATCCAAATAAAATAAAATCCCAGACACAGACGCACGCACAAAGGGAAGAGAAGAGAAGAGAAGAGGAGAGAAGCGAAGCGAAAAAGAAAAAGAAAAGGCAGCCAGTGTCAGAGTCAGAGTACAGTGCACACTCGATATGATGAACTCGACAACGAAACATCTGCTGCACTGCACGCTGCTCTTCACTGTGATAATTGCCTGCGAAGTATTCTCCGGCGGTATTAAGATCGATGAGAACTCGTTCACCCTTGTCGATCCATGGACTGAGTATGGCCAATTGGCCACCGTATTGCTGTACTTATTGCGTTTCCTCACCCTGCTCACCCTGCCGCAGGTGCTGTTCAATTTCTGTGGCCTCGTCTTCTACAATGCCTTCCCCGAGAAGGTCGTGCTCAAGGGCAGCCCCCTGTTGGCCCCCTTCATATGCATACGCGTGGTCACCCGGGGCGATTTCCCCGAACTAGTCAAGATGAATGTGCTGCGCAATATAAATACATGCCTCGATACGGGCCTCGAGAATTTCCTGATCGAGGTCGTCACCGACAAGGCGGTGCATCTGGCCCAGCATCGGCGCATCCGCGAGATTGTTGTGCCCAAGGAGTATAAGACGCGCACCGGAGCCCTCTTCAAGTCGCGCGCACTCCAATACTGTCTCGAGGATACGGTGAATGTGCTCAACGATAACGATTGGATCGTCCATCTGGACGAGGAGACTCTGCTCACCGAGAACTCGGTGCGCGGCATTATCAATTTTGTACTGGATGGCAAGCATCCCTTTGGCCAGGGCCTCATCACCTATGCCAATGAGAACGTTGTCAACTGGCTGACAACCCTGGCGGACAGCTTTCGTGTATCCGACGACATGGGCAAGCTGCGTCTGCAGTTCAAGCTCTTCCACAAGCCACTCTTCAGCTGGAAGGGCAGCTATGTGGTCACCCAAGTGAGTACCTAAGGAATTCCAATTCAATTTAAATGCGGCTTGTCTTATATTGAAATTCTGGCAAAAACTTGACTTATCATACTGCAAGCTAACTAGATTACTATTCAAACGTTTCCCAATACTTATCATACTTCAAGTTAACTAGATATCTATAAAAACGTTTTCCAATACTTATCAATTAAACTAGATTTCATTGAAAACGTTTTCCAACACTTATCATACTTTAAGCTAACTAGATTTCATTGAAAACGTTTTCCAATACTTATCATACTTCAAAACGTTTTACAAATCAAATTTCAGCATGAAAATATCTCCTATTAGGCATTTATATAGTGTAGATAGATATGGATAGTTATGCACATAACCTCACAATCTGTAAACTCTTGGCAAGGGAATTCTTTTGACTAGATCAGAATATTATATTGATATAACTCTTACAAGTTAGAAAATCAAAATTTTGAATGTCGAAAATATGTTATGGAGCTGTCCAAAACTGACGTTTATTATTCAAGAATTCTAATATCTGGAAGCCAAAGTTTTACATGAGTAAAAACAGATAAGGTTATATTTTGAATGCAAATACTGCAGGCACATTTTCCCACTGAGTAAAATGTGAAAATAAAGTATGGTAAATTGTTGCTATGGTAGTTATATGAGAAGCATGCCTAATATGGGAAATGTTCAGTATTCGCAAAAAAAAAAAAAGAGTCAAAAAAGAGTAAAAAACGTTCAATTCGAGCGATTCGGGCATATCTAATGCCTGAAAAAGGAGGAATAGAAACTCGAGTGTTGACCTCGCTCAGGAAGTCGCGCGAATCCAGGAATAGATGCCTTTATAAGAGGAAGAGCTGACTCCGAGCAAAGGCTTGTTATGATTATGATCATGGAGTAGCAGATGGGGTTGGAGTCAATCGCAGGCAGAGACTACTGTATTAGATATGCATATTTATATGTGAAATGTGCATAAGTTGAATTATCATTCTGTTTGACATTGGACTTAGAGCATACATACATATATGTATTAAATTTGTGTCTCTGGCCTTAAACAGGTTGGCGCCGAGCGTTCCGTATCGTTTGACAATGGCATCGATGGCTCCGTGGCGGAGGACTGCTTCTTTGCGATGCGCGCCTTCAGCCAGGGCTACACGTTCAACTTCATTGAGGGCGAGATGTACGAGAAGTCGCCGTTCACGCTGTTGGATCTGCTGCAGCAGCGCAAGCGCTGGCTACAGGGCATCCTCCTGGTGGTGCACTCGAAGCTGATACCGTTCCGGCACAAGCTGCTGCTGGGCATCAGCGTTTACTCGTGGGTAACAATGCCGCTCTCCACATCGAACATCATATTCGCCGGCCTCTATCCGATACCCTGTCCCAATCTGGTTGACTTTGTCTGCGCCTTCATTGCGGCCATCAATATCTATATGTATGTGTTTGGTGTCATCAAGTCCTTTTCCCTCTACCGCTTCGGGCTGCTCAAGTTTTTGGCGTGCGTCCTGGGCGCCGTCTGTACGATACCCGTCAATGTGGTCATCGAGAATGTGGCCGTCATTTGGGGCCTCGTCGGCAAGAAGCACAAGTTCTACGTGGTCCAGAAGGATGTGCGTGTCCTGGAGACTGTTTAATGCGGCAGCGCGCACACTAATTTAACTGTAATTAACACAAATCGAAAATCAATTAATCAAAATGCAAAAAACCAAATGAAACAAATTAATCGCACAACAACAACAACAACAACAGCAGCAGCAACAACAACAACAACAACATCATGATCTTTTTTATTCGTAAGCTTAAGTTGCACACTCACACACACATACACACACTCTCACACACACTTATTGTTGTTACGTTCTAAAAACACACACAAAGAAAAATTTACTTTGGCCGCCCTTTTGCAACACTGTTAAAATTGCCAAAACTAAAAAAAAAACGTTTATAATGCTAGAACAAATAGTTATATATATATATATTTAGTATATATATACACACACACACACACACACACACACACACACACACACATGTGCTACACACTTGTCTTAATATATGCACACACACACACACAAACTTAAAAAGAAAAGCTAAAAAAAATTCTAAGTTAATAATAAATTCTGCGTTAAGTGTAATTTTTTTTATAGTCATTAGTAGCGAGGTAGAAGAAGAAGCAGCAACAACAGTAAAACGCTATAAAAAAAAATATATATATATATATGTATATGTATATGTATATATGTATATATATATATATATATATGTGTGTATGTTTATATTGTATGTACTATATTATGTAGATTTATATTATTATGATTATTATTATTATTTAAATTTAAACTGTGTACATTAATGTATTGTAAATTGATAAACTGTTAAATATCATTCACACCAAATCACCAAAACAACAACAAACAACCCACAACAACAACAGCAACAACAACAACAAAAACAAGCGCATAAACCCTCGACTTTTATGTACTTACATTTGTTTCTATGTATGGCCCTCATTATGCATATATGTATATATGTATACATATGTATATGTGTATGTCTGTATGCATAGCCCGTATGCTTGTAGGCACGCAACATATACCACTACAAACAAACGACAACAACTACAACTACAACTATGTATGAAGCCCGTCCCCGCGTCGCTTTAGTTTATCCAAAGGAGCAACAATTGCTTTTCATTTGTTAAATCATTTTGTATTTATTATATACACGCACGCACACACACACACACACACGCACACACACACGTACACGCAACATACTAAACTTAATGAGAACCGATCAAAGTTGGATATTCTTCAAACTAAACACACACACACGCGCACGGTGTGAATGATAGCTATCGTGTTTTTCAACACTGTTCTGGTCGCGGCCCGTCGAATTTTTGCATTAATTTAATGTTTCTATAATTTAATTCAATTTTTTTTTTTACTGTTATTGGTGCTTTGAAGAATACAATACACACTCGCACACACACACACACGCACACACACACACGCACACACACACGCATAGACAAACAGCCCAAAAAGCCGCCGCCAGCAGTTAGTCGATATCCCTTAAAAGCAACACACACTCACAGACACACACACACACACATACATATATACATCCACACACGAACACATTTAAAACTGTTTGCAAATGAAAAAAAAAAAACAACAAAAAAAAGAACCAAATACAAAACGATAATAAAATGAGCAACAAAATATCTATAATAAAAAAAATTAAATCAAAATTTTGTGTTTTTCTTAATATAACATCCAAAATGATTTTGAGGGACTAGTTAAATCAAATTGATAAAGTAAATGTGTCTGGAAATTGTTTGGGAATAAATCTGGAAACACGTTTGTAATCCAAGAAAAATATTTAGATCAAAAGTTGGTTCGCCTTCAAATCTGTCTGGAAAACAGATATTGATGAAAAGGTTGAGAATCCATTTTTAATACAATTTAAATAAAAACCAAAATAACGACAAAACCATCTCAAAATTGTCAGCAGTTCGGTTCACAGTGCGAACAAATAGTTCGTCACTTGGTTCGGTTCGTGAACCGGCTTATTCACTTCCAAGAACTACGATCCAAATCATGATTGGTCAATTTGCTTATCGATGGAATAACTACATCTTTTATTATTTGCCATTCGGCAAGTTTAAATTAAGCAAATCTATAATAAATAAAGTCAAAGAGCTTATATTAAATATATGCATATCGATTTTACAGCCAATTTTGCAATATTTTCAAATTTCCGAATAATAAAAAATAAATTGATCGAGTCAGCAGTGCGTGCTTTCTCTTTCTGCATCATAATACGCTCTCTTTCATTCCTGTGCACACAGATTGAAAAATACAAATAACATGACAATGCACGAATATATTAAATAAATATAGGATATACGTATCTCACCAGTTCTTGCAATTAAAAGTACGTAAACATAGGAAAACAGAACTAACTACAATTGATAGTGAACAACTTTCAATAAGCACAATATTAAAACAACAAAATATTAACGTAAAAATGTAGAAGGTAGCATCGGCCCCGTAGAAGGGGATGGATAAGGAGCGGGACTCCGCTTAGAAGAATTTCTTTTTAGTTGAGGGCGTATGCAAGAGCAGCTCCGAGTTTCTGTAAGAGAGAAATATCTTTATAAGAACATTGTTTATGAAAATCAAATCTATATCAAACCTGGGCAGTCGCGAGTTACGCTTCTCCAGCACAGAGTTCGGGCTGGAGAGCGGCCCGGGGTTGGTGTGATCTGTCGATTTGATCACATCCGGATCCGCATCCTCATCCGCATCCTCCTCCACTTCTGCGACGACGCTGCTCAGCGTAACCGTTATATTCTGTTCAGCGCTGGGCGTGGAGTTCTCCTTGTCGGCATTGTTGGCTGGATTCCGGCAGTTGCCCCGGCACTTGCAGGAGCTGCTGCAGCCGCTGCTTGTTGAGAAACAGCCGCAACGCTTCGTGTTGCAGTTTTTGAGGCATTTGCAGCGCTTCGTTCCCTTGCGCGTCTCATCCGTTGTCGAGCTCATATCTATGGAGCCCTGCAGGCTGTTGTTGGCGATGGTATTGTTGTTGATGCTAGTGCTGCCGTTGGGATTGTCGCCCTCGGCGGCTGCTTCCAGCGTTGCGGTGTCTGAATGCGACTTCTGTGTGAATAAGAAAATGGGAGAATTAGGCAAAGGAGTGGAGGAGTGGGCGAGCTATAGATTGCACTCTGGGCATGGCACTTGCCTTGGAACGTTTTTTCAATGGCACCCAGTCGGGATCGCTGTCGGAATCCACCTGTCCGTCGCTTAGCAAGCTATCGTTTATAAAGATAACTGACTCATCGGCGGGCAGTGGCTTCTTTGACGCTTTTTGTTTGGACTTGATGCGATCGAGCTCCTGCTGCAGCGCCTCCTTGGTGCTGAGCAACTCCTCGACTATTTTCTGGCGCTCCAGATCTTCTGGCTTTTGGGACTCAGTGTCACCCAGCGCATGCGAGCTGCGCAGCAGCACCGCGACCTTCTCCTCGTAACTGCGCTGCTGGCTAGCCATCAGTTGCTCGTGCTCTCTCTCCGCCTGGCGCAGGCGTTTGGTCAGCTCCTCGTGCCGCTGCTGCGCCTCGTTCAGCTGGCTGCGCTGCTCGTCCACCAGCACCTTCTGCTCCATGATGCCCTGCGCCTGTTCGCGCCGCTGCTGCACAAGACTCTTGAGCAGCTGCTTATTAATGGCACGCGACTCGCCTATGCTCTGGACGCTGTCGCATAGCGCAGCCATGCGACTGTCTAGATCGTTGGAGCAGACCTTCTGCTGCAGATCCGCTATTTGGGCATTGCGCATCTCCAGTTCCTCCTCGAGGCTGGCCAGTAGCTGAGCCTGTTCTGCGTCTGGCTGCGGCTCCTGCTGCTGCTGCGCTCTGATCTCGGAGCAGTGGGCATTGATGATGGCACGATCCTCCATTAGCTGTTCCAGACTGTGCTCCGCGTCGATCAGCGAGAGAATCACCTCCAGTTCGCGATCCACCAAAGCGTCCAGCTTGGCTGCACCCGGCTGATCCTTGGCATGACGCTGACGTTGAGCCTGCGCAGCTCTCTGCCGTTCCAGTGCATCCTTGAGCCTAAAAACAGAAAAACAAGAGTTAATTCCATCTTTCCCTCCTTCCTCGACATGTTGCTCCAGCGTTCAATTTCAATTACCGCTTGTTGGTGGCCAGCGCCTCCTCGCACTTGCGCTTGAGCACCTGGCGCTGCTTTGCGTGCAGCGTCTGCTGGCGCGCCATTTCGCTCTGCATCTTGCGATCCTTGCTCTTGAGCTGCGTCAGCTGCTTCTCGCTCATCATCTTCCACTGGCGGAAGCGCTCGGACTCACCGCGCATGGCGCGTATTAGCTTTACCTTCGATTCCTTCATGGCGCGTATCTCGGTGCTGAGGTTCTGGATCTTTTCGCGCTCTTTTTCGCGCATCTTTAACATATTTGCCTGCTGCACGATCTTCCGACGCATGTCGACAATCTCCTGCTCGAGCACCTGCAGCCGCTTGCGCCGCTCCTCGGCCAGCTTGGCGGATGTGTCCTTTTGCTTGGTGGTACGCAGCTGGTCCATCAGCTCACGTCGCTCCGATTCCAGCTGCTCGATCTTCTGCTCGCACTGCTTGAACTTCTCGTCGATGCCATCGTCTTGGAGTTTGCTAAAGTTGCGCGTAACGCGTTCGTGCAGCTCCTGCTTTATGTCCAGCTGGCGATTTATGTTGCGCAGTTCGCCGTTCAGATTCAGCTGCTTCATCGTGTGCTCCTCGGCACGCGACTGCAGCAGCTCGTGCGTCTCCTCGCCGCCAAAGTTGGACTCCTCGCTGCTGCTGCTGTTGCTGTTGCCAACGTTGAGGCATTCCTTGCGATGCGTCTGCAGCGCGGTTTCCGTCTGCTGCAGTTCCTCGTCTACGCACGTCACAAGCTGCGTGATTTCGCGCAGCTGCTCCTGCCACCTCGTATCTAGCAGCTGCTGTGACTGATCCGTCGGCACCGGCACAGACTCCTGCTGCACAGCCTGCTCTTCTGCCTTGGGTATTGCCGTCTCGGTCAGTTTCGTCTTCAGCTCGAGCACGTGCGCTTTGAGCTTGTCGTGTGTGACCTCTGCTATGTGGGCACGCATCTCATTCTCGGCCAGATCGATGAGTGCCTGGTGCAGCTCCTGCTGCAGCCTTTGATTCTTCTTTTCAATGCGCGCGTTCGCCTGCTGCAGCTGCTCCAACTGCTCGCTAAGGCGCTGCTCCTTCAGCCCCGAGGAGCCGATCATACAGGAACCGTCAATGCCAAGGCTATTGCTATCGCCGCCGCCACCACAGGCTAGCAGCTTGACGCGCAAGTTCTGTATGATTTCCTTGAGCATCATCACCTCAGCCGCATGCGCATCCACATTCACGACGGGCTTGTTCTTGATCTGCAGTGCGCGATCCGCATACCTCAATGTGCTGAGCGTCTCGGCCACGTTGTAGTCCGCGGGACTGACACAGGCAATCATAAGGGTAATCGAATTGCCACCCAGCGAGTCCTGCAGCAGGCGCGTCAGCTTTGACTGTCGATAGGGCACATAGCCCCCCGCTTGGCCAGCTGCAAGGAGAGAAATAGATAAGGGTGATTAGTCAAGATTAGTCAAGTTAGATGCTTGACTCTGATATAAAGCATCCCATTTTACTTACAGCCCAGCACATTGATGACGTTGCCCAGCGCGAGGAGGCCCTTGTTGATGTTGACGCCTTCCTTGAAACGATCCCCACAAGCGAGCGTCTTTGAGCAGCGCTCAGAGCCCGCCAGATCCACCAGGCTGAATTTCGAAGTAGTTACTGTTTTCCTAAATAATCAATGCACATTAACAACTTGAAGGGATCTGAGATTAGCCACTCGACTATTCGACTACTCGACTACTCGACTTACTGGCCAGTCTTTCTGGTGGTGACAACAGTCAACGTGAAGATGGCGTGCGAACGGGACGACGTCTCATTCATAGCAGTGGCGGCAACAGCGCGGCCTGAGGAGCCGCGCATCAGTTGGTCGGTTACATGCTTGGCATGCTTCACCTCGACCTCGGTGAGTCCCGGCAGGACAATGCGGTTCTTGTCCTCGCGTATGTCTACAGTGCTGTCCTCGCGCTTGTTGGGCGAGAACAGATCGTAGAACTGCTCTTGATACAGTTCCACAAAGGAGCAGGTGATTCTGAACTGGAACTCCTCCTCCATGGCGGCCGTCTGCTCAAAGATTTCGTGCACTGCACGCGGTATCACGCCCACATTTTCATCCATTACCCCATCGAACGCAGTTCCCATCGTATAGGTCTTGCCAGAGCCCGTCTGGCCGTAGGCGAGTATCGTGACGTTGTATCCATGCAGCAGCTTCTTCAGCTTGCTCCGCACACACGTCTCGTACACATCCTGTTGCGAATCGCTGCTGTCGAACACGTAGTTGTACGTGAACGAGTCGCTGCAATTCACGGTCACCTGAGGAATCCCATCCACGGGGCGCTGCACGGCAATGCGGCAGCCCCGCTCCACCTCCGACTTAACCAGCGGGCGCACGCGCAGAGCAACGGCCACACAGTCTGACATGTTTGACGCTACAATCGCGCATTACACATGTATTATTGCAAAACATGTATTATTAGTGGAATTATTGTTGAAATTTTTTTGGCGCTCACCTGGATTATCTTTGAATTTGAGTATATTTTATTTGCACATGCACTTGCACTCGCCAAGATGCTACGACTTTAATATGCCTAGCTCCAAGTAACTGCAGACTTATAATTGAATGCAAATATGCATAAATAAATCTGCTCACGGATCGCGTCTAAAACAATTCTAAAAATGGTGGGACAAACGTTATTTTTGCGGCTGCGGCGTCAGTGCCAGTGCAATGGTCAGTGTGTACACACACGCTTAAAATAAATGTGCCGGCGTAGCCAATGACGATCACTTCTATCGATAGTTCTGGTTCATCGCAAAATTCAAAATACATTTGCAACGGAATGTGTTGATTTAAAAAACGTAAACAAAATCATTTGATTGTTTATAAAATATCAATGCATTTTTCAAAATGTTTTTACAAATTAACTAAATAATTCAGGTCACTGGGTTTTTGCTGATAACGATTTAATATAAATTGAATGTGCATAATTAAGTTTCAACCATTCGACCAGCTCTGTAGCCCTTTTACTTTCATATTGACATTCGGTGATATTATCCTTTGCTGAAAGGCTTTGCAAATATATTTTAAGTCAAAACTTGGTTTGAATCCATTTGAACACCATTTTCACGGTCGGTGAATGTGTCCATGAACTTTCACAAAGATCTTTGAAATTAGCTTGAAGCTCGGTTTTCTTTTGTGCCATTGAGTAACAAATATATTTATTTATTTATATATTTATTGCTCAATGGGTGTGCACATACGTCACAATTAGCTCTGATCAATCAGTCAGTCGATCAGTCAATCAGTCAACCAGTCAGTCAGTCAGTCAGTCGATCAGTCATTCAATCAGTCGGTCAGTCGAGGCAAAGTGTTATACAAATATAGATCTCATTTTCCAGTTGAATTTTGTTCAGATTTGTTGTTTACATTTGATTCGTTTGTACATTGCGACTTTTATATTTTGCATTTCGGCTTTCGTCATGTGGATGAAACGTTCCGCCGCAATGGGCCAGGTCACACAGCGCAACTTTCTGCGCGAGAACAAGCTGCTGGTACGACAGATGCCCATGATGATGCTGCGCCGGCTGGACCGGGAGCGGGAGCGGGAGCGGGAGCAGTGGCGTTGGCCGCCGGCAAGCTATGAACTGCCGACAGCCGCTTCGCTGGCGCATCGATCGGGCACGCTGCCGCTGGTCGAGACGCAGCGGCGCCTGATCAATGGCGGACGCCAGGGCCGAGCTTTTTACGGTGGCGGGCAGCGATCGGAGAAGCAAATACAAACAGAGGATATTAGCGACGAGCAGTTCCTGAACGCAGCGCTTCTCAAGTGCACGGAGCAGGCACACGGACAGGGTCCGTCACGATCCATGCGCGGCTGCAGCGAGGGCGACGAGCTGCCCGTGCCGAGCCCCGTGGCCTGTGACCAAACCAATGCCAGCTGCCTGCGACGCACTGCATCCAATTTCGAGCTGGGCACAGTGCCCGCGCAACGCGTCAACCAGCCAATGAAGCACATCCAACATAGACTGCTCAGCGGCGTGGTGGACACTGTGCCCGCTCAATTGGATCAATCGGATCATGTTGAGGACCAGCCAGCCAATAGAGGCGATAGCGTATCGATTGGTGCACGGGCTTCCGCGCAGCATGTGCTGCAGCTGGCCATACCGGACATAACGGACGTGGAGCCGGAGCCCCAGCTCGATCAGTCTCTGAGTGCACGGACCAATGCCTCCTGCCACTCACAGGCTGAGGCGACACCAGCCGGCGAAGGGATGCAGCCGACCCAACCAGAACAGAACGAGCGGAAGCTGGGACCAGGCCAGGATCAGGTACTGTTAACGGAGGGACAGCGAATCGCACTGCTGGAAGCGGCGCAGGCGCGCCACCGAGAGCTCATCTGGGAATACAATCGGCTGCCCATTTCGATGGGTACGCTGCGTGTGCGGAATCTCAAAATACAGCTGGAGCAGCAGCTAGACCTCATCGACAGCGACCTGACCATGCTGAACTTGCCACAGGTGTACATCAGGCGCGACCAGCTACAGCAAATCTCTAGTATCTCGTGTTAATGCCTAATACTTGTTGTTTCCTCGAGCGATCATGGTTTGATTTTAAATTGATTAGCCAATTGGCAGCTTTGTGCAAAATCAAAACATGATGCTAGAGGTCGATTACAAATGTGCAATATTATTATACGTCCCATATATATTTATATAGATATATATATATATATATGAATCTAGATGAATTTTTGCTCTTTTTTTTTATTTCTGATTGACAAAACGAATGTCAACATTACACTTAACGATTGCCTTATAATATTGAAAGTAAAAAGCCCAAACAGAATATACATATTTCTTATAGCTGTCTTCGTTTAAACCACATTTTACTTTTATAATTTGTAGTCTTAATGCAAATCTATCGAATGCATAGTTTAAATAAACTTTAACCAAAACAAATCTTTTATTTAAACCATTTTTGTAAGAACACAGTGACCTGAATTATTTAGTTAATTTGTAAAAACATTTTGAAAAATGCATTGATATTTTATAAACAATCAAACGTTTTTGTTTACGTTTTATAAATCAACACATTCCGTTGCAAATGCATTTTGAATTATGCGATGAACCAGAACTATCGATAGAAGTGATCGTCATTGGCTACGCCGGCACATTTATTTTAAGCGTGTGTGTACACACTGACCATTGCACTGGCACTGACGCCGCAGCCGCAAAAATAACGTTTGTCCCACCATTTTTAGAATTGTTTTAGACGCGATCCGTGAGCAGATTTATTTATGCATATTTGCATTCAATTATAAGTCTGCAGTTACTTGGAGCTAGGCATATTAAAGTCGTAGCATCTTGGCGAGTGCAAGTGCATGTGCAAATAAAATATACTCAAATTCAAAGATAATCCAGGTGAGCGCCAAAAAAATTTCAACAATAATTCCACTAATAATACATGTTTTGCAATAATACATGTGTAATGCGCGATTGTAGCGTCAAACATGTCAGACTGTGTGGCCGTTGCTCTGCGCGTGCGCCCGCTGGTTAAGTCGGAGGTGGAGCGGGGCTGCCGCATTGCCGTGCAGCGCCCCGTGGATGGGATTCCTCAGGTGACCGTGAATTGCAGCGACTCGTTCACGTACAACTACGTGTTCGACAGCAGCGATTCGCAGCAGGATGTGTACGAGACGTGTGTGCGGAGCAAGCTGAAGAAGCTGCTCCATGGATACAACGTCACGATAATCGCCTACGGCCAGACGGGCTCTGGCAAGACCTATACGATGGGAACTGCGTTCGATGGGGTAATGGATGAAAATGTGGGCGTGATACCGCGTGCAGTGCACGAAATCTTTGAGCAGACGGCCGCCATGGAGGAGGAGTTCCAGTTCAGAATCACCTGCTCCTTTGTGGAACTGTATCAAGAGCAGTTCTACGATCTGTTCTCGCCCAACAAGCGCGAGGACAGCACTGTAGACATACGCGAGGACAAGAACCGCATTGTCCTGCCGGGACTCACCGAGGTCGAGGTGAAGCATGCCAAGCATGTAACCGACCAACTGATGCGCGGCTCCTCAGGCCGCGCTGTTGCCGCCACTGCTATGAATGAGACGTCGTCCCGTTCGCACGCCATCTTCACGTTGACTGTTGTCACAACCAGAAAGACTGGCCAGTAAGTCGAGTAGTCGAGTAGTCGAATAGTCGAGTGGCTAATCTCAGATCCCTTCAAGTTGTTAATGTGCATTGATTATTTAGGAAAACAGTAACTACTTCGAAATTCAGCCTGGTGGATCTGGCGGGCTCTGAGCGCTGCTCAAAGACGCTCGCTTGTGGGGATCGTTTCAAGGAAGGCGTCAACATCAACAAGGGCCTCCTCGCGCTGGGCAACGTCATCAATGTGCTGGGCTGTAAGTAAAATGGGATGCTTTATATCAGAGTCAAGCAGTCAAGCATCTAACTTGACTAATCTTGACTAATCACCCTTATCTATTTCTCCCCTTGCAGCTGGCCAAGCGGGGGGCTATGTGCCCTATCGACAGTCAAAGCTGACGCGCCTGCTGCAGGACTCGCTGGGTGGCAATTCGATTACCCTCATGATTGCCTGTGTCAGTCCCGCGGACTACAACGTGGCCGAGACGCTCAGCACATTGAGGTATGCGGATCGCGCACTGCAGATCAAGAACAAGCCCGTCGTGAATGTGGATGCGCATGCGGCTGAGGTGATGATGCTCAAGGAAATCATACAGAACTTGCGCGTCAAGCTGCTAGCCTGTGGTGGCGGCGGCGATAGCAATAGCCTTGGCATTGACGGTTCCTGTATGATCGGCTCCTCGGGGCTGAAGGAGCAGCGCCTTAGCGAGCAGTTGGAGCAGCTGCAGCAGGCGAACGCGCGCATTGAAAAGAAGAATCAAAGGCTGCAGCAGGAGCTGCACCAGGCACTCATCGATCTGGCCGAGAATGAGATGCGTGCCCACATAGCAGAGGTCACACACGACAAGCTCAAAGCGCACGTGCTCGAGCTGAAGACGAAACTGACCGAGACGGCAATACCCAAGGCAGAAGAGCAGGCTGTGCAGCAGGAGTCAGTGCCGGTGCCGACGGATCAGTCACAGCAGCTGCTAGATACGAGGTGGCAGGAGCAGCTGCGCGAAATCACGCAGCTTGTGACGTGCGTAGACGAGGAACTGCAGCAGACGGAAACCGCGCTGCAGACGCATCGCAAGGAATGCCTCAACGTTGGCAACAGCAACAGCAGCAGCAGCGAGGAGTCCAACTTTGGCGGCGAGGAGACGCACGAGCTGCTGCAGTCGCGTGCCGAGGAGCACACGATGAAGCAGCTGAATCTGAACGGCGAACTGCGCAACATAAATCGCCAGCTGGACATAAAGCAGGAGCTGCACGAACGCGTTACGCGCAACTTTAGCAAACTCCAAGACGATGGCATCGACGAGAAGTTCAAGCAGTGCGAGCAGAAGATCGAGCAGCTGGAATCGGAGCGACGTGAGCTGATGGACCAGCTGCGTACCACCAAGCAAAAGGACACATCCGCCAAGCTGGCCGAGGAGCGGCGCAAGCGGCTGCAGGTGCTCGAGCAGGAGATTGTCGACATGCGTCGGAAGATCGTGCAGCAGGCAAATATGTTAAAGATGCGCGAAAAAGAGCGCGAAAAGATCCAGAACCTCAGCACCGAGATACGCGCCATGAAGGAGTCGAAGGTAAAGCTAATACGCGCCATGCGCGGTGAGTCCGAGCGCTTCCGCCAGTGGAAGATGATGAGCGAGAAGCAGCTGACGCAGCTCAAGAGCAAGGATCGCAAGATGCAGAGCGAAATGGCGCGCCAGCAGACGCTGCACGCAAAGCAGCGCCAGGTGCTCAAGCGCAAGTGCGAGGAGGCGCTGGCCACCAACAAGCGGTAATTGCAATTGAACGCTGGAGCAACATGTCGAGGAAGGAGGGAAAGATGGAATTAACTCTTGTTTTTCTGTTTTTAGGCTCAAGGATGCACTGGAACGGCAGAGAGCTGCGCAGGCTCAACGTCAGCGTCATGCCAAGGATCAGCCGGGTGCAGCCAAGCTGGACGCTTTGGTGGATCGCGAACTGGAGGTGATTCTCTCGCTGATCGACGCGGAGCACAGTCTGGAACAGCTAATGGAGGATCGTGCCATCATCAATGCCCACTGCTCCGAGATCAGAGCGCAGCAGCAGCAGGAGCCGCAGCCAGACGCAGAACAGGCTCAGCTACTGGCCAGCCTCGAGGAGGAACTGGAGATGCGCAATGCCCAAATAGCGGATCTGCAGCAGAAGGTCTGCTCCAACGATCTAGACAGTCGCATGGCTGCGCTATGCGACAGCGTCCAGAGCATAGGCGAGTCGCGTGCCATTAATAAGCAGCTGCTCAAGAGTCTTGTGCAGCAGCGGCGCGAACAGGCGCAGGGCATCATGGAGCAGAAGGTGCTGGTGGACGAGCAGCGCAGCCAGCTGAACGAGGCGCAGCAGCGGCACGAGGAGCTGACCAAACGCCTGCGCCAGGCGGAGAGAGAGCACGAGCAACTGATGGCTAGCCAGCAGCGCAGTTACGAGGAGAAGGTCGCGGTGCTGCTGCGCAGCTCGCATGCGCTGGGTGACACTGAGTCCCAAAAGCCAGAAGATCTGGAGCGCCAGAAAATAGTCGAGGAGTTGCTCAGCACCAAGGAGGCGCTGCAGCAGGAGCTCGATCGCATCAAGTCCAAACAAAAAGCGTCAAAGAAGCCACTGCCCGCCGATGAGTCAGTTATCTTTATAAACGATAGCTTGCTAAGCGACGGACAGGTGGATTCCGACAGCGATCCCGACTGGGTGCCATTGAAAAAACGTTCCAAGGCAAGTGCCATGCCCAGAGTGCAATCTATAGCTCGCCCACTCCTCCACTCCTTTGCCTAATTCTCCCATTTTCTTATTCACACAGAAGTCGCATTCAGACACCGCAACGCTGGAAGCAGCCGCCGAGGGCGACAATCCCAACGGCAGCACTAGCATCAACAACAATACCATCGCCAACAACAGCCTGCAGGGCTCCATAGATATGAGCTCGACAACGGATGAGACGCGCAAGGGAACGAAGCGCTGCAAATGCCTCAAAAACTGCAACACGAAGCGTTGCGGCTGTTTCTCAACAAGCAGCGGCTGCAGCAGCTCCTGCAAGTGCCGGGGCAACTGCCGGAATCCAGCCAACAATGCCGACAAGGAGAACTCCACGCCCAGCGCTGAACAGAATATAACGGTTACGCTGAGCAGCGTCGTCGCAGAAGTGGAGGAGGATGCGGATGAGGATGCGGATCCGGATGTGATCAAATCGACAGATCACACCAACCCCGGGCCGCTCTCCAGCCCGAACTCTGTGCTGGAGAAGCGTAACTCGCGACTGCCCAGGTTTGATATAGATTTGATTTTCATAAACAATGTTCTTATAAAGATATTTCTCTCTTACAGAAACTCGGAGCTGCTCTTGCATACGCCCTCAACTAAAAAGAAATTCTTCTAAGCGGAGTCCCGCTCCTTATCCATCCCCTTCTACGGGGCCGATGCTACCTTCTACATTTTTACGTTAATATTTTGTTGTTTTAATATTGTGTTTATTGAAAGTTGTTCACTATCAATTGTAGTTAGTTCTGATTTCCTATGTTTACGTACTTTTAATTGCAAGAACTGGTGAGATACGTATATCCTATATTTATATAATATATTCGT
This sequence comes from Drosophila littoralis, assembly GCA_018903485.1. Taxonomy (NCBI): domain Eukaryota; kingdom Metazoa; phylum Arthropoda; class Insecta; order Diptera; family Drosophilidae; genus Drosophila; species Drosophila littoralis. Next base: position 11,480,701 of record JAEIGF010000591.1, read on the forward strand.
GCATTGTCAAGTTATTTGTATTTTTCAATCTGTGTGCACAGGAATGAAAGAGAGCGTATTATGATGCAGAAAGAGAAAGCACGCACCTCTGACTCGATCAATTTATTTTGTATTATTCGGAAATTTGAAAATATTGCAAAATTGGCTGTAAAATCGATATGCATATATTTAATATAAGCTCTTTGACTTTATTTATTATAGATTTGCTCAATTGCAATTAATAAAAGATGTACAATCAATAATGTAAGAACATAGTTGTTCCATCTCGATAAGCAAATTGACCAATCATGATTTGAACAAAAATCGTAGTTCTTGGAAGAGAAAAGATTTGATTTTCATAAACAATGTTCATAAAAAGAAGAATTTTCAATAGTAGATCGATAAATATATCGATTTGCGCGCATATTTCAATGCCATCTATGTGGATTGACAATTTTGATGAATGATTCCAAAGAAACTACGGTACTTGATTAAAAAACAATTTTCCATAATGCTGAATTAAAGGCAAGCAAAAGCATATTCAGTTGTCGGCGCATAAGTATTGGGTACAGGGTAACTCGTAGTCGGGCACTCTTCGCTGAATCACTCGGACTCGTTGCGTGGCAAAAACTTAATGTGTATGCCATCTCGGGAGCGCAGCACCATTTGGGCCTGCAGGACCAGTGGCGCCAGCGGCTCGGCTAGCTCCAAGCGGAAACGCTGGACAATGCGAACGGTGAGCAGCTTCATCAGCAGCAGCGAGTACCTGCGTCCAATGCAGACATGCGGTCCACCCGAATACGGTATATAGCTGTAGGGAGACGCCTTCGCCTCCGATTCCGACTCGGCTTGCACCTGCAGCCAGCGCTCTGGCCGAAACTCGTAGGGCTCCGGAAAGTAGCGTGCATCATGGGCCAGACCGTACATATTGATCCAGAGCGTGACGCCGGCGCAGTAGCGACGACCTCCAATTGTTGTCGCCTTGGTGGTCTGGCGGCCCGTGCTGGGCACTATGGTGTACATGCGCAGCACCTCCTTGAGCACCGCATCCAGATAGCATAGCTTGTGGAGCGCATCCAGATCCTCAGCGCCGCCGGGCGGCAGCTGTGACAGTTCCGCGTGCAGACGCTCCTGTGCCGACGGCTGCTTGGCCAGCGCGTACAGCACAAAGCCCATGGCAGCCGTGGTGGTGTCCACACCCTGTCGAGATTCCAAAGAGAGAGGGGGAGTGGGAGAGTGGGAGAGGGAGAAAGGGGGAGAGAGAGGGACTCACCGCAAAGACAAACGTATTGACCTCGTCGCGTATCTGCCGACGACTCAGCCCCGCCAGTAACATGGCATCCAGCAGGATGCGTGGCCCGGCCTGCGCCATCACCAGCTGTCTCTCGCGCTGATCTATGATCCGCTCCATGAGCTCGTGTATCAGCTGCAGCTGGACGCACAGCTCGCGCCAGAGACGCGTGCGCCTGAACACAAAGTCGGAGGAGAGCAGAGGATTGATCATTCGCTTGAACAGCAGCTCGCCGCTGCGATGAAAGGCCGCCACAATGGGCGAGTGGTCCACCAGCTGCGTATCCAGCCGATGTCCCATTGAGGTGTCTAAAGAGAATGGAAAAAAGTAAGTGTGCTGCAGTCGGGAGTGTTCACTAGGCGATACCCTGTGCCCAGCCCGCATTATCCATACACCAGCTGCGAATGCATTACAGCATATGTTGACTATCTTCGAGTGCTCCAAATTCTGGGAAGCTATTCGAAAAGTGAAATATTTACGATCTGCATATAGCTTGGAGTACCTTCATATCGAATGTCTCTCTCTTGGGCACAGGGTATATTCAAAGTGAAACTCTCACCGACAATGGCATCCAGCAGGCAGGCAAACAGATAATCCGTCACCTCGATGGCAGCGCCGCCTGTCCGCTGCAGTCTCTCGAGCAGACGATCCGCATGCGCCGCCACCTTTGGCGCAAAGCTGCGCAGCAGATGTGGCTGAAACGCCGGCGTGAGGAGTCGCCGCTGTGCGGCCCATTCGCCGCCATGGCTGATCAGCAGGCCGTTGCCAATGAGCGGCGAGAGCTGTTGGAATGTGGCCGCCTTGCGCAGTGTGGGATCGTGCAGCGCCTGGCGCGTCTCCTCGGGGCTGTGCAGAAAGACCCACAGCTGGGGGCCCACCCAGAGGCGGTAGGTGGCGCCAAAGCGTTCGCGCAGCTCTGTAAACACCAGAAAGATGACTGCGACAACAGAAGCTGCAGGGATTTGGACTGCAACTCTCAGTTGCTCAAAACTCACATTCTGGCTTCAGCTTGCCAATCATTTGGGCATTGCCCAAGCCGGGCAGGGCCCACGGCCCGGGCAGGCTGCTGCCCAGCTGCAGCAGCTGTCGCATGCGCCACAGTAACAGGCACAGTCCCAGGCCGAGCAGCAATGACAAAAGCGCCATCTGTGCGTAACCAGCATTGAAATCCAATTGATTAACTGCCCGCGGAATTGGATTGCCAATTGGATTCGATGGGCACAATCAGTTGCTGATTGCCGCTAATCAGAATGTCCGCGCACTGCATGCGAATCCAATTGGCTTTCGGTTGCAGTTCAATGCACGATTTAACAGCGCTGCAAATGCGCTTTGAATGCCGTTATTGAGCACTGCTTGGGCTGTATTAGGCGCCATAAACTGATATTTCTTATATGCTGTACATATGTATGTATGGCTTCTAGTATCTAATCTGGCGTTAGCCAGACGACAATTAACTTGGCCTTGGTCAACTGCAATCTACGGCTGCCGTGCAATGGAAAGAAACTCTGGCACCAAAGTGCTTCGCAAATGTTATGAGATTATATTTTGGGGCGCCCAAAAGAAAACCGCGTAATCTAATTAGATTTGCAGCTAACTGTTGAGTGTTTAAAGTTGGGCCAGTGTTGCCACCGTGCAAGAGATGGGCTGCTTTTTAACTGCCTGTTAACTAACATGAATTTTGTCAGGAGGTTATAGATCAATTGGCAAATTAATGAATATTCTATATTTTATGGAATTGAACTTTAACATATTGTATGTAATATTTTTTATTCAATAATATTTGTATGTATTTATGTATGTATGTATATATACTCTGAAATTTTCATTTCTTTTCTAATATGCAGACACAAAAATTTGTAATAATTATTGTTGTTATCCTTTGGTTTTTTTTTTTTTTTTTTAAATATTTCTCTTCTTTTTTTTTTTAACAGCTATGCTCGTAATGTTTTTGTGGCTTCGTTTTATTGTTGAGAATTGTTACATTTGCCTTTCGCAATTTTTTTTAACACATAGTTGCTTTAACATTTACAACGATTATAATTTGCGGTTCTATTTGATTTGATTCATCGTTACGTTCATATATACTATATACGGTTTCTTTAAAGCTACAATAACTCATTTATTCTTTTCTTCAATATCGTTTTTTAATTAATTTTTTTTTTTTTTGTATTTTACTTGTTTTTTCTGTTGTGGGTTTGTTTACGTCGTTTACCTTTGGTTGGTTTTGTTTTAATCGATTTGTTTTTTTTTTCTTTGGTTTTTTTGTTCTTCGGTTTTAACAATATTTCGATAGTTATACAAAAGTTAAATATTTCTATATATGTGTATATATATATTTATATAAAGGGTTTTCTTCGTATTCGCATATTCGATAAGAGCTATTTGCAAAAGTAATTGAATTGTAATTAAATATTCCGTTGTATATTTTTAGCATGTGCGTTTCAATACTAAGTCAATATCAATATATTTCGATAATCCAATAATTCGATTAGTTCATTTGTTTTGTTTTTTTTTTTTTTTTTTAATTTTTATTTCGTTTTACCTACGGATTATAAAGAATAAACGGCATAGACTCGTATAGCTGATGCCGAATTCGACTGCCCGATCGATTTTCGCTTACAATTGTTATCGATAATTGCGAGTCGTGTTCCCGATAACACGTATCTATTAAATTTCACTTGTGTTTGAATATTTGTGCGTTAAGAAAAAGTGTGAAATTGCTTAGATACGGAATTCGGGAACATGGCCCGAAAACACTTTTGCTTAAAAATTAGTTTTAGAATAAATATTTGCTCTTCACTAAGGGATCTAAGAGGTCATTAAACAGTTTTCGTTTTTCTTCATATTTTCGCCAACTTTCGAGTATTTCGAATTTGTTTCGTTTCGTTTTGTTTTGTTTTTTTGTTAGTTAAAATACAATTGCAACTTTCTAAATAGTTAGTTAATAAAATGTTTTCCTTACTTGGTGTTTGGATTGCTATGGTAGTTGTTGTTGTTGTTGTTTTTGTTGTTGTTCTATCTCTTGTTGTTGTTGGTTTGGTTTTAGTTTAAACTCCTTTCTAACTGCCGCATCATTGCTTAAGTAAATATATATATATATATATATATATATATATATATGTATTTGTATATGTATATTAAATAATGTATATAGTTAAGCGCTTGTTAATTGGTGTTTTTTACATTTATTTTCGTTTTTTAAATATTTATTTAGAGCTTGTTTTGATTTGATTCCATCGATTGAGTATATTTGGTGTTGTTGCTCGGTTGTGCTTTGACATTGCGTTCAGTATCCTGTTATTCCAGTTTATCGATTGCAGTTCCATTTCCATGTTCCATGTTCCATTTGCCATGTTCCATTTGACATAATCCGTATTTCATTCGTATTAGCAAAAATCCCAATTAATAAAGGCTGTGTGCGTTTGCCCAATAAACCATATGCAATTTACATATATGATTTCGATACATAATTCTATATAATATGTACGTATGTATATATCTATGCATGTATATATCGGTGTGTATATGTTCGTGTGCTCAGTTTCAAAAAGTTATATACGTTACATTCGAGTCGAGAACTAAAACTAAGGCTAGTACAGCTCTATATATTAACAAACACGAGAGCGAAGAAGCCAGGCTTCAGCATTACAATTATTCGATAAGAACTAGCTATGAGTGTATGAACGGGTTTTGTTTGTTTTGTTTTTTTTTGTTTTTTATAGAAAATACCATTAAGTACATATATTTGGTTTGTATATGCTGTATAAATAAGTAACATGCAGGCATATACGAAACAATTGCATCGAGAATTGCTTATAGGAAATCTTTGGATTGGGGCGAAAGCATGGCCTGATTTGTCTTAAAATCAATAATATACATATAGTATGAGTTTTGGAAGGTTCGCCGTTAAAGCATAATATATACATATACATATATGTATGCAGTTGGTTCGATAGTTTCGCATCTCTATATAAGGTAGTCTAAGATCGCAATTTGGTAACTAATATTAAAGTTAGTTGCTGAACACGTTCGTGCTTATTGTTTCATCGTTGCTTTTGCCGTTCTTTTGCTTTTATTTGTTTTGGTTTCGGTTTTGGTTTTGGTTTTGGTTTTTCTATTTGCTTTTGCTTTTGCTTTTGCTTTGGTGTTGTCGTTTCTGATTTGCGTTTGCTTTTGCTTTTGCGTTTGTTTTTATTTGGTTTTGGGTTCTTGGTGTTTTGTTGGTTAATCAGTTTGCTTACGCTCGTTATAAGGCCTGATGTGATTGTAAGTGTGGTACTCAACTGAAGCGTAGCTGAATATATGCTTAGAATTGAGGTAATTTGAAAATTGGCAGCGGCGCTTTTTAGTGTGAAATGCGGCAACAGCGCCTGACATTTATTGCTTAATACTGAGAAAATCATAAAAAAAATCAAAAGTTCAATATCAATCAAATGAAAATAAATCAAATAAAATTGTTTGTTTTTTTTTTTTTTTTTTTTTGTTTAAATTATTTCATAAAAAATATTTTATTTTTGTGTATAAATACATATGTAATTTGTGTTTTCGCTTTGTTTTTTGTTATTTTTTTGTTGTTTTCTTTTCTTGTTTCTTTGTTTTCGTTCTGCAAAATCAATAACAATTAAAGCGCTTACAAAAAGCAATCAAATAATATTTAAATTAAATTACAAATTTCGGTTTTCATTTATGTAAATTGATTGCTCAAAATGTTTTCTCTGTATGTGTGTGTGTGTGTGTGTGTGTGTTTGTTTGCGAGTAAAAAATCGCAAAATGTTTGTCGAATGTTTACAAAAATCAAACAAATTTAAGACAATCATGTGTGTGTGTGTGTGTGTGTGTGTGTGTGTGTGTGTGTGTGTTTGTGTGTGTGTTTGTGTGTGACATACCTAAGGTACAGTGCTTTAATATTGCATATAAACTTGGCTTACATTTCGCTTTCCACTTACAAAAATAATAACCACACACACACACACACACACACTTATAAACTTAAAGTGTACAATTACGACAAAAAAATATGTATATTTATAATTATAATAAATTTATAATAATAATAATAATAATTATATTAATGCCTAAGTTGATTATCATTTAAAATGTAACACAATAAATTTGATAAGTTATATTCGTACGTCCGTAAAATTAAAGCAAAATACAATATTCAAACAAAGAGAGAGAAAGAGAGAGAGAGAGAGAGAGAGAGAGTGAGAGAGAATACAGATACAAAGAGGAGTGTTAACAGAGAGTGTTAACAGTTAGGGCACAAACACATACATATACGTACATACATATGTGTGGAAACAAACAACATTTAATGTGGGATTGGGATTAGCTGCTGGCTTGGCGCTTGGCTCTTCGCAGAGAAGGCGAGAGAGGAGTGGGGCAGGGTGCAGGGGGCAGAAATGGGGAGATTTAGACAATTTAAAAAAGGGTTAACAATAAACGTTGCCAATGCAACTATTTTTGCACATAATCTTCTTAAACTAGTTGCATACATTTAAGCATACGCTTTTATCATTATCAATATTAAAAAATTATTTACTATATATCTTTTCAGACAAGGCATATTTGACAGAGTTGCTTTTTGTTGCTTCAATAAGTGTTGTTCGTGTATGCATGTGTGTGTATGTGTGACAGTGTTTGTGTGTGTGTGTGTGTGTGTGTATTTTAATTGCCTTCAAATTGATTTCTTATGCGCTTGCCGCTATTCTGTTCTATGCATGGTCTGTTATACTAGGCTAATCTGTTCTATTTTCTGTTCTATTTCGGTTCTCTGTTCTCTGTTCTCATTCTGTTCCGTTTGACGCCGTTATTTGAATCACAATCAACGCTTTTTTTTCTTTTCTTTTCTTTTCTTTTTTTCTTTTCGTTTATCAACACTTACAACACTAAAACAATATGCTCCGGCTTCCGTGTGGCCGGCGTTTTATGTATATCATGATTATAGATCATGGATCATCGATCATCGATCATCGATCATATGATCAAATATTTAATAGATCAGCTTTTAGTCTGGTGCTGCTGCAGCCCAGTTACAAATTATCTCTTTCTTTTTCTTTTTCGTTTTCTTTTTCGTTTTCTTTTTCTTTGCTTTTGCTTAGCTTTTGTTTTTGTTTTAACAACTACATACAAACATGGCTGAGGGGGTTGGTGGTAGGGGGACACTTACAATTTAAGGCGAGACATAAACACACAAAAAAAAAACAATTAAATTAAATTAAATATATATGTATAAAGACGCATTTAAAAACAAAAGGACACACAACAACGGACAAACAGTTGGGACATTTAAAAATATATGTAGGTAGTATATATGTGTGGGTTTTTAATATAAAAAAAACTTAAGAGTTTTGAAATCGTTTTTGCGCTCTTCAGAAACAGGTTGGGTAAGAAGAAGAAGAAGAAGGAGAAGAAGAAGAAGAGTGAGTGCGTGCGTGCGTGCGTGCGTGCGTGCGTATGTGTGTATGTCAAATGCAGCTGCATATCGAAAATGAAAGTGCGCGTATTTAGAAATTCATTTGTCATGTCTTGCGCGGCGGCGTCGGCGGCGGCGGCAGCGCTGGCGCAGCAGCAACATAGGCAGCGTGCGGCTGCCTCAGACTGTTCATGTCTTTGGGAATGTTTTTGTATTTGGCTGAAAGATGATGGGACTGGTGAGCAACTTGAGTAAACCACCTGGCCGGCCCAAGACCTGCTTCTGCTTACCTGCTGCTGCTGCTGAAGCTGATGATGCTGCTGATGATGCTGTTGCTGTTGCTGCTGGCGCAGCTGTTGATGCTAATGCTGCTGCTGCTGCTGCTGTTGCTGCGTCGTGCAACTGTTGCTGCTGCAGCTTAAGCGCTGCCAGCGAATCGCTGTAAAAATTGGACTTGCGCATGTTGCTGCCGTTGCCGAGAATGTTGCCATTGCCGTTGGCATTGCTGCTGCTGCCGCTGCTGCTGTTGTTGCAGCTGCTGCTGACGACGCCGTTGTGTTGTGTTGCGCTGCTGCTGCAGTAGCTGCCGCTGTTGCCGCTGCTGCTGTTGTTGTTGTTGCTGGCGCCCAGCGGCGGCAATGGTGGCTGCAGCTTGGCGGCATGCTTATTGCCCGCATTTGCTGCTGCTGCTGCTGCCGCAGTCAACGGTTCCGCAACTGCTGACTTACACGATACTAAACTTAGATTAGAAATTGCTGGTGGTAGTGGAGATCTTTGTGAATCATTGCCAATTTCGCCGGTATACCTGAAAGAGGAACTGCTGTTAATATTACCGCAACACACACACACACACACACACACACACACACTAGAGCACTTACTTTATGTTGGTGTACTCGCGGCCAACCTGGAGGCTCTGCTCCTCGGCCCGCTTGCGGGCGATCAGGGTCTGAATGTAATGCTGCACCGCGTAGTAGACGAACTTGTACTGGGCCTCTGTCTGCACCATGCCCGAGCGCTGCGAACGCACCATTTGAATTGTGCGTTGGATATCGATTTCAGTGTCCAAGCCTGTGAATATTAATAATAGATATGTTAAATAAATCAAAATAAACTATAAAATATATTGTTTTCCACTTTTCAATATCAAATTCTATGTCAATTCCTAACAGCTCCACTAACATTCTAACATTGCCTTTAAGTGGCTGTTAGTGATAACTAACATTAACACATTTTACACTAAGATGTTAGCCCATAACAGCTCTGCTAATAACATATGCTAAGCAGACACATGTGCTGCGCTGTTACTATAATGTTAAAATAACATAAGAGATAACATTAGACTTTCAGCTCTGCAACTGTTGCCGTAATATTTATACATTAAGTTAGCTTACGTTTTACTGTCCCTACCCTTTGAAAGTAAAGTAAATGTGTTTCACTTTTATACCGTACACTCATCGCTGCTAACAGCATGATGTTAAGCCGCTGTAGCAGAGGCTAAGCAGCTATTAACGCCTGTTATATAAACCTTCTTTACTGTATATTAGCAAACTTTTTGGCTTATTTAAAAAAAAGTATCATAAAATTAACATTAACAGGTCTATGTTAAGTGGCGTAACTTTAACATAAAGCAGTCAATGTTAATGAGTGACATAGAGCTGTTAAAGCGGCTGTTATGTTATATACTGCTTACCGTTGCGCACTATCTGATCCAGAATCATGTCGATCACAATAAATGTGCCTGTGCGTCCGATGCCCGCCGAGCAGTGCACACAAATAGGACCCTAAGAAGGACGAGAGACGGAGATAGGGAAAGAGAGAGAGTGTGTGTTAGTTTTGATAATGAAAATGATTTGACTGTGTATTTTGTTACTTACCGGCTTTTCGCCGGCCTGGGCCAGACTGCTCTGTTTGGTGTTGACATCCTGCAGGAAGTTGAGCACACAGCCGGGATCAGCAGGCACGCCGTGATCGGGCCACACTTGGAAATGATAATGGTAGATGCGTCGCTCGGGCTTGTCGCGCCACGAGAAGAGAAACTCACGCAGCGTATAATCATTGGTAGAGTTCTCCTTGATGCAGTGCACCTTGGCGTGACCGAATTGCTTGCATTGCCCCTCATCGGGCCAATAGCGTTCGCACTTGGTCTTGCCGCGCTCGATTTCCTTGGTGGTCATGACAATGACGCGCGTATTCTCCTGCCAGATCATGTTCCAGAAGTCCGTCTTTGTGTTGGCCAAACAGCCCTGGGTCGCAATATACGTCTTGAACAGATTTCCCTCGCCATTCATCAGCGAGCCCGTCAAGGGGCCGCTGCACGAAGACGTTGTCGATGGCGGCGGCGAGGCGTCTCCGCAGTGCTTCTTCAACAGCACAGCTAGGCAGCCATTGAGAGCCGCCGCTGCCGATGTGTTCCCAGCGGCGGTCGGCGTTCCCGGCCCAGTGCCCGCTGCAGACGCATTCGCCGAGGCTGACATCGATTCGCTGCGCTTGTGCTTGCTCAGCGAATCCGATTTGCGATTGCAGGTGGCACAGTTCGTGGGCAGCGTGGCCGATTTGACCGCACACTTGACACACGTCTTGTTCAGCAGATGACAATTGGGGCAATTGCGTTGCGTTTGGGCTGCGGTGCAGGCCGGACACGCGGCTACCGTGCTATTGAGGCTCTCTGAGGAGCTGCTCATGTTATAGAGATCGCCATCGGTGGGTAAACGTATATAGTTGGCGTTTATGTACTCGGCGCCCGGTGCACTGCGCTCCACATCCTGCAGCTTGACGCGTGTGTGATCGTCTGTAAGTGGTGGAATGGGGAATACGAGAATTGTTAAGAAACATGTATCTAGAGCGTAGATGGAGCATTTGCTTACAGGGCAATATGTTGCGGTAGCGATTCTTTAGCCGATTCTCATCCTTGTAGCCCTCGTGGCGCGAGAATGTGTCACGACTGTCCTGTTGCAGCGACTCGAACTCCTCCCAGAAACCGCCCTGCCGTGAAGGAGGAAGTGAAGTTACGTTAGTTTCGATCTTGCTTTCTGTTATTTACAGATTCGCTATTTGTCTTACCTTTACCAGCTGTTCAACTCGTGCATTGATGCCAGCGGCTGTTATTCGCGTCGCATTGAATGGTTGGCGCAAATGCACCACTGTGCCGCAAGTCTCCACCATTGGATGGCGTTTGTAATGTTCGATCAGTTCCGAGAGAGTTGCAAACGATTCACCACCGCCAACGTCGTACTTTTTATCCTGCAACAGATAATGTGAAAAATCAATTGAAAGCAGTTCTAACATCTAATTACTGCTTAAATGTCAAGAAAGCAGTGCACTGACGATGTTGGCTAACATTGGCATGTTAACTAACGGCTATCAATGTTAAATGCATGTTGATGACAAATAACTATCGATTGAAGAGCCAATAAATACATCGTACTAAATATTACTGCTAATACGACTACCGAGAATTCAAGACTTTAATGTACACAAATGGATGCAAATCATATAGATATACACATCAAATTTTTATATTCTATGAAATAGATGTGAACAACTTTAATTTAATGAAAATATTAAAATATATAGTAATTCCTAAAGCACGCTTTGTTAAGTTCCTGTCAAAGCTCTTTCAGCTGCCAACCAAATGTTGAACGAAAAAAAACTGTCAACTTAAAAGCGTTTACTCAAATGCAGTTAACTGCCTGGAAAATTACAAGAAACATCAGCATACCCTTAGCTGGCTGCCAAACTCTAGGGTAGTCGCTAGCAACTTGAACTGTAGCAATAAAATCGAAATTGAAAAACGCTACACAATTAGCTAATAAAAGTGCAAACGTGACCGCAATGTCAAATTGAAGTAAAGCCCAACCGGTCATGTAAATCGCATTATTCCAAATGGCGTCAAATAGCAACAGCCACAGCAACAGCAACAGAAACAGAAATAACAATCAATAATTTTTGTGGGGATTTACGGTAGTTAGTATATTACAATATGCTGTTTAGAATTCAACAAATTGACAAATATATGGGATTGTCATGTTTAGGGGTAGCAAAAAATAAAAAATCCCATGCCTATATTAGTTTTGAAGTACATTCTGTTCTTTTCTAAATCGATGTAAAAAATATAAAAAGTTTCTATAAATAAATTAAATAATTTAGGTTAGCTGTAAGTCCCCGATAAGAAAAGATTACTATGAAAAAATAAATCATGACTAGTTAAAGATATGTTTGCTATAATGCATGCATTGTGTTGTTTGAAAGCATGTAAATCCCACAAATGAATTGGGAATTTCTACATATATAATCATTTAAACTGTCAGCAGTTAATCAAGGCAACTAACTAGTTGCTAACTGAGCGAGTAGTTAAAATGCTGCAAATATATTGACAGGATAATAAATTAGATCAGTTATTTAAGTCTGTTAAAAACAATGTTTGATCAGAACAGTATAACAGAGACTTAACATTTGCCAGCCCGTTGGCAAGCAGTGCGCTGGTGCCGCAACATATTGGCAGCTCCTTGAATGACGGAGACTTGGCAGTTGCCTGCCTATGGCCAAGCAGTGCATACATTAAAGCAGTGTATTTGAATATTACGCATACGCCACCAGCGCGCAATAAGTGTGAAACAAAATTATTGAAATGCGATGACAATAACCAAATATGTAAACACTTCTAAGTGCATTTACAGCACACACACACACAGACTCAAAACACACACATGCCGCTGACACATGCCTGCCTGTATACATATATAGATATATGCATGTATACATATATATATATATGCAGCTACACACAACTAATTCAAGGTCAAGCGATGAGGAACTTTACGGCCAGTCAGTCGTCGTTTACATTACTTGTCTTGGCTATTATTGTTGTAGTTTCTGCTGCTTAGCTAGTAGTTGTTGTCGAGCACACAAATCGATTTGCATTTGCATTCGCTATTGGCCACTTTTAGTAAGAACAGCACTTGGGGCAGCAGGTCGAGCTGCTGTCAAGTTTTGGCACTTACCTGCCATCTAATCATGACATGCGTCACTTTGTCGTCTGTACGCACGGATAGGACAAAATCACCAGGTTTACTTTGAGATTCACGCACGAGAAATGAACCATTCTTGCCACGCTCCAATATCAATTTTTCAGCTTCTTTGCCAGAAAGATTGCCGTGAAACCATCTGCAATGAGACAAATATTTGATCAGTATTAAGTAAATACACATTAGCAGCATATTTATATATTTATTTAGTAAGCATTATCAATTTGTATAGTTACGCGTGTATTTAGCTTCAGCAGCTGTTTCCGACTGCGGCTAAGCGACTGACTGACTCCCGCTGGACTGACTCGGTAGCTGGCCGGCTGTCTCTCGTTGTACGTGCGCGCTTGAAATGCGACTATGAACTGCACAAATTGCAGGCATGTGTGCCAAATGACAGCAACAACTCAAAACGATGCCGACAACAGCGACGAGCAACCAGTAGGAAATCAAACACGAATACACGAAAACGAAAACAGAAACAGAAACGAATACAAATCGAATTGAATCGCATCGCATACGAGCACAAAAATGCACAACACCAGCAAAATGCGAAGAAAACAGACAAATGCAAGGCAAACAGCAACAGCAACAACAGCAATAACGACAACAACAACGACAAAAGTGCAAGTTGTTGCTGTTGCTTTGAGCTAACGTATAAGGCTTTAACGTTGTCGCCTGGCCAGGCCAGTTGGACATGGACATAGACTAAATAAATGTGCTTATATATAAATAAATAAATATATACATATATATATAAATGTGCATATATGTACGCAACAGCCTTAAACAGTTGACACAGAAAGCAAGAGCCATCAAAAAGTCTTTGCTGTTGCTGGCGACGTCTAATTGAAAGCTATTTCAAATGCACTGCTTGACATTTGGCGCCGACAGCGCCAAGCTGTGCAGTTGGCAAGCAGTGCGAGGCGTTGTCTTGCTGGAAATGCTCTATAAAAACAGGGTAGCTGCCGCATCGGGTAGTCTCGCATTCGGTTTATACAGAGCATACGCACATAATTAATTGTTGCCACGCTTTTGTTGCTTTCCACCTGCCTAAAGTTTAGCTTTGAACTATTTCAAATACAATTTTTGAAATGAGTTAAATTTTGTTGATGTTTTTCGAGTGGTTTTACGGTTTATAAACTAGTTATGCACACTTATTTGAACCAGTCACAAGACATTTTACAGAGTATCTCTTTTCAGCTGTGATTCTGACACCTTCGGATTTGTTATTTTGTTTTGTTTTGTTGCTTAAATTGGCTTTGAAATTTGTTTTGGCTCGCAGCGCTACACATTTGCATAAATAACACTAACTCAAAAAACTTGCTTTGAATTTGAATGCGAGCAAAACAGTACAGAACAGAACAGAACAGAACAGAATAGAGCTGGGCACACAATTGAAGTTTAAGTTTCAGTTTCGGTTTCAGTTTCAGTTAGTCGAATCAGTTGTAGTTGTTATGGCTGGAGTCAACGTCATCTAGTTTTTAGCACTTGTAGAGTTCGACGGCATCTCGTAAATCGAGCAGAGGAGAGGCACGCACAAAATAAGCACACAAATCAATCGCAGTTGTCCTTAAGCCGGTTTCAATTTAACTGCCCGCTGGTTCTCTCATTGTTTTTATTGATTTTGGGGTCATAGTTATCATAAAACACGGCTGCCAACTCATGCCTTATGTATAAGAGCGTAATGCATGCATGCATATTTATGTAGAGAGTATGTCCCCCTCTCTCTAACGATCGATTATCGATTCTATCTTCCGCAAGTGCTATTTATAGTTAAATAATTGACTTTACATTAGATCGTCAGCACATATACATAAATGTGTGTATATATGTATGTATATCGTGCACTTCAATGCCTGATCGTTACATATTCAAGGTGTTTCGGCCGGAATGATAGTGATAAGAGTTCGTCATGTTTGTGTTATTTTTAGCACCGGAAATGGCATTGAATCGAAACTGTCGATAGTTCGATTAACGATAGTTTTGTAACAAGTCGTACTTCTCCAGGCAAATTGCAAGCTCATCCAAGCAATTTACTTAATAAAGTTGTCATTTTAGCTTCATTTTGGCATGGTTTGCGATTTGCTGCATGCTTCTCAAATGCAAATCAAACATGAAATGCATGCTAAGCACTTGCGCAACACTGGCTAATAGTGCGACAGCAGCCAGCTTTCTGTCAGCGAGCCGAATTTCTGGCAACTCTCTGGTGCGTAATTTCCAGAGGATTCATACTTCAACAATCTCTAATGTCTGTTGACTATATACCATATCTATATGTATATAAATCTATATCTATATGTATATATATGTATATTATGTATGTATGCGTGCATATATGACTGCGCATTATTTAAATTTCTTGTTTTTGTTGATATTTTTTGTTGCTGTTGCTCTCTGTTCTCTGTTTTTTTTTTGCGCTGTGATTCAACACAATCGACTTGGCTTTTGGGGCAGCCGCCAGCAGCAGCAACCAGTCGACAGTCGACAGTCAACAGAGCAATTAGCACCTTTCTTAGTGTCGACTTTTATTGTATCTAGTATAGCTTTTATTCCCGGTCAACTGGTGGCTAAAGCAGCTGCCTTAAACGCATAACTGTTTAATCTCTCAGCTGCAATTACTTTTCACTTTAATAAAACCTCTGTTTTTATTTGGAGACTTTCATCGAGTTTGTTGTTGGCAGCACAGACTGTTGCGAGATTGCATGTATACCCTGTAAAAAGGGGCCAGTCCAATGGCATATTCTGGCCAAGACCTGGCTGCTATTGGCTATTTGCCTGGAGTATAGTCAGCATATATAAAAGTTGACATATTTATGTCGAGTTAGTGAAAATGTATAATCATTTCGACATTTTATAGGGCAACTGCAAGTCGTGCTTTATGCAGCCATTGACATTGCATTATTACAGTTACAGTTACGCACAGGAAGCAGCTGGACGGGAATTGTATCTCGAGCATCTTAAAGCTGAACCTGTTGGCCATTCATGAAACGCTACCAAAAAGGTCAACAAACAGCTCAGCGCACAAATTTATTCACATAATTATGTACATACAAATACATATATACGAATATATATGAATATTTTGTATAAACAAATATATCGTACATCGCATAAATTAACATTTGTCACATGTTGATAATTTTGTGTGCCAACGCACCTGCGAAACGCGCTGCGAGTCAAGAGCTCAAATCTGACAACTGGAGGCTGGACATATCTTTGTGTAGACTGTACTAGCTGCCGAGAGGGGGGAGGTAGGGGGGTTGGGGGGTTGGGGGGTTGGGTGGTTGGGTGGTCTGTTCTCGCTGTAGGCAATTTCCATTTCAAGTGCACGCTGTAAGCTCGTAAATTTAATGCCCCTTTACAAATAAGGCAGGCATTAAAACTGATTCCATGGCATGCCATAGCACAGCAAAAAAAGACAAGCGAGGAGTGCCCGACTAGCAGATACCCTAAGTCCAGGCAATAGCTGACTTTATCCTCTATACAGGCTCATATATTATTTGCCCGCTCAGGGAATTGCACTCTTGATTCACTTCGGTGCTCATGATCTGATCTTTATTCATTTTGAATTTTCAGCGCTCAGGAATGACAACCAAGGCTCGAACTTTGAAGAGAAGCTCAACCAATCTTATACAACATATTTCAAGATCAATATTAATCGATATTATGGAGATGGAGGAAAAACACGATAGAGTAGCCTTCGACCAATATACCCCTTTTGCCCATTTTCAATGGGCAAAGATCTCTACGAGTTGTACTCGTAGCTCGGTGAACCCACTAGAGTACACAAATCGTGGGGCTAGCCCAAGATAAATGCAACACAAAACGAAAAAAAAGCTCATTAAATTTGTTTTTTTTTTTTTTTTTTCATTTTGAATTTTGCGCAAATTAAAAGATTTATTTATTTGCTTAGCAAAATCATATAAAAGCAACAACAACAAGGAAAACCCTGTTTGGCAATGCATTTAACGGAAATATGCAAAAAAAAAAAAAAAATAATAATAATAAATAAACGAAAAGAAAACACAACGCGCAACCATTAAAAATTCGCGTAGTTAGTTAAAAAAATGTAAAACAATTTACATTTGACAGACTGCACTTGAGGCTGTCAAGGAAAACCAGCCAAGGGGGGCGGACTGAAAGGGGGGAGGGTGGAGTGCCAAGAGAATGGAGGGTGGTGGGTGGAGGGCAGTTAGGGGCGGGGGGGCTGTTGGCATTAGGTTGGGCACACTGTGTGCGCTGTTAATTGGGACACGCCGCCCTCTAACGGTAAACAGCGAAATGACCCACCGAGTGTGCGAGGGGGAGGAAAGGGAAGGGGGGTATTTGGCGTGTGGTAAAACTGTTCGTTTGATCAAATGACGGCGTTTACGGAAGCGCCTTAAAGTGACCATGGAGGTGACACGGAGTGCCGCGTATTGCTTAAAGCAGCAGCTGTAGAAGAAACGATAATTATCGTTCACAAATCTATCGATAAATAGTTTTGAATACGATTTCTAATGCAGAATAAAAGTGACCATGGAGGTGAAAATTGTTGTTAATTTAGTTGGGAGCAATGCAATGGAGCAACTGATAATTTTAACTACAGATTCTACCGGACATTCATATTGAATACTTATTTGCTGTAAAATAAAGTGACCATGGAGATGAAAACGGAATATTTGGGCTAGAACACTAGTAAAAGAGTCAAAAAGAGCCGAGTATGTGGGCTTAGAACTAACCATAACTATAAAGAAAGTCACCTTGGCGGAATAAAGTGACCTTGGAGGTTAGCATTGCATTGGCAAAGTGCGCTGAACTCAAGAATTTGTGGGCATCTTTTTGAGAAACCTGCCCGATATACAAGAAATCTAAGATGACAGTTAGAATTAAGTGATCAGGGAGGTGAGAGAACTGTACTTAGGCTAGTCAGGAAAATGTAGATGAGCTGTGTGGCCTTTAGAAGAATGCAAAGGGCTTAGCATAATGCCAAATAATGTCACAGTACGGGATAAAAGGCAACCATGGAGGTGACAGTTCAACTGTGTGTATGTCAAACAA
Organism: Drosophila littoralis; assembly: GCA_018903485.1. NCBI lineage: Eukaryota > Metazoa > Arthropoda > Insecta > Diptera > Drosophilidae > Drosophila > Drosophila littoralis. The sequence goes on from JAEIGF010000591.1 coordinate 11,498,453, forward strand.
AAGCGCAAGACTCTAGTATTTCGATACACATGGAAAAGCTAACTTGCAGGCAGAAAGGACTCACAGGGCAAAGATTGGGCAGGATTTAAAGAAGTTTGAAAGTTTTCATTGCCGAAGCAAAGCAAAAACTTTAAAAAAATTAGTTGAAAAAAAAATGTACATATATTTTTGCATATCTAAAGCAAGCGAGAATGTGGGTTAATAATGCCATAAATAACTGGCACTAACTGTATCAAGTGATGTTCTTTTTTTTATCTAATGCAAAAGAGTTTCCACACACAAACACACACACAAGCGCACATACACGTGTGTGTGTCTGAGACGAGACGAGACAGCGCAAAGAACTGAAAGCGACATCTGTGGTTGGGATTGGCAAACAAAAAGATAAGCACAGAGTTTGCACAGCAGAGAAGAATGTGAGATGGGGAGAGGGGGACGGGGGGAGAGGGGGGGCCTGTTAAGCCTGCGACAGACAGATAGAGTTCCCGGTACGTGCTGTTTGTATCTGATTTATATACCCGCTTGTGTGCTCAGCTATTTAAATGGCGTGGATTATTTCATTAGAACTTCGTCGCAGCACGCAGCCTCTAAATGCAAAAATCAATAAGAAATGAAGAGATTCTCAAAAAAAAAAAACACACAAATGCGAAAAAAAGAAAGAGGAGCAGATACCCTGTAGGGCAAAGCAAACGGACAAGGGATTTTGGCACTCATCAAAATGATTGAGCAACAATTGATTGACAATCAAATTGAATGATTAGCAAAAAATTTAAACTAATTGTAGGATTAGGGCTCAGTTCATCAGTTGTCAAATGATGTGCATCAAGAGTAAGAATATTTAAGAGATCAGAATAGGGAGATAGAAGATCAGCTTGATTTAGGTATGAATGACATTAAGAAGGAATAAAGGGGAGACAGCGCGACTTTGGCGGCTCGTCTATGGCAGCTTTCACTGTACTCAAGTACAAGCACAAAGAACTTGAGCCTAACTTTTGCTAACTTTAAAGAATTTCCTTGCAAATTAGTCGATAGCTTAAAGACTAAGACTAACCACTTGCTAGCTTAGAATATATGACTTTAGACGAGGAGGAGAAGACTCCGAGCAGAATACTCTGTAATGCTTGTAATTCATGCAAGGGGCATGCCCACATTAAGGCCCGCCTCTGCGCTAGAGAGTGTATTTTTTTGTGAAAAGTCAACTCAAAATCTGGTTGTCAATCATATTGAAAGCCATTCAAATCATAAATACAAACAAGAAAGCGCCAAATCTGCGCGCAGGCGTTTGTTTACTTCCAGCTGCCATATATGTATCTACATATGTATATATGTATATATATACATGTGTATGTATGTGTTTATGTATATTTAAGTGTGTGTGTGTGTGTGTGTGTGTGTGTGTCACACATACATCTATTAGAATGTCACTAGCCCCACTCATTTTAATGTTTAGCTTAAATATTTACTCATTTGCGTGGCAATTTTAGGCACATGACAATTTGTTGTTCTCGTTGTTGTTGTTGTTGTTGTTGCTTATTAGATTGTTGTTAATGCCAAAGCGACAACTACAACAACAATTATTAATTTGTGGCTCGCACGCGCCTCAAACAGCTTCAGGCCAACAACAAAATAAAAAAAAAAAATTAAAACCAAAACAAAAAAAAATCACTTAATTATAAAAATTATTAAAAAGTGTCTATGACGCGCGCGACTTAAAACGCGTTCGCTTTTCATTTTTCGCGCGTCTCTTGTCGCTATTGTGACTTACGTGTAGCCGTAGAGTTGCACACGCATGGCCGCCAGGAGCGCCAGTGTGCCGCTGGAGCCGCCAAAGCTTTGCCCAAAGCTGGGCGGCGAGGCGGACCACGATGTGGGCGTTACCGGATAGGATGAGTAGGCGTGGCCATCGCTGCTATTATTGCTGCTGCTGCTGCCGCTGCTGTTGCTGCCGCGCGGCGCCATGGCCAGCTGCAGGTGCAGCGACTCCGTCGAGGAGCAGCTAGAGGAGGCGCCTGTGTAGGTGCTGGTGCGACGTCTGTTCGCCCTGCTGTGCTTCTTGTTGTTGTTGTGGGCAACGCCTCTGATGATCATGGCCAGCTCATCGTTGCTCATGCAATTTTTGCACTCGCTTGAGTTTGTTGTTGTTGCTGTTGTTGTCGTTGCGGCCGTGCCCGTTGCCTTTGACTTGTGACCTTTGCTGGCCTTGGACTTTGAGTTGCTGCGCGTCCTGCCATTGCCATAATGCGCCTGTATGGCGCGTTCGTACTCAAAGTTGCGCTGTTTGTTGTACACACTGTTGTTGTTGTTGTTGTTGTCGTTGTCGCTGTTAGTCGTGTTGCTGTTGTAGACCTGCTTCTCCTGCAGCTTGTGATTAACCACATGTCCCAGCGAATTGGACAGTTTCTCGAGACACTTGTTGAATAGCATTTTGTTGCTGTTGTTCTTGTTCTTGTTGTTGTTGTTTAGTTGAATTAAGTTTGTTTGTTTGTTTGATTTAGTGCACTTGCATTGACAATTTTCTCAACACTTGTTTAGACAGCGGCAAAAAAAAACCATAAAAAAATATTTAACAAAAATGCAATAAATAAATACAAAAAACAAAAAAAAAAAAGAAGGCAACAAATTGCGAAAACTTTTACGTTGGAAAAAACGCGTTATGTGCTTAAGCTCTTAATATTGTTGTTATTGTTGTTTTATGTAACAACTAGCTCGGCGAACACGCATACTTATACACTTTGTATAGAAACAACAAGTTGTTTTTGTGATGTTGTTGTTTTGGTTCTAATAAGAAAATTAAATGCTTTGCATATATTTAAAATGTTTCTTGTTTTTTATTGCACAAATTTCTTTAAGACCGACAGCAATTTCTTCTCTTTGGCTAACGTTGTTTTTGTTGATGTTTTTGTTGCCTTTGTTGTTGTTGTTGCCAGCTTAGCCGCTGCTGTTGCCGCCTCGTCGTCCAGTCGCGTTTGTGCCGCAATTAAATGCTCCAAAACGAATGCGGCCGAAGGCATAATAGTTTATCGCGTATTTAATACAATATTACCAATATTATTCTTTGTTCTTTTGTTCGTTTTTTGCATCAAATTGCAATTAAAACATTCGCCCACGCACTACTCCACTGCTTGCCGACTGCCGTTGTCTGCTTGCACTGCTTGAAGCGCGTGCTTCTTTTTTGTTTGTTATATGTTCTGTGTGTTTTTTTTTTGCACACGCTTTCGTGTTGTTTAGCCGCTGAACCGCAACTCGAGAATGAAGCTCCAGCAGCCAAGTGCTAAGCTTTTTGCTCAAGTCTGTCGTTTGCTTCGTATGCGCCTCGTCGTCGTCGTCGTCGTCGTCGTCGCTGCTGCTGTTGCTGCTGTTACGGCTACTGCTGCTGCTGCTCTCGTCGTCAACGTCGTCGTCGTCGTCGCTGTTACTCTTCTTGTTGTTGCTGTTGTTGTCTCTTTTGCTTGCTTTTGCGCTCTGCCGCTGTTCTAAGCGCTCAGATCGTGTGCTCGTGCATGAATGAATGTTGCCTGACTGCGTGCGGCGCTTTTTGTTTTAAATGCACAAAAGCCGAGCCGAGCCGGGCTGGGATTACAGGCAACAAAAAAACAACAAAATATTAAGAAAAAAAAACTCAAGCTCGTCTCAAGCTTGGTCCATAACATGTTAACGTAAATGTAATCACAGACGTTGCCTTCTTTGTGGGGGCGTTGGCGTCAGCGCGCGTTATTTGTTATTGTTGTGCTGCTGCTGCTGCTGCGTCCGCTGCTGCGCTCAATGCTGTTGCGCATGAGCCTTTGCCCTTGCTGTTGTTTTTGTAGCTGCTTGACTTGCACTGCTTGACAAATCCGAGCTATTTGAAAGTGCATAGCCTCAGCAGCTCACATGATCGGCACAGTGAAAGCCTTTGCATATGTATGTGTGTGTGAGCAAGAACCGTTTGAAAGTTGCCCATCATATCCAGGCGAAGGCACTTTTACTTTTACGTTGGCGTTGGCAACGCAGTCGCAGGCGCCGGCGCCGACGCAGGCGTTGCCTCCGGCTTTGGCTTTGGCTTTGGCGTTGGCGGGCGGCGGTGACTAACTTTATTAAACTGCTTACATATGCGACATTTTTACTGTACTTAGTTAACAGCTATTTGAATGCTACGCGCTCGATCTGACAACATGTCAGCAGACACATGAATCAGAACCCGAATTCGCCTTTAAGTATATTTTCTGTGAGTGTGAGTGTGTGTTCGTGTATGTATATGGTCATAATGTAGATGGTATAGCAGCGTGTAAGCGCCGCCAGTTACCTGCCACCGGAAATGAAATTGAAACCGAATAACAATGCGGGCAATTTTTCGTGTTGCGTCTTTGGGGATTTTGTTGTTGCGAGCAGGCGAAACGCAGAGAGAGAGAGAGAAAGAGGGAGAGGGAGCTAAGCTGGCAGGTTATTGTGAGAAAGACAGAGACAAAGCAACTCTTCTACTATGGCGCAGGCGCAGACGTCAGAGGCGAACGTGCTGCGCATATTCGGCAGCCAATTTTGGTTGCGCCGACATCTCATGACGACGTGCGACAGCCCCAGGCACAGGCACAGGCACAGCCCCAGCCCAAGTCCCATTCCAAGCACCAGCAACTGGGGACTGGCGGTCCGCACCGTGGGGGTTGTTGGCGATGACAAACCGTTTGGTTGCGATCGGCTCATCATCAAATTTCGTTGGAACAACGTCAAACAGAAATGCTTCAAAGTCGAGAGCAACAATAACAAATCGCATTAATCCGCTTCAATATTGTGTAAAAGATAATAAAAATAAGACAAACAAAATAAGCAGTCAAGTTTCAGAAAATGTCATAAAAAAACGTGTAAAGTCTAAGCCGGCCGAATGGAAATATTCTAATAAACATATACGATTCGTTGTTATCCTAGCAAGATGAGCTGGCCAGGTGCGTCATTGATAGACCTTGTAAGGGCTTAAGTATCCAATAATATAGACTAGAATTCGCAACATTAGCTTATATTGTTTGTTATAATAGTTGTATTAAGAAAGCCTCAGAACCGAGAGACTCGTTTGCAAAGGAGCAGACGCTCAGACATTGGGCATAACTGAGCTTTTCGAATTCTGAGCTGATTTATTGATAAGATCTAGTTGATATTTACAAGGCAGTTACAAGGCAGTTGCAAGGCAGTTGCAAGGCCCACGCATACACACATGCCTCTGTTCGAGTGCTAAAGGTTCTGCCATACATTGACCAAGCAGTTCCATTTAAGAGAAGCCAAGCGACGACCTTCGCTTGCCCCAAAATGTTGTCCAAAAGCAGAGGCTATGCAAAATCGTAATAATACAAAAAACGGCAACAACAACAACAACAACGACAATAACAATTATAATAATAATAATAATAAAAATAATGTTAATAATAATAAGTACAATACATAAAACACAGCGATCGCATTTGGGCACGACGAGCGACAACAACAACACGAGCCAAAAATAAGCAGGTGTGATATGAGCGCAGGGCCACGACTGGCAGATACCCTGTAGCTGTATCTGAAGTCAGATCAGTGCGCTTCTAAATAACTTTATTGACATTTCCGCGAAATAAACATAAAAGTGGAACTAAAAGTGTATATTTAAGGATTTTGAATATCAAAACAGGACTTAAATCGACTGAGCTCCTTATCCCGATCAATAGTCTGTATTTGTATATATTTCTAGTTCTCGGAGTTGTCTGTTACCCAAATGTGCAACACTTTATTATACCCTGCTCATTTGCCAGGGTATTGAAACGATCACATAAAAAAAAAATAAACATAATTTATTGTTTAATAACATTTTCATATTGTGCGCAAATGTCGGCATTTAATATGCGCGCCGCGAAACTATGCGACGCATTCGGTTGCCCACAGCCCGGGTCTATGGTGCGCGCTCCCCGTAACCCGTAACTCGTATCCCCCCGTCTATCCACCAAGTGCCCCGTTGCCCAGATGCCAGCTACCAGCTACCAGTCCCCAATTACCAATTGTTTATAGGCATGAGCATATATAGCACGTTATCTGAGACTCTTGAGTCCGCTGTTCAGTGGGACTTGGCATTGAGGCGCCTGTGGGCCGGGGACGCAGCTGGGCGTGCAACTGGCCTAAGGCCTGGGGTTATTAGCCGCTGTTAAACGGACCCAAAGCAAGCGCTAGTCAAGTTCAGGGTTAGGTAACGGACTTAACTAAAACTAAATCTAAAACTGCAACTATGAGACTTGCATAGAGAGGTATACAAAGCAGTTAACTGCTTGCAGCTAATCAAAAGAGGGAAAGAGAGAGCAGTGCGCCAGCATAAACTTGAGGGAGCTTTAAGTGAGCTTTAAGTCGCCATTGTGTGAGTCACACTCACACTTACTGAGCATATTTTGCATAAACATTGTGAATCAATGCATGACTGCGTCCGGTGACTCAACATCTCGTAAATCAAAGTGCTAAGGCAAGTAGGCGGCACTACCAACTACCCTGTACTTTATGTTTGTGTTCGTTTCAATCCAGTTTCTACATTTTTGGGAAACTTTTGACATTTAAGGGATTCCATTTAATATATAGGAGGTACATTTGATAGGGGTAACTAATAAATAGCAGCTGCAATAAACTCTTAGGCATAAAGCACATAAATGAATATATACTTCATTCTATGTAGGGTATATGGAGTATACAAATGCCTGGTTAGCTCTAGCCCTGGAATTAGTTTTTATTTGATTGGTATTATTTATCCTATATTATTTATAACTTTTCCTATACACAATACGTTTTTTGGTCAATATACAATGTTTGAAAGCGACTTGATCTATGGCATAGAAACCGCTGCATACAATTTGTTTCCAGTTTTAGCTAAACTCTAGAGCCCCAGCTTGATTTGCACAAGCGAATTTTGACTCGTTCGACACGCCCGTTCATCAAACCCCGATGGGTTTGCAGCCTGTAATTTCGTACACACTTTTTGAACAGTATTTTTTTGTTTTTTTCGTTATGTGTACAGGGTATGAGCTATGTGAGGCAGTTAAGCTTTAGAATTTTAGTATTATTGCGTATTTTTTCTCATTATCTTACTGTGAATTATGGGCCGGTTCGGAGACAACTATTATTAACAACTAGCTCGACCATATGCATACGAGATATTTTTTGGGTGTACGTGCCCACAATGGATTACGTAGTGAATGTAAACCAGGTCAGCTCTCCGGGCGAGAGAAAAAGATGCCAATAGAGAGTGGGAGAGTGAGCATAAATTAAAAATGTTGCCGGCACATTTGCTTTCTCTTCCGGGTCTCCGGGTTCAATTATTCTATTCAATGTGCTGGAGGACAACCTTTCGCCAATGATCGCACGTTTTTCCGTACCGAATTCGTGTGAGGGATTTACCTGAATCACTAATCATGCACATGTCCGCCTGACCACCCGATCCTCCTCCGACTCCTCCCCTGGGCCAGTCGTCTTTGTCCAGTTGTCCATTTGCGGTTAGCCGCACGTTCGTGCCGTGCGCTTTTAATTGTATGGCCGAGCCATTTAGGATACAGTTTATACACGTCTCCGTCTCCATATAACAAGACTCATATTCAAACATCTAACTGTTTCGAGGTTCGTGCGCACGCATTCGACTTCTCAGACGATATTAACCAATCGCAATTGCAATCGCACCTGTCCCAGGGAAGCACATTTCAAAAATCAGCCAGAAAGTTACATCAATCTCATGACAAAACAACAAGTTCAATTCGGTTGAGTTGGTTGAATGAACGAATTGATAGGAAAAGGGGGCTTCGAAGGGGGCGAATAAAGTTCTCTGCCCCAGGAACGTTGATTCGCTATTTTTTCTTATAATTCTCAACCACTTCCAACGAAAACATACTCTTGATAGCAAGGTCTGCTGATGATAGAATCGGCCAATTCTTGATATATAAGTTGCCCAATTCCTTACCCAAAGAGTTTAAAACGAACCTAGGCTCTCGATAGAATAGTATTATTAAGATTTAGCTCAGAGTTTAATTAAAGATTACATGAAGGAGACATCTGTGAATTGCCCATATAGTATACATATTCTAGATCAGCTGTTAATGCTGATATAATCATGTCCGACCGTCTGTCCATCTGTCTAGACTCTTAGTTTTAAATCAATCGTCCTGAAATTTTGCATAGGTCCGTCTTTCTGTTGCAGACAGTACGTATGTCGGAACCGGCGGATCGGGCTACTATATCATATAGGTTCACGTAGGTTCATGTTTGGAGAACTTTGTTGTTTAACAAGATATCTCAACTCAACTCCCTTTTAGCTTAACAATAATCCTCACATATATGCAAAATCCTATAGTTATCGGCCGACTATATCATACTGATTTATAGGAAGGATTGATCTATATGTAGGTTCTGTTTTTCAAGATATCTTGATCAAACTATGCTCTCCACATATACACAAAATCTTATCGTTATTGGAACATAGATATATCTGAGAGTTGCCATAGGAACGATCAGTCGAAATATACATTATTTTCTTTTTATTAAAAAAGCTTTGTGCCCGAAAGTAAAACTGTGCCCAATTCTAATTTCTGCATACTTATATTTTGCCTTTTCACTAGACTTAATTTTGATTTATTATACTGAGAGCCGAACAACGACATGTGATCGAAAGAAACTATGGTTCTTCCCTAGCTGAACACAAGGTGATATATACATATAGATATATGTATATATATAATCACAGATCTGATGGCACAAGATGTTAATTGCGTTTTGAAGATCAAGATCACATCGTAGAAGATCGTTATAAAACACAAACATCGTGTTCTATGCACTTAAAGTGTCATGTCAATCGGCAGTTAGATCGGCAGTTAACATTTAACTATCAGATCGTTTCAGCATTTGCATTCACGAGGGGAACTACTTTTGGCAGGGAGAACTGCGCCATTTCGGAACCAGCAGGATTTCCATGAGAGGCGTTGCGACCAAATCGAACGAGCTGCGCATCATGTGACAGTTAAATGGCCTAAATAAATATGTACTATATAGATACATATACATATGTATGCGACAAAATGCTAAGCTATTAAGTTGAGTGCCCGATCAGGATGTCAGTATGTAAGCGACAAAGTGGTCTATGTGACTACGGGCACGCACCACAATTACACAGATGGTGGGGCAACGGGGCAACTGGGCGGGGCGGGGCGGGGCAGAGATGTGTGTTAAATGAGCTCAAGCGTAGGCAGTTGCCAGCATCGGAATAATATGCCATCAGAACACGATTAAAGCGGCAATATAGATAGACACTTCGAGCTGTCGCAGCTACAGATACAGATTGCAATACTCAGATACGGATACACAGGCAGAGCCAAAGCTATAGACAGACAACTATATACACACACATATATATACATATATACACATATATATAAATATAGTTATGTGTATATGGGTACGATTACGATTACGAAGCTGTCAACGTGCCCGGCATAATTTATAAGGCATTTGTAGGCTTGTCTTAATGGCGAAAATTGAAAAAAAACATTTAGAATTTCAAGCACTTCCACACACGGCCGCAAAGGGGCAGCTTAGAAGGGGTGCGGATGGGGGTGGGGCGGGGGGCGTGGAGGGGGGGGCGGTGTCTATAGCGGGGGTTACAGGTGTTTACGATAAGCGACCCATTGCCCAACACGCCACACAAAACGCAACAAAACAAAACAAATTGAAAGCCTAATTGATTATTGTCAGATTCGCAGTAAATGACGACCCCCAAGCGCTCCCAAGAGCTACAGACACCTATAAATATACATAAATATATACATATCTATATACAGATATAGATATAGATACATATTGCTGAAAGAAAGTAAGTTGCAATTAACAATTATCACATTTAATTGCAACTATTATAAATGCAATAACAACAAATTAATTGCAAATTGCGTTACAGTTGATTCGCTTCAGATTTGTTTGCGTTTGTTGCTGTTGTTGTTGTTGTTGTTTTTCCTATTGTTCAGATGCATACGCTTGCTCAAAGGTCAAGAAAGATAGAATGATCAATGCGAATGAAAAGCACACACAGCCTAAACCAATAATTGAAGAGCTCAAGACAGTCAAGTTGACCTTCTTCAAGGATCAACTATTGCATCTACTATTGATTTCTTGGCAGGCTCCCAGACTAGTTTCTATATTCTATATCATTATTTTTATCATCGATTTATCTTCTATATAATCGATAAGCAATTGAAACATATAAAAACAAGAGTACTCCAGCTGAGAGTACTCCAGCTCTTGTCCTAAACAAATATCATGGGCAAAACTATGTTGAATAAATTTGGTATTTATCGTTCTTCGAAATATGTGTTTGTACTTATGCCCAAGGCGACAGCTCCAAAATGATTTCGACTCAAAAGTTTGGTCAAAAAATCAAATCTGCAAATCGATAGTTATCGATTGTGCTATCGAGCCATAAGCCCAAGGCTGTTGCTCCAAAAACTATTGACTACCGCAATTGCCTCCTTAAGTTTTCGAAATGTTTAAAAGACCCAATATAAAGATCGATAATTATCGATTGTATGGTAACGAGCGATACACCCTAGGCAAATGGTCAAAAAAGCAGATCTTAAAATCGATAGTTATCGATTGTGTGAAAGCGAGCGATACCTCCAAGGCTAAAGCTTCAAAATTATTTGCTGTCCTTGGCATTTAAAGGCTAAAACTCAATCTGAAAATCGATAGCTATCGTTGGTGTAAAAACTATCGATACCCTTACTTGTGATACTTAACACCTTATCCTAGCCAAAACTACTTCCCACTTCTGCTCAAAGCCAAATAAGAAATGGGTTATCGCCTCACCTGTCTGCCAGGTAGTAGGATAATTTCCTTCACAAATGACTTCAACTACAGTTCACATATTTTATAAATGAGCCTATATTAAGGCCACAAAATGATTGCTAAGCAAAGCCAAAGTCTCCTTTCCTCTATTTAATGAAATAATTGAAAGACAAATAATTGGTATCTGGAGAATTACATAAAGTTTAAGAGATAGTCGATCATTTTATGGGCTGATAAAAGGAGAGTTGAACTGAACTGAAACAAGCTGAAAGCCGCAATTATGTAGATGGTGCGATAGGAATCACATTAGAGCACATTCCGTGCAGATGACGTGCACATCGCATCTGGAGTTTTGCCAGCCTGAATCGAATGGAGGAGCGATCAGAAAATTTGCATCATCATCGCATAAAATCTATAAATAAGACGTTCAGGATCAAAGGCATTTTGGCAACCTGTGAGTCCCCACGAGCCGAATTTGATGGGTTCGGCTCTTTTGATTACATCACATTAAACAGTCACAAAGGTTTTTGTTTTTTGCTCTAATGGAAAGGTAATAAAAGACTGTAAGGCAAAAGCTCGGCATTAATAAAAAAAAAACCGTACAAAGCAAGCTACAAGACAGTGAAAAAGGAGACGGAGATAGAGCTTAAAGCTCTGGGCAATTAATTAATAAAACTCAAAGCTTGGTTAACTAACTTTAAAACCTAAAATATACGAGCGAATAAATTTGAGGGCTAGCGAATAGATCAGCATTTATATTAATTTCTTTTTGTTTGCTTGGACTGAAGCCTGGAATTAAGCTACATAAAAACTTAAAGCTAATGTCAGCTTAAAGCTTGTTTTTGTTCTTTTTAAAAGGTAGAGCCTACAAGTGAGATAGAATCCAATGTCAGCTTAAAGAAGTTTGATTTGAAAGCTCTTGGAAAACGAGTAAGGCTTCATCTAGAGAGGAGATGAATATGCGAAGCGAAACTTAAAGTTTATGCTAGCTTAAAGCTTCTCTTTCTTATTTTTTAAGGAGAGCATAAAGTGAGCTAGAACTCAATGTCAGCTTACAGGACTCTGATTTGAAAGCTCTTGGAAAACGAGTAAGGCTTTATCTAAGCTTGCGAAGCGAAATTTAAGGCTGACGGCAGCTTAAAGCTTGCTCCGATTTGAAAGCTCTCGGAAAACGAGTAAGGCTTTATCTAGAGATGAGATGAACCTGCGAAGCATTCCGTCTTGACCTTGTTAATAAGGCTCGAAATGAGAGAAGCGAGAAATGCGCCAAGAAAGCTCTGTCCCAATGCTGAATGCCAAATGTTGAGGCTTAAGCTTGGCATTAATCTAAAAGCTGTTTTAAGCTGCAAAAGCTTACGCTAGCAAGGAAGAACCAAAGGTCTGAATTAAACCTGAAAGCTGCCCGCACGGCTTTTAACTAATTTTAGATGAATTCAAAAGTAAATTCTGACGTCAGTTGGAAGAGCGTCACGTGCGACGTAATGAGATCAGTTAAGGGCGCAAATCAAAATGAGATGTGCGCGCAGATTGTTATTATTACACAAGCTTTTTTTTCGCCACTTATAAATAAAGTACGCCAAAAATTATGCGCTGGCTAAATTAAAAAAAAACAAAAAAAAAAGGGAAAAAAAGTGTAATGAAAATTATAAATAACCAAACAATCGACAACATATCGAATAATTCGACCCACAGAACGTCACAATGCCAAAAATTGCATTTGGGTGTGGATTGTGCTGGCGGGGTTGAGCGGAGCGGAGCGTGGTGGCAGGGGGAGCTCATTGCGTGTGTGTGCACGTGTGTGCGCGCCTGTGTGTGGGTGTGTGTGTGTGTGTGTGTGTGCGAGGGGAGCAGCCGTTAAGCGTCAGAGATGCGCGCACTTAACACAGTTAAAAAGCGCGCGACAGCAAATGATTTTTGATTTCCAGTTTGCAGTTGAAATTTGCCAGTTGGGTATATTTTTAAGTGCCCAACCGAAATTAGCCAAAGAGGCAGACGGTCAAAGTCAGTGGGCGTGACGCAAAGGTGGCTGACCGTTAGGATGCGGAAAACGGCAACAGCAACAACATCAATGCACACAATAAATTGGAAACGCAACAAAGAGAGAGCGAGCGTGAGAGAGCGAGCGTGAGAGAGCGAGCGTGAGAGAGAGAGAGAGAGCGAGAGAGACACGCTGAGTGGTAATAAAATATTTGACAGTCAGACAAAAAAAATGTTAATAAGCAATAAATAAGAAAAAATTACTTTTCTCTGTGTCCGTGTGGGCTGCAAAAAAGCAATAACAGCACCAGCCACAACAATGCAACGCATTTATGGGCAAAGACTGGTAGGTGTTCATACACACACTTATATACTATATATACATATATATATGTATATATATCTGCGCATACATATTTCTTTGTTTCTCTATATATGCTGCTGCATTAAATCGCATTTAACCGTGTTCTGCTGAGAACATACAGCACTTAACAGATCCTTTGCAGGCGCGTTTACAGTGCACTGTTAATGCTGCGCACGCACTGTTAAAGCCGCAGATAGCACGTCTCTTGCGTACGTCGTGCGTGCGTCGTGTATGTCGCGTGCGATCGCGCGTACGCTTCTTGACGCTCAGCATAATTTGCAAAAGCCGCCTTATTTGCAACAACAATTCGCGTAAAGCTTATTAATTTTGATTATTTGCGAAGCAACGTGTCGAATTGATTGTGCCAATAGATTGTTTAATCAAAAACTTGCACAAAAAGCACAAAAGAAGAAAGTTTAACTGTTCAACGAAATGTTTGCTCTGCTTTCGTTTATTGAGGTTATGTTTTCACAACTATATTGAGCATCATTCAGACATTTTAAAAAAGAAAAAATACATCCTCACATTAAATATTCGTCGCAAATGCTTGCCAAAGACGCCAAAGACAATAGTTTCAAAGTAGACTTTGAATTTCCTATTGCTTTGTTGAAACTAAACTGATTTTCATGGGAATCTCATTTTAGCCAGGTATTTGGAATAAGATTTATTCAATATTTAAAACTTCAGAATTGTATACCCTTACAACGGTTATTATAAATTTAGCACGATAAGGCATAGACACATATCGCCGACCTCGTAAATCTATCAATTTGAGAGTTTTTATAGAATCGTCTTTTTGCTTGCCTGATCTGAATATCATATAATTCGATAAGTAATGCAAATCAGTACTACGCAAATTCAAACATATATCCATAGAGAAGCTAAGAGTCTGGTATAAATAGACCCGATGCGTGACGTATATCAATCGAGAAGATATCAAGCATATGTCATTTTTAAAGTGTTGCGAATTTCTTTGCAAAATTATAAAACACACGAGTAAAAGTGTATTTAAAAATGGGTCGAGGAAATTGTGAGCGGGGAGGCATAGATATGCATATTACGCATACATACATGCGGACATACATGCACATGCACATACACACACGCATGCACATGTATGTATTGTGCATGCACGTACATTTGTATAATAGACAGCATGGCGACATCGGTCGCGACATCAGCTGCGCTATGTATATTGATAACATAATGTAAACATAAGCAGCTGTTAACCGCTGCAGCTGTTGTTGATGCTTCGCTGTTAAGGCACCTGGCTTGGGGTCTTCCAGGTGCGGGTGAGGGTGCGGATGCGGATGTGGATGCACTTACCTTTCCGTCGTGGGCTCGGCGCAAATGAGCGCCTGCTTCAGCTCAATGGCCTGGCCATTTTTCTCCTTCAGCTCCCCATTTTCACTGTAGTATTGTACCAGCTCCGGCAATGTGGCGAACTTTTCACCTGTAACAGGTAGAGAAATGTTTGTACTTGTTGCAATGCTATTGCTGTTGTTGTCGTTTGGACACTTACCGCCATAAAGATCGAAGAAATCACCATTGTTTTGGATTTTGATGTGTGTTACCTCGTTGCCACGACGCACGGAAAGTGTGAATGCGCCCGGATTTGAAGATGATAGACGCGCTAAATATGAACCGTCGTAGCCCTGTTCCTGCAATAATTTTTCAGCTTCGATGCCCGATATCGTTGGGTGGAACCATCTGTAAAACGTGCAGAGCAACATATGTACAATTATTTATAAAACGGCACCAAATACAACAGTGTGTGTGCGAGTGTGTGTGTGTGTGTGTGTGTGTGTGTGTGTGTGTGTGTGTGTGTGTGTGTGTGTGTGTGTGTGTGTGTGTGTGTGTGTGTGTGTGTGTGTGTCAGTGCAAGGCAGACATCAAAGAGCACTGGGAATAATCGTGACACGAATATTAAAGTTCTACTAGAGTTTACAGCTGCGTGAGTCGCGCGATCGTGAGCACATCTCTAATATGGTACAACACATAAAGGCAGCAAACGCTTTTGACCCAGCCACCTGCCTAGCCACGCCCCCTCCGAGTACCGCTGCCGTAACGTGACAGTAGCAACAGCGGCGGCAGCGGCAGCGGCCACAGCAACAGCAGCGCCAGCAGCAGCGGCAGCAGCAGCAGCAGCGGCAGCAGCAACAGAGGTGGCAGACAGCAACAGCTGTAGCTGTAGCACAAGCGATACTTTTGCAAATTGTGACCCGGCAGGCGGGGTGGGGCAGTGTTTGCGGGGGGCAATTTACTTTCAGCACTTTGTTGCACTTTTTTATCTCAATGTTGTTGTTTCTTTTTTGTTTCTCGCTTCTTTGCTTTTTTGATTTTTTTTTTTTGTATATACTTATACATATGTAAATAGACCCAGAGTGTATCTGTGTGTATGTGTGTGTGCGTGTGCGGGAATGTGTGCGCCCGTGTGTGTGTGTGTGTGTGTGTATGTATGGTACATATGTGTTGACAGTGTGTGTGTGTGCGTGTGCTTGCGTGTGTTCGTGTGTGTGTACATTGTCGTTTTTCCTATTGGATTTACCTTCGCGATGACATTTTCTTATTAAACGCGCACTTAAAAAATAAATAAATTTTACACTTAACGAAAAAAAAAAATTAAACTTATGTGTATATGCTTTTGTTTAAACTTATTTTTACTGTTTGGATACAAAAAAAAAAAACTATGGATAGGCAAGGCTAGTTGACGTAGTGATGGGAGCTATCGAGCACGATTGCTATCGATGCCAATCAGCCAGCTATCGATGTTGGCTCTAAGCAGCAAATAGTGTGTACACACTGGCGAACAACAATGCGCGATGCGTTAAAATAATCGTTACACCAAAGTAAGCAATACAATTTTGATGAATAACAATATGTATGATCGTAACGCTTCTTACCATTCACTAGTTTACAAATAAGAATGCACAACAATGACCACTTTAAGCCAGCATTTGAAATGTGGCAGCTGGTCGATAACTTTTGTAACTGCCACTGGGCCGTGCCTTTATGGGACAACATTGGAATACAATTTGTTGTTGTAAGTTCCAATTGGAAATGGAGACAAGAGTTTTTTGGCTTTTGTAATTTTGGTTTTTATTTAAGCAATTTAAAAGTTGTTTTCCTTTTGTATATAGAGCATTGCATTGCATATATACATACATATATTTATGTATATATATATTGCATCTTATTTGTGTTCGTTTTTATTTATTTCTTTCTCTGGCTTTTTGGTTTTTATTCGTTTATCAAATAAATATAATTTCCACGCTTTTCGTGCTTTCAATTTTAACATGGACTTCAATTAAATTCACAAACACGTTCGCTTGTTTTACGTATTTAGCTATTATTTTTTTTATTCATTTTTGAATTTCTTACACATTGCCTGCTGACACCTAAAAAAAAAATGTTTGCCATCGAAATTTGCATTTTAGTAAATATTTGTTTTTTTTTTTTTTTGTTTCTTAATAAAGCGCGCTCATATATATACCTATATATCTTTTTATATGTATATATATATATATATATATTTAGTATATGAATCGTAAACATTTATGCAGTTATATTTTGTAGGTTGTTTTTCAAGTTTAGGTAAGTTTTGGTATGAATGCATATTTATTTATTTATTTTTTGTTTTTTTGTTTTTGTTTTTGTTTTTGTTTATCAAAGGTACCTAAGATTTGCATTAATTGTGGTGCACACGCCTACGGAATTGCCCCAAAAAGATCAGCGTCGATAAAGTAGCCTTCGAAAAAAGTGTATGCAATCTTCGGTTAGCCGAAGTTAACAAAATTCTCATTTTTTTTTATATTTTATTTTGTGATTTGTTTTGTTTGTTGTATGTGAGATGTGAAACATGATATAAATGTTGTTCTTGTTGTTTTTTTTGGACTGTTTATGCTTTGTTTTTTGTAGTTAACATAAGGCATATACATATACATATACATATGTATATAAATGTATATATATTTAATTAAATAAAAGCACTGTGCGCCTGACTCAATTTTAATCTATTTATTTGTGTTTTCAATATATATATATATATACACACATATATATTTATATTTTTATATTTATTATATTTGTAGTTGTGTGTATTGTAAGTTTTTAAATTGTATTTGAGTTGGCATTCAAGCATATTTATTGATAAAAAGTAGATAACACAGCGTTTTGCATGCAAATTATTTAAAATTAAAATTACATTTTTAATGCATTTTGTTGTAAACAGAGCAAAATGCGCTGTTTGCTTCTTCTTTTTTTTTTTTTTTTATGGCCACGCGCGCCTCGAGCATAAAATAAACATAATTACAATTATAATAATAGTAATAATAATTATAATAACAAAAAAAAATATATATTTGAGTGCCTTTGTATTGCATTAGCTTAAAGCAAAATGAAATAAAAAATAAAAGAATAATAATAATAATAATAATAATAATAGAATTGCAACAAAGTGGAAAACAATTGTTTAGACATTATACAATAATATTAATTATAATAATAATAATAATAAACCTGATGCTGAGTTGAGTTGATTTAGCAAAATGCAAACTCGTTGGGAGCACAGCTTGAAGCAAAAGTCGACCAAGGAGCCAACATTCAGTTAGTATGCATATATATACATATATATATATATATATATATGTGGAGTGTATGTATAGATTAACAACTTTTGTTTGCCTATACATAGCATTTTCTGTACGATATTAACTTATGCTGAAACTGTTTCCAAATCGATTTAAAACAGTTTAAAACAGCGACGAACACATGACAAAGAATAAGATATATATATATACATACAGATACACATGTATATATATATGCATATATATATATATATAGACAGACAATTATTTAAATGTGTTTTTTTTTTTTGCTTTACATGCATATATGATGCTTGTTTATGGCATTGCAATACATACGCATGCTCATCTCTATATGCTAGCTATAAGAATTTGTTTTATTTATTATTTCTTGAAGCTTAACAACATTTCGACTATGCGACTTTGTGTTTAAATATGGTAAATTGTTTTTATCCTTTGTGTATATATTTATTTTTTTTTTTTTTTTTTTGTATTTTTTCTTTAGTTAAGATTTTTGCGTATAGGTTTGAGTATTGCGTGCAATACGCACTTTGCTTAAACACATTCACTTTCTCTTTCTTAATACTCTAGCTCTTTCTGTCTAGCTCACGATATAGATATATACGGCTAGATATCTGGGTTTAGCTCGTTTAGTTTTAAGCGTTTGCATATGACAAATAGAGTTTGCGGTTGTGTTAGGGCCTTTTTAATGTAAACTAATTATTAAATAATATATACTCGTTTAAACACAGACAAAGAGATAGAGCGTATATTGTTGCTGTAGCTATTGTTGCTGTTCTTGTTGCTGCTGCTGCTGTTGTCGTCATTTATGTGGGACAGAGCACCTTCAATATGTAATCCGTCAGCAGCGTCGGCACCGTCGGACTGTCCTCGTTTATAGCCTTGAGTACTGCAAGAAAGTGAGAGTATATATGAGCATATATTTGAAGAGTTATAGAGTATATTGTGGTAAATACATTTAAGATCAAACAAAACATGAAACTTGGTCCAAGAAAGCTTTGCCTTCCTTGTCCAAAAAGTGTGAAACACATCTCAAATGCATTTTCAGATATTTGAAGGCGGTTTCTCAGACAAATCTTATACAATTTTTAAACACTTGCGAATGGTATTTAGTAATAGATGATCATTCAGTCAGAATAGTTTTTATATAGGTATATGTATGTTATGACTTTTTAGATATAGGGATATCATAAAATCTAGCGTGCATGAAAAGAGAAACAGATAGAAGTATGTATTTATTGATAGGTTGAAGACGAAGGCATACAAATGTTTCATTTTACAGACAAAAGGGAGAATCTCTGAACTCTTGAGGCATATTATCTTCATCAGGTTGAGGAGCTGCCTTCGTTCTAGCCTGGATAAATGCATTGATTTTAGCTATTATAAGTTGAGTGAGGTTATATACCAAAAATGTTAACCTATATTATTCGAAAGCTACTCTGTTTTCAAAAAATCGATTGTTCGCATATCTAGAGCTGGCAATATGAAGTACGTTATCTATTTGTACGTTACGAATAAATTTTCTACTTTTGAATACATACACAAAGGAAAAGCCTTAATTTTTAGCAGCAAATTCAAAAAATGCTGTCCTATGAAGTAATCCCTTTTGTTAACTCAAGGTATATACAACTTATATCAGCTGAACACTGAATTTCGTGATATTTTAAAGAAAACGCTGAACTACCAAAGACACAAACTCACGTAACCTGCAGCTACCTTAAACATAGATCTCTTTTATAAATTATAGATTGGGATTCGCGCGTAACTGGCACTTCTGCAGCTCCAGCCTTCGCAAGCGAACACTCACTTTTGATCAACACCTGCAGCGACTGATTGTTGGGTGTGCCATTCTCCAGATGATACGGTATGACAGTGGTCAAGTACTTGGGCTCCGGACCTGAAGCAGAGATTCAAATATATAAGAACTGAATAATGTATACATTTTGATTGAGGCATATTGGTAATTGCTTATACCTTGGAATTTGCCGCGCTTCTTCTCGACATGGTATTGTCGACGCTTATTTTGGACTGCCAGCAGCAAGGATATGAAGGAGTTCTTCAGCTCCTTCTCGTACTCGAGCTCGTCGCGCAGCGCCAGCTCATTGATCAGTGTCTCGCTCAGCTCCTGGATGAGCATCTCCATTTCCATATACAGCTCATTCAGCTGTGTGCTGCTCAGATATTGTAATTCTAGATAGAAAGGAGATCACAGTTTAGCTATCGAACTGACTTCGAGGTGGAATTTACTCACTCTCTGCATAAAGCGGAGCGCCGAGCACCTCGCGCGCCTTCTCAATGACCTCCGAATCGCAGGTCTCGGGCTCATCCAGCGGACTATCGGCCTCATCCATGATGTCATCAATTTCCTTAATCACCTCCTCCACCGTCTTGATGGGATGATCGTCGGCATCCCCGTTCAGGCCGTTCAATATCAAGGCATGCATGTCCAAGTCGTTGGCCACCGCCTCATCCTCGCTGGCCAAGTCGTTGAACTCATCCACTGGCGTTTGTGCATCCAGCGTGTTGGACTGTTGTTGTTGGTTTTGCTGTTGTTGCTGCTGCTGTTGCAGCTGGTTGCGCTGCTGCTGCTGCTGCTTTGTTCGGCTCTGACCCAGATTGAGGGTCGGCATGTGCATCTGGCGTGTATACGACTTGGACCAGTCGATGGGCAGAATGTTGCCAAAGTTCCCAGTTATGGTCCACCACATTCTGCAAAAGATAATTAAATATCATGTGAATATGACTCCAAAGATTAAATGAAATGAGATAACAAGAGAGAGAGAGAGAGGGAGGGAGAGAGCGAGTAAGAGGGTACGAGAGAGGGAGAGATAGAGGGAGAGAGAGGGTACGAGAGAGGGAAAGAAAGAGAGGAAGAGAGGAAGAGAGAGAGATAGAGAGAGAGAGAGAGAGAGAGAGAGAGAGAGAGAGAGAGAGAGAGAGAGAGAGAGAGAGAGAGAGAGAGAGTACGAGAGATGGAGAGTGAGAGAGAAAGGGTACGAGAGAGAAAGAGAAAGGCTACGAGAGAGAAAGAGTACGAGAGATGAAGAGAGATAGAGCGAGAGAGAGAGAAAGGCTACGAGAGAGAAAGAGTACGAGAGATGAAGAGAGGGGGAGAGACAAAGACAAAAGAGGTACAAAGAGAACACAGAGAGAAAGGCATTGAGAGAGAGGTACAATGGGAAGACAGAGAAGAGAGTAAGAAAGGGAATACAGAGTGTGAGAGAGAGAGAGTGACATAAAGAGAAAAACATGGAGAGAAAAAGGAGGGACAGACTAAAAGAGACAGAGAGCGAGAATGAGTCAGAGACATCAACAAAAAACAGAGTGAGAGAGTGAAATATAATATATACTGTGAGTGAAACGAAGAGCAAGAGAGGGTCTGACATAGGAGTAGAGAAGAAAATTAAGAATAAGAGTCAGCGAGAGAAAGAAATAGAATTTGTGAATATGATAAGGTAAAGTAAAGAGTGAAGTCAAAAAGAGAATGACAGAGAAGAAGAGTAAGGGTATGAAGCTAAAAGAGAGTGAGAGATAAAGGGAAGAGTGAGAGTCAGAGAAATTCAACAAACAATATAGACTCGACAAAAGATTAAGAGATTGAGACAGAGATAAAGAGAGGAAGTCAGAGAGAGAGCGAGAGCGGAAGTCAGAGAGAGAGAGAGAGAAAGGAAACTGAGAGTGGTCTACTTTTGATACACACCAACGCTGTTAAAAAAAACTTTTTTATACACACACCAATACTTTCACATAACTAACATAACTCAGAAAGTGCCAGCCCCTACTTGAAATTATGAGAATCGCATAGAAGGGCATGCATACAAATTCGTTATATTTTGAATCTTGCAGCTGGGAAAAAGACGTTACAATTCGATTTGCGTGCATTTATATGCCACACTCGAGTACTCTAGAACCAGGTGGATGGATGAACGGTTAGACAGACGTGTCGGCTGATCGTACTGATCGAGAATATATATAATTATATATATACATATCTGTGCGTAAAACTTAAATAATGAACTTTAAATGGAAGCGGGGTTTAATATAGCAACAATTTGCGTAAATTGTTTTAAAAGTACTTTTAACATGCACAACATAGATTTTTTTTGCCCCAACCCCCGCCCCGCGAGTGGGTCAACGATTCTATGGGGCAGTATTCCATAATTTCAAATGCACACACTTTTAATGGCCTCTGGCGGCGCCCAGTGGAATTTCTCGGCTATTTGGCTATTTATTGCGGATGAGAGCAAATGTTTCGTATGCCGTCCACTCGAAGTGCAACAAGAGCGACAAACAAAAGGCACGTTAAATGTGGTGCAATGTGCTGCGACTTACGACTAACAACAACAACAACAACAACAACAGCAAAAGGCAGCAGCAAAAAGAGGAGAATAAAACTGGCACAATAAACTGGCAAGTGCCTTGGCGACGACTTACAAGGAGGCTAAGTAAACAGCTGCCAAAGATTAAAAGCATGTGGGCATGGCTGGGCGTTTGCGGTGCGGCAGGGGATGGGGTTGGCGTGCTGCAATTGTGGGTCGCTGCCTTGCACTGGTTGCTGTCTCGGCTAAGCGGCTGATAAAATGCCTCATTAGGCAGCCCCCAACGCACGAGCCATGCAAATGAGATGCAATTAAGATTGGAGATGGCAGAAACCACCAAAGATAAAACAAACGGCAATGGAAGAGGCGAGAAGCGAGTGAGACTGACAGTTACCCTGTAAATAGATAACAAGATATCTTGTGTAAATGAAAGCAGCCCGCAAAGAAGAAACAAGTGGCAATGAAACAGACGTGGTTGCTAGACTGGGAGATACCCTTTAAGTAGATGAAAGTGAAACAATAAATCGTTAAACTCATAGATGGCCTGACAGGGCAATTGGATGAAAGAAACGAGTGAAACATACGAAACGAATGGAATTGAAACAGTCGAATGTGCCAGACTCGTTTCGATTGCTTCTATTCCGATTGAAATGGAGACAATAGAAAACTTCAAAGCCAAACAAATGGGCTTGGAACAGTCGAAAAAGCTAGAGCTCTAGTAACCCTATATAATAGAGAATATAAACTTATCTTAAAGAAGAAACAAATGGGATTGAAACAGTGGTAAGTGTCAGACGAGGAGTTGCAGTCTACAATTGAGATTGAAATTGAGACTGAAATGTACACAAAATAAAATTGGGACCTTTAGAACCTAACTGAAACTGGCGAAACAAATGGACATGGAACAGTCGAGTTGCTAGACTGGCAGTTACCCTGTACCCTGGTGTAATTCTTAAAAAAGTAAAGAAAACAAAGTAAGCAAAAGAATGCCAAGTTTCAATATGTAATATGCCACAGAGCTTAACGGAACTAATAGAGCATTCACGACTGGCAGATACCCTCTAGCAATACATGCTGAAAACGGAAGTCACAAAGTGAAAACAGGCAACAAATAATAACGAAGAGAGTGCATAATTGAAAAAATATCCTGTATTGTGCCCAAAGAGATACAAATGGAAACTCAACACAATCAGAAAAAAAGCTGAAAATTATAAGAAGGAGATTGCGTAACTGGGAAAAGCCCCTGTAAAAAGCCCAAAGAGACTAATGCAAACTGAGCACTATCAAAAATCAAGGCATTACCTCAAGAAATGCGTTTGTAATAAGCATGTTGAATATTAAAGCTCATAATGAATACCTATTGACTATTTCCCTAAGTGCCCCACTATAATACCCTGTAGCAGTCAATTTAATTGGCACAGGGTATGCAGAATAGTGCGAATAGTGTCTCAAGTTGCAATTGGCATTTTGCCCAGAGTTTCCCCCCAGAGTTGCGTTTGTTTTTTTTTTTTTGTTGTTTTCTTCACGCCGTCAGACAGCTTGTCTGCGTTGGAAGTGTATGTAAATTGTCTGTGTGGCACAATTGCTATCAAATTTCACGATCAATGCCAATCATTTAATTGCCAGATGGCTTGCAGATGCTCTCTCGCTTCTTCACTATTTGTTTTTTCCTTTTCGGTTTTATGTTACTCTGTAATTGTTGCTGTTGTTGCTGTTGTCTTCCCATCATTATTCATGCTCTACATTTGAGCAATTGTTGGGTGTCGTTGTTGTAGTTGTTGATTAGCTGATGATGTTAGCTGTAGTTGTTATTGTTGCTGTAGCTGTGGCTGTTGCTGATGATGATGATGAGCATTTTGCACTTGAGCGCTTTTGCAGCACAATCTCAAATGCCCTAAGTAATATTAGAGCTGATAATTAAACGGTCGTTGTTGATAGCTACGAAGCGCTGCGCTCTAGAAATTGTTCTAATAGTATCGATAGTTTTATAGAACATGATTCTTTGAGAAAACTTAACAAGAATATGTCTATTACCTGTCGAAATTGGCTATCACTCTTTGATTGTAACGAGTAACTCATAACGAGTAGTTTATGCCGAGAACGATTAGTTTATAACGAGCAGCTTATAGCGATTGGTTTGTAACGAGTAGTTTATAACGAGTGTTTTAAAACGTGTAGTTCTCAACGAGTAGTTCTTAAAGAGTAGTTCAAAACGAGTGGTTCTTAACGAATAGTTCTTAATGAGTAACATATAGAGAAGTGATTGCAATGAAAAGTTTATTTTAATCTATTGCAAAGAGAAGAGAAGAGAAGATTTCTATAGCGAGTAGCTTGTCATAATTTATTATGGCTCGTAACTAACAACGAGTACTAGTAACGAGTAAGTTCTAACGAGTGGGTAATAGCGAGTAGTCTGTGAAAAGAAACTCGTAGCTTAAAACGAGTTGTTGATAGCGAGTAGTCTATGGCGAGTAGTCCATGGCGAGTAATCTATGGCGAGTAGCTAATGTTGAGTAGTTTACAACGAGTAGTAGATTATAGCGAGTAATTTATTGCGAGTAGCTTATAACAAATAGTTTATAAAAGGTAGTACCTTATACCCTTTATGTCAAAAAAAGGGAACTTCTGATGCAGAACGAATAATTCTAGCCACGCTGCTGACCCATCAATTAAATGTTGGCCAGAGTATTTCTATTTTTGCATATGCAGGCAACGAGCCTCAGTTCCATTCGAAAGGCGGCAAACTCTTTGCCCCAGTGGCAATCGCTGCAATCACATTTTGTGAAATCCGTACATTAATGACGTTCGTGCTAAGAATTTTTGGTATTTCCTTGTGTTTCATTTAAATTTGTATTAATTCTTTTTATACCCTGAACCCATTAAAAATGGGTAAGAGGGGTATAATGTTTTTGTGCAAAATGCAAATGTATGTAACAGGCAGAAGGAAGCATCTCCGACCCCATAAAGTATATATATTCTTGATCAGCATCAATAGCCGAGTCGATCTAGCCATGTCCGTCTGTCCGTCCGTCCGTCCGTCCGTCTGTCCGTATGTATGAACGCAAGGATCTCAGAACCTATAAGAGCTAAAGACTTGAAATTTTAGATGTAGGTGCTCCTACGCAGATCGAGTTTGTTTCCGATAATCGATAACTTACTCCGTTTCCAAGCAATCGATAAAAATCGATATCGACATCCTGTTTTTTGAGCAATTTTGGTACAAAATAAGAGCTAGAGTCAGCAAACATGATATGTTGCTTCTAGATTATTATATATATATCTTTCATTTTATATCTATCGCCATCTCCCCGCTACCACCTCAAAGAGGGTTCAGGGTATTCCCTAGTCGGGAGCTCCCGACTAGAACCTCTTACTTGTTATTTCGTGTGACTGCTTGTTTCGTTTCGCTGGAAATGAATTATTTGTTGTGTCGGCTGTGTTTTTACTTTGCCTTCAATATATACATATTTCTCTTATTCGCCATTTGCCATGTGTGAATAAAAATCACAGGAAAAAATATCTGCGACGCGGCGTTGCAACAGCAAAAGTAATCAAATCGAAGAAGATCGAATTGCTCCGACTTCCTGAGCAATGGGCCACGGTTATCTCACAGTTATCATTTATCGATGGTCGATATTTTGTAGTTTTTCTCGATAACGAACTAATTGCTGTACTAGAACTTATATGAATATATATGGGCAGTTGGCAAGACGTTTTTCCATTTAGTTAAAGCTGAGCATACAAATAGCAAAGTAAATAAATTATATTTTTGAATGAGACAACTAAGAAGTGTCTAAAGCAACTCATGGCACCGACCATGAAATACCCTTTAGTGTGGCAGAGAGACGATAAATAGTGTAAAATACCGTGAAATGAAATATGCAACGATAAATTTATGTTTATCGTATTGTCAAGGCGCGCGGGTAGGGATTGACATATCTTTAGGCTCAGTTCTTAATAGCTATATTCGCTATATTTTTTTTTTCTATAATATAATATAATACTTATATCGGAATTCAAATACGTTAACAATTTGAAAGCTGATAGCTTTGCGGAACGCGGAATTGGAACGCTTCTTGATACGAATTGCTTTTATCAGGCAAGGCAATTCAAGCACTGATCACACATATACCCTGTTAGCATTACATTTACAGGGTATATGAAAAAGCAAATAAATAGCAGCAAAAAGCAAAGGCCAAAGATGAAAAATGTGCGAAACAAGCGAAGCGGGCAAATCGTTTGCGACACTCGGAAAAATGCGTCAGGTAAATGAATGTCTCTCTGTCTATCTGTGTGTGTGTGTGTGTGCGTGTGTGTAGGCAGACACACAGATACACACCTACACACACAGATACACACAGATATATATATGCGTAAATGGTGCATGGGGATGGGGCTGTGGTATGTGTCGAGGCCGCCATTTAAATTATATGTAGGTCTTTAAAGCTGCACACACATCAGAATATATGGCAGATATATCGTATAAATACACAAAGATATACATATACATATGTATGTATGTATGTATGTACATGTGTGTGTGTTAAACGTGTAGGCTAAATATTTGGAGCGTTCGGCTGCACTTGGCAAATGAATCTTGTGAATGAAAGCAACTAAAGTTGACTTGCTCTCGAGTTGATTAGCCAGTTCTTGGACTAAGCTTGACAATAATTCGAACATGTGGCCAGCACAATTGGCCACGTTTAGATGTGCATACGCACGCCCTCGGCAAGTCTTGTAACTTATAATACAAAAGCAGAAAAAAAGTGTACAC
The DNA here is from genome assembly GCA_018903485.1 of Drosophila littoralis. Lineage (NCBI taxonomy): Eukaryota > Metazoa > Arthropoda > Insecta > Diptera > Drosophilidae > Drosophila > Drosophila littoralis. The sequence goes on from JAEIGF010000591.1 coordinate 11,525,288, forward strand.
ATTTGCATAATGCGCACTTGATAAGAAATATTTATGAATAAGGGCATGATATGGAACGTTCTGTGGGGCAAACGTTTCCGCTCTGCTCAAAAGAAAACAACATATGCATATATATATATATATATATATGAATGATATAAACATTTAATATGAAATTATTAAACAAACTTTCCAAGAACTGGTGATCTATTGCCTATGATATCATTGATGCTCAGAGCTGAACACAAAGTTGGTTCTCTTATTACAAAAGAACCAATATGAACTAGTTCGCAAGCGAATTATAATTGATATCAATTTTCTATCAGGTTTTCTCAGTTTTCCTACATAGTCCTCCAGCTATATTATCCTACATATTCCCTAGTTTCCCATTCCTAAACTTTTGCAGTTTTCTCCTTTCCACGAATTCTTTCTTTTTGCCGTTTCTTTTCATTTCCATTTCTCAAAGTTCAAATAGTTCACTTAATTTGTTTTGTATTGAACCTTTTTCTCAATGTTCCTTCTGTTTCTGGCAGCTCCTTTAGTTTCCTCAGTTCATATAGTGGCTCCAGTTCCAGTTCCAGTTCGCACAGTTCCTCCGTTCCCCTTGTTCCTTTAGCTGCTTTCAGTTTTCATTCAATTCCTTCAGTTAGTACCATCATTTTCCATCTTCCATACTCTCCCTACCTTCAGCTGGATATGCAACCTCCAGCTTATTCCCGTAACAATTATACAATTCTCAAAATTTATCGAATTTTTCCCGCCCATTCAGCATATTGAGCAGTTTTCTCTATTATCCATTTTTTTCAGTTTTCCGCACTTACCACAGGATCTTAGAGATTAAATTTGCTCAGCTTTCTTAAGCTTAACCAGCTTCCATGTTTCATGGAAATTTTCAAAAAATCTCCCATAATATCGTCTAGTTCAAGTTCATCTGTCCCAAATGGAACTCAGCTATTGAACTGGTTCAGTTACACTTTGAATATACAAATTTTTGGCTCAGTTCCAGTTCCCGAAGATTCCCAATACAAATAACGAGTTTTCTATAACATCCTCTCGCTTCCTACTGTTCCTCCAGTTGTCCTCAATGTTTTTGTTTCAAGTTCATCCGTTCCAAATGGAACTGGTTCATTTACACTTTGATTATACGCATTTTTGGCTCAGTTCCAGTTCACAGTTCCCCGCAGCTCGTACAGCTTACCCCCGCAGTTCTCACTCTCGCTCAGGCACACTTCTCAAATAGATATTTCCATCATCGCGACTGGCAATTAAGACATGTTTTTTTTTGATTAGCGCATAATTCATATGGAAAACAGATCACATCCCGGGCACTTATCAGGAACGTTAAATCAACGCAACAGCAGCCAAATGAACCCTGAACTCTTCTTTCGACATGCTGGACCAGTCTTATCTGCGTATCTTCTGGGGCCAATCTGTGAGTGTGTGTGAGTGTGTTTTTGTTTTGTGTCTAGCTGATGATATGCATGGGGCACATGTTGAGCTTGTGTGCAGCGACAATTAGCGGCTCAATTTCAGCGGCAAAACATTATTTTTTATTTGTTTCGTTTTTGTTTTTTTTTTTTTTTTTTTGTTAATTTTAATTTTTGAAGCAACGCCCACGAAATGAGCTCATGCCCGAACGCCGTAAGGCGGACGGCGGCCCATTCCATTGTTCCTTGGCTGTCAATTCCCATATGAAAATTAATGCGTAAATATTTTAATGAATTTTAATTGCGGTACTTAGATAACGCAATCAATTTGTGTCCAACTGATGAATCAGACGACAGCGTCACATGATCTTTGCGACGAACATCATCAGCAACATTTTGATTAGTTTGATCGAGATAAATATTCATCACATTCACGTGATCATCGCGACGAACATCATCCGCGGCCTTATGATTAGTTAGATCATGATGAATATGATGAATACATTCACATCGAGAGGAACTGGATGAATATATTCACATGATCATCGAGACGAACATCATCCACGGCCTTACGATTAGTTTGATCAAGATGAATCCGATGAATATGATGAATACATTCATATGATCATGGAGAGGAACTTGATGAATATATTCAGATGATCATCGAGAAAAACATCATCCACGGCATTTTTCTAAGAATGTTCATGATGAATATTCATCACATTCACGTCATCATCGCGACGAACTCATCCACGGCCTTACGATTAGTTAGATCATGATGAATATGATGAATACATGATCATCGGGACGAACATAATATAGTCACATGATCATCGAGAGGAACTTGATGAAAATATTCACATGATCGTCGAGACGAACAACATCCATTATTCATCACATGCACATGATCAACGAGACAAACTTGATGAATATATTCACGGGATCATCGAGACGAACATCATCCACGGCCTAATGCTTAGTTAGAGAGGAACTTGATGAAAATATTCACATGATCGTCGAGACGAACAACATCCACAGCATTTTGATTAATTTGAACATGTTATTATTCATCACATGCACATGATCATCGAGACGAACCCAATCATCGGCCTAATGATTAGTTTGATCATGATGAATATTCATTCATTCGCCAACGCGCTACGAGTGGCATTTCATTCACTTGACTTCACTTCGCTCGCCCACGCATCGTTTGACGTTTATTTTTTTCTTCTTTTCATTTATATCTTGAATTTAATTGTGCTTGGTATTTCTTAAGTTTTTCTATTGTGCATCATTTTGTTTTTATTATTATTTCTTGAATTTATTTTTATTTTAATTTTACTTTCTTCCTGCCGCAACGACTTTCTAATGCGTTGGCACAAGAGTCTCATCTAGATGCTGCTTAATTTTCGGAGTGACCCTTTATCTCTGCCTCTCTCTGTTTTAAAGAGAGCAAGAAGCTCTCTATATATTCCGTGATCTGTCTCTCTTCAGCCTGCTTTGATTATACAGTTATCCTTTCAATGCTCCGCTTTGCTGTGTTTATTCACCGCTTTGGCTCTCTCAGTCTCCCTTTCTTTTTATTGCCACCTTCTTTAATTTCTGCACTGCTTACTATCTTTTTCTTTCTCGCTCTCCCTACAATTTCATCCCACACACTACTTTTTCAATGCCACATTCTCTTTGTTTTTGCTGCTTACTCTCTCAAGCAACCAATTCTGCTTTGTGCTTTGCTTTCGTAAACGTTGTGACTTTTCTCTCATTTTGCTGCCTACTACTCTCTCGTTTCCGCTCTCTATTTATCTCTCACACACTTATGCACAGACGTTGACTTTTTCCAGCATTTGCTTTTTCAATAATTATCTTTTGCTGCTTGCTCTCTCCAAAGAGCAATTGATGTGCCAAAGCACATTCCAAATTGATAACGTATACTAAGAAATAAATAAGCAAAACTACTTTTGTATTGAAGTTATATTTCGTTGATAATATGTGCGCTTAATGAATTACCAAAAAGCACTTGCAATTGGCACGTAATATTCAGAGTGCTTTATTGATTCGCCCATTTATAATTGGAAATAATTTATGCAACGCTTTAGCCGTGGATGTTTTGGAGCCTCCAGCTTGGATATTGGCTCTGGCTCTGGGTTTGGCTTTTGGGGCTCTGCGCTGCGGTTCGTTCACACGTATTTTCACTCAAGCGCAGCGCAACATTCACATGTTTTATTTTCGGCGTTAGACAACAGAGGGGGGATAGAGGGATAGAGAGAGCAGGAGAGAGAGAGAGGGAGAAGAGAGAGCGGGCGGCAGTGCAAGTCATGGGCATAGAAAATTTTGTATGCCCTGTAAAATGAATAAAAAATAAAAGAACATATATTTAAAATGCACTTGTCAACAGATTGATAAATTTATCTAAAGGCACATGAAAAAAAAAAAACGAGAATCTGTCCCTGCTCGGGCGCCAATGTTGAGAGCTTTCAAATGAATAATAATAATCGGAAAGGGACGATTATCCTCGTGCTCTTCTCGATCTAGATTCCTCTCTGTCTTTTAGTACTGTTAGTCAACACTGAACTGAACGTTACACAACACACACGGGCTATGTGCTCTCAGCATATGGATTAACAGTGGCTTCTGTCAGTCTCTCAGCTTATTACTCGCACGTAATCAAACAAAAGTCGTTAGAAGAAACCTAAACATGCCCAACTAGATGACATAGCTGAGAGACTCTTGGCAACAAAAAGCGTAGCTGACGCAGAGTAACACACGGGGGGAAGCTACATTTCAATACAATCATTGTGCATTGTGCAAGAGTGTGAAAGTTTTCGCTGGGCCCAAAGATGATTATACCCAAAACCCAGACATAAATTATAAATAAGTAAATATACATAAAAAATATAAATTATATATATATATATATATCTGTACATTTATGTGCTGCTGGATTAGTTGGCGAGTTGGGGGAAAGGTGGCTGAAAATTAAAACCGAAACTAAACACGAAAATGCTGCAAACACGCGTCAAAGCGCATTCTAAATTTAGTCGGTTCACACTTTGCGTTGGCATCACACAATGCAGATGCAGATACATAGATGCAGATACAAAGATACAGATACAAAATGGGGACAGCAGCGTTGACAAACTTAGCGTTACGTTTGCCTCTTCTAGTCTTTGCGCTCGTTGGCCTGATAATGCCCAAGGGATTGACTCCAAGGCAGTTAGTTATTTTTATTTTGCTTTCTTGTTAATTATTATTATTATTGTTTTCTCTCGCCCTCCCTCTCTCCCTCTCTCTCTCTCTCTCTTTCTCTCTTTATAAATAGGCCATTAGCGGCAGCAGCGACGGGGGGCGGGGCGCTGAGCGTGGCGAAACGCTTCTTTGGCTTCCATTTCGAGCCAAATCAGTTTAGAGTCGAGCTGTCAGTTATGTGGCCCACAAATACAAACGGCCCAAACGGCAAATGTGGCCAAAATCTAACGTCGTCTCGCCAATTGCGACGGGCCAAACTAATGATCATTCTAGATGGGCAATCAATCAATCTATCAATTAACAAAATCTCAGCTCAGCTCAAGCACAGCTGACAAACAATTCAAGAGATTGTTCATAAGAAGAAGAAGAAGAAGTTCATTTTGTAAACCCTTGCAGAGGCTATTATCAATAGATATATGTTTCGTCTGTATATATGCTACGATTTTGGCAACTAGAGAAGCTATAGACTGAAATTTATATATAATAATATACATATATATATTTCCCATATACGATGCCCGATTCGTCCTCATCATTTCTTTTGATATCTCTTTCCATTTTAACAAAATTTAATTCTCTTAACTCGAAATTGGGTTAGACAAAGCCGCCTTGTTATGCAGCATCTCGTACTTTCACATTTTGGCTAACTCCGACAATGCCCCTCGAAATTGCATGCAGATCGGACTTTAAGCACCGAAGCATTCAGCTTATTTCTAGCTAAATGTAGCTATTTTTTTAGAGTCTCTCCACTGATTTAGCTATTTCTGTGCAATTCAATATGATAGCCATAGAAAAATTGCATTAAAAGTCCTGCTTCCTTATACTCCTCCAATGGCAAAGTTCTTATTCTTATAGGAATATTCGTTTTCCTTTGTTAACGGAATTTTCAATGGTAATTAACTATGTATGATATGATATATGTTCATATTGTAATCTATTTCATTAGTTTTCATAAGAAAACCATTTCTACAAGTATTTTTAAATATGGGAAGCTCAAGCTGAGTTATTGAATTGTAGCTCTTTTGCAGCTCTTTGTCACATCTCTCATTGATTGCCTTTTTCAGGGACAACCTAGGGCAACTGGAGTCGAGGGAATGGGCAAGCGGTGGGAGGGGGGTGGGCGTGGCAAATGAAGTGCCAATTCAATTTGGCACAAACCCTTTTCAATTTCAACAATTTATGTTTTTGCTACGTTTCGTAGCCGCCGGCCTGGCGTTGTCCTTGACAGCTTTTTTTGTTCGTTTGTTTCCCCCCTCCGTCTCTCCCTCCGTCTATTCTCACCCTCTCTCTATATTTCTCGCTCTTTTTCTGGCGTTTATTATTGTTGTTGTTGCCGATGATGTAATAGCCAAGCTTTGTCGATTCACTGTTTGGGCGTGCGAGCCTCTGTTTTCTGATTAGTCATTTTGTATCTGTATCTGTATCTGTATCTGTATCTGTATCTGTATCTGTATCTGTATCTGTATCTGTATCTGTATCTGTATCTGTATCTGTATCTGTATCTGTATCTGTATCTGTATCTGTATCTGTATCTGTATCTGTATCTGTATCTGTATCTGTATCTGTATCTGTATCTGTATCTGTATCTGTATCTGTATCTGTATCTGTATCTGTATCTGTATCTGTATCTGTATCTGTATCTGTATCTGTATCTGTATCTGTATCTGTATCTGTATCTGTATCTGTATCTGTATCTGTATCTGTATCTGTATCTGTATCTGTATCTGTATCTGTATCTGTATCTGTATCTGTATCTGTATCTGTATCTGTATCTGTATCTGTATCTGTATCTGTATCTGTATCTGTATCTGTATCTGTATCTGTATCTGTATCTGTATCTGTATCTGTATCTGTATCTGTATCTGTATCTGTATCTGTATCTGTATCTGTATCTGTATCTGTATCTGTATCTGTATCTGTATCTGTATCTGTATCTGTATCTGTATCTGTATCTGTATCTGTATCTGTATCTGTATCTGTATCTGTATCTGTATCTGTATCTGTATCTGTATCTGTATCTGTATCTGTATCTGTATCTGTATCTGTATCTGTATCTGTATCTGTATCTGTATCTGTATCTGTATCTGTATCTGTATCTGTATCTGTATCTGTATCTGTATCTGTATCTGTATCTGTATCTGTATCTGTATCTGTATCTGTATCTGTATCTGTATCTGTATCTGTATCTGTATCTGTATCTGTATCTGTATCTGTATCTGTATCTGTATCTGTATCTGTATCTGTATCTGTATCTGTATCTGTATCTGTATCTGTATCTGTATCTGTATCTGTATCTGTATCTGTATCTGCACTTGTATCTGTATCAGTAGTATTTTTTAGAATTTACAAGTCCCTAGTCGTCTTGATTGTCACATTTCCACAAAAACCACAAGACAGCATACCCTTTTGACCCCTTTTCAATGGGTATATTAGTAGAGTATTACACATTTTAGTAGAGTTTCGAAAATTAGGCAAATACAAAGTCAGCTTTCGAATCGAGGCGCTTCGAATAGCGAGTGACTACTGTACAGTATTGTATCTACAGCTACGTTTACAGCTACATCTACATTATACTGTGTTCATGTGTATTGTGGGGAGGGCAGGACAATTAGCTGCAACATTGCACAGTGCACAGTGCAAGAGGTTAATGTCCTTTGGCGAATTTTGCGCTTGGACAGGAAATGCCTTTCAAGCAACCCCAATAACAACAATAACAACAACAACTACAACTCGAAACCCAAAACTCGCTTGGGGTCTAATGGCAGGCCTTTCGCCTCCTGCCTGAATGCTCACCCACTCCCACACGCAGCTACCCTAGCTTCCCCCTCCTTCACTTGTTTTCGTAACACGCATACGCCATGTTGGCATGACTCATTCGACCCTCGGTGAACAGGCGGCGGGATTTGGCGTTCCGGGGGGTGGGTTATTGTTGTTGTTGTTGTTGTCGCTATTGCAAAACTACCCCCGTCTATATTTATATAATTTTATTTTATTGTTTTAGCTGTCACAACGCCGAGTCAGGCAGGCTCTGTGTTGCTTTCAAGGATACATCAGCAGCCACTTCCTGCGAAACCCTGAGCCCCTACCCCAACCCCAACGCCCAGCCCCTCCGCATACCCCTCGGTGTTATACAAGCACTCAATTGAGTATTTATAGTAGTTGGTTAGGAGCAGCCACCTTACATAATTGATTAAACCGAACGTAATTCGATATCCAGTCACGAGGCAAGCGACTTCAATAGGGGCTCTTAACTTGTCTAAAAATATAGCTAGGGGTTAAAGTAAACAACTTATTGCTAATTTAACAGCGAATTTGTCGGACTGGCAAGGCAATACGCAATAGCAAAGAATTTCAACCATTTTTTTTTTTTCTATTTTTAAGTTTTAATTGGCGAATGAATAGTTTGAACTGACATATATAATATAAAAATATATTTAACTGCCAGCTAAACTGCCTGGTACATATTAAATAACAACTCAGTTGTCTAGAATATGAACAAAACATTTGACAATAAGTTAAAGTAGCTGTCAAATTTAAAGGGTAGCCATTTTTTTTACCTATTTCATGTGTCTGAAACTAAACTGCCTAAGAAATATTTGACTGCCAGCTAAACTGCCTTGTAAATATTAAATAACAGCTCAATTGCATAGAATATGGAGAACACATTTGACAATATGTTAAAGTGTGTGTCAAATATAAAAGGAAGCCCTATTAAGCGTACACATAATTGTTGTTGAAGCTTGACTGCATGATAAATGTTAACAGGCAGTTGAGCTAATAGGCATATAAAAAGAACGCAACACATTTGACAACATGACCAAGTAATTTGTCAAGCTTAAAAGGCAGCCTATTTTTACAATGGAAATGTTTAAGACTTGCTGCATATTCATGAGGCAAAAACTGCCTGTTAAATGTGCCCAGGCAGATTTGCTAGGGGAAAGGGAAAAAACGACAGATAAAACATCATGAGAAGAGTAATTGTTAGGTTTGTTCGGCAGCCTTCTGACAACACAGAGCCCGCAGAAGCATGGCATATTTATGGAGATAAACTGCTTGGTAAATGTTAACATGCGGATAACTAACTAGACGAACATGTAAGACAAGCAAAACATTTGACAACCAGCCAAAAGTATTTGTCCGACACAGAATTCGGCGAGTTGTTGCATATTTATGGAGACTGGCTGTCAAAATTAATGGCCCACACATCATGCGATAGCCAGAAATGGCAGCTCGTATTTACGGCGCTTCTTGCAAGCGATTTGGCCAAAACGGGTTTCCGCTTTTTGGGAAGAGCTGCGCTGCAGGCAGGATTTGGCGACAGGACATTGAACTTAGCCGCAAAGTAGGTCGCCAGCTGGAAGCCAGCTATACAACAGCTAACCGTTCCAGCTCCAGCCGCAGTTCCAGCTGCAGTTCCAGCTCCAATTCCAGTTCCAGTTCCAAGCAAAGCTGCTGTCAACTGCATCAGCGACAATTGCAGGCAAGGAAAATTGAAGGAAATATAAAGAAAATAAAAGCTGATTATGTCAACATGGAAAAAACAAACCTGGTTAAGGGCGCGCTGCAACAAGGGGAAAGGGGGGGGCGCGTTTGTCAAATGCAAATCGCTGGCAAACCGGAAAGCGGACCCACAACTGTTAACCAACTGACGGGTCAGGCCATATGCGGACAGCGGACAGCGGACAGCGGACATGGCACATATGGCCAGCCTTTAAGTGGCACACAAATGCGGTCGTTTTAATGTCGCCGCCGCATGCAACAACAATAACAACAACAACAATAACAACAATACATGAAAGCCGTACACTCGGTTATAATGGGTCTATAAAAGCGCTGGGGACAGCAAATTTAGGCATGCGGCTACTCATATATATATACATATATATATCATATGCAGCTCAGGTTTAATCCAAAGTGCCGCAAATCAATAAAAAACCAAAACCCATCAGCACGCCGAAGAGTGAATACTCTTTGCAGACATATACACAGCTTGCGGACTTGCAGATATATGCAGATATTTTAACAGACTCGTAAAGCTGAGTTTTTTGTGGATATCTTTAATATAACTGAATCTTTGTCCGATGTGGGGCTACACGATGTTTCAGTCCGATTTTAAGCAGATTTTGCCTATATGTGAGAAGCATATTGGCACCAATAAAAGTCTAGTTTGGTCCAGATATCTTGATAGTCAAAAAAGCTTTTCATATATTCAGCTATACGATATAGTGAACCGATCCGAGCAGTTCCTGACATTTGCATAGAACAGAGAGAAGAAAAGCCTGGCCAGGCATGGCTATATAACAGTTCGTCGAAGTCTCCTGCTGTGCGTTACGCATGTTATAACAGTAGGAACATTGCATTTGCTTACATATAACGGTTCGTCGAAGTCTCCCGCTGTGCGTTACGCATGTTATAACAGTAGGAACATTGCATTTGCTTACATATAACGGTTCGTCGAAGTCTCCTGCTGTGCGATACACATTTTATAAAAGTATTATAAAACCAACCCCCCTCATCCCTCACCTTTAGGCAAAAAAAAATTGCATTTGTATGTAACCAATAAAAAACACTCGAACAGTCTGCCAAGAAATGCATTTCCCAAGATGTTTCCTGTGCCATTCTATTCGCTCAGTGTTGTCGTAGTTGCTGTTGTTTTTTGTTGTTGTTTTTGTTGTTGCGGCTACTGCGACGAAAAAAACGCCGCAAAAGTTTGCCGGTTTGCAAATGTTGCAGTTGCCGTTGCAGTTGTTGTCGTTGTTGTTGTTTTTGTAAAGTTGCCAAAGCGTTAAACATGTTCCTGTTGCGGCTATTGCCGCAACACAGCAGAGAATTAACAACAACAACAGAAGAACATGTAAAACTGCAGCAGCGCTGCGAGGCAAAAGAAGAAGAAGCTTTCTACGCAGCAAATACTCGACTTGGAAGACCTTCGTCAAATGTCACACACGCAGATGGGGCTGCTGCACACACACACACACACACACATACACAGACGCAGGCATAAGCGCACCTACACAATGCTCGACCTTCGTTCAAAATGAGAGCGTGCGAGAGCGAGAGAAAGAGAGAATATTTTTAGTAATGTGTAACGTAAATATTGACAAAGTGCTGCTTGAAGCGACAGACTCGTATTTGACGCGCAGGTAAACAAGAACAAAAACAAAAGAACAAAAGCGTTGACAAATACAGTTATGTAGATGACGGCAGCATCAACCAGCAACCAGCGGTGCATTTCGATGCATCAGCGACGACAGTGCGTAACGACGACGTGAGCGAGACAGCCCAAGCCGCTAAGCAAAGCAATTAAAGCAGTGCATCATCATGCACGTAGCGAATGCCAGAGCGAGTGCGAGGGTAAAGGGTGTTGAGTGCTCGCTCTCAACGTCAATGTTAACCTGGCGTGGGAAGCTGGCAAAAAAAAAAGAGAGAGGAAGAGAGAGCGAGAGCGTGTCAGGCACACATTCGGATGTTGCCATACGGTATGAAAACAACAAATAAAACAATGTTGAGTGTGAGTGTGAACGTGAATATGAGTGCGAAATTTTCAGCCGCACTTTCATGAATAGCCCAGCTGAAGTACTCATGAAATTTGTTTGTGAGTGCATCAGTTGGCACGGTAAATGAAAGTGCTTAAGCAAACGTTTGCTTAATTGCAACTATATTTGGATTCAGATTTGCGTGTATCATTATACTCATAATTCAGCCTCGTTGCACATTATTCATCAATTGCAGTCATGAATATGCCATGTAGATAATTGTTTGCGACACACGCACAGCCGCGCAGAGAGCGACAGAGCGAGGTTCGTTAAGTTGCGAGCGATTATCAAATTTATTGGCTGATGTCAGCGCGAACAGCAACAGCAACAACCACAGCACACAAACACAGCACACACACGCATACATATATACATACATATTGCTAAATTTGCGCACAGTGGCAACGCTCTCACTCTCCTTCTGTCGCTCTCCTTCTCACCCCCGCTCACTCAAGCTCCTTGCACTTCCTGCTCTCCAAAGCAAAGTTTAACTCTCGACTTTCCAGGCAAATGCACTTTCAAGTGCTTTTATCAGCGGTCAACGCCGCTGCCGCTGCCGGCGCCGTTGCCAGCGCCGCTGCTCGTTGTTGCTGCTCGTTGATATGATTTATAATCTACGCAATGGAAAACGCAGCCAATTCCAGCTTTTGAATTGCTTTGCTTGACAGCGCTGATTGCGACTTCCCGCCCACCGCCCATTGCGTACAGAGAGACAATTGGGCCACTCTTTATCATTGAGTTTTATATTTTTTTGTTTTTGACGGGTGGGGGTGCTGCTAAGGGTGCGCTTCCGCGAGACGCCTGGTCAGGGGTTGCCTTTCAATTGGGATGCAGCCTACTTCAGATGCAGCAATCGTCTCAGCGGCAGCCGTCATCTTTTATCGATCCAACAATGTGCCTCCTCCTCCTCCACTTCCTTCTCCTCTCCAACCCCCCTCCCCACCCTGCTCTACGCTTCCACCCGCCTGGCAGCGACAGGATTACGTCGTTATATGGCGCCAGGGTTGGTTCGGTCTGCCGGGCGGGGAGGGGCTGGTGGTTGAGTCTCAGGGTGGTTTAGCTGGCGCATGCGCTGTAAAAAGCATCGCGCAATGCATTTTATGTAACTTTAAAAAACAAGCAAAAAACTGGTTCACAATTGAACCGTTCCAGAGAAACGACTGCAAAGCTGAGCTTAAAGCTTTCCAAGCCAAGCTTCAAGTCGCAGGCAGAGCTCAAAGTTAAAAAAAAAAAGGCTCAAAGAAAGTCAAAGATGAACCAATAGGTGCGTGCAAAAGGAAGCCAGAGAGTCGCAGTTAAGCTTAAAGCTTGGAAAGCAGAGCTTACGAAATAATAGTTGTTAGATCAAGTGGAAAACCGATTGCCTGTCATAAGCTAAGCTTCAAACTCGACAAAATCTATGCCAGGAAGGACCTTAAAAAGCTTCGTCGCCAGTTACAAGCTCCGCTAAAAGCTCGATAAAGCAAGTCAGAGCTGAGCTCAAAGCTTCGTAAAGCTTCTCTTCCAGCCGATAAAGGAGCTTAAAGCGCAGTAAAAACCGCTGCAAAGCCGCAATTGAGCACAAAGCTTTGAAGCGCTCTCTTGAGCCGAGCTTAAAGCTTGAACCGGTTTGAAAGAAGGGTTTGAATAGATTCGCATACTCACTGGCATTCATTCATGATCTCCTCCTGGCTGCGCACCTGAACCGGTGCCAGCTCCTCGACGTTCTCCTCGTAGTTGCCGAAGCATTTGGTTATTTTCTCATCGAAAGTATTGACCAAATCCTCCAGGCTGCCGCCGAAAGTCTCTGTAAAGTTGTCCACATTGTCAGCGCCGCGTTTATCCTGGCCACCGGCCGACATATCGGCCAGGCCCAATTCGCCCAGATTGTGCGTATTGCAATTGGGGCTTATGTTGCCGGCGGCACCGGCACCGGCACCGGCGCCACCTCCTCCTCCTACTCCGCCGCCTCCGCCATTTTTGCTGATGTGCGCATCGCGCACCGCATCCTCGAGCAGACGCAGCTTGTCCTGCTGCTGTTGCTTGGCGTTGCCATCCTTTTGATTCCGATTGGAGCTCAGGTTCAGATTGAGCGTATCGTTGAGCGCATTCTGATTGGAAATAAAATCGCAGCCACCCCACTCGTCCGTCTCCTCGAACTTCGCCAGTGGAGCCTCAAATTTTAGCTCGGCCATTTTGGTGCCGAGGTCACGCATGGCACGCGGCACACGCAGTTGAGGGGGGCTGGGGGAGGGCTGAGGTCTGGGCGGTGTGCGGTCTCAGAAATCGTCGGCTGGCAAAGATGTTGCAAGCGGTTTTTAAGTAAAACCAGAGGCTCTGTCGGACCGCGGTTTGTTTTTGTTATGCGCTACTTCTAGGACACACTCACACACACACACACACAGACGCACAGGCGCACCTGTGTTGGAAAAGTTTGCAACCCCTATTTAATGGCAAGGCGAACGCACTTGTGTCACCCACCGTGCTGTTCGGTTGAGTATTTGTGTATTTTGTTTGCAAATCTTTTTATGTTTTGCTTTAGCTTTAGCACTGCTGTCTGCTCACCATAAAACAAAAACAACTGTTAAAAAAAAGACTGTCGTGCGTTGAACACTGTTTCTATTGGCTTAATACAATTCAATAACGTACGTTGAATGCTGTTATTGTTGTTGTTGTGCACGCAAACGCAAACGCAAATAAAATAAACACAGCAGAGTCGACGAAACGCGCAACACGACGGCAACGACGAGACCAAAACACAACGAAGGTTTCTTGCGACTGCACAGCAGCAGTGTGACCGCACGCGATAAGCAGCAAAATGCGCACATTTATCGAAAAAACGCCGAATACTGCACACTATTAAAACGAATTGAAAATAGCATGCGCAGTTATGACACCTAATATATTTATTAACACTTGTTGAAAAATAATGCATTATTATGCACATTAGAAAGCAAATGCTTGTTAGTCAACACAGCTGTTGGCATCGATAGCGCAACCAACTATCGATGGCTATTTAAACATTTTGCAACACTAACAGGCTGAGCGCGGGCTTATTTGAATGCTCGAATGCTGTTAAGGTGATTTTGCTAGTTGGAATAATACACAATTGGCCGCCGCCGCTTTGCAATGCCCCAATTCCCAATTGCCAAGAACAAGATTTGTTTATACTCAGTTTTATTACAATATAAATTAATATTTATATTAAATAATACATTTATTAGATTCAGAGTCCTAACATTTTCTCATTTTTCTTTTGTTTATACTGCGTAATATCGAAGCACTCTGCCCAGCGGCAATATTTGTTTTATTGTTTTAAACATTGTTTTACTTTTTCATTAGCATTTGGGTCAAAAAAATAGGGTTAGTTTTTTTTTTTTTTTTTAATATATATATATATATTTAGTAAGTAGGCCTTGTCCAGCCCATTTTCTGTGGGTTATCTTTTAGTGCTCTGGAGAAATGCATTTAATAACAGAACTTTAAAACATTTGGGAATTTTGGTTAATTATCTTAAGAGAAGCACATGCACACACATGTGCGTGCGTGCGTGTGCGTGTGTGTGTGTGTGTGTAGATATGCAAATACACACGCGCACACACACACACACACATACACACACACACACACATGTGCATTAAGGCTAAGCTACAACATTTTCTTTCAGTTTTCTTTTAATTGTTATAATTTTCTTAAAAGCAGGCTTTGTTTTCGACTGTGTGTGTGTGTGTGTGTGTGTGTGTGCGTGTGTGTGTGTGTGTGTGCCTAGTGTCTTTTATGTCTTTGTTAGTTAAGCATTAAATAAAAAATAAATATTAGTACATAATTTAAAAGCTAACAAGAAATGCAAAAAACATTATCTCCAATCTCAACTGCACTTAAAATTGTTTTTCCCTCTTTTAATGCTTGCTTAAACAGAATTATAGATAGATATATGTATATATATGTAAATGTATATAGAAAATAAGACGAGAAAAGTTCGACTGGAAAATGGCGTCTAAATTCTTCTTGAATCAACAACTAAATTAAGCCAAACATAAAAAAAAAAAAAACAAAAATCATTATTATAATAATAATAAGTCAGTTAATTGCAAAAAAAAAAAAAAAAATGGATATTTTTATGTTTATGTTTAATGAGTAACAAAATATTAAATATAGCAATACGTAAATTGGTTTTGGTGCGGGTATTATTTTTAATAAATTAATACAAATTAAATACAGTTTTGTGGCCCTTTTTTTGCTTTTGTTTTTTGTTTTTTTGTTTTAAATAAATACAATGTGCAATTATCAAATAGTTGTAAATTGTAATCAGACAGCAGGAAATTGAATGGAATCTCATATTATGTTTAAAATATGTTTAGTTTTATTATTATTATTATTATTATTATTATTTAACTATTATTATGTGTATAAAAATAAATGTCTTTTTCTTTTGACACAAACAAAAAACGCTTTTTTTTTTGTTTTTCTTTTTTTAGCTAATTTGCTGAATTTTGTTGTTCTAGTTTTTGTTTTTGTTTTGTTTTAACGCCAATATTATATAAACTGTGCATATATAATTATGTATGCAACATTTGTTGTTGTTGTTTTGTAATTGTTTTCTTTTTCTTTTTTTTTTTTTTGCTATTGCTACATTTTTATTGTTGCTTTCAATTTCTATGCGCGCGTGTGTGTATGACAAAGAGCGAGAGCGAGAGCGAGCGAGAGAGAGAGAGAGAGAGAGTTACAGTTAAACGGATTTGCGTGTGCAGCGGCCTGTCCTTGTTGGCTGCAGCGTTCAGTGTTGCGAAATGCGCGAAGTCTTTTGCGGTTTATTAAATAATGGGAACAATGGAAAAATTCGATATTACTGGGAACACTTTTTTTTTTTTTTATTGATGTGCAGTTGAAAAATGCCCCAAAATAAAAATTTAAAAAAAATAAAAGCAAACAATATGTGAGAGCTTTGACAGTGTGTGTGTGTGTGTGTGTGTGTGTGTGTGTGTGTGTTTGGTTTATCTAAAAATCAACTACATATGCCAGCCAGCGTATTTATGACAAAAGATTTTGCATAGCATAATGAATAATGAATATTCGGTTAAGAAACGGAACAAGCTCAAAAAAAAATTATGCAAAAATACCAAATAGCTGGCATAGTGATTGGGGGGGTTGATGTTGTTGGGGGGTTGATGTTGTTGAGGGGGTTGTTGCTGCTGTTTAACGCTTATTAGTGGGCTTAAAATTGCAGGACAACATCTCCTCCTTGGCCAATTTGGCGCGATATTCGGCCATCATATCACGGCATTGTATGGCAATATCTAACAGTGTGGAGAACATTGTCTCGCCGCGCTTACAATACGCATCCTGATCGTAATCCACATAATTGGTTAAATCATATAGGGCCTTCGAGTCGGCCAGAAAATTCTCCAGAGTTGCGTTCACGCTGCGATGAAATTCAACGACCATTTCCTCGGTCTGTTGCAGATCATCGATAGCCTGATGTTGTACAATTAGCTCGTCCGACATTTCGTGTTCCTGCAAGATCGATATATAATCGATAAGTCTATATATATATATATATAGTGTGTGAGTGTGAGAGTGTGAGTGTGTGAGTGTGTGTGTGTGTGTGTGTGTGATTAAAATGAATGCCACGCTTTTTGGTCGTTATCGAAACTTTTATTTGAAACATTCGCTGCATATATACATACATATATACATATATACACACACATATATACATATATATATATATATATTGGTGGTGGCATACATATAGCTATATATATACACACATTAACTAAATAATCGCTAGAATTTTGTTGCTCCACTTGTCAAATTGATAATTTTTCATGTTTAGCATTATAAATTAAGATTTGGGTCATTTTCTGGGCGTGTTGCTTGGCGCTTGGTTCTCTCCAGAATTTTGAATGAATGCGCTTCCAAAAACCATTAAAAAAACTATGCATATATATACATATATATATATATATAGGGGCGTGGCATATATACACACATATATATATCTATATATATATATATTATACATATATATATATATATATATATATATATATGGGCGGGGGAGGGGAAGTCGTATATTAACGTCGTGCTGCTGGACTGCCAGGATTGCACACTTGAAGCTGAACTTTCGGTTTGGACTTGTTACGTATCTAGCGATAGAAAGGGCTGTTAACGATTTCGGTCACGTTTACGTAACGTATATGCACGTGTGTGTGCGTGTGCGTGTGTGTGAGTGTGTGTGTGTGTGTGTGTGAGTGTGTGTGTGACAAGCAATATCAACAAGCAAAAGCTAGGGTATATCAAGCAGACAGTTAGGGTATTCAAGCGTCCACATACCCAGTTTTCGAACTCTGTAGGCCGAGATTCGCACAGACAGACAGACGGACGGCTATGTGTAGGGTATACAGGGTATGCAGGGTATATTCACAAGCGGACAGACGCTACCTACACCATATTCAGATGTGTTTAGCTGACATTCGATTCGAAAAGAGGAGACCTACACGCACGCACATACACCCACACCGAGAGAGAGATAGAGAGAGAGAGAGAGAGAGAGAGAGAGAGAGGGGGGGTGGGCTACGACGACGGCGGGCTCTTCACGGGCAAGCGTCCGGCATATTCGCGTACTAACAGCTTGCGCTCCCAGGTGGGAAAATTGCACAGTGTGACCGTATCGTTGCGATGCATGCGATATCTCCATACATTATCGTCGGCATTGTCGTCGGCAAATTGGGGCGGCGGCGGCGGCGGCAACAGCTCGTCCAGCGGCAGCCATTGCGGCAACAGGGGCCGTGTGGCAGCCACCAATGCGACCATTTCGGCCTGCTCGATCCTGCTGCGCTGCAGCTTGTGCCTGTAACGCTGGCCGGCGGTGCGCAGGTGCTGAAAGTCGCGGGGCGAGTCCTGCTTCTGCAGCGGCACAAAGAAACGCTTTTGCGTATTGTAGGCTCGGCGCGGCTGGGTCAGCACCTGAACGGGCCCAATCATGAGATCCAGATCGATTTGCGAATTGCTGTCCTTTGGCTTTTTCTGCGTCTGCTGCCGCTTGCCCGCCTGCTGCTTGTCGTAGACCGCATAGCTGCGACCCTTGTTCCGGCTGATCTTCGGCTTGCCTTCGCCGTTGCTGGCCTTGGGAACAGGCTGCTGCTGCCGCGTGGCGTGTGCAACCTTCTGTGGCTGCACCTGGGCATAGCTGCGGCCATAGATCAGAGCCGTTTGCCTGGCCACGCCCGTGTTGCCGCCACGTGTAAAGGGAACTGCTTTCTTCGTCGTCGTCGTCGTCGTCGTCGCCGTTCGGGCCGCTGCGCTTCTGCGCTGCTGGGCGGCCGCTGCGGCTCTTGCTGCCTCGACTGGCAGACGTTGGCTCGCCGCCTGCGCTGCCTTGACGGCATTCGTCTTGGATGCACTGTGTCCGGTTAGTTGGCCGCTGGCGGCAATGCGCTGGCTGCTGCCCTTTTGGTCAACATTGCCCAATCCACTCGCCATCTTGCCTCTTGCCGCGCGCTGCATTTTGTTGCTTAACGCTTTTGGTTTGTTTGCTTTTTATAAATGAATCTTTCAATGCACACACTGAATAAAATAAACTCAACTCAATTCCTGAACAGAAACTAACTGAAACGCTTGCTAAAATGGCCACTGGAAAAGTCTACATTGTTTTCTCTTCGGGTTTCCGTTTCGAAATATGGGGCGAGGGCAACTACGTTTCTTCTTTTTGTCAGCACTTGCAGAATATTTGTTGGCATTCATGTCGAAGAACATTTCATTAGAACTCTATTCGAATGGCGCCCGAGCAGGGAGATGAGAGAGAAGATGTGAGGCAAGCCGCAAGATTTCATATGGCGCCCGAGCAGGGACAAAGTTTTCAATAAGAGCGACAAATATTATATGGGTACATGGCCATCTTTCCATGCCAGAGCAAGTATATCCAATAGAAAACTATATAGGCTAGCAGGAAAAACGATTTCATATGGCGCCCGAGCAGGGACCAACTATTCCACATACATCAAAATGTGCCAAATGTGCAAAATGTGCAACGAATCGAGGCCATGCAATAGATTAACAATTTGGAGAGGCGCAACAAAACGTCTGCAAGGGCCGAGCACAATCGGTTGGCCGAAAGCTGTTTTCAAGGGATATAACTAAAGATAAACAATATTAGTTAATATACTTACGCTCAGCGAACTAAGCATGGCCAGGTCCATGTTGGCTGCATTGCCGTTCTTGCTATTGTTGTTGTTGTTGTTGTGGCCGCGCTGCAGCGACTGATGATGATGATGATGATGGTGATGATGGGCCGAATGATGTGGCAGGCCGACAACGCCGTGCTCTGTCAATTGTTGTTGTTGTTGTTGTTGTTGTTGTTGGTCCTCCTCCTCCTCGTCGTCCATGATCTCGATGGGATCACCATCGCCATGTCCGATTTCGGCAATATCCTTGACAACCAGCTCCTTAACGCGATCCGCATAGCGTAGCGTATTTAGCGTATGCTCGCAACTGCTCAAGCCGGGCGATATCATGGCAATCATGCATGTCTTGCTCTTCTCACCGATAAACGAGTCGCGCAGCACTTGCGTCAGCTTTGAGACACGAAATGGTAAATGTGACGACTGTTTGCCCAACGCACGAATGCACTCCTTGAGGGCGAGCAGAGATTTGTTGATTTCGGCGCCCTCCATTCGGGTCTGACGATCCGCCGATGAGGTGTCCACGCCGCGCTCATTGCCCGCCAGGTCAATGAATGAGAATTTGCCGTGTATTTTGCTGCTGCCCATCGGACGCAAAACAATTTGGAATACGGCATGTGAACGCGACGAATTTGAATTGGCCGATGTTTGGCCAGATGTACGCGCCGCATTGCCGTGTTGTATAAGCTTCAGTACCTCCTCGACGCTATCGACCACCTTTTCGGTTAGCCCAACGATCTGTACCTGTTGCTTTCCGTCCTCCAAAACGCGCAGCTTTTGCTTGTCAGCCAGCAAATCAAAGACCTGTGCGCGAATCAAACAAGTTTTGTATTTTATTATCCACATCAATCAGAAATCGATGTATATTGTTAAAGACTCACCTTGCCGCTGTATATTTCAAAGAAACTAGCCGAAACGACCAAGTTCAGCGAGCGATAACGGGGTCCATTGAGCGTGACAAAGACATCCTTGGCGGCCATCGCGTATATTCCATTTTTGCAATCCTGCACCTTGCCATTGAATTCACCTCCCATCGTGTGCGTCTTACCCGATCCTGTCTGTCCGTACGCAAAGCACGTTGCCATTCCCCCCTCAAAAATTGTTTTTACCAGCGGCTTTGCAGTGTATCTGTGTGGATGGCAAAATAACATCAAAATTTAGCAATGAACTTTCGATAATTGTTAAATGTTTAATCCCTCGGAAAGCATGTGGGCTTTAAATCGAATTTAGCTTTACTTAATGAGCTTCTTTGAAAGCTTTCAGCTACTTGCAAAAGCTTTCCAAAGCTTTTTCAACTGAATGCAATCTGTCACGCTTTCAAAAGCTTTATGACATTTTCGTAAAGTAGTCAATAAATTGTACGAAAAGTACATACAAAAAGTTGCTCAAAAACTGTATTTTTTTCGGTATATTCAGTCTATTCGAAACTATCAGGCATATAAGTACTAGGACAGTGAACGCTCCAGAGCAGCTGCTTATTTATGGACAATTCGAAGTTCGTTCCGTTCTCATCGATGCATCTAATGCGTATTACAATTTTATCATGAAATGTAACAGCCTGAAGGAGACATCTCCGAACCCGTAAGGAATATATATATACCAAAATTATCAAAATAATTATTGGAATATCTCAAATAAAGATTATCTTATTAAATAACAGTTAAGTCTCAGTCTCCTATCCATCTTTCCACGTTTCTGCCGGAATCGCACAACCATATCATATAGCTGTCTATAGGAACTATCGGTCGAAATTAAGGTTCTTGTATTGACAACTTTTGTTCTTTTAAGATATCTTTACGAAACTCGACATTCATAAGTTTTATATAGCTGACATAGGAACGATCCGTCGAAATGTACGTTCTTCAGTATTCGCACATATCTGGTAAACCCTTAGGAAAACGTATGCAAGGGTATTGAATCTTCGATTTCTAACCCAAGAAACGTATTTGAAACATTTTGTGTATCTCAAGACTAATTGTTTCACACATCCATTTGGGAACTTTTGAATACTTCCATAGTACTAAGTCAAATTTGTTCTGTTATCGGTCTAATGAATATTGCTAGCTTTATGCGAACGAAATATATTATTGACTTGATTAGGTTTATGGAAGAACCAACATTTGCTGCTATTCAATATCAATAGCATGGCATATATATGGCTATTCATACAAATATCTTTGTGCGGTTTGTGGCTATTATTGAGAAATAAATATTCGCACACACACACACACAGAGAGACTTTGCTTATCAGAGCTGATGATTAAATTTCACCGTTATTTAGGTACGTGACGCAGCAGTTGCTAATGCCATTGACTCATGCGCAAAAGCCGGAAGGAAGCGGCATTAGAAATGTGGGCTAGAAAAGGGGGAGGGGGCAAGACGCAAGACGCAAAAGTAACGCGAACGAGAACAGACAGAAACAACCAAAAGCGCGTTAAATTACGAGAAAGAGAGAGAGAGGGAGAGAGGGGAAGAGGGAGAGAGAAAGAAAGAACAGCTTCATTCACTTTTGAGTCAAATGCTGCGACGGTTACTTTTTGAAATGTGAAAATAAAACTAATAAGAACATTGCAATTGGGTGTAAGCGACTGCACCATACCCTGTTCACTGCAAGGAGTTTTTGACCGCAGGCGGCAGAGTTGTAGAGATGGGCGTGGTCGCAATGCTATTGGCGATTTATATGTAAAGCAGATCGGAGAGTTCTCTCCTAGCTTTAAAATCCGCTGATGTAAAACAAAAGGAAACGGACAGAGACTGCACACAGCCAATATACCCTTTAATTCCTGTCAAAATTGAAAATGGCAAAGCATATACATACATATGTATATACATATATATATTGTATGTGTATATACATATATTTTATTTTTGCTTTACATCTTTGATGAGAAATCAAAGCTGAGACGCGGACCAAGTTCATTGAGGCGAACGCAAACGAAACGAAACGAAACACAAAACGAAACGAACGAGCAGACAAACGGATAGACGGACAAATGGACAAATGGACAGACGGACAGACGGACAAATAGACAGACGGACAAACAGATGGAACAGCTTTCTGCGTTTAGTCATACGGCAACAACAACAAAAACAACAAGACGACGAAGTTGATGAAGAAGAAGAAGAACGGAACAACTTGGCTATTTCGGGAGCGAACGTTTTGAGTTTGCGCGCCTCTAAGCATGTGTATGTGTGTGTGTGTGCATGTGTGTGTGTTTGCGCGCCTCTAAGCATGTGTGTGTGTGCTTGCACGCATGTACATGTGTCTGTGTGTTCGTTTGCACGCGTGTGTGTGTGTGTGTTCGCTTGCACGCTTGCGTATGTGTGTGTGTGTGTGAGTCAGTTGCTATTGAGCTGAACTTGTGCGCATTTCGTGTGTCGCCAACGCAACAACAAAAACAAAAACAACAAGGCGCGCGCGCACAGCTGTTCAAATCGATCGCTGGCTGCCAGACAAGGACAGCCTCAGGATGAAGCTAGACCTCGCGCATATGTTGGCCCAAAGCAGAAGCTTGGCCAGAAATCTGTTCTTATATCAGCGCTCTATATAACAGAACAATTTAGTTAACGAATGGCTTTGGCTGATTGAAAACGAGTTATTTTTAAGCTTAAAATACATATGCCTGCATGGAAGTGTGTTCCAATGAAATCTTGCTTTCGTTTATACGTGATACGATCCGGGGACTTGGACAAGTTCACCCGAGTTCTTAGGAGAATGCAAACATTTCAAATTTCGAGTATTTAGCTCGGCTGGGCTCTGTTGCTCCTGATCTGTTGCTACTAATCAAGAATAGAATAGATATATATATAGACATTTAAAACAACGAAAAGGTAATGTATTCAAGAACGTAACATAAAATCCTAAAAGATTCTTCAAGAGATTCTCAAAACAGTTTTCGAATCGAGTTCTTGTTATGAGTTGCAAAAAGAACCGTATTAAAATGATGTTTCACAACACTAGAAATCTAACTGGTATTTCGGCATAAGGTAAGGAAATCCTTAAAGCGTTAGTAAAGCAAGTTCTCCAGAAAATCCATTTCGGTTTTGAGAAATCCTAGTCTGCATTACAGGAGCCCCAAATCCTAGCTGACTCTCACATACAGACAGATGCTTGACTATACTGGGAACGGTATTGGGATACTGTTATATGTATAATATATGTATATATATATATATATATATAGATACGTATATAGATTGGGCAGATACTCACTTGTATACCATGGCATTGTCGCATGTATCGTTGAACGCATAGTCGAAGCGAAATTTGTGATTCTCAAGGAATTTGGTTAGATCGACCTTGTTGCGCGGTTCGTGGACCATGAGCATATCCTTGCGCGGCACGGATATGACATCGATCTCCTTGCGATTCAATTCCTTGCGACTAAGCGGTCGCTTGCGCACGCACACGGTTATCCGATGATCGTCGACCACTTGGCCATCGAGCAGCGGCACAAATTCGAGGGTATTCTGATATTCGCGTATCATTTGCGCTGTCTCCCAATTCGGATTGCCTGGATCCTGGTTCATTAACGCGACCTTCTCCTCCTTAATTTCGGCCTGGCGTGCCCGACGCTTCTCGCGATTCTCCTTGAGGCGTTCCACCTCCTTCAGGGCATGCGAACGACGCGCGCCGGCCGCATTGGCAGCCGTTGTTGAATTATTTGAATTATTGGTTGCGGCTGCCGCTGCCGCTGCTGCTGATGCTGCTGCTGATGCTGCTGCTGCTGATGTTGTTGTTGCGCCTGTTGCTGTCGAATTGGCGCCGCCAACGCCACGCTCGTTGTTAATGTTGTTGCTGTTGCTGGGCACCGCCGAGGCGATGCGCGACTGTGCATTGCTGTTGGCCTGGGCGTGTGCATAACGGGGCCGCATCATGCCGCTGGCTGTGGCGCCAACGCCAGTTGACTGGATGCTGCTGCTGTTGGCGGTTGTCATGTTGCCAACACTCTGGCTGTTGCCCAACTGTGGCGCCAAATCGCGACTGTTCGTCTCGCTGATCTTGTTCAGCTGTGTCCCGGTCATGGTCATTCGTGCGGTTGCGCTACCACCGCCGCCGCCGCCGCTGCTGCTGCCAGCGCCACCGCCAATGGCAGACTGTGTGGGATTGCGCGATAGGTTGATGGGCGCCGTTGCCTGTTTCTTCGGCTCGGGCGCTGTGTGCTGCATTTCATTGGCATCGGACATTGCCAGCTCCGGATTGAGCGAGAGTATGGCCTCCAGTTCGACCTCCTTGCCTTTGGTCTCGCCGCGCTCATACCATTCGACGGTGATGCAGCGTGCCGATGGATTCAATTTGGATACAACAGCGCCATGGATGCGTCCATCGGTGCGTTTGATTTTAACGCTCTGTCCAATGTTTATTATATCCATTATTGTATTTAATACTTGCCCAGGCTTCTTTGCACAAGTTCTTGCTTGGTTTCAGATGGTGTGCGCGATGTTCTTCTTGCTCTTGTTCTTGCTCTTGTTGTTGTTGTTGTTGTTGATGCTGGTGAACCAGTTCCAGTTCCAGTTTCAGTTCTAGTTCCAGACCCAGATCCTGATCCTGTATTATGCCGTTTGGTATGTATGCCTGGTGTCTGTATTTGTACATATACATGTATTTATTTATATATATAATAGCTATGCATGTGTATTTGTATATTTATACATGTATATACATATATACATATATGCATATGTGTGTATATACGTATTATTGCTATGCCATAATGCCGTTACCGCTTTCGTTCACAAACTAGATCATACGAAATATAATAAAAATGAATTAATATAAATTTCCTAGTTTTTTTCTTTTTTTGTTTTTTTGCCCGTCGCCTGTCTACGCTCGGCACAATAAGTCTGTAAATGAGGCAAAGCGCCAAGTTAGCTGCCAGTATTTCGACTGACAGTGCAGTCAGCGCTTACTCACATCAAACAATTTTGCTGGCTGCTTCTTTTTTGTTGTTGGTATCCAACAACAATAAAAACAACAACAATCAACTGAAAATCAAATAACAACGTTCGAAATGCTAGAGCGAGACAGCGATACATTAAAATGGCTGCGTTCACCGACTGCTGTTTACCGCCTGCTGCTGCTGCTGCTGCTGCCGCGGAATGACGACGACGACTGCTTTGGTTTTGGCTTCTTCTATGTCGAGGTCGCAAACGAAAACGGCGTCGCTCAGCGCACACAAAATTCAAATGCTCAACTGTCACTTTCCTATCGATAACAACAACAATACTGCATATACATACATGTACATATGTTTGATGAGCGACGCGCCGTTAGGCTTTGACCAATTGTGATTTGTGCGCCGTTTTTATTTTTGCATGCATTTAAAGCGGCATTGTGCAACACTGTTCGCGTATGCGGCACATAGCGACAGTGACACAAACTCACACGCATCACATACATATGTAACATGCACAGGCACACACACACACATGCATATGCATGTGCATGTGCATATGCATACATATAAGGAGCGTGTAAAAGTACCAAAAACACACAAAACAGCCGCTAATCAATGCCAGCAGCTTTACGTTGTTAATTATACACACATGTTAGTGCATACGTATGCCACAGCAGTAACAGCAGCACCTTTACGTCATGCAGTAGCTGACGGCTGCGGCTCCCACATATAAAACACTCGCACTCACACACATGCAAGCGCAGCCAAAGACATTGGCTTTGCAGGCAGGCCTTCAGGGCCTATATGCACATGCACACATACACGCATGCACACACACACACACACACAGCAGACGCATTTCTTTCATACGCGGAAATGTAATTGGAAATTTGCAAACTTCTATGGTGCTGAAGCCGCGGCGGCAGCGGCGAACGTTGCTGGCAACACAACGTGTAATTTACGCTCACCTCGACACACTCGTTTATTTGAACACACGCGCTGTTTCTTCTTCAAACTATTTAATAGCACAATCCATAAAATTACTAAAAGGATTTTTTTTTTATATTTTTGGAATTAATCACAACTAGATATCACAAGAGTGTGTTCGAAATAAATTTATAAAGTGACCAGATGTCAACAACAGATTTTTAGTTCAGAGTTTGCTTCGCCATTGTTTTTTTTTTTTTTTTTTTTCTTTTCTTCTTAGTGCCAGCCAGTCATCATGTGTATTTTACAGCACTGGTGCGCTGACAGACACTGCTGTCCGTTAGAATCAAAAATGTGTAAAATTTATGCAGCTCAAAAGTTGTAATTATTTGTATGAAATTGATTCAAGCACTCTAAGCATTAATTTCAATAATAAACTATATTTATTCAGATGCAAGTCAATGCAACTAACTTAAAGCGCAACAGCTGCTTTTTAATCGCAGTCTAGTATGTTTTGGTATTTTTAGTCAATAGTGACAAGTGCATTCACGAGTAAATATCGATACACCGATATCACAAACACTAACCCTGTGTGCGTGTTTGTTTGTGGTGGTTGCAATAAATTTGTTTGTGCGTAGAAAGTGTAAATTATTACAACGGAAAACGCAAAAGTGCAGCACGATATAAAAGACTTGCAGTTTGCCAACCGAATACGGTGAGTGATTGCCACACGTCGGTAAATGTCATTCAAAAAAGCAATTGAGTTCTGTACACTGACATTTCTGATTTGCAGCAGCAGAATGGACATCATGGACATACAGGCTGTCGAATCGAAGTTAAGTGACGTCACAGTGACACCAATACCACGCTCGCAAGTACAAAACTTTTACAACTATCAGCAGCAGCGCGAACAGCGCGAACAACAGCCCCAAATCCAAATCTCCGCTATACACCATTCACGCAGCGGCGCCAGCAGCGCTGCCAGCAACAATAACATGACCGCAACAGATTATGCGACCAGCAGCAGCAGCGGCGGTGGCGGCGGCAGCGGCGGCGGCAGCGGTGGCAGCAGCAGCAAACGTGACCGCAACAATGCACAGAGCAGCGCCGCAGCGACAGCAGCAGCAGCAGCTGCCGTTGCCGCACTGCAGTATTCGCCACAATTTCTGCAGGCACAGCTGGCGCTGTTGCAGAAACAATCGAACACCACTGCCACGCCGTCAGCCTCATCGGCCGCTGCAGCGGCCGCGGCGGCCCTGTCGCTGGCCAACATTGCGGCCGCCAGCAATGGACGCAATCTCTCCAACTCGGCCAACAGCGGCAACAGCAACAACAATAGCAATAGCAACAGCAATGCCAATGCCAATGCCGGCAGCAGCAGCAACAGCAGCAGCACAATTAATCTGGGCTTGAATCTGACACAATCACAGCTTAAATATCCGCCGCCATCGACCTCGCCGGTGGTTGTTACCACACAGACATCGGCGAATATAACAACGCCGCTGACCTCCACTGCCAATCTGCCGACGGCGGGCAGCATCGTCGGTGGCAATGGGCTGAGCAAGTATGCCCAGCTGCTGGCGGTTATTGAGGAAATGGGCCGTGATATAAGACCCACATATACGGGCTCGCGCAGCTCGACGGAACGCTTGAAGCGTGGCATTGTCCATGCACGGATACTGGTGCGCGAGTGCCTAATGGAAACGGAGCGTGCGGCGCGTCAATGAGAGGAGGAGGAGTGCGGCAGCGTGTCGCCATTGACGTCACCGGATTGAGCTCTGCACCATCAAATACACTACACTACATAGACACACACGCACTTGACATGGGCATGGTGAAAAATAATCTAGCATTTAAGTGTGACCAGACTAATGGCAATCAAAGCCAATTATTCAAATTATGATTTCTTCTTTTGTTCTTGTTGCCCTCCAAACAACACAATTTCAAGAACCTTAAACAACTTTTATATATCGATGCTTCTTGAGATCTGTTCCTATACACTATGCCACATTCTCCATGCAATCGAATACTGTGGGCTCTATGCTCGGACTCCAATACTGATCTAAACAATAATGCTATGCGATCCGTACATGCTGTACATTCTGATCTGGATTATACGATCAATCTGCTGGTATATTGTCGGATGTCTGAGCTAACAATCTAAACCGTATTCTGAAGGCATGGGAAAATGTGCACAAAACTCATATGTAACACAGATGCTATTGCTTTCACTATGCCTGTAAAAGTAACGAGTAGAAGTAACGAGTGTTGAGCTAAATTAGTTACTTAAGGCACTCGTTAGATTTAACAAAATGTGCTTTCATTTATTATTTGAGCACCTAATTTTAATATATATCATATTTCATTATTAAACAATAGCAAATTGTATGATCTTCTGTTTCTATTTATTTTCTGTTGACTATTATTTTTCTTTTTTTTTTTTTTTTTAATACTCTACAAAACTGGCAAATTGGTGCCGCCGGACCATAGTTAAAAAATGTTTAGACTAGCTCAGGTTATACAAGTTATATATAATATGCGTATATATTATATATAATGCATACGAGTATGTATACAAAAACATGAAGCGAGCCAGAGACAGCTTCAGATTTTATAGAAGTAAACAATATATATATATATACAAACACATGTGTGTGTATATATGTTCTTATGCTTAAGTCTAGGCTAAGTTGCACCTGCGTATTTTTTGTGTGTGTTTTCCAAACGTTGATGTCGTAGGAATTGGCTTCCAAACACTTACTGTGTATGCAATATAACACCCTATATGTCAGGACAAATTGCACAGTTACTTTAGATAGCTATACAAACATACATATACAGACCGATATATATGTATGTATATACATATATGCATTTGTTATAAGGGAGCTTAGTTAAGACACCTACAGACATATACATATACATATATATATATCTATATACATATGTACGAGCATATGGCTAAGTTCAAGCGTGTATACCGAACCAAAATTGGAATAAAGTGAGATAATTTGGTTTTTATAAAGCAACAAAAAACCAACGAATGAATATTTTCATTTACCTTTTAGTGATCACTCGCTAAAAACACATGTCTTCACAAATACTTTTGAACTGTTATTTTCGCTTTTTTTGTATTGTTTTTGGTAAAAAATGTATACGCAAATTCTTTGTTTTAAAATCGAAATTTGTTTTTACGTTTACAGCACGGTTAAAAATTTAAAATGAACGCCAACAATTTTTTTTGAATACAATTGACAGCTAAATCGCTGCCCGTTACAAATTCCAACAAAAAAAATACTAAACAAAGCTCGGGGAAAATTTATTCCAAACATGCTGCCACACTGTGATTACTTTTTTTTTAAAACTAAACAAAACATCTGGCAGCGCTGCGCACTCAAAAGACAAGGATCGTGATTTTTCATGCTTTTTTTTTCTTTCGCCCAATTTCTTGAAAGTTGAAAGTTTATTTAGAGCTTGACATTATTGTCGCAATCGTAGTAGGGACAGCATTTGGGGAAGGGTTCATTGACATTCTCGACCAGCTTGCACGGCTTTAGGGTGGCCACAGACGGGCAGCTATCAACGGATATTATTTGTATTATTATGTTATTTAATGTACATATGTTTTATAATTCGAAAAGTAACTTACGTTTTGCCCTTAAGCGAGCCGTTGGCCTGGCAGGTGTGCTCAATGCAACGACCTGCCGGCTTATACGTCTGGCCCACCTTCAAGCTCTGGCCGCCCACCTCACAATCTGTCAGATTTTTGAGCATTTGAATATAGTATAATATATATATAAGCGCCTGACTTACCGCTCAGAACCAACAGCATATGGGCGCCCAGCACCAGAATACAAAGCACAACTGTCAGCGGCTGCATGATAATCGCAAGAACTTGAAATTCAATAACAAACTGTGTGCTCGGCCTTAAAGCCAGACTAATTATATAGATTTATTTTCGTTCGATTCGTTAGTTCAAGCTGACCTTTTCGCACGGCAAACTGATATTTCTCGCCGGGTCGCCGGCTATCTCCGGGTGTATCAGCGCGTTTGTGACTGCAACTGGAACCGCAACCGTAACGAATCTCTTTTTATATATATGTATATGGTTAGCACCTGTTAATGCCACTCAAAACACCTTCGTTCTCGGTGTCCACATTCAATTCTTCTCCAATATTTATGCTCTTCATATGGGAGCGAAAGTTATATGTTCTATTTTCCATACCATGTACCATATATTACGTCAATATACCATATCAGCATGTGATACAATGTATTTGCTAATCAACCACAATTTTTCAAAAACAATAACATTTTTCTATATTTTTTTGGTTTTTTTTTTTTTTTCATTGAGCTAAGAATTCTAAGCCCTGAACTATGTCAGCTGATAATTGTTTTTTTTTTTTTTTATTGGAAAACTTTTTTTTCCATGTTCAAGTACATTTTTATCATCTGGACTTAAGATCAGAGAATATATGTTTCGACAATGGAATCCACAACTCTTTACGAACAGTAAAAGTAAAATTCCATTTAAACGAATTTGAAAACTTTATTTGTGCACATTTTTTGCAAAGAAATCGTTTCGATTATCAAAAAAAAAAAAAAAAAAGCTACAAAAACATGTTATAGTAAATACTTTTATTTCGACATAAGATCAGGGAATATATAATTCGACGATGGCATCCAAATTAATTCCTTAATAATAGTACAAATAAAATTCCGTCTGAATGAATTTGGAGTTTGAGACACTTTTTTCCAGAGTATCTTTTCAGAGAATATCCTCTCTCGATAGATAAACATTTTTTCTCAGTACCTTCAGAAATGATCAGAAATTATTAGAAATTAAGTTTTTATTTTTATTATTATTTCCGTTCATGACTCTTAAGGAAGCAATGTATTTCCTCTTGTAATATTCTCCAGTTTATCATTTATCCTCCGGTTAAATATGCAAATCTAAATTGTAAGTCTTAGGAAAACTTGTTATCGAATGCAAATTTTCGAGTCGGACTCGAACCGATCAAGAATATATATATACATATTCTTGATGGGAACAAAGAGAGGATAAGCAAGGACATAAAAATGTATGAAGACATCATTTGAAAAAAAGTACTTTCTATAGACAAGATTAGGTATAAAGATATATCTATATATATACATATATACATAGCCCGTGCCTGGACACTTTGGTAAACAGTTGAGGGAATCAAGCGCCGGAACAAATACGTGTGGGACAGCAATCCGGATACGGTTTTGTGTAGTCGTTGGGCGTAAAGTGACAGCCGTCGGCCAGTTGCATGCGATCGCAGCTAGTGTTAAGCATGATGTCAGTCCAGATCGTAATATATATATGGGGGGTACTCACTGCTTGATCATGAGCACATAGTCCTCACGGCAATACACCTGGGCACAAAAGTCCAGCTGATCAACCGGAAAGACGGTGCCATTCCGTGGCACGGCCAGCTCCAGCTCCGCATAGTAGCAATGCTCCGGGATGGCTGGTTCGATGCAGATGCGATTTGGGTCTAGATCGTGTATATGCTATATGTACTTACTGGTATGCTGCGTATTGCCGCGATACTGAGTGCTAAAGCCGTGCAGCGGAGCTGCCAGCAGCATCAGGAGCAATCCGATCCGAGACCAACACAATTCCAGCTTCCGTTTGCGCATCGCGAGTTGCCCGATTGAGCTGCTCGAATGCTGGGAATTCGGCTTTATATGGCAACGGATGTGACACTGAGAACTAAGCTATCAGCTCTTCAAATTTCATTTGTCTGCTGTTCTCCGACTTTTTGTCTGTTCCGTATATACATATATATACAAATATATATATATATGTATGTAGAGTATATATGTAAATATGTATGTAGAGTATACTCGTTGTACTCTCAGCGCGGCGTTTATTTCGTTTTTTCTTTCCTCTTGACCATCAAAATTCAAGTCCAAGCTGGAGCTTTAGTTCCCAGCTTTGTTCTTGCTGTGAACTGAAACTAGTTCCGAACCGAACCATATTTGACGCAACAAAATTGAGTCTCTTTTGGTTAATTTACATACAGAAGAATCCAGTTCAACATTTTATATTTTCTGACAAACTGAACCAAGGCGCGAACCAATATCTGGGTTCATGTTTCCAGTTCACAAATTAACATTTAAATTGGTTCAAGCCGTGAACCGAACCAGTCATTATTTGTTCAAATTTATACTTCATTTTATTATCTTTATTAACTCAATATTTTGTTTTTATAATTTATATAACTATCTATTCTATTTGTAGAGTATAGAACTTTTGCTCAGTTCGGGTTTTGTTTAATATTTTTTGTTAACAAATTTAACAAATAAATACTACGTACATATTCACGCTGTCGTACTATATAATGTATTGTATTTTGTATACTGTTCAGGTGATAAATAGCGATTAATCATACAATTCTTATGAGCACGCTTTTTTTTTATCTCACGACCTGTTATTACGAGCTGTTTTTCCATTGTTTTTGTATTTCTTTCGATTTCAAGTATTTACTCAATAGCTAAGCAAATTCTTGTCTTAAATATGTATACATACTTTCCCTATAAACTCTATAAGAGAGAGGAAGAGAGAGAGAGCGAGAGTGAGAGAGAGAGAGAGAGAGAGAGAGCGCGAGAGAGAGTGCGAGAGAGAGAGAGAGAGGCAGAGAGAGAGAGAGAGAGAGAGACTTAACTTACAAAAAGAAAAACATTTAGCCAAACTTAAGAACTACTTCAAATTGATCTTAAATACATATTTTCGAATTCTCAAGCTATTAATAACATTTTAAATGAATATAAAACTGTTTGTCCTGATTGACTGATTGACTGACTGACTGAAAGACTGACTGATTGAATGACTGAATGTCCGAACGACTGACTGATTTACTGACTGAATGATTGAATGACTGATTGAGTGACTGACTGATTGACTGACTCACTGATTGACTGACTGAGTGACCGACTCACTGATTGACTGACTGACTGAGTAACTAATTGAGTGACTGACTGGTTGACTGACTCACTGATTGACTGATTTACTGACTGACTGACTGAATAATTGAATGACTGACTGACTGAATGACTGACTGATTTACTGACCGACTGATTGACTGACTCACTGATTGACTGACTGATTTACTGAATGATTGACCGACTGAATGACTGACTAAGTGATTGATAAGTAATATTTTACATTTGAAGCACAAAACTAGCCACAGACAAGGCCGGGTAACCCCAGCTTGTTGGACTATAAAGTACTCAAAACCGATGCTTAAGATTGATTTTGAGTATTTCGTAAGCATTCGAATCTCTTTACTCGCGAGAGTATTGTTCAAGCATTTCCTCATAAATGCGAGTCAAGTTTTCGATGCGAACTCAAGCAACAAGGTTAAATGCACAAATAATGCAAATGCAAATGCAGTCGAGATCGTAATGCGCATTTGCGCCCTAAATCCCGCTCAAATTGACTTGCCCGAAAACTGAATAAATGTATTAAATATACATATGTATAAAAAAACATATATATGTACAAAAAGCTGATAAGATTTTGCGACCTTGCCAGAGTTTTGTAAACTGGGTCAGCGACAGTGTTGCCACTTTAGCTTTTTTTTTTTTTTTGGCTAGAGGCCAGTTAGCCTTTTTAGCTATTGCATTTCCCTGTGGTTAGCCTTTTCATTAGCTCTAAAGGCAGAGTTTTTTTTTTAAATATAGTTTTTTTTTAGCATAGAATTTGACTATAAAAGGCATCAAGTTTTATAGACTTAAATGGATATAGATTTCTGTGGGATGTGGGCGTGGCACATGACAGTGCGCCCCTTTTGAGCATATTAAATTTAGCTTGAAGAGAAAACTAGCTGGAAAAGCGTAAAAGAAATCAATCGAAACGCCATGCAGACTCCACGAACAGGGTATCTGCCAGTCGAGCCGCCAAGCGCAATGTTAAACTCTAGTATTTGTGATGACTTTTGCGTTGTCTTTGCGCTGACGCCACCGCGCAAATGGACTCTCGCTTTCAGGGCTGGCAACTTGTCGGGCTTAATTAATTCAAACTAGATCTGAAAAGCTTAAAAACTGTGGCACGGCACACAGAGACACATTTATGTGCGAGCTGTATTATTAATTTTATATAAAAGCAACAACAATTAATTGTAATTGACTCAGTCGCACGTTCGGCGCTCGTGTATTCACAAAACTTTAGATTCCCCTGGAGTATTTCTGCTTTCTGCTTTCTGTTGTTGTTGTCTTTGTTTTCGTGAATGATAATGGACATCAGACTGGGAGTTGCTTCTGGAGTCGGAGCCCTCGTGCTGCTGCTGCTGGCGCTGCTCTGCGCCGGCGCCGCCGCCGATCTGCGCTATCGGGCCAATGCCGTGCATCCAGGTGAGCGCGGCTCGAGCAGCTCTTCCGAGCCGTTTCTATATCCTCTGCTGTCTCCCCTCCAGACCATCCGGGCCAGTGCTACTTCGAGGAACTGAAGCAGCCGATACCCAAGTATCAGTCGTACAAGCCCATCAATCGCGAGGGCCACTGCAACTCCTTCTATTGCCGGCCGGACTTTGTTCTCGAGATTGGCTAGTAAGTCAGCGATTGTATTCCATTTCAAAACTCTTCATGCATTCTTTCAAATCGCATCATAAAACATATATGCTCCATCACGATAGATCTTAGAGTGCATTGGGCTCAGCTTCACAGACTTACGAACTATATAGTTCCATATATATTGAAAATCATCTATATTTATGTAAAATCCCTGACGGACTGTGAAGCTGAAAGTTTCGCGCAAGCTTAGACGAGCTTTTGAAAGAAGTCTGATCAAAGCTTGAACCAAGCAAAGGCCCGCAGCTTTCTGAGCGTCTGACTAACAAAAGAGAAGTCGCTGGCTCAAATACAACTGCAATTGGCAATTCGAATACATATGTATTTAGTATGCTAACTTTCTCTAGTTTTGTGGATGTTTGTATACCCTGAAGATGTCCAAAAAGAATGGAAGGAAGCATCTCCGATCTCCCATAAAGTATATTATATATTTATATATGTATTCTTGATCAGCATCAATCGCCAAGTCAACTTTTGAACGCAGTTCCTCCTGTGCCTTGTGCCCGCACAGCGCGAGTTTTGTAATCGATAATCGATAACTCGCCCCGTTTCCAAGCAATCGTTCAAAATCGATAACGAAGTTATGTTTAGAAGAAAACGTCTAGAGTCGGCGAATTTGACATGTAATGTCTAGAATAGTGTATCCTGATTATTTCTTGTACTCTATGTACATATTTATCATATCTTTTAAATGAGTTCCATTTCTCTATATGCTATATATAGTCAAGTCTTATATGCATACATTATATGTATTATATATCATATGTATTGTATATAAATGATTTCCCACCAATTATACATATAAGCACATTCTTTTTGCACTTTACTCTTTTTGGTTCGAGGTACATCAAAATGGATAATATTAATTCGATTTCCCGGATCTATAATCTGTCCATTTTTTTTGTTCGCAGCTGCGGTCGACACAATCTGATGCCCACGAAGAACTGCAAAATTGGCTCCGATATGCGTCTCATTTTTCCACACTGTTGTCCCA
Source organism: Drosophila littoralis (assembly GCA_018903485.1). Taxonomy (NCBI): domain Eukaryota; kingdom Metazoa; phylum Arthropoda; class Insecta; order Diptera; family Drosophilidae; genus Drosophila; species Drosophila littoralis. The sequence continues at coordinate 11,561,054 of JAEIGF010000591.1, forward strand.
AGCTGATCTGCCAGGAGCCGGAGTCCAATGATATTTAGCTCTATATACATATATATATATATAGCGCATTATTCCTATAAATATATCACATTATTCCGCCTATACAAAGTATTTTCAATAAACTTTACACTGCTTTGAGCTGAGTTTCTGAATGTTCCGAAAGCAGCTGTCGCCTTTTTATTGTGCTACCCAAAGACATTAAAAGCACTTGCCAGACAATAGCTTTTGATTTTTCTGGCTCCCCAGACAATGGATATAACGATTTTTTTTAGAATTTTAAAAGCTAACCTCAAAATATTTTTCCATTCAGTATTTATGCTCTTGAAAAGCTTTTGATGCGATCTTGCCGATCTTTCGTGCAAATGCGAAATATACTATATATATATACTAAACAGATATATAAATAAATGCATATATATATGGTTATATATATACCGAAAAATAGAGACTAGTATTTTTTTTAGTATTTTATTACTAGAACTCTAAGATATTGAAAAGAAAGATAGCGTAAGGCTAGAAAGGCCACGCCCACGGAGCTCAAATCGAACAATATCAATATCTGGCACAGTTTTACAGCTTAAGTTATCAAATAGGGAATAAGGACTACATCGATCGAGTGATAAATATATTGGTTAAGAATATAAATACCCTTAATTATGATCAAAATTTGCAGCTCTTTATGCTTCTAGCTGATATGCATAACCATCGAGTAAAGCGATTTCTTTGAAATTTCGAGTACTTATCGAATACTAAGTTAAAACTTAGTCATGCTAGTTACCGGATTTTCCTTTGGTCGTCAGCCCGACTATCTGTAACTCAAATATGGCAACTGCGATGTCTGGCAAATTTTGGTAGTTTACTCAGAAAATCAATTGGTTCTCATAAACAACAACAAAAGTTTATTTGTTTTTTTTTCTGTTTTTTAAGAAAAAAAAACATTCGATGCAATTGACTCAATCAGAGCCTGCTGGCGGCAGGGTGGCGGAGAGGGGGGGGAGGGGCGTGTGTGCATCAGTCGGGGGCAGGCTGCCAACTAATGAACAATTAAACAATTAGAATGCGAATTGTGTTGGAAATTAGAAACGAAACGAAAAAAACACCAACTAACGAATGCGCTACGTGGAATGGAAATCGGGCAAATGCGTGTTCCAATTCCAATTTGTTTCTTAAAATGAACTAAAACTGGGTTTTGTAAGCAAAACGAAATGAAACGAAACGAAAATTGAATAGTTCAGGCATTCAAAACAGAATTGGTTTCATGAAAAGTTCGAATATACGTATATATGGGATATTCGAAAAGAGACGAATATTTCAATGAATATTCAGGGCTATCGAAAATATAAGGAATAGCCGAAAATAGATGAACCGCATAGCGAATATATAAGGAATATCCGGAAAAAGATGAACCGATCTTTGGCTCGACAAAAATTGTTAAACTCTTAGAAGGGGCGCATATTCCGAGTCTTCAGAGAGATGTTATGTATACAATGTTTAATGTTCCTCAGTCGGTTTCTATGCAAAACTATATCATATAGATGTATAACAAGAATTACTCGAATATAGAATTCTTGTACTGGCATCCTTTGAGCTAACTCCTTGCACATATTTGCCAAAAAGTAAGCCACATTTCATGTTCAATCTTCACTTTTGTCAAGATTTAAAAAGCTCGCGTAGCGCACATCTCAAAGTCGAGCTAAACGGTCTGAAATAAACAAATTAGTTTTTTTGTTGTTGTTTTGCAAATTAGAATTGTAAATTCGCGTAACTGTAGGTAGACATAGTTGGGGGGTATAAATAGCAAACTGGTCGAGCCAAAGGGGCTTCAGTCGATCCAAACAATTCCACAAAGATGCGCAACAACAACTCAACCTGGCTGGGCGCAACAGTTGGGCTGCTGCTGCTGCTGCTGCTGATGATGATGATGATGCTGGACAGCAGCGAGGCAGGTGAGTTACTGGCGGTTGCATGCCCCAAAGGAAGCTGCAGACTGTAAGTTGCCTCCTTTGAACAGTCAGCGAGCCCGTGTGCACCTATCGCAATGCCGAGGACGAGACCGTGTTTCTCAAGTATTTGCCGCTGCTGAAGAAGGGTCAGGACTATGTGGACTTTGGCAAGGAGGGCAAATGCCTGAAGCGCGCCATTTGCACGGACACGTTCAAGACCATTGTCGAGGAGTGAGTATCAGCCTATATAGTTGTTCGATCTGTGTGTATCTGACGTCATCGATCAATCAAAACAGGTGCGCCGACCAAAAGGTCACCTGTCTCAACAAGCAGCGCTACACGGGCGTCTTTCCCGCCTGCTGTGTCAAATGCGCCTAGATGAGGCTGGGGATGAGGCGCCTCTCTCTCTCTCTTCCGCCTCTCTCTCTCTCTCTCTCTCTGGCTGGCATACAGGCCATATACAATAACATTATAAACATATATATCTATGTATACATATATGTTGGGTTTAAACAGAATGTGTTTAATAATAATGACAACATTTCTTGGTAAACTGTTTTAGTTCTTTCTGGTTTCGTTTTTATTTGTCTTAGCTATTTATTTATCCATTTAATCGCAATAATTGTTTGTTTTTATTTGTTGCTGCTGCTACTGCTCCTGATGTTGTTGTTGCTGTTGTTGTTGTTGTTGTGGTTTCAATGTAGCCTTAGAGTTTATCAATTTCACAATTAGTCTAAGCCACATCTGTTCAGCAGTTGTGTGTCTTGGGCCGCCGTTGACCAACGCTTAATTCTCTTAATTAATTCTGGATGTTTATATAGTTTCTTCTTCAAATTTTTTACCTTTTTTGTTTTTTTTTTTTCATTTATGTTATATAAGCTTTTGTTTTTTTTTTTCTTTTTCATTCTTTTAAGTTTCTGTTAAAACATAATTCTGCTGCGTGCCACCAAAATTTTGTCATGCCACCAGACAGCAGAGTGGAAAAACAAAAAAAAAAAAAAAAAATATATATATATTAAACGAAAAATGGTAATTACACAATATGATAATAATAATTTGGGGCCAGAGTTATGATCTCTCTCTCTCTCTTTCTCTCTCTCTCTCTCTCTCGCTGTGTGTGTGTGTGTGTGTAGGGGCTTGTGGTGAGTGTGTGTGTGTGGGTGTGTGGTGCTGCTTATGGTAATCCCGGCGCTGCAGTTCTGCTGTTGTTTTATCGCTTAGCTTGCTGTTGTTGTTGTTGCTGTTGCTGTTGCTATTGTTAACCCTGTTGTCTGCTGTTTGTTTGCTTTTCTTCATTCATTTATTGTTTATATTCAGTATAGAGCTAGAGCTATAGCTTATAGATCCTCATCCTCGTCGGGCAAGGCGGTCGCCTGCGCCTCCTGCAAGTCGCGCTCAATTTGCAGCTGCCAGTCTTTATCCATTTTGACCTCCGGTGGCAGAAGTGCCGGCATTGCCACGAACTCCAGATTTGGATCGCCGACCAGCTTGCGGGCCAGCCAAAGGAATGGTTTCTCAAAGTTGTAATTCGATTTTGCAGAGATGTCGTAGTACTGCATTAAGAAACAAGAAATGAATCGAGATTAGCAAAAATTGTACAAGGTTACGGCATGTTTCTATTAGAAACCAACTTTTCGTGTTCTCGCGCAAAGCATCAACAATCGATATCTTTTAATTGCGTGTTTCTATCGATACTCCAAAGTTAACTAATTCGATATATTTGCGAGACTATTCGCAGTATGCTGAAAAAACTATGAGAGCATTTCTCTTGTGTTCGGTTAATATCTTGATAACTGGACAAACAACTGGTCGAAACAATCAAACTAAAAGTCTTTCGTGTCTGCACACAACTTTTAATGCACTTTTTTTTAAGTTATTTATAATCTACTCCATTCATATTATGTGTATATAATGTTTTATCAATTTTGTTTTATTTACTTGTCAAAAGAGAGGATTTACTAGCAATATTCCAACTGAAAACCAAATCATTCGCGATCGTTTCATTCATTTGGTCAAGGGGGATAAAAATTAAAGAGAGAAAATACTAGAAACTGTATTTATTGTATGTGACCCACTGTCGATAACAGTTTTGTTTTGAGCTATCGCTGTCTCCCTCACTCCTGTCATCTATCTCTGTTGTATTCATTTCTGACATGTCTGTGCATGTTGTTGATGCTTGGGCATTTTATGGAACACGCTTTCAAACATTAAAAACACTCACCTGCAAGTTTTTCTTTCGGTGAAACACAATGCTTTTGGCCTTGACCTTACGATCCTTGATATCAACTTTATTGCCACAAAGGACAATGGGTATATTCTCGCAGACGCGCACCAGATCCCTATGCCAGTTGGGCACATTCTTGTAGGTGACACGCGATGTTACATCAAACATAATGACGGCACATTGTCCCTGTATGTAATAGCCATCGCGCAAACCGCCAAATTTCTCCTGTCCGGCTGTGTCCCACACATTGAAACGGATGGCGCCTCGATTGGTGTGAAAGATCAATGGATGCACCTCCACGCCCAGTGTGGCAACATATTTCTTTTCAAATTCGCCGGTCATGTGACGTTTGACGAAAGTTGTTTTGCCGGTGCCACCGTCGCCGACCAGCACGCACTTAAATGTGGGCATATCCTGTACTTCCTGAGCCATGTTGCCTGCTGTTGTTCTTGTTGTGCTTCCCTTTCAAGTGATGTGCTCTACAACACTGTACAAAATATCAATTCACACACGGTCCTCTGGAGTTGCTGCTGCTGGTTTCTGTTGAAGATGCGTTTCAATTAATATCGTTGCACAAGTTTGTGTACAATTTGGTGCTGTTCGATTTTTACGGCACGAGAGCTGATGTTGGACGTGCGGCGTGCGCAATGCGAATGCGGGCAACACAAGCAGCGCACAAGAAACGAAAGGTAGAGGTCAAAGCAGAACGGCCAATGCCAAAGGCCGCAGTAAAGCGCGCCAAAGGACAACAACAGCTGTTCTCTCTCTTAAGAGCGGGCAGAGAGCGAGACAGCAGTGAATGCAAGAGAGAGCGGGCCACAAAGCAACAAAACTGCAGCTGCCGTCGCTGTGTATGTGCGTGTGCGTGTGTGTGTATGTACAGGCAGGTAGCATGCGACCATGCCGTGCGAGGAGGCCGGCTGACATACAATTGTTGTTCTTGTCGGCTTTATGTAAGCGCAATAGTGGAATGATACGCTCAGTTTTTGTTTTTACCACAATTGCAAGCCTAAATTAAAATAAATACTTGCAAAAGGCGCGCAAGTAAAATCTATAATACTTAAATCAGACAAAAACAATATGCGTAAACAACTAAGATGGGAGCCTTTTTGCTCTTGAAATTATATTCTATATGCTAGGAAATTGAACTAAAATATATTGTGTGTCATTCCAGTATGAATTGCAGATATTGTTGAAATGCGTTGCTTAGCTGACGCACGCACACAAGCAAACGGTGGAGGCAACAGCCGTGCGAGTGCGAGCGAGCAAGCGAAATGTATAGCGAGTGGCTGCTACTGCAGCAGACGCAACCAAAGCGCGCCAAAAATGTAAGCCAAGCAAACAAAGAGCATGCCAACTGCAATGCAATGTTAATTCACATGAATAAACGCAATGCAAATCCAATACGCATTTGTCTTATTAATAAACACAATCAACTAACAAATGCTAACGTATATTCTCACACACCAATACACACAAGCATGGGCTATTGCCGACGTATGTATACACACGCACACGTAAACACACACACACACACACACATGCCCAAACGCCAATACACGCGCCAGTCTGAAACATGACGCAAATTTTTTTTTCCTACTTATTCATGTTTAACCTCACAAATTTGTGCGAATGGCCGTCGTTTGTGTGCAGTTCTTTTTTGGCATTTCCAAAAGGCAAATTATACTAAATGTTGATTTTTCAGTTTAAATTGAATATATGCGCCCAGGGCTGCAAATATTTACGTTGGCATATCCCTCAAAATTCTGAATCCATGCCAACACACGCGGCGGCGACGGCGGCACCACGTCGTGCGACGCCGGCCTTAAGTGGCCTTCTAGCAGAGGCTGGAGAAACAACAAGAGCCTCAGCTTTGTAGAGTTAGCAACAGATTGTGGAAAAGGGCAAGCACATTCGCAACATATGAATGCAAATACATATATGTGTATATGCATTGGCGTATATATTAAATTGAATTGAATTGTGCACACTTGAACACCGTCAGCAGACAGACCCTAGACCACCCACCGATAAACGTATTGCGACGCCGTCATCATCGCATTTTGAGACGTTTGCAAATTTCACATCTATTCGCAAGCAAGCTAACAGCGTGTGTAGTGTGTATTTTGGCTTTACTTACATGCTGGCTTTCTTTTTGTTTCAACAATTAGCAAGAGCACACAGACTAAATGTTTCTTTCAACAGCACGGACACAGAAATGACAAAGGTACTGCTTCTCTTATCGAGTATTACTTCGCATCAACCTTACTTTTTTTCTCGTGATCCTGTTTGCAACTAACAAATATATCGATATAACTTTTGTGACGATAATTTCAAGTTGATGTTTCAAAGCGACAGTGTAACCAAAGGTTACTTTTCAGTTTAGATAACTGGGCGGTGTGTATATAATTAGTATTTATAAAATACTGAAAACTGAAGACACTGATATCGATATATCGAGTGCAATACACTCAACTTATAAACAGATAGTAATCGATAAGTCGTTGTTTTGCTTTTTATTTGTTAACATCACCAAATTGTACTTTTCAACAAAAATAATCAATACGATTATTATCAATTAAAATCAATTTTAAATTGTATATTTTTCTCGTTGTCCACACACACAACATATACAAAGATGTCGACACGTCGCCAGGCAATTACATTGTATCGGAATTTGTTGCGTGAATCCGAGAAGCTGCCCTCCTACAACTTTAGGTGCGTTTGTAATGTGAAATAGCTTAACATAACAGCAAATTGTGTCAACTATGTACATGTATTTTTTTTATTTGTTGTGGACAGAATGTATGCGCTACGCAAGATACGCGACACATTTCGGGCCAATAGGATGGTAAATGATTTTAAGGAAATCGATCGGCATATGGCAAATGCCAAGCAAAGTTTGGAATTGATTCGTCGACAGGTGAGTTTGTGCCGGGTCATAAAATTGCTAAAACAGCTGTACATGTGCGCACATGCACACAACAAACATGCACACACACACACACACCAATTAACATGGCCAGTTGCCTAATTGTTATCGCAATGCAGCACGTCACTTTTGACGTCAGCGTTGCTAACGATAACAGCAGTGTATTTAATTCAACACACCCTCTCCACTTATAGGTAATTATCGGCCATCTCTACACAACGGACAAGCTGGTTATCGAGCAAACAAAGACGCTGCGGCCATCAGACGACTAAAAAGTTGCATCACTATCATCCACTCGAAACACACACACACACACACACACAATGGCAAATGGCACCTGGACAATAGCCGGCGCGGGCGGCCTAAAACTCGGAAAGACTCGTTAAATTTGAATGTTGCTTTTTGCTGTTTATGTTATGTTCATGTTAGTTGCCGCCAAAAAAACCAAATCAAATCAATCACTGGAGATTGTAGAAAAAAAAGTAAACACCAGTTTAATAATATATTAATTACAATGAAATTATATACGTGTACATATACTTTAATAACATATTGTATAATTAAGTACTGCCCTAAAGTACTTGACGCAAAAACAAAAAAAAAAATCAATTGAAAAACGAAAATAGAATAGAAATACACTAAGAGGCCAGCCTATTGATATAAGAGCATACAAATTGTAGATATGGAATGTGTGTTGCGTCTATGCCTGATAGGTGCTGGCCGAAACGTTGCCGCCCGTGCCCGTCCAGTTGGTATGATGGAATTGGCCCTCCTTGCCCAGCAGCTCGTATGTGTGGGCGCCAAAATAGTCACGCTGCGCCTGCAATAGATTCGCCGGCAACTTGGCCGTCCGATATCCATCATAGAAACTGAGCGCCGTCGATAGCGCCGGCACGGGTATGCCCCAGATGAAGGCATTGGCCACCACCTGACGCCACGCGTCCTGTCCGCTCTCGATGGCGCACTTGAAGAAGTTGTCGAGCAGCAGATTGGGCAGCGCCGGCTGGCGTGTATACGCATCCTTGATGTTGCCCAGGAACACGCTGCGTATGATGCAGCCGCCGCGCCACATTAACGCAATGCCGCCATAATTCAAGCTCCAGTTATTCTCGCTGGCCGCTTCCCGCATCAGCATAAAGCCCTGCGCATAGCTGACAATCTTGGCACAGTACAGCGCATATTTGAGGCTATTGAGAAACTTTTTCATATCCGGCACGGTCGGCTTGCAGCAGGGTCCCTTCAGCACGCAGCTGGCGCGCACCCGCTCATCCTTGAGCGCGGAAAGGCAGCGCGAGAAGACCGCCTCGCCGATGAGCGTGACGGGCACACCATATTGCAGTGCCGCAATCGCTGTCCACTTGCCGGTGCCCTTTTGTCCGGCGGTGTCGCGTATGCGCTCCAGCAGATAGCCCTCGCTGTCTTTGTACTGCAAAATATCCCGTGTAATTTCAATGAGAAACGAGTCCAGCTCGGCGCCGTTCCATTGGCCAAATGTCTCGGACATTTGCGGCGCCGTGAGCCCAAGACTCTTCATAATGTGGTATGCCTCGCAGATGAGCTGCATGTCGCCGTACTCGATGCCATTGTGCACCATTTTGACGAAATGCCCGGCGCCGGCATCGCCCACCCACTCGCAGCACGGCTCGCCATCGGCCTTGGCGCAAATGGCCTGAAAGATGGGTTTGATCAGTGGCCATGCGGCCGCATGACCGCCCGGCATCAGCGACGGTCCATGCCGTGCGCCCTCCTCGCCGCCGCTAACACCGGAGCCCACATAGAGCAGGCCCAGCTTCTGCAGCTGATCGCAGCGGCGCGTTGTGTCCTGATACTCGGAGTTGCCGCCATCGATGATGACATCGCCCGGCGACAGCAGCGGCACCAGTTGCTCTATAAAATCATCCACAGCACTGCCAGCTGCCAGAGAAAGAGAACGTAAGCTGTGATTAGACAAGGCCAAGTGTTTGTTGCTTGTTTCGAAAGTCAATGCCGGAGATGGGCGTGTTGTGCTGCAAGGCAAGTATGCTGCGCTCACAAAATGGCCGTAAGGCCAAATACTAATACTATCGCGCAACATCGTCTAAATACTAAGGTTTATCCAGTGTTGGGCTGCGGCTCAATTAGTGCTGCGAACCGCGGTGCACAAATTTCAATTTGTATAGAAGCTTAGTTTTTTCTCAATAATAACAACTACAAGCTTATTGAGATTTTCAGGCGTTTTTTCTACTCAAGTTACGGGTCCATCTCTAGTTGCAGCTGCACTGCCAAAGTGTTAAAGTCGACCTTGACTTAAGGTCAGCCCAAAGTCGCGAGTTTCTGCGCTTTAGCGAGATAATGACAACAAGTTTTGATAGCATTTGATAGCCCGACGGCAAAACCTTATCGCGGGCATTGATCTTGACCCAAGTGCTAAGCACCTGTTGAGTCGTGTTTGTTTTATATGACCTACACACATTGAATGTCACTGCCTTTCGAGTGAGCTTGTGTGTGCATGTGTGTGTGTGTGTGTGTGCAAGAGAATGGTCATCCGGCGTCAAGGAACTAAAAAGGCACTGTACGCTGCTTCAGTTACCATGCAAAATGTAAACGCTCGGCCGCTTGCATTGAACTAGTTTGCCAGCATTAAGCTGCGTATGGAGCTTAACCGATAACTAACCGAATGAGCACTATTAATCGATAGCCTGCATATCGTTAGAGGTAAACAAAAACAAATAGTGAATTACATTTGCACTCTCTCTCTCTCACACACACACACACAGCCAAATGCTCTCCCGCTGTTTTTTTTTGTTTTGACAAGCCGAAACGAAAAGCTATGCAATTTTTGTGTGCATGACTTTGCTTTGACTTCCACACACACACACACACATGCAAATGGCGCGATCGCCACTCACTCCACATAATTACAGCAATAACAACAACAACAACAACAACACACAACTTACCCTTGACAAGCAGCATGACTTTGCGTGGCCTTTTCAGCTTGTCGACCATGTCCTTCAATGACTCGGCGCCAATCACTTTGGTGCCTTTGGCCTCGTTGTTTAGAAAGTCTTGCACCTTCGAGACGGTGCGATTATATGCGCAGACCACGAAGCCCTTCTCGTCCATGTTCAGTATGAGATTTTGGCCCATTACGGCCAGGCCAATGAGTGCAATATCAGCTTTGCTGCATTTACAAAAAAATACAAAACAAAAGCCAAATTGACACGTTGCCAACAAAAATCGCGCAAATTGACAAACAAATTTACTTACACGCTCATATTTGTCTCCCTTTTTTAAATGATTTATGACAAAAAAAAGGTTATTAGTTGTGAGTTTTACGCGAAAAAACTCGTTTTTATTTTCGCCTATGTCACCTTCAAAGCGCCGCCGACTTCTGGCCGCTTGCGTTCGCCAACTGAAACTGACGCACGCTGCGCAAAGCACAAGCGATAAATGCCAAAAAGCCGAAAAGCTTTGCACTAGAGCTGAGCGCGTGTCGTGCTTGTAGCGTGTCACGCAGACGCAGGCACGAATATGCGATTGTGGCAAATGCAATTGAAGAAGTTCGATTTACAATTTATTTATTTATGTGAGACTTCAATTAAATATGTCTAGCTGCATTTTACAAAGTAAATTCATTTTATTTTGATAACAATAATTAACTTTCCACACACTTTTTATACCCTGAACCCATTACAAATGGTTAACAAGGGTATAATGTATTTGTGCAAAATGTAAATGCATGTAACTGGCAGAGGGAAGCATCTCCGACCCCAGAAAGTATATATATTCTTGATCAGCATCAACAGCCGAGTCGTTCTAGTTCCATGTCCGTCTGTCTGTCCGTCCGTCCGTCTTTCCGAAATTTGAGCTGTAGGTCCTCACAGTCCATGCGTAGATCGAGTTTGTTTCCGATAATCGATAACTTGCCCTGTTTCCAAGTGAACGATAAAAATCGATATCGAAATCTTGTTTTTTTGAGCAATTTTGGTAAGTAATAAGAGCTAGAGTCACCAAACTTGACATGTAGTCTCTATGATAGTATATATATTTGCAATTGGTGTTCGAAGAAGAGGGTTCAGGGTATCCCCTAGTCGGGACACCCTTACTTGTTGGTAATGTGAACGTTAATCAGTCTACTATAAATACTTATTGTTAAATTATTTGCAATTTACAGTGCTTGACTTTTATACGCAAATCTTAAAAAAAAAGGAAGGTTCATTTGCGTGCGCTCATCTCTAACAGCTCAAAGCTTTTGGCACGATCAAGCCCAGACACCACCTTGAGCCGCCCTCTAGTCCAGCTGCAATCGATAACTCAGCTATCGATAGGCGATAACTGCAGCGGAATGCATGTATGATGAAATGCGCTTGAATTTAATACACAAACAAGTAAATGCACATTTATTAAAAGCTTTACACTTTATATTTGTAACTATATAAGAGACAAAAAAAAAAAAAAAAAGAAGGGATATATATTATGAGGGAGTGCTGCATTTAATTAAGCATTTTATAGGGATTGAGTATGCCATTGGGATCGAACATTTTCTTCATGTCGCGCATCCAGTCAATGGCCACCGGATTCTTGGAATAATGCAGATAATCCTTTTTGAGAAAACCGATGCCATGCTCGGCACTGATGCTGCCCTTCAACTTGGACGTGTACTCGTAGACAAATGGCTCGACACGCTTGTAGATGTCCTCGTTGAACTGTTCGCAGGACACGTTCAGATGCAGATTGGAGTCGCCCAGATGGCCATAGCCGCACACAACTGTGGCCAGAGGACCGCAACGCTCCCGCATCACGTCCACAATGCCATAGAAATCGCGCAGCGGCAGCGAAATGTCATACTTGAAGCAGAAGCTCTTCTCGATGAGGCCCAGCGGCACCATTTCGCGAATTTTCCAAATCTCCTGCACCTTGCCGGGCTCCCCAGTGACAGTGCCATCCAAGATTTCGCCACGTTCCATGCCCTCGCTTATGAACTGATTGATCTTCTCCTCGTCATGCGCGCCATTGCTGCCCGAGGTCTCGATGAGCATGTAGAAGGGATAGCCAGAGATGGGCGAGCTAAGGGTTGAATGTTTAGATCGTTATTCATACAACGCTTCGATAACAATAAGGGGGAGGTTTTCTGAGCGGCAAAAGTTGGCATGGTCAGCTTAAGAGTCCAGTCTCATCGAACTCGAAAGGCCTAAGAGCTACAGCCACAAAATTTGGGTACATAAGTTATCGATTACCATACGACAAATTATCGATAACTTTTGCCGTTTGCCCAACATCGTTGTTAATGAATTGCTTAGCCCCCAGTTTCTCGAGAACTCTAAGAGTGAGAGACATCAAATGTGGAATGTAGGTTCTTGTTAAGTAAATCAGGGCAAAGACATTTCATTTTTTGTATAACTTCTCTAAAAAGTTCACTAAAATTGAACAGAAGAAACTAGGGTCAAACTGATAATCGTCTTTAAGCACCGAAAATTGCAAAGCGATCGGACAATAAAGGCCGAAGTTGTTAAAGAATGTTTTGTTGGTGAACATGGATGATTGGGCAGCTTGTGTCTGGGCACAGGCTACAATTTGTCGAGCACATTTACTTACTTAAGAAACTTGAACTGGGTTAGCGCCGTGTTGAGCGCCAGCTCATCGATGAGCTCACAGGAGCTGAGAATCTCGCCCAGATTGCGTTTGGCGCTGACAAATGTCTTGAGCACATCCTCAAACGAATTGAGGCCAATAAAGGCAACATTTACGGCCTTGGAGACATGCGGACAGAGCATGGACAGCTTGGTAACAACGCCCAGCGTGCCCTCGGAGCCAATGAACAGATGCTTCATATGATAGCCGGTGTTGTCCTTCTTGAAATTGGACATCAGATCGAGCACCTGGCCGTTGGCCAGCACCGCCTCGACGCCCAGCACAGAGCCATGCAGATTGCCATAGCGCACAACACGGACGCCGCCGGCATTGGTGGACACATTGCCGCCAATGTGGCAACTGGCCTTGGCGCCCAGATCCAGGGGCACGGTGAGACCCACATCCCGGGCACGCTGATCAAAGTTCTCCAGAATGCAGCCGGCCTCGACAATGGCAATGCCGGTCACCTCGTCCACGGAGAGCACCTTGTTCAGGCGCTGCAGCGACAACACGATCTCATCGCAAATGGGCACCGAACCGCCCACCAGGCCAGTGTTGCCACCCTGCGGCACCACCGCCAGCCGACGCTCGTTGCAGTACCGCAATACGGCGGCCACCTCCGCCGTGCTGCCCGGCTTGAGGACCAGCTTGCTGTTGCCTGCCAGTCGGAAGGCGACACAAATGAGAGGCGTTCGGCGTTAGACTCTCGGCTGGGGATACTCACCGCGTATGCGCTTCAGAAAGCATATGTTGTAGCCCTCCAGATCCTCGGTGAGGACATGATTCTTGCCCAGCAGCTGCTCAAAGTGCGACACATCCTTGTCGTTCAGCTCGGCGTAATTGCCGCGCTGCACATGGTCCGAGATCTGGGAAAATGGGAAAACTCAATAAGAATCGAAGTATTGCATTGAACTTCATTTAAGTCTAATCTTAGCCCCAAAGTATAAACTATGCCCAGCTCCAAAGGGTTCGAATTCTGTATGAAAACTTTACTCAAAACTCATTTGAGCCTGATTTTAATGAAAATCGCCACTAAAGAAAAACTTTTTCTTAATTTCCTGGCAAATGTTTTTGTTTGCTTCTTTTTTATTATAAAATGTACATTTTTTGAGAATATTTTCGTTTTTTTCAGCCAATTTTTTTCTGTTTTAGAAAATATTTTCTGCCTTCTAGTATTTATTGTCTACCATTGAGCAAATTTTTTTTCGATTTTATATAAAAGCATTTTTTACTTTTTTGAACAAAAATTGGATTTTAAAGCTATACTTTTTGCTGTTTGAAAAAACTTGTAATCTCTAGAAAGTTTTTCTATAGTTTGGTAAACTTTTTTTTTATTTTTATTAAAAATTGTGAAGAGTATTTTAATTAAGTCATGAAACGTGTCACGCATAGGAACAGACCTCTCCCACCCCATAAAGTATATAGATTCTTGATCCGCATCGACGGACGAGTTGATATAGCCAACTATCCGATATAGTACGTCCCTCCGTCTAGCTGTCTGTCCGTCCGAAATAGCCTTCTAGTTTTAATTATATTTGAAAAAAATATATGTGCATAATCTTATCAAAATCGGGGCACTATATGATATAGCTGCGATCGGTCGTAAAGTGAGTTCTGAGTATGAAAAACCTTTTGGTTTTTTCCATCAAAATAAGCGTTTACGAGTTTCACTTGACGCACACATCTGCAAGGGTATTAAATCTTCGGCGTGCCAAAGATATTCCAACTATCTCTTTAGTATTTTTTTATTCTTAATTTTAATGTTATTTTTATTGTTATTAACAAATAATTGAAAAGAAAATACATTAATTAACTGATTTTCGAGAATGAGAATTTACTCATTTTACAATTTCTAGACGTAAAAAATTTTGATTTTAGATTTTAGTTAAAGTTTATATACTTAAATATTCTTGAAAATATACAAAAATATTCTCGATTTGTAGACTAATCGCCCAATTTGATGTTCAGTTCGATTAAACTTTCCATAGTTACGTATTTTTTTTGGTATTATTGTATATTTTATTTATGAAAGCTTTGTTTAGTATTTCAATTATTTGGGTATCCGGTATTTAAGCAAAATCTTATCAATGGGGATTACGATAACTTTAGGCGACCATCGTTCAAAAATGTGCAAGTCTACGAATATTGTTCAAAACGTATTTTTTAGTGGCATCTTTTAATCCGTTGCTTTACTAATTCGAAACAGTTCAAAAGTTTGTTTACTTTTATTAAGTACCGAATTTGGCATTCACCGCAATGTGCGCAACTGTACATAGCGGTTAATTTTGCAACCACCATTTGCAAAGCGGCGATTGGGCCATGGTGGCCACAAAGTCAACTCACCACAGAGCCAAGTCTCACACTCTCGCTACCTCCCTCCCGCCCTCTCGCTCTCTCGCTCTCTCTCTCTCTCTCTCTTACCTGTGTCAGTTCCGGCAGCGGCGATGCGCTGCTCGCCAGCGTGCGCAGCGTGGTGTGTGTGCGTGTGTGTGCGCGCGCGTATGTGTGTGCGATTTGCCTGAGGGTGGCGGCTGTCGCATATCTGCGCATTTGCATGAGGCCCTGGAAGCGCATGGTGGCTGCCACAGGATAACGGGGCGGCAAAGGTTAAGAAATTCCTCGGTTCAGCTCAGCTCAGCTCAGAAGGTCCTCCTCTATAAAGATGCAATCGGGCATGGCGAAGATTTAAAATATATCGGCCATAATAATGTAACGAAACCAAATCAATTTCATTTCAAACCGAAAACAGACTAATTGTAACTTGCAATTTGTCGATTCTCTTCTCTTCTTTTGTGTTCTTGCTTCGTAAACGTTTCACCATTTGTAATCCATACTTTTACGGTTCTCCTCCCTCTCTCTACTGAAATAAATTAATCTCTTGATTGCCTTTTAAGTTCTCCCTTCGTAAACGTTTCACTGATTGTAGCCCGCACTTTGACGATTCTCTTCTCTTCTTTCGTGTTCTTGCTTCGTAAACGTTTCACCATTTGTAATCCATACTTTTACGGTTCTCCGCCTTCTCTCTACTGAATCAAATTAATCTCTTGATTGCCTTTTCTCCCTTCGTAAACGTTTCACTGATTGTAGCCCGCACTTTGACGATTCTCTTCGCATCTTTTGTGTTCTTGCTTCGTAAACGTTTCACCATTTTCAAACCACAATTTGACGACTCTCTTCCCTCTCTTTGACTAAATAAATAACTCTTTTGATTGCCTTTTGTGTTCTTGCTTCGTAAACTTTTCACTGTCTGTTCCCTAATGGTTGGCAAGAGTCGAGCTTATACATACATACATATGTATATGTCTATGTCCGTCTGTTAACCAGTCCCTCTTCGTTTTAGGAATATCTTAATGAAACTCAGCATAGGTTCGACTTTCTGTTGCCGGAATCTACAGCGAAGAACTCTATCATTGGCAGCTCTCTGATGTAGTACTCCAATGAAATCATGCTGATTTTCTTTTATGAAAATCTTTTTACTTTTAAGATATCTCAAGCTAATTTATTAAATTCACTATGATTTAAAAATTTCTACAGCAGACTACAATATTCTTTTGTCGAAACAATAGGTCCTAGTTCTTATCTTATGTGTTGGGGTTTTGGGAAATTCCACTTGCAAGTGTGGAAAAATCACGGAAAGCGCCAGAATTTATCAGAACGGAAAGGAATTATTAGGAGAAGAATGAAATAATAAAATCTTGTATATAGACGTTCGGTTCAAGTCTGACTGAGGTTTCGAAAGTCACCCAAAGATCCAAGCTGACAATCGTCGCGTTACAGTAGTCACTCGTAATCAAGAACTGCTGGCAATAAAAATTTGATTTTTCTTTAAATCAAACGCCTGAATCTAAAAAAAAAGTATTTTGCAAGCAGAAAAGTTGTTGCCTGGCAAACCTTGCTGCAGCTTTGCTTAAAACCGATTTTACCTGATTTTATCTGATATTTTCAGGTACTTTCTCAGCTGCTGTACTTCAATTTCGGCGTTCACACTTTATCGATAGCGTCCAGATATATATTCGTGTCCACAATCGACTCTCGCTGCATGCGAATGTAGTTTAGCTATAGATTTGCAAATCTTTGAGCTTTTTTTCTGTTGCGCTTCTATCAGTGGGAAAATAAGAAGAAGAAGAAGAAGAATTAGCATAGTCGATATTTGGTTGGGAGCGTGTGGACAGACGGTAAACAATGAGAGCAGCTCGTCCCACGATCCCGCATGTGAAACGGATCCGGGCCGAAAAGCAGAGTGCGCTGTTAAAGTCAATATCTTTATGACCGCGACCGGGTTTACTTTGTCAATATGCACAGGCGTATGTATGCATGTGTGCGTGTGTGTGTTCGAAATTTCCAGGTATGAAGGTAAGAGGCAAAGAAAAACTGCATAATCATAAACTCATTTACGAGCCATCCAGTTACCTGGGTCTGCAATTGTTCTGGTCTGGCTCTGTGGGTTTTTGTTTACCGATCGCGAGCTGAATTGAGCGGAAGGTTAACAAAAACTTCAGTCATGGGCATATTACCACATGCCGGATCAACCAGATCTTCCAGATCTGTCGTGCCAAGTAAATCCATTAAGTTGCTTTCCCACACTTGTTTCATTTTACGAACAATTCCATGCAGTTTTTCTAAGTCAAATATGAGTTCGAATCGGTATTTGTAATGCCCTGGAATCTATAGTGCTTATAAATGAAATCCTTTTTCCTTTTTGTTTTACGTTTTACAACACTTTAAATCACAGCCTTTGTTTCTTTTACATTTATTGCTTTTTGCTTTACGTTGTGCAACACTTTGAATTGCAGAATTAGCCTCCCATCAATCTAGCAAATCGATAGTTTTCAGAAATGAGAAATAACCTTGAAATCTATGATAACGTTCACAGAGAGGGCCACACTTGATCGTAACGTATGACATTGTGCGTGCGGCAGCTAATTGTAACCATAATGTATGACACACATGCATGACAGTGTTCGTCGGAGCCGAAGCAAACGAACTAATAAAGTGTCGTCTGTCGATCACAGATGTGTGTCAAACATGTATGAAGTTAACAGCGCCGCGTAAAAGCTTCATGCAGCGAGCTTTAAGCATTTGAGTGTTTGCATAGTTTGGCCACACAGATTATTGACAAGCTATCAGCCCTGTTTGTTTTTGTTTACATTTGTCGTCTTTCATATGCCCTGTCCCTTTGTGTGTGTGTGTGTGTGTGTTGTGTGTGTGTTTGTGTGTGTGCTTGTGCTTTGATTACGTCAAAAGCTGGCGTGTGGCATTGTTGGCATTTTCTGACTTTTATGTTATCTCAATACGTTTATTTAATCAATACTTTAGTATAAATACCTAAATTCTCTATGCACACACAAACATACATATGCACGCCTGCTAGAGATGGCATTTATTGGCATCACCTGTTGCACACGCGCCTTTCACGCACTCTAAGCACATACACAGATAAGCAAACGAGTGACTGCTCTCACACACACACACACACGCACACACACACGCGCGCGCAACCACCGCACGCGCTAACAATTTGCATTTGATATGAGCTTTAGTTCGGTCTGTTATGGAAAATAACCGCAAAGAAGCAGCGCAAAAAAACAACAACAACAGGCACGCAGCTTTTAATGCTCAGGCAACCAATATGGAAGGAATCTACACGCTCTCTACATATATATGTATGTATATATATATATATATATATATTTATATATACGTATGCACGCATGCTTAGCGGTTATTTTCCATGCAAATGTATATACATATGTATGTTTACATATGTACATGTATATGTATATGTAACTGCACCTGCACTAATATTCTGCCTGCGTCGAGCACTCGTCCAGTTTCGTCGAGTCGCTGGTCTCGCGCAAATCGTAAACACAACCAAAACAAAACTAAAACTGTAACTAAAACTAAAGCGAACGAAGCGCTGAAATAAGAGCAAGCGGCGCATAACGCACGACGAAAAAGAGCGCAAAAGCTGGCAAGCGCCAGCTGAGCGCCACACAGAAAAAGCTCTCTTCGCGCCGATCAGCTGTTGCCGAGCTTTGCGTCTCTTTGCGGCCAGCAACAATAACAACAACAACGAAAGCTTTATATTTGAAATTCAATTGGTCGCCTCCATGGAAAATAATAATTGATAATAAACTAATATTATTAATAATTATTAATTAATAATTTTGGGCAAATTCATGCCCAATTATATCAAGTATACACATATTTTGAGACTTTTTCGATATAATATCGATAATTATCGATCGTATAACAAGGTTTTTAAGCATATCTTTAAGACCTTAAGTCCCCATTTTTAGTTTGTGGATTCAGCTGCAGAATATATACAGACATTTACATATTCTTCTTCTTTTGATATCTCGACTTCCTATAGATGAGTCTAGACATCTACCCCATACACATTAAGAACACATTGCCATGATCTTTAATCCCAGGTGATTAGGAAAAAAGTAGAGAAAGGAAAGAAAAGAACCCATGGAAATGTGTACTACTTATATATGGCAGGATTTGTAGTCCAAAATGAATATAACATAATTCTTATTTAATCGAAATCTATTTTAAGTTAATTTAATTGTTGCTCAATAAAATTCATTTCAAAATTGACAAAGTTTTTACTAGAAAATCTGCATATACATATATATACAAACCCATACTAAAACATTAGTTCATCCAAAAATTTTCTAGTTTTTGGTTTATGTGAAAACCTGCACCACAAAAAAACTTAACGTTTTGTTTAGTTTCTCAATTAAAACTATCTTTAAATGTTTATAAACTAAAACTTAAGAGATATTTCTAAACATTAAATGCGCTCTATACATTGTTGAATATCTTTATGTCCACATAAATGTGGAATAATAAATGTGTGTAGATTGTTGCTAAACGAAAAAGACAAAAACAAAAACAAAAACACAATTAACAAACAAATCACAGATCAAGTTCAACTGTATAACAGTTCGATTCACCATGTTGAGGCTGAACTCACCACGGCACCGCCCATCAGTTGGCAGCACACCACCACCACCAACGGCGATGTGTGGCTGTGCATGGATGTATGGCTGTCTCGCTTGCGCTCGTTGTGCAGCGGTGCTTGTTGTTGTTGTTGTTTCGCTTGCGCAAGAGCGTGCTGGCTTCGGTTGACACCCACCCCAAAACCGGCGAGCAGCGCGCCCATTTTTCGCCGTCGGCATTTTGTATTGGACGCAGCCGCGATACCAGCTGCAATTAGACAGCGACAGTTAAATCAAAATGGCGACACGTTTCTATTTTATAACTGTTGTTGCCTCCATCGGCTAACAATTGCGGCGCGAATTGAAAATCGTATAATAATGCGCAGTTAATATAAGATACAGGATATATGTATATTAAATATGAAATGAATGCATGAATGTATCATCAACTCAGAATACGAGAACTTATTCCGTGTGTTCTTTTAACTGGAAAACAATATCTTGCTTATGTTATATCGAAATTTAACAAGTAATTTGATATTCTCGAGATAAACGAAATTAATATTGAAAAGTTAATGCTTTGAACTTAACGAAAACAATTCAAATTTCTCCATCCAAATATATGTACATACATTCATATGAAAAACTTAAAATAATTATCAAGACTGCAAACCGATAAAAAAGTTATTTGCTGGTTCAATTCGTGGCTCTCGCCTAAAAATTCTTTTCGTAAACCTGGTTTCTCATGTTTGCATGCATACATATGTACATCAACTACATCCAATTCTATATACGCATATGTACATGTACTTACACGTATTCCTGCATATACATGTATGTACCTATGTACATATATGTATGTATATAGACACATATGTACATATATATATGTACATACATATACACCTAGATATGTACCTAAACATATGCATACATATAGATATCTATATACGTACATGGGAACGTATATACATACATTTGTATCTAGGTATATAGAAACATATGTACATATATGTATGTATATATATGCACATATATATGTACCTTTGTGCATGCATATGTGCCTACATATATTCATACATTATACACACATCTTTGCATACCTTTGTTCATACATATGCACATACATATGTACCTACATATATGCACCCATGTGTGCATACATACATGCATAGCTATGTACATATATATATATACATACATATGCATCTTCATACATACATCTATGCATACCTTTATACATACATATATACTTACATACATGTATGTATGAGGATGCAAACATCTATGCATACATACATATGTATCTTTATACATACATACATAATAACAACATATATACAGAAAATATTAAACTCACAAATATGCATATATGTACATATATATATGTATGTACATACATATGTTTGTATGAAAACGTGCATATGCACATATTAAAAAGTTAATCTTAAAAAAATTGAGAAAAAATGATTTCCGAGTTCAAACCCGGTTTGCAGCCTTGTTAATTATGTGATAAATGTTCCATAAATTTATTTATTGTATATTCCGATTTTTAGAAACATTTTCAAAAGATAAAACAGCGAAATGATTTCCAAACTATGTTTTCAAAGTCAGATTAAATATCTGAATCTGAATATCTGAAATGGTTTGCGGCATTGGATCGCCTTTTTTTTATTTTCTATACCCTGAACCCATTGAAAATGGGTAAAAAGGGGTATAATGGATTTGTGCAAATGTATGTAACAGGCAGAAGGAAGCATCTCCAACCCCATAAAGTATATATATTCTTGATCAGCATCAACAGCCGAGTCGATCTAGCCATGTCCGTTTGTCTGTCCGTATGTATGAACGCAAGGATCTCAGAAGCTATAAGAGCTAGAGACTGAAATTTTAGCGGTAGGTCCTCCCAGTCCATGCGTAGATCGAGTTTGTTTCCGATAATCGATAACTTGCCCCGTTTCCAAGCAATCGATAAAAATCGATATCGACATCCTGTTTTTTGAGCAATTTTGGTAAATAATAAGAGCTAGAGTCACCAAACATGGTATGTTGCTTCTAGAATATTAAATATATGTCAAGTATCTTTCATTTTAGACCTATCGCCACCTCCCCGCTACTCTCTATCTACTAAAATTATAAGTATTATAATTTGATTAATTATAATTTCTATTA
This sequence comes from Drosophila littoralis, assembly GCA_018903485.1. Classification (NCBI taxonomy): domain Eukaryota; kingdom Metazoa; phylum Arthropoda; class Insecta; order Diptera; family Drosophilidae; genus Drosophila; species Drosophila littoralis. The sequence goes on from JAEIGF010000591.1 coordinate 11,582,885, forward strand.
TCTATTATTCCATATATTATTTAGCATAGCCTTCAAGGCCAAAGGAAAATCCTTTGATCGCCAATAAAAAACTTCAAAACACTCAAAAACTGTTTTAATATGAAAGAATCTTTAAAGTGTTGACTGTGTTTTTATTCGAAAAGATCTTATGATACTCAGATCGAACCTTAGGCTGATGCGGATCACGAATATATATGCTTAAAGTCTTTCTTGGCATCAAAGATCTGCCAAAAATATTTCTTACAAAAAGTTTGCGATACCATAAAAAATAGATTTCTTCACAGAATCTGGAATCCAAAAGCATTTTTTATCAATATGATGAAAAATTATAATATTGTTAAAAAACAAATGTTTAAAATCGTTTTAAGTATTTCATATACTTGAACATTTTTCAACAATTCTTAGGTTTAAATTTTAAGTTTAAAGCCTGGCTCAAAATCCAATTGCCTTCAGTGGAAAATCTTTTAATAAATTGAAAAACTAACCTGCTTTAAGTTTTTGTAGCTTCTTGAGTTTGAGCTTACAAATTGCATACATTACGTAAATTTATAAATTTTGAGCATTTGAAATATATTTAAAATTCTCTAAAGATTTAAGTAAATTGAGCGCATAATTAACATCATTTTAATTTATAATGATAAATATTTATTTTATATTTTTGTAGATTCAGCAAATGACGGCTAATTTATTTTAAAACAAATTACTCTTGGCGCTTATTTTGAATTTAAATATTATTTAACTGATAAAAAATTACAAAAAGAAACAATATACACAAATGAAATCAAATTATGATTATATTATTATAATTTGAAGATTTGTTTAAATAGGTTTGAAGACTCGTTAGTTTCACGAAACCAGTATTTGGTTCAAACCAGACTTCAAATATTTTTATAATAAACTTATACTTATACTTATACTTATACTTATACTTATACTTATACGTATACTTATACTTATACTTATACTTATACTTATACTTATACTTATACTTATACTTATACTTATACTTATACTTATACTTATACTTATACTTATACTTATACTTATACTTATACTTATACTTATACTTATACTTATATACTTATACTTATACTTATACTTATACTTATACTTATACTTATACTTATACTTATACTTATACTTATACTTATACTTATACTTTATACTTTATATTTATACTTATACTTATACTTATACTTATACTTATACTTATACTTATACTTATGCTTATACTTATACTTATACTTATACTTATACTTATACTTATACTTATACTTATACTTTATACTTATACTTATACTTATACTTATACTTATACTTATACTTATACTTATACTTATACTTATACTTATACTTATACTTATACTTATACTTATACTTATACTTATACTTATATACTTATACTTATACTTATACTTATACTTATATACTTATACTTATACTTATACTTATACTTATACTTATACTTATACTTATACTTATACTTATACTTATACTTATACTTATACTTATACTTATACTTATACTTATACTTATACTTATACTTATACTTATACTTATGCTTATGCTTATGCTTATGCTTATGCTTATGCTTATGCTTATGCTTATGCCCCAAAAAAGTTGTCGAATACGTTTTGCTAGCGGGCGAACCAGACCTTCATACGGGGCGCTGGTTCAAACCGTGAGCCGGTTCGGTAGTTTGGTTCCACTGCAATGTCCAAATGGACTAGTTTTATTCAAATGTTGAAAACAGCTGACAAAGTCTTAAAACAAGACCTGAAGGATGTGGAGAACTAGTTTCATGATCCAGACCCAAATATTGAGTGTTGATTCGAACCGTTACCCGGTTCGGAAGACGGTGCACACTACTAGGTTTTGAACCTTGTCTTCGTCCAATTTTTATTTCCAATGATATTTCTTCCCATATTTCATAATTTGAAGCAACAAATAGTTAGTTTTAACTAAGAAGTAGTTTATCTTTCAGCAATGCTGCTTTTAAAAACGAAGAGGTTATAAATATATCTAAATATACATATATTTTATAGATAGTTCTGCTCCGGTATGTTCGGCTCAAAGTAAGTATTAAGTTCGAATGCGCAGGTTCGAGCAGGTTCGGTTCGAAGTCTTGATACAACATAACTCTACACGCAGGCTTTTGAGTATATCTATTGCTTAATAATTTGACATAGGATGTATTCATTTTGATTGAGCATATCTATTGCTTGATAATTTATCTAAAGATGTAATCATTTTGATTGAGCATAGCTACTGCTTATTAAGTTGTCGGAATAAGTATTCATTTTGATTGATAATTGAATATTGAATATTCAAAAGATATATCATAGTCCAGGCCAGTCGCTGTCCTCTCTGCCGAACCACTCGAAGATCTTTGGGGTTGCCTTCGCTCGCCGACAACCCAATGCTGTGTTTGCCAACCACCCCACCCTTAAGTCATCATGCCACAGTCAAGATCGTTGTCGGCTTGGGTTAGTTCCGGTCCGGTCCGGTCCAGGCTCAACTTATTTTCTATGGCCTGGGCAGGCGGCACACAAGCAGCGACGGCGGCGGCGGCAGATACACGAAACAGCCCTTAACACGCTTAGGGGTTGCATTTGCACATTCCTCTTAATAGTCGCAATTTTGGGGGTAATTGTTGAATATTTGCTTTGGAAACGCGCTCGTAGCACTGCGTAAAATGGAGAAAGCAAAAAGAAACGGGAAAAAAGGGTGTGCGCTGTGCAGAGGGTCGAGGTCGCTGCAGACGCTCCATAAAGCATACCCCAGGCCAGTGTCAAAGTTCAACCCTTTTTCGAAAAGTGCCCAAGCCCAAAAGGTGGACTCGAACCACCCTACGGCCCAGCTACGGCTGTAGCGCATTCGAGCAACGGTACAGTTCGTGCATGTTCGATGGGTTTTCATTAATTCTCAAGAGGGTCGACGGGTACAAAATTACATGACAGGGGTTGCCGATATACTTATTATGGCCAGGGCAGGCAACTAAAGTCCAAAAACATATATTTTGCTTTTTTTTTCCTTTTCATTTATTTCTTATTTTTTTTTTTTTTGATTTGGGTCTGATATCATTGGGCATATTGATAAGTTTTCTGGAATCTGTTGTTCAAAAAAGGTTTAAATTCATTTTAATAAAACAGCTTATTATAGATACAGTGAAAGCTGCCATAACGGACAACTCCCGTAACCGGGTTCAATTTTGTAAGCTTTTCATCATTTCTTCCCATTTCAAAGTTCATTCCCATAACCGGACAACGACATCGTCATCATAACCGGACTCAAGCACAGGGTCCCCGGGTGTCCGCTTATAGCAGCTTTCACTGTAGCACAGCTGTATCAATTCTCGGAAAATGAAGAAAAATCAAAGCTATGTGCGAAACAGCTTCAGGAATTGGGTTTGTCTTTTAGCTTATAGTAAAGACTTGCCTAATTTAATCTGCAGATGAAAAATGCATTTGAATACTTCGAAATAGAGGGTATAGTGCATATGAATTCTAGTGTCAGCTCTAAAGTTCACACTGTAAAGCCTTGCTTTCTCCCTGTTACAACTTTTAGGTTAACAGAGCTACATATGAAACTATTCCATGAAGCGCACACAATGGTCACCCTGACCGAAGCTGAATTCAACGAAGAAAAAACTCGAACAGCATTGAAACTGGGCGTGCACTGTGCGTGAGTGCGGCCGCAACGACTGTGTGTGTGCGCCACACAGGAGCTGAGAGGACACTTTTGTGTGCTGCCAAGGGTGAGTTGATCAGTTGGTTATTGAATGTGTGTGTGTGGGTTGAAATACGAGAGGTTAATAAGCAGCAGCAAATGCGTTGACAAGAAAATCACACACATGCACATGAATTCGCGCATAATGTGAGCATTGGGAGAGTTGGTAGAGTCTATTGAGTGCTGGGAGAGTAGGCTAGCGGATTTATATGTAGATCAAAGTTTCGTCCAGTTCGGCAACTTTGCGAACTAGCGGAACTGTTGACGTTGAGCTGACCACGCCTAAGAGCGGAAGGGCAAAAACAAAGCGAAGCAACAATCAGCAACCCATTTTGATAGTTGAATCAACTCACACACGCACACTTACACACACGCACACACATATACATAGTCGTGCGCAAAGCAATCTCATACGCCCCAAATGGCACCCCAGTCAGGCTGTGGTATGTCTGTCTGTCTGTGTGTGTGTGTTTGTGTGTATGCAGATCTTGATAATTCCCAGGTTTTTTTTTCAAAAATGGTGAAGGAAATTCTAACGATAACAATGCCAGCGCTAATGTGTATGAGTGTGAGGCAATTACAATACACACATACACGCGCGCACGCTCAACGCTAATGAGCGCAAGTGAGCTAACGTGCGAGAGAGCGAGAGCGCAATAAACTAAATTGAATCCAGTGGAAAAAAGCACGCGCAAAGCAATTTACGCTGATTATACATTTGTCATTTTTGTACAAAATATACAAAAGCGCACAGCACACACACACACACAGACACAAAACACTAACACAGACGCACGGTCATGCTGACACGTTGGACACACACTCGTGCGCTCGCTCACACTGCGGCGCCAACGACAACGGCAACGACCCCCCAACCAGCGCCAACAACAATAGCAGCACCAACTACAGTCAGACCCAACAAGTTTGAGTTCATAATTCGAAGCGTATCAAAAAAAAAGAGCGCATGCTCCGCATGGTTTTTTGTACAGTTGAATAAGAACATAAGAAGAAGAGGCGAGCCACTAATAAGAAAAAACTACGTACAGAAATACAACAACATCAAGAACAACAACAAATACAAAAAGTCCAACCATAAAAAAATCCAATACACACAAACTGCCCAGCCAAAGATGAAGCCGGGCCAGCGCACACACACACACACATACTAATAAACGGGCCGCAATCAAAAACCAAATAAAAGGCATAATAGAGAAGAGAGAAACAGCAGGCAAAAACACTTAACAAGCGTAAAAATAATATGGCGGCAGCAGCAGCAACAAAAACGAAGCAAACGAACGAAACACCAAAATGTTTCGTGCCATCGTTCGTTTCAAGCAACGAGCCGCACATCACAACATCAACGTTGCCTGTCATTGCCAGCAGTGGCCCAAAAGCAAAAACAACAGCAACGGGAGTCGAACACACAGGCATACATATATCGATGAACATTTGTGAACGTCGACTACAAGAACAGCCCAAAGCGGCGTACACAGATACAAACAGTTATACGGGGCAGCACACACAGTCAAACAACAAAATGAAAAATGGAATGTTAGAGCGTCGGCCAAGGCACACTGGTGCAAGACTGATGTATTTGTGCGTTTGCAATTTATTAAGTATACGGTGGGGTTTTTCTATGAGTATGTATTTATTTTTTAATAAAATATATAAATATCAGTATAAAGATACTGATAGAGAAAATTATTGAATTGTTTTTTGAAAAAAATTTAATTTTTTTTAAATAAATTTTTACTAACTAAGTACAAATGATTTTATTTTTGGGAGTACATGACAAAATATGTAAGTTCCCTCGAAGCAGGCATTTTGTTACTTGCTAGTAATAATGATTTTAATTATATATTCAAATTTTATTATATGCTTAACATGTGACAAAAATATTTGTAGTTATTTTTTTCTATTTGTTTCTGTATTTTGTGCACACAGATGTACGTTTGTGCATACGACAAGAACTGCTCACCACTGTGCAAACGCTGCACGAATATCAACAACAACACAAAACCATGGTAACTCCAGCAAAAAAACCCGCAAGAATGCTAAATCAACGGGTGCCATCAGTCACAATCATATCCAAGCAAAACGCGTAGCATTACAAATGAAAATGTCGAAACGACAAAAGCAGCAGAAACAACAACAGCATGGTAAAATGAAACGGAAAAAAAGTGCAATTCAAATAATCATGCTGCAACGCAGACCACTGTACGACCGAGCGAGCAAGCGAAAGCGAACGATTGCCTCTTTGCGCTATACCCGTGGAACCCCACCATCCCGATGCCGACAACGGTCCCGGCTGAGGCCGACAAGCAAAACTAATAATAAAATAAAGCCGCTGTCGTTTGCTAGTCAGCTCAGGTATGTATGTATGCAAGCATGTATGTATGTATGAGTGTATGCGATGGTGGTGGTGGTGGCAAATGCGAAATCGAAAAAAGAAGATGAAGTATAGCAAGCAAGCCAGCAGCAGTAGCAACAACGGCAACAGCAACAACAACCACGACGAAGCGACATTCAAGTATACAGACACAGAAAACTGGTCTTACGTTCAACGACGAGGGCGGCAGTGCCAAGGCAGCGGGCAGGGTGGTTGACAGCGCGCATACACACGAACACGAAGTACAGACACACACACATATATAAATACATACACATGTATGCATGGATGAATGCGACACAACGGGCGCGAAAGCAAAAGCAAATACAATACACATGCCCGCCAGCTGTGTAGCCTCGTTTATTTTTCTTTTTTTTTGTTCACGTACATTTTTTCTTTCGTTCGCACACACCCCCAAAGCGCACACAACAAAACGCTACGAACAGCGCGTAGTCGGGCTATTGCTGTTGCACTCGCACTCGACGGTCTGGGCATGTTACTGGCTATTGGCATTGCACTCGCACGCCCGCATTTGTTATAGAGAAATGTTTTGATGTGCTTGTGTGTATATGTGTGTTTGTGTGTGTATGTGAGGAAACTAGTTTGCCTCATTACGCTGCCTGCCAACCCTCCCTAAGACTAACACACACACATTCACCAATACACATGCGCGCTGCTGCTTCATTTTGTTTCGGCAGAGTTGCCGCCGCCTGCGCGCGTTTCAGTCTGTATTTCAACTTGGGAGCGTACGGTTTGTGTTTTGTCGACCTCAAAAACGTTCGCTCGCTTCGCGCTGATCTGCCCAAACGCCAGTCGAGATACAAGATACAACGCGACGCGCTACTCACACATATGCACATACACGCATGTATGAATAAAGACAAATCGACAAAAATTAACAGCTGGATTTTAAAATATTTTTTTTTGTGTTTAAAGTTTGCAAGTTAAACAAACAACAAACAACAAACAAATCCAAAAAATATACAAGATACATGCTGCAAAGTGAAAAGTTATGCTGCTGCCGTCGCAGTCGCAGTCGCTGCCGACGCGCGCAGTGAATTTGTGTGCCGCCTAACAAAAATTATGTTGCTAGAGTTGTCGCCGCGTTTTATGTAAGCCGCAAGCAGAGCCAACACTAAAAACCCCGCCAATCTACAGCACCCCCCTCCCTAGCCCTCCACGCCCCTCAAGCGCCCACGCTCATCACGTGTACAGGTGCCTGGGCCAATGCAGCATTAAAATACAGCTGAAAAGTTGCAAAATTAAAGAAAACAAAAATGAATTAAAAGTGAAATAAAGCAGGCACTGCATTAATTGTGAGCCATCGTCGACGCAGCCGACGCAGCCGCTGCAGCGAGTGGAGTATGTACTAATTATTGCTCTCGTGCACGAAACGCTCATTTACACGCCTCAGTCGCAGTCGCAGTCTCAGACAGCGTACACACACACAGACATACAATATCTGTATATATATATATACATATATACATAATCACACGTACACGCACACGCACTCACACAACGACACTGACACTGAGACTGACGCTCGGCGAGACATTTTTTTGTGTACATTTTTGTATGTTTTCATATTGTTGTTGTTGTTTGCAACAAAGTTTTACGTTTACGTTTTTTGCCTGTTTATATATATACATAAATGTAAATGTAAATGTATATGTTTATTGCCTGTCTCGTATACGTTTGTGTGTGTGTGTTCTTACCTTACCGTATTTGTTATATCTACCAAACTACCAGTAACAACAAAAAAGAAAACGAAAAAGCAACAAAATAAAACAAAATAACAAAAACGCAGCAGCAGTAGCAGCAGCAGCAATATGCTGCCAACAACAATAAAAACAATCAGCAGTCGCAACAGCAGCCGCAGAGCAGCCGCAGTCGCAGTCGCCGTCGCCGTCGCATTAACAGCAAACAACAGAACATCGCTGCCGTCGTTGTCGTCGTCGTCGTCGCTGCTGCCGTCGCCGCCGCTGACGTCGCCGCATGCATACTATTAATTTATTATACAAATTGTTTTTATTTTGAATAATGGATCGTCGTGCATTGAAGTTTATGCAAAAAAGGTATTTTGTGTTTTAATTTTTTTTTTTTTTTTGGTTTTTTGGTTATTTGTTTGTTTTGTTTCGTTATCTTTAAGTTTTTAAAATACAACATTTCATTTGCAAACTGACCGAAGCCACTGTTAACAACAGCATATATAACATATACATGCGCATGTGTATGTGTATATGTGTGTCAATGCACTCGCGTTTATTATTACTAATGTTATTTCTCGTTTTTTTGTTTTTTTTTCTGCCACTGTTACACACGCACACTAACTTCTTGCTCGGTCTCTCTCTCTCTCTCTCTCTCTCTCTCACTCTCTCACTTTGCGCTTCTACTTCTATATTTGTTATTATTACATCGTAACCGCGTCTCAGGTTCGCTTCAAGTGTGACCCTCGCAGCGCAAGAAATATTCTTATGCTGTGCACACACTGATTTTGTTTTCATTTCGTTTTATATACTACATTGTTTATGTTATGACTTTTTCTCGTGAATCTTAATTTTTTCGTTTTTCTTTTTTAATAGATGTTCATTATTGCAGCGTTGCCTTTGGCGCGCAGTTCAACTAAGCGGCGTTTTACAACACTGCTGCAAATGACAAATGTGTACAAATTCAATACAAATGCATGTGTGTGTTTGTGTAATTGTATATATATATATATCTGCGTGTCGTTTCTGTTTGACGTCCCATCATAATCATAATTGTACTTGAAACGCTCTCCTTTAGTTGAAACAAGCAAAAATGCAAAAACGGGTTTCTTGTTGCCCCATCTGCTCAGCTCTTGCAGTGTTGATAAAACACTGCAGTCGCAGGCTCAGGCAAATACACATACATATGTATATACACTCGCAGCAAATTTCGCAATGTATACACATCGCGTATGTGTGTGTGTGTGCGTGCGTGTTCGTGTGTTTGTAAAATTGTTGGTGGTTGATTTTCTTTTACTTTTTGCAGCATTGAAAAGCAAAAGTTCTAAGCCAAAAGTAACATTTTTTTGCCGAAACCGAAACTGCAGGCGGCATTAAGCAGCGGCAGCACCGCACCAGAAGAAGAAGCCGAAGAAGAGGAAGAAGAAGAACAAGAAACAGCAACACCAACAACACAACAACAGTCCGTGGAGCGCATTAGCTCTCTCTGTCGCGCGCCCGTGGGCTCCCATAGCCCGAAGTAAACAAAATTTGAGGCGCGCTGTAGTGTTGCCATCGGGCCAAAAAGTTTTCACTACTAAATATAAACAATGTACTTTAATTTAATGCAATTATGAGTAACTGACGTGCAAAAGTAGTTATTGCTTCTGTATGAAATTGAATCAGCTATGAAAAAAATATTTGCATGCCTTCGAGCTCATAATTTTCAAATAAACAAAGTTTAAATCGAGGTTCTTTTATTTTATTTTGTTTTTGCATATTCGCCTTTGATTTGATGTATGTGATTGTGCATTGAGTTTGCTGTCTGTTGGCAACTCTACACTGACACCAACACCAACTTATGCTCATACTCTCATGCATTTGGCACATGTGTTCGTGTGTGTTTTGAGCTACGCTCGTCATTTGACCAAGCAACCAGTGCCATCTCGCTCACACTTACTCATTCGCCGTACACCAGCAACAAGGGAGACAGCATTACCGTGCACTCAATTGTATCTGTATATTCGCATTCGTAGTTCAATGTGTGTGTGTGCGTCGTGTGTGTGTGTTTGCTGTTGGTAGCTGCGGTCTGGCATGCAGAAATGAAACCCGTTCGTATAATCAATATGTAGTCATCTACTTTCGTCTCGTCCCCGCCACCCCCTATCGCGTCTACAGGTTTAATGCCCCAACAACCACCAAACGTAATTTTGCACGCATGTTTCTTGCAAGAATTTTAATTTTATGTTCTATTTTGTTGCTGTTGTTGTTTTTGTCGCTCTCACCTGCATGCTAGCTGCGCGCGCTCTCCCTAGCTCTGTCTCTCTCTTACCCACTCACACTTCTTCTTCTTTTGCTAGCTCATTTGAGCGCATGCTCGTTCTGTTTGCGTCGTCGGCATTGTTATCAATCTTCGTGCAACTCAATTTGGTTAGAAGCGAACATAAAATTGATGATGGCTGTGCGGCATTATTATAACAGCTTTTGTTATTGTTGGGTTGTTAATGGCACTGACGCGCTCCCCACAGGCTGTCTCAGCAGCGACCTGGCAAAACCACTCAACGATTCAGGCTCTCACTCTTCCTCTCCCATACACAATCACTCTCTCACACACACACACACATAAGCACGCACACACGAAATCAAGCATCAAACCAGTCTTGAGCTGCAAGTTTTTTTTTTTTGCTCTGCTGACGATGAGAAGGATGCTGCCGCTGCTGCTGCTGCGTCTGGCACAGCGTCTAGTCGTCAGTTTTTTTGTTTTTGTTTTTTCCTTTTTATTCCGTTCCACCAGCTTTCGCTTACTCTTTGCCGTTTGCGGTGCGCTTCGGTGGGGGCGTGCGACCTTAGCATACCCAGCAGCAACCCTGACGCATGCATGAAACACCCCTGACCGATTTCATGGCTGGCCAAAACCGCCCACTGCTGCGGCCACCTTCAACTCCAGCCCCTTCCCCTCCTTGGCTGTGCCCTGTGCAGTCCTGTTGCCGGGGGTTACCCTAATGCTGTGTTGGCTCTAATAACCTCTGCACAGTTTCGCTTGTAGTTTTTCCTTTTATATTTTTTTCATATATGCCTCACGGGCATTACGGTGGGAAGGGGGGAGGGGGAGGGGGGGTTGTGGGGGATTTGGTGAGACTGTGGCAGCGTCAGGAATTGGTCTTGATGTTGTTAGCTTGTGAAATTTAAAACTAAACTTTGCGGGTTTTTCTATGTCTCGCCTTTATATTTTTACGTTTGTAACGGCAACTGTCAGTGTTTGACAGTTTTTTGCTTTGGGTCTCTGAACTGAAGTTTGGCAACGTCGAATGAAGTTAGTTAATAACTTTTTGCAGTACTTCCAATTGTGGTTATGTGCATCTATAAATTATTTTTTAAATTTAAGCCAGAAGAGAATTATCTTTTAGTTCTTGGCACTTCGTTTACCAACACTTGAATTGCCCTCCCTCTAACTCTAACTGGCTGCTATGTTGCCAATCTTCACACTGACACATATGCATGTATGTACTTTGCTTAGTTTGTTTTTCAGTTGCCAACTTGCGTATATATTGAGCTGCATGAGTCCTAAACAACGCTAACTGCACAATGCAGCTCTCTCGCTCTCTCTCTCTCTTTCCCTCTTTCCCTCACTCTCTCCCGGCAAGCTCGTTCAGCTGTGCGCCTCTCCCACGCAGCTCGTCTAACTGCATCTCTCATTCGCCTGCAACTCCTTCTGACTGTTTATAGTTTACAATTGACGTCAATAGAGAAGCACATGCACACACACACACACACACACACACGCGAAAAAAGGAAGATATATGTATGTGTATGTGTACGAGTGCATTTACATGCATATGCGTATGTATTGTCCGGGACTTTTGAATGCAGCCTCCACATCATTTTTAAATGACCTCCTTCGTTAGCATTAGTTACTCGCGCGCGCATGTGTGTGTGTGCGTGTGTGTGTGCACATTGATATATATGAGCCACATTTACGGTTATGTGGGTCAATGATAGCAGCTTTAACGACCCCAAAGAAAACACCAGTTCGAAGTTAAGGTCCATCGAAGCGGGCTTCGCGTTGAAAGCCAGTCGCCAGAAAGGACGTTTATTGATTGAAATTTAATACCAGGCAGGTTGAACATAAGTTTATCATAAAAGCAAAACTTAAAACCTCGAACTGACGTTTTCCGATCTTTAAACTCTGATTAAATATTTAGCTACATTTTCGAACTATAAGCAAAAGCTTAAACGTAAACACTTGCCAATGAGATCGTGAATGATCTTTGCATTTGAATCTCGCTGCAGGTTCGCTCTGTGCTGAGCTTTTTCTTGTCTTTTATTTCGCTGCAAGAGCGCGTGTGTGAGAGAGAGGAAGATAGAGAGAGAGAGAGAGCGCTTGCATCGCCCACGCTTTGAGCTTTTTTTTTGCATTTCTTTCTGGTCTTTTGCATGCAAATGGCGGGTGCTGCCAACCTGTTTGTGGATTTCGCATTGCTTTTGCTCTGCTCTTTGGCATTGCTTTTGCTCGTTGCTTTGCGTGTTTTATTTATTTATTATTATCTTTTTTTTTTGTCGTTTCGCTGTGCAAATGTTTGGCCAAAATGTTGCATGCCGCACGCCGTCGCAAACGTTCCAAGTGTGTGTGTGTCTGTGTGTTTGTCTCTGTGTGTGTATGTTGTGCGCCTTTTGATTTGTTTTTACTAATTAATTTGCCCAATTTCTCTTTCCAATGCAGAGCGGACACTGAAAGCGATACAACAACAACAACAACAACAAACACATCAGCAGCAACAACATTGGCAGCAACAACATTAGCAGCAGCAGCAGCAGCAACAACAATTTTAACAACAACAGCAACAACGACAACAACAACAACTGCGCTTCCATTAAAAGACAACTCGAATATACGAGGCAGCAGCAGCAGCAGCAGCAGCAGCGACAAGTTGCAAACAGCAACGCAGCAGCTACAACAGCAACACAAGCAGCAGCAGCAGCAACAACAGCAGCAACAACAGCAGCAACAGCAACAACATATTGTCAGCGTTGAGCGGCCCTTGAAGTGCCTGGAGACGTTGGCCCAAAAGGCGGGCATTACCTTTGACGAGAAATACGATTTTGCCAGTCCGCCGCATCCGGGCATAGGCGCACATACGCCCACGCACAACAACAACAACAACAACAACAACAACAACAACAATAATAACAATAATAACAATAATAACAACAACAACACGCAGTTGAACAACAACAATCACGTTAAAAACGTTACGCCCACATCAATTGCCACAAGCACTGCGCAGACGCCGCCCTCAGCGCGACGCACCACAGCAGCAACAGCAGCAACAGCAGCAACAACAACAGCAGCAGCAGCAGCAACCACTCCCAACAGCAATAGCTCAGCGCGTGCACGCAGCGTTTCACGTTCCCGTTCGCGGTCGAGCACGCCCACCTCACGCACAGCAGCAGCTACAGCAGCAGCCGTAGCAGCAGCAGCAGCAGCAGCAACAGTTGTTGGCGGCACGCTGGAGAAATCACAGAGCCCCGCCCAACAGGTGGCATCCGCTGCGGCGGTGCCACTGCAAATCTCGCCGGAGCAACTGCAGCAATTCTATGCGAGCAATCCGTATGCGGCCATCCAGGTCAAGCAGGAGTTTCCCACACACAATGCCGGCAACAGCGGCGGCGGCGCCGGCGGCAACAACAGCAACACCAACGAGCTGAAGCATGCCACCGGCCTGCTGGATGCCAGCCAAACGACACAGCTGCAACAGCTGCAGCTGCAACAGCTGACCGCTGGCGATGGCAGCGCAGCGGCTGCTGCTGCCGCCGTTGCCGCCGCCGCCGCTGCAGCCGGCAGTCCAGCGACAGCGCAACAAAACGCGCTCCAACAGCAGGCGGCGGTCGTTGCGGCACAGCAGCAGCAGCAGCAACAACAGCAGCAACAGCAGCAGCAACAGCAACAACAGCAGGCCGCACAGCAGCAACACTCGACAGCAATTAGCACCATGTCGCCGATGCAACTGGCCGCTGCCACCGGCAGTGTGCCCGGCGACTGGGCCAATGGACGGACCGTGCAGCTGATGCAGCCATCGACTGGCTTCATATATCCACATCTATCCATTGTCTCCGGCAATCTGTTGAACGCCGGGCTGGGCCAGCAGCCCATACAGGTGATTGCCGCCGGCAAGCACTTTCAGGGCAGCGCGCCGCAAATGATAACGACCACGCAGAATGCCAAGCAAATGATTGGCGGACAGGCGGGCTTCGCCAGCGGCACCTATACGATACCCTCGAGTCAGTCGCCGCAGACGCTGCTCATATCGCCGGTGAATGTGATATCGCATTCGCCGCAGCAGCAGAGTCTGCTGCAGTCGATGGCGGCGGCGGCGGCGCAGCAGCAACAGCAGCAGCAGCAGCAACAACAACAGCAGCAACAACAACAGCAGCAGCAGCAACAACAGCAGCAACAACAGCAATTGACACAGCAGCAACAGCAACTGACGGCCGCAGCTGCGGCCCAACAAGCGCTGGCTGTCAGCGCCTCCAAGGTGGGCGTCGGCGTCGGCGATGGGCAGGCCAAGCTGCAGCAGAAGGTCGTCCAGAAGGTGACAACCACAACGAACACGGTGCAGGCGGCGAGCGGTGCTGCTGCTGGCGGCGGCGTTGTCGCCCAGGCCCAACAGCAGCAACAACAGCAGACGACCACGCAGCAGTGCGTCCAGGTGTCGCAGTCAACCATGCCGGGCGTAACGGCCGCCCAGGCGGCTCAGTTGATTAGCCCGCTGCAGGGCACCGCCACCGGGCAGCCGCAGCAGATGCAGCTCGCTCCCTGGATCTGGCAAAATTTCGGCGGAAGTCCGATCATCTTGCGCGGCCAGCCGGATCACACGTCCGGCATGTTCATCCAGCAGCCGACCCATCAGGCCCTGCAAACCCAACAGAATCGTGAGTAAACGCAGTTCAAAGGCCGAGCTCACGACACGAACTAGTTGCTAGCAGCTCACTGAACTAGTTCCGCCCAGTTTTCTCATCCTGTTAAAAATATATGTAATGATATGCAGGTCTGATCGGAAGGGAAGACGAACCTATGCAAAGTTTTATCAGCTTAGTCGTAGAATTGAGTGAGAAATAGACAGACAGGGTATCTCTTAGTCGGATACTCGCGACTCGAAACTTTCGTTTTTGTTATACATCTATGGATAAGGATAATATAAGATAATTTTAGGGGTTTATCTAGAAACCACAGCCGTGATCAATTGTGCCTGATTTTAGTTCATTTAGTTCCAGGCGTGAACTAGTTACTTTGTAAAGATAATTCAAATGGAAGATAATTCAAATGGAAGATAATTCAATTTTAAATAGAAAGAACTGCGACTTTTGTGTGTTGTTCAGCACTAGCAACAGTTCGTGTCGTGTCACGCGCCCTTCTCTAGCAGCAATAAACTTACCTAATGCTTTTTTTTTCGTTTGCATCCACAGAAATCATTCAGTGCAATGTGACGCAGACGCCGACCAAGGCGCGCGCTCAGCTGGACGCGCTGGCGCCGAAGCAACAGACGCAGCAACAGGCGAATGCACAGCAGCAACAGCAGCAGCAGCAGCAGCAACAACAACAGGCGCAGCAGCAGCAGGCGGTGGCGGTGGCAACCGCGCAGCTGCAGCAGCAGCAACAACAGCTGACGGCACAGCTGCAGCGCACCGGTGCGCCCATCTTGCCGCACAATGGGGCCCAGGTGCGGCCCGCTAGCTCCGTGTCCACACAGACGGCGCAGAACCAGAGCCTGCTCAAGGCGAAGATGCGCAACAAACAGCAGCCGGTGCGACCGGCGCTGCCAACGCTCAAGATGGAGAACGGACAGGCGGGCGGTGGCAAGGCCACAGGCAATGCGGCAACGACGCTCAGTCAACATATCGCCGTGCAGCAGCAACAGCAGCAGCAACAGCAGGCGGCAGCAGCAGCGGCTGCGGCCAATCTGCATCAGGTGGTCACCACGGCGGGCAACAAGTAGGTCATGAAGTTGTGCGTTTGGGCTCCAGATACTTAACATTGCTTCTCTCCCTCTCTCTCTCTCGCTTGTAGAATGGTGGTCATGAGCTCGGGCACGCCTATAACGCTGCAGAATGGGCAAACGTTGCAGACGGGCGGCGTGGATAAGCAGCAGCAACAGCAGCAGCAGCAACAGTTGCAGCTAATGAAGAGCCAACAATTGCTGCAACAGCAAATGCTGCAGCATCATTTACTGCAATTGCAACAGCAACAGCAGCAGCAGCAACAACAGCAACAGCCGCAGCAGGCGCAGCAGCAACAGACGCTGACAAATGCGACCGCTCAGCAAATATTGCAGGTGGCGCCGAATACGTTTATAGCCTCGCAGCAGCAGCAACAAGCGCAGCAGCAACAGATGCACAATCAATTGCTGCAGCATCAGTTGCAGCAACAGCAACAACAGGCACAGCAGCAACAGCAGCGCGAACAACAGAATATTATACAGCAAATTATGGTGCAACAAACAGCCACACAACAGCATCAGCAGCAGCAGCAGCAGCACCATCAGCAGCAGCAACAGCAACAACAGCAACAGCAGCAGCAGCAGCAGCAGCAACAGCAACAACAACAGGCACAGCAGCAGGCGCAACAGCAACAATTGCAGCTGAGCAGCGTGCCCTTCTCAGTTAGCTCGACAACAACACCCGCTGGCATTGCCACCTCCAGCGCATTGCAGGCCGCATTGTCCGCCTCTGGTGCCGTCTTCCAGACAACCACCAAGACGAGCACCTCGCTGCCCAGCAGCAGCGTGGTGACCATCAGCAATCAAAGCGCCGGGCCGCTGGTCACGAGCAGCACTGTAGCCAGTCTGCAGCAGCAGGCGCAACAATTGCAGCAGCAGCACCAACAGCAGCAACAGCAGCAACAGCAGCAGCAGCAGCTTATAACGGCCAGCATAGCGGCCGCCACACAGCAGCAACAGCAGGCGCAGCAGCAGGCGCAGCAGCAGGCGCAGCAACAGGCGCAGCAGCAGGCACAGCAACAGGCGCAGCAGCAGCACGCACAGCAGCAGCAGCAGCAGCAGCAACAGGCGCAACAGCAGTTGTCCAGCAGCACGTTAACTGCTGCCTCGCCCACACAGAATCCCATATTGGCCATGACGTCCATGATGAATGCGACGGTGGGCTTGCCGGCAACAACGCCGCCCGTGAGCAGCGCTGTGGTTAGCACGGCGCTTGTGACGCTCAGCAATAGCATAAGCTCGTTGCCAGCCACGCCTACCAAGGCAATTACCATGAGCACGGCCAGCAGCCAGGAGACGCCCAAACAGCAGCAGACGGCGGCGGCGACGACGACGGCAACGACGACGACGACGACGACGACAGCATCTTTAGTGACAATTGAGTCGCCCGCTTTGCAGGATGCCAGCAAGGCCAACGCGGAGGCAAGCAGCTCGACGGCTGGCGCAACAGAGACGCTGCACAATGGCGATGTGGGCGAGGCAACGCCCACAAAGCTGACAGCAACGGCAACACCAACAGTCGCAGCTGTTGCTGTCAAGCAAAGCAACGCCGTGTTGCCCAGCAGCAGCAGCAACAGCAGCAGCAAAGAGGACAACAGCAATGTCAAGAACAGCAGCAACAATGCGAACGTTAGCAGCACAGCGTCCACCAATGGCATTGCCAGCAGCGCGTTGCGTAACAGCAACACCAGCAGCAGCGGCAGCGGCAGTGCAACAACGACTACAACAACAACAACCACCAGCAACAGCAACAACAGCAGCAACAACAGCAGCAGCAACAGCAATGGCAAGGATCTGCCCAAGGCCATGATCAAGCCAAATGTGCTGACCCATGTCATCGATGGCTTCATTATACAGGAGGCCAACGAACCGTTTCCGGTGACACGGCAACGCTATGCGGACAAGGATGCCAACGATGAGCCGCCCAGTAAGTGCACACAGCCCAAAGAAGGCAAATACAAGACTTATGCTAAATCATATTTTGCAGAGAAAAAAGCAGCCATGCAGGAGTCGGATCTCAAGGCGGGCGCAACAGCAGCCAGCACAAGCACCTCGACAGCAACAACAATAACAACAACAACAACAGCAGCGAGCACTGCAACAGCAACTGCTGCTGGCATGGTTGGCGGGGCGCTGGTCAGCGTGGCCACGCTGCCGGCGGATATGGTTGCCTGCGAGCAGTGCGGCAAGCCGGAGCATCGCAGCAAATTGAAGCGCAAGCGTTATTGCTCGCCGGGCTGTGCGCGTCTGGCCAAGATGGGCGGCAGCAACAGCAGCAACGGCAGCGCCGTGGGCATGGTCGCCGCTGATGCATTGGCACTGGCCGACAAGCTGGACGAATCGCTGGCCGAGGAGAAAATGCAAACGGACGCAATGAGCCCCGAGCCGGCCATGATTATAGCTGAACTGCCGTCGGCCGTGCTGGCAGCGGCAACAGCCACGGCAACAGTTGCAGCTGCAGTGACAGCAGTGCCAGCCGCCACGCCCAGCAGTAGCAGCAACAGCAATGTCAGCGCCGCTGTCGTCGCCGTGGAGCGTCCCTCGATCAGCAGCTGGAGCGTGGAGGAGGTCAGCGAGTTTATACGCAAGCTGACCGGCTGTCAGGATTATGTGGATGATTTTGTGCAGCAAGAGATCGATGGTCAGGCGCTGCTGCTGCTCAAGGAGAAGCATTTGGTGAATGCGATGGGCATGAAACTGGGACCGGCGCTCAAAATTGTCGCCAAAGTCGAGTCCATGAAGGAGGTGAATGTGGCGCCGGCGGCTGTTAACGATGGTGCCAAGGAAACGGCCAATGCCGCGCAATAGTGCATAACCAGAACAAGGATTAGTTGCAGTAGCCGCCGCCGTCGCAGCAGCAGCAGCAGCAGCAGCAGTTGCTCCTCCGGCAGCCCTAGCGCGCCTCTGTCGCCCGCCTATTCCATAACCCCGCCGGTGTACTCGCCGGTGCTGCGCAGCAAATAGGCGCCACAAAATGCTGGTCTAACCAGCTTCGAGTGGAGTGGCGTTCATTCGTGAATGTGATTCACAGCAGCTAATGTTAACCGCCCGCTACACACCTAGGGGAGCACCGCCTCCTGCCCCAGCGCACACACACACACACACACATACACACACACGCAACACCCAACCCCTTGCTAACCATTCCCTAAACCCAAACCCAAGCTCGCAGCTGTAGTTGTAGTTGTAGTTGTAGTCTGTACGTAATTTTAATGTAGCTTAAAATTTGTAAGGCCAATTGTATGATAATGATTGAAAACTCCCAACTAATAATAGCAAACCCTAAGCCCCACGCTTAACTCTCGAAACCCCTGCCCCTGCCGCCTCCCCTCCCACTAGTGTTAGGTCTATATATACCTTATATAGAACATCTGTAAGGCATCCCATCAATTGTACAATTTGAAGCATAAACTTTCTAAACGTTTAAAGTGCTCTGCATACACATATACATACATACATATATATATATATATATATATATTCACTCATATTTAAATATTAAACGAAACGGCCCTTCCCCGCCCCCTTCCAAGGAAAAAGGACAGTTAAATACTAAATGATTAATACTACTATTAAATACTAAGGCAAATTTTAGCGTCTAAGCCTTAACTGAATTGAACATTACGAAATACAATTAATTTTTGCATATAGTATTTTTTTTTTTTTTCAACCATCAACAGCAATATGCAAATGCACTATGCAAATTTTAATGAATATAAAGAAGAACTAGTTAATATCTAAATATAACTATAATATACATACTTACATTTATAGATATACATTAACTATGATTATATCCAAACATTTTTTTTCTATGCGTAATTTTTACATATTACACATATAAAAATGCGAATTGCGAACTTTCCATCATGCTAGAGAGAGTTAAACCGGTTGAAATCTGTCGAACCAACTACTGAAACTATTTATATGCATATATATATATATATATATGCTATATATAACTGATATACGTAGCTGATTACAACAACTACCAGACACACACACACACACACATACACACAATCTTTTTGCTAACGAAATGATTAATGAAAATAATTGATTATATATTATATATAGCATAGCATATATACATATTTTTTTTATAATGCTTAGTTTTAAGCGTCGAACATATATATATTATATATATTTTTTTTCGAAATTGATTTTTTTTTTATCGCTATGGCTGAACAAAATGCAAAACTTCACTGTATAGTGTTTAATAAATGTGAATATGGAAATTTGTTGCTGTATCTTTTTTTGCTCTGGTGGAATGAAAATAAAAACAAATGGATATACTTTATGGCAGGCGCGAGGAGCGCAGAGCAGGGCGGCCACTGTGGGCAGTGCTATGTGGTAGGCGCAAGAAGCTGTGAGAGAAGCTGCTATTGGTACTATTGGATGTCTGAGTGGACGGGAGAAGCGAAGGGAGAAGCGTGGAGAAAAGCACCAGGCAAGGGTGTAGGATGTTTCTAAGGACGTGAGATAGAATCCTACGATGTTATGTGAGATTCAAAACGAGAACTGAAGAGAGAAGCGTAGAGCAAAATAGTAAGCTATCAATATGAGACACAAATAGAATAGAGAAGTTGCAAATATTAGATGTAGAGATGTGGAGAAAGAGAAAGAGAGAGTGTGAGAGCTAGAGAGAGAGAGAGAGAGAGAGAGAGAGAGAGAGAAGGAGAGAGAGAAAGTGAGAGAGAGAGAGGGATAGTGAAAACGAGAGAATCGTCTGTGCTACAAGGCAATACGCGTACAATGGCAGAGAGCGAGAGAAAGTGAGAAAGAGAAAGTGTGTGAGAGAGAGAGAGAGAGAGAGAGAGAGAGAGAGAGAGAGAGAGAGAGAGCGAGAAATAAATTGTAGGCCACGCAGTGCAATCGAAGACACGATTTTCTTCTTTGCCTCCTGCTAAGAAACTCGCAGAACTTTGTAAAGAAGTTCCCAAGTTCCCTAATCCCAGGTATTCCTCTTAAAATATCTTAATATATATGTATGTTAATATTCCGTTTAATACATTATTAACTGGGCACCGGGAAACAGCTGAAAAATAAGGATAATACACTTAAGAATTTGAACATTCAACACATTTGCCACATCTGCATCTCGCATATGCGTATAGGGTTGCCACCGAGCAAATAAAAGCCAGTGTTGTTTAAGCTATTGTGAAAATATTGTTTTATTTTTATGTTAAAATTCTCTGGTACTTTATATATTTTTGAAATATGCATACATCTTTTGAAATCCCCTTTGATACATAATGAGATTATAATTATAATAAATTCAATGAGGGATTCTTTGAACTTTAATGACATTTTGAATAGATTTTTATATGGTCTTTTTCTTTTCTTTTTCTTTTTCGTTTTCGTTTTGTAATTATATTTTTGGTTTTGTTTTAAGGAAGTTCAAGAACTTTAAAGAGTTTATCAAGTGCGGCTGTTGAAACAAAATACATTATATCGTTCATTTTTGAAATGTACTAATTTCATACAGAATAAGTAATAGTAGGTAATGCCCATGGCATCATGCCCTAAGTGGGCTAACGGTTCATCCAGATACACGGTATACTCTGGATATACGGCTTATATAAAAACTTTTCATCGAGGTTTCTAGTGGCAAAGCTAATTCGACTGGCTCTGGATTATATTGCTGACAATGTTTACCATTCAAATATGTGTCGCTCTCTTTACTTTATTTTCGAGGGATCTATCTAAGAACTGAAACAGTTAAATACCGACTCGCATCATTTTAAAAATGAGCGTGACGTAACGTCCTCGAGGTAAATCATTTGAAAATTGTTTTTATTTATTTTTTATTAATACGTTTTTTTTTAAAGCCAATTTTGCGTTTTCTTATTAAGAGTGTATAAATGGAAATAGGTATTTTTTTTGGTATTTTATTTGTTGGTATTTAGTAGTATTTTTAAAGCGCTTTATCATTGGATAGTATTTATTAGTTTTCTGGATTCTATTTAAGTTTGTCGATTTATCATCTTAAAAATACACATTATTTAGGTTTATGACTTCCTATGAATTGTTTTTTTTTTTTCTTTTCATTTTATATTTAATGCATAAATATACTATATATGTTTGCTTATTGGTCAGATATTGTGGCATTCGAATTGTACATTCAGTTAAGATCATTGTTTATTGTTTCTGCTTCATTTCGTACCCCTGCAGTAGATAGTTTGTTCGCGAACTGTGGAACCGGGAAGGATGCCTTTTAAAGGGCTTTAAACACATTTGATACTAAAAAGAAGTTATATTCTAAATGGAAGCAGGAAGGAATCATTTTGAAACATTTTAAAAATATGATATACAAAGTATATGGAAGTTTATTTTAAGGAGGCTTTATCATATACGGAATCAGGAAGGAACCTTTTTAAGGGAGTTTAGAAGAATTTAATACCAAATAGAAGGCTTTAATTAGAAGAAGTTGTGCTATGTGAGAAACTAGGAAGAGCCCGTTTTAAAAGATTTTAAATACTAAATTGAAGGCTATAATTCATACGTGTTTTATATAGGGTATCAGGAAGAACCCATTGAAAACTATTTTAAATACTATAAATACTAAATATGTGGGTATAATTTGAAGAACTTGTCTTATAAAGGGAACCAGGAAGAAACTAATTAAAAGGTTTTAAAGACATGAGATAGTAAAAGGAAGGCTATTATTTAAAGTAAGGAAACAGGAAGAACCCAAAGATTCAAAGATACATTAAATACTAAATATATGACTATAATTTAAAGAATTTACATCATAAAAGTTACCAGACAAAAACAATTTTTAGAGATTTTATACACAAAATATGGCTAAATTTGAAAAAGTTATATTTCGGACTATATCTTAGATAAGCTCGGGAAATAAACATTGTTCTTTCGTATGTTTGGGAAACATTGAAATTTGAATATTGATTTTCCTCGGGCAATATCATATATATATACATATGTATATATATCTTCTCTTCAGATCCATATACCCTATATGAACTGCAGGGGCATTTTTTACGACATAGCCGTAAATGAGTTTTATGCTTCAATTTTTATAAAATACTTTTCTTGGTTATTCATATACTAGCGAAAGCTTGTTTACGTTTTGAGCCTCTTTCTCGTGGCCTTTAACCCTTTGTTTTTGTTTTTTTTTGTTTGTTGTTGTTGTCATTTTTATTATTAAATATTGCAATTAATATTGATTTGTTGTCTTTCATATCGTATATATTATTTACAGTTGTGTGAGGCAAACAAAAAATTGTCACAGCCGTACTCCTTAGCATATCGTATATATGTATATACACAACGCAGGCATTGCCCACAGTTGTGGTGTTTACTGTAGCTATCATTTTGTTAATAACACTTTTTGCTTTGTATTTGTTTAATTATTTGCTTTGTTTATTGGATGCTTGTTTAGTTAGACGTTTGCTTTAGCTGGTCCTGCAATATGCCTAGAAATCAAATAAGGTTTACCTATTTTTATATCGAAAGAGACGCTTCAAATGCTTAAGTTCTACAATTCTGAGAAAATGAAACGAAACTCAACCCTAGGTAGAGGTCTGTTTTTTTTTTTTTTTTTTTTTGTTTCTTTTTAGAAGTTTTTTGCGGCTATTAAAATTGTTATTAAGGATTTTAGTTATAGTTTTCTGTTTATTAAAATACTTTTACTGAGTTTTATTTAAGATTTCGATTAGTTGTTAAAGTTTGTTATTGGCTTGGCAAATGAAATCAAAAACTCTTTATTTTTGAGGTTAGTTTTTTGTTTTTAAGGTTAGGGTTTCTTGAAGGTGTTATCTGTGTATATTTGAGAGTTCTTTTGATGCTTGCTAAGCCAGTTGATATGGAATCAATAGAATGATGTGTGCGATTGTGTGTGTGTGTGTGTGTGTGTGTGTGTTTGGATCGTGTTTAACCTACAATAAAATTAGCACCAATGCAAAATATATACGATTTTGGGCATATATATTATAATTAGATAAGTGTATGTGTGTGAGTGTGTGTGAGTGTCTCTTATGATATGTGTAATTTACTACAGTTATTGAATTGCAATTACAAGATCTTAAGATCTAAATAAAGAATGAAAAAGAGAAGTGTTTGGAAAAACAAATTGTCACTAGGTGTTTGAACTGGGAGCGCGATTTGTTGGGCTTTATATATGTATATCTATATTTATATATATGTATGTCAAAAAGTGCGTTTACACATTTTAGTTCATACCATATCATTAATTATCTATTATCGTACTTGATTCATTTAGCTAAACACTAATTAACAAGTTTTTGATCCGAATTATATAAAGCTAGGCAGCTATACGCGTATGTACAAGTTGAGTATAAACTCGTATATATATATATATATATATTTTCTTTTAATATCTGCTATATTCTATATAGACTTAGGAGCTAGTTAAAGACTGTCTTTACGTTCGCTTCATGAGTGTGATTTGGTTTTTTTTCTCTTCGTTTTTTTTTTTTTGGTTTTTTTTAAAGTATTTTTCTAGTATTTTGATGTGTGCCGACTCTACCAAATCTGAAGTCGGTTGGCTTGGACTGTATTAAATATATATATGTTATATATATGCTTGCTTTATTGTACCTACATAAGACTAGGGACATACATATATAAGTTGAGAACCTATGTTTTGTTCTGTATTACTCCAAATCATATAATTTATTATATAAATATATATATATGTATATATATCTATACATATATACATGCATCTTTTTGTTTATTTGAAATCTTTTGAATGCACCTATATAAATCATGTTAGTTGCAGTTATTACATTGTAATAAGTATCCATTTGGGGTTTAGCTTTTTTTGGGGCTGGGCTCCGGGATATAGTTAACAAAAACGAACCTTCCCACTATCTAATTAAGATCTGGGTGGCGACTTGGGGTGTAGGGAGGGGGGGGGCTGACTTATTGCTAAACGCCGTTACTCAAGCGATTTCTGCTCAAGTTATAAATTGAGAAAACTGTTGCCCAGAAAGCTGAACATTATGGTGGACACGGCCAAGGGTGCGACCTGCACTTGGCAGGCGGTGCTATTCCCGGCCAGAATCTCGGCACGTTTACGCATTCGTTCCTGAAAGTACAAGAATTATATTATCTGTAGTATCTATAGCAACTGATCGGTGTATAATAATATCTCTAGTGTATCTAGTATCTATATTTACAATTTTTATGAAAGCTTAAGTATCTAAGAGTCCAAAGTATCTAGAGTTATTAGTAATATCTATTGTATCTTAAACATAAGTAGTTACTAGTTAGAAGTACCTAAAAAATCATAAGTATCAATAGTTTCTATTGTATCTATAACATGGGTACATTAAGTATATACAGCATTAATATTATCTATGGTATCTATAGCATAACTATCTAAATTATCTACAGTATCAATAGTATATATTGTATCTGCAAGATAAGTATCTAAAGTATTTACATTTTCAATCATATGCATTGTATCTGTAAAATACGTATTTTTATGTTCTCACATTTTATGTCTATATCATAAGTATCTAAAGTATCTACAGTATCAATATTGTGGCTTGGTCTCTATAACATAAATATCTAAAGTATCTAGGGTATCAACATGATCTATTGTATGCATTAGAGAATTATCTAAAGTACCTACTGTATGAGTAACATCTATTGTATTTATAACAAGAGTATCTACAGTATCAATATTATCTATTGTATCTATAACTCAAGTATCTAAGGTATCTTTATTATCTTTGCATCTTTGGCATGTATGCTATCTTTAAAATCCCTAGTATATGTACTGTATTTAGTATCTGTATTATCTGTATTATCTATATAACATATGGCATTAAATACCATTTGACTAACCTGATAAAGCTTGTCCTCGCCAGGCGGATCCAAACACTCGAATTCGCAGCATCGTTCGCCTACTCTGAAGTTTTTACAGAACTGAAAACGAAATTAGATATATTGTTTGGATCTGTTTAATCTAAAGCATTTTCGAATATCTTACGTAGGGCGGATCACAGTAAATGGCCTTGCACCACAGCGGCTCGGAATGATAGCAAACGCATAGACTACAAACACCAGGTCCGGGCACATAGAGCATGCCATGGTTCACCTTGTTACCCTGAAAGTCCACGCAGTCCTCCTCCAGCGCAACTGTTGACAGACAGAGAGAGGGAGAGAGAGAGAGAAAGAAAGAGAGAGAGAGTGAGAGAGAGAGAGTGAGAGTGAGAGTGAGAGAGAGAGAGAGAGAGAGAGAGAGAGAGAGAAAGAAAGAGAGAGAGAGAGAGAGAGAGAGTGAGAGTGAGAGAGCAAGAGAGAGCGAAAGAAAGAGAGAGTTGTCTTTAATTCATATGTCAGATTGATAATTCATAGCCTTAAACGTAAGAGGTTGAAAAAGTTTAACGTTTTGAGAAGTCCATTCCCAAATGTGGAATATGTGTGAAAAATTTTATGAATGATTTTTGTAATTTAATAATTTTGTGATAAATCAACATGATTGTTTGCAGCCTCAAGCGTTAGAGGTGGAAAATGCTGCACGCATGTTTCGAGCATTCCGACAGAAAGTGTGGAATAAGGATGGAAGCCTCTGTTATGGGCAGTTATCTTTTTAGCTATTCATTATTATTACTATTATTATTATATTTCTTCTTGTTATTTTTATACTCTTGTCTATCCGTCTGTCCATTTGACCTTCTGCCTGTATCTATGCGATCTAGTCTCCCCGCTATAAAGCCACCGCCTTGAAGCTTTACATAGGTTCGTCTTTCTGGTACCCGGAACGGGCCGGATCGGACCACTATATCATATAGCTGCCATAGGGATGATCGGTCGAACAGTTAGTTCGTGCATGGCAAAACAATCTGTGTTCGAAGATATTTTTAGTAAACTTAGCATATGCAAGGGTATTCAATCTTCGGAGTGCCGAAGATATACTCAGTTTCTCGTGTTTTTCTTTCAATTTGTTGAAACTGTTTTCAGTAGGCGTCGAAATACGCATCACTCAAACTATGAGGAAGCACAAGGCATCCAAAATTCTATTTAGTTTGCTCAAGTGCCTAAACCGGAGCACTTCCTTTTGAAATAAAATTACGTATAAAAAAGTTGCGAGAAAAATTGAAGTGAAATCAAATAATTTAAATCACACTCTTTGGACGGATACAAATTAGCCAATTAATGCAATATTCGTTCATTTTCTTCACTGATATCCGATATAAAGACAAATGAAATGTGAAAGACAGTCCAGTCTCTGCGTATATAAATGCCAGTCTAAGATTAAGTATGTACTTTAAATATTTAGCACAAGAAACCAAACATATGCAAATAGTAAAGAGCACGTTTTGGCCGAGTTTAGCTTGTTTTTGAACATTTTAAATAATATTTTAAAACAAACAAATAACTAAAAAATGAAACGACAAATCGGTTAAAACCTTTATGCATGGTAATAATATGCAATATAAGTTATGAATCTTCAAGACTAACTATATTTAGTCTACTCAGCAGCGACAATCTGGGATTAATTGATAAACAAGGGCTATGCGTCGAAAGAAAACGACGAATTCTTTTGAAACCTAGAACTGAGGTAAGTCTGTAATAAATGAATTTGACCTTGTTGCAGTGCAGACATTTCAATTGCGAGCTTTCATTGGAACTGCATTTGCTTGAACAGCTACCTTGATGCAGATGTGTGGAGACGTGTCGTAGGGCAGCTATTCGGTCAGCAGCTTTCAACATTGTGGTCAAAGGTCGTGGAGGTTGGGACAGGCGAGCAGCAGTCATGGCACAGCGTTGCCGCTGACCTTTCTCCAACACCAAAAGCTGGGTAAGCGTGGGGCGAAGGGAGTGAAGGGCGGCAGTGTGCACTGGCCAGCTCCTGGCATCAGGCGATCCACGATCGCATCGCTGAACAGCAGCTGCAACCCCAGTGTGCGCACTCTGCAGATCCATCTGTGCACTGAGAGAAACGCATGCTTGCACCTCAAAATGCTGCAGTTGTTGCGACTTGTGCTCGGCCAGCTATGTGAGCGACCTTTTCACAGCTGCCCCGGGGCATTAATTTATATATGCTTCTCGCTACTTAAAGGTTCTTGTGGATACACACGCTCCGCCAGCTCGAACTGACAACAGCTTGTCGCTAGTGAAAAGATACCTCAGCGATATATTGAATCCTCAGCTTCAAGATGCGACAGCGCTTTACACTATTTCGGCCAGTAAATGGCATCAGCAGGTATTTACTGAACATGCATATATACATATTTACATATCTTAATCTGAACCGCTTCATTTAGCAATTGAGCAATGCTAAAGCCCAGTAACTTGCACGGGGTGCAAGCGCCTTGGACGTTGAAGCTTGTTTCTCTCCAAGTAGTTGCCCACAAGGTAAGTTTCTTTCAGCTAGATAAGCTAAGCTGGATTTCAATTAAATAAAGTATATAAGTAAAAAGTAAAACATTCGGCGAGTTAACGATTAATTATCCGAAAGAAAATGCTTTTATGCGAAAACTTTATGTCCGACCGATTGTTCCTATATAGGCCATATATAGTCCAATTTGATGCGGCTATGCAACCATATTGGAAAAATAATAAAGCTCATTTTCTCGAGTTTGGTCAAAATAATTTAAAAAAAAAGCTACTGATTCTTCCTGTAGAATAATATACGAAATAAAATGTATTAAAAGGATTTTGTAGAAATTGAAACTCGAATATTTATACAGATGGAGAATATATAAATGTTAGAAAATCAAAGTTTTGGTAAAATATCGGAAAAACACAAAATAGTTTTCAACAAATGAACTTTTTTTTCGACTGATTGATATAGACGGATATGGAGGGGCATATCTAAGAGGTCACCGATTTTTACTATAAGCTATACATTTCATAAAAGAATTGGGAAGCCCTTTTAGAATGTATACACATAATCCAAAAAGAAGGAAAAAGCTTACTTAAGCCCTATTTTCAGCTTGACAGCGAGTTATATTGTTTTGTTCTCGATATAATCTATAAAAGATAATTTCTTGATAAAATCCATTATGGACTTATCTAAAAATATTCTGATATAATCTATAAAAGACTTCCACTTCGTGATAAAATCTGTAATAGACTTGTCTTAAAATAATTTCCTCATATAATCTATAATAAACCGAACTCAAATTAATATCAATTTTCCGATTATAATCTGTAACAGACCTATCTAAGAATATCAATTTCTTGCAGAGACTACAAACGACTGCAGACTGTGCTGCTGTTTCCAGTTGCTGACCCAAATTTGAAAAGCGCTGTTGCATCTTGAAGGGCTAAGAACAAATATATAGATAGTTGAATCCATCCTAACTACCTGCTGATCGCATCAGGAGCACACCTCGACAAGCAACCAAAGCCCAACAATATTCACAGTATAGGCCTGGACGAGCATTTGGGCATTTTGATCGCTTGCCTCGTCGAGCACATGTGGCAATGAGTGCAGCATTTTGAGGGCCAACCATACGATTCTCTCAATGTTCAGATGGTTCTGCAGATTGCACACATTGGCGTCGCCGCTGCAGTTCGACGACGCTATGGCCGATCTGTCTGGAGGATAAGTGCTTTAAATGGAGGGATTCAGTCTGTGGATTCATATCCGTGTAGAAATGCCACCGGAAATGCTGTGCCTCGACTGCTGCTCGTCTGTCCAGACCGGCACGTCCTATGACTGGAATGTTGCAGGCTGCTTACCGAACAGCTGCTCCACGACGCTATCTACAGGTCCAGTACGTCATGCCATGTTCTCCAGTAGAGGGGTTAGATCCGAGACAAAATATTGTTTAGCCAGTTTAAATTGCGCTCCAATAAAATTCGATGAAGCATATACTATTTGACTTTTTTATCCTATATACTCGCTGGACTTTTCTTTGCGCTTAAGTTCTTACGCTTCTACTCGCTCTTGATTTGATATTGGTTTCCAGTGGGTCTTGACCTTTACTCGCTATTCACATTTACTCTAAATTGACTTACTCGCTGTAGACTCTTACTCGTTGGCTTTTAGTCGCTATCAACATTAGCTCTGACTTACTCGCTGTAGACTCTTACTCGTTGGCTTTTAGTCGCTATCAACATTAGCTCTGACTTTCTTACTGTCGACTTTTACTCGCTGGCTTTTATTCGCTATTTTCTTCTTACTCGCTGTTGCCATTTACTTGCTAATGACTTACTCGCTGTAGACTTTTACTAGTTGGCTTTCAGCGCAATTTTCTACTCGCTTATTAAATTTACTCGCTGTTGACCTTTACTCGCGCTAATCTTTACTCGCGCTAATCTTTTCTCGTCGCTATCGACTTGTACTCGCATATGGGTTTACTCGCTTTGATCCTTTACTCGCTCCTTGGTTTTGGTTGCATTCGATCGAGTTACGCGCTGGTTAGTTCAGTTGGGCTCTGTGTTCTACTGCAGCAGCAGCAGCATCAGCAGACATGTTGCATGCTTGTCGCAGGTTCGTTGCAATGAGCTTTTGGCCAAAGAGCTTTTAGCATAGAACTTGGCGCATGTTTGAGACGCGACTGCAGCTATGCTCGTGACGCTGGCAATACGAATGGGTCACGACCTTACCCCACCAACCAGCACTGCTCGCCCGTCGCCGTTTGACCGTTGCCACTTACCACTTTCACCGTCAGGTGCATAGCTAAGTGCGGTTACAGTTACAGTAGCAGTCGCAGTTGCAGTTGCAGTCGCAGTCGCTGCGCACTTGAAACGCGGTTCGAAGTTGTAGGCAACTTCCGGACGGCTGAACGGACTTTGGCAACCACCGATGCGTCAGGCGTCGACGGCAGCAGCGACGGCGACGGCGACGGCGACTGCGATGGCGGCAAAAGTGCCGCAAACTTTTTGCTATTCAACTTTCTGCATGCTTGTTGTTTTTTTTTTCTTCTTGTCACGCTTTCGCTCTCTGTCTCTCTCTCTCTCTCTCTGCTGGCCAGCGGGCTTTGGCAAACGAACAAAGGGCGATTGGGGAAGAGGGGCTGGCGACATTTGGTCGGCTGCTGCATTTCGCTGCAGTTGTTTGTGCGTTTGTTTTGTCTGTGCTTTTGTTTGGTTAGCCTGCCCATGTTTGTGTGCTGCCGCTGCCGACGCTGCTGCCGCTGCCGACGCTGCTGTCAACGTCTTGAGTGTGTGTTGGGTGGCCCTTATGAGATCGCTGAATAATTAAAAGCGAGCGCCCGACTTTTGCGCCAGCTGTCGGCCAAGCAATTTAGCTGCTCTGGGTCAAAGTTGGGCCAATGTGTCGTATACGTCACGCGCCTTTACATTCAATTCCCCTCACAGCCAGCCTCCCTCTCACAGCCTCTCTCTGCCACTGTCTGTCTCTGTTTGCATTTCATGAATGTTTTTCGCTCTCTCTCTCCCTCTCGCTCTCTCTCTCTCTCTCTCTCTCTCTCTCTTGCTCTGTCTGTGCTTCTATGGCGACATTCCACAATTATGCTTATTACTTTTTAATGTCCGTTGGCTTGCGTGAGCCGTCGCCTGGCTACCTTTCACATCCACCTGACCCGCTTGTCACCCCGCCTGTGACTTGCACCCGGATCCGGACTCGGACTCGGACTCGGACTGGGACTGGGACCCGCTATCTCAGGCGGTGGGCAATTGGGCAGGTGGGCAGATGCCGTTTATGTGCAACCATGCGGCTCACTTATAAATAGCTTTTGTTATGACATTTAGCTGGTGACCTCCTCGAGGCTGAAACACCATCTGCAGCACCTCCCAGCACCACCCAGCACCCGCGTCGTGTAAGGGCGCAGCGTAAATCCTATTAAATGTAAGGTCCAGTGTTCTATTTTCATAGAAAATCAATTTCGCTGCTCATCTCATTTGACATGGACAATAAAAATGGATGATTACAAATTTGTAGCAAAATTTTTATCAATTTTTGCCATTTTTTTTTTTAAGCTCTTCGAGGTTTTAAGACCCATAAATATAGCGCTCATCAAAAGGCGACTTTATGTTCTTTCAGTTTGCGTAAAGCTTAAGAGCTAGAATCTTAAGAAATAGGCAACTTTTGCTGTGCTATACATACTATAGACAATTTAAGTTTGAAGCTTAAGAGCATTTACTTAAAAACAAGATTAAAAAAAAAAACTTTTATCGAATAAATTATATATATATAAATACACTATAGACAATTCAAGCTTAAACAACTTTTATCGTTTAATTAGCTTAAGAAATTGTAATATCGTCGTGTTCTCCCTTGAAGGCTTTTAATTGGCGGCCAATTAGTTAGGCACAGGAATTTGTTTCTCAGTGCATGTCAATGCCATTTAAATAACAATATCGCAACGATTGTTGGCTAAATTGAAATTGTAATTAAATACTTGCATCACATGAACTGCGTTTATTTAAAGTCAATCAATCAATAATACAATGCCCATGTGATTACAGTTTAGCTCTGATATGCAAATTGAAGTTGCACTCAAATCAAATTAATTTGATATATGTTTCGTTATTTATGCTAACTTGCGTACAAATTGTGCACATTAATTACAAATTTCGAACCGATAAACGGATTATTTATTCAGATGTTGTGGAGGGTTTGCTTGCGGATTCTTGGCCCAAAAACTTGGCCTTCATAAACTTCCATTTGTATTCTGTTCAAATTGTAATTCAATTTCGATTTGAATTTCAACTAAGTTACCTTAATATAATCTTCAATTTCTATTTACTTGTACTCAAATATTTGAATTGATTTTAGCTTTAACTTGGTTTATTTTCATTGGCATCAGTTCCCAGTTTTTTCTATTACTTTTCGATTTAGTTTCAATATAAGTTTGATTGCCCTTTTTCAATTTAATTTTCAACTTAACTTTAAATTTGTTTGTTTCAATTTCATATTCAACCAGCTTCAGTTTGTTTCAATGTCAACATAATTTGGTTTCCTTTTTGTTTCCACTTTTAATTTTAATTTTAGTTCAGCTGCTCTTTCAATATCAATTTCAATATACAGTTCAATTTCAACTTAAATTTGATTTCCCTCTCCTTTCACTATTTTGGTTCTATTTCAATTTTACTTTGCTGCTCTTTCAATTTCAATTTCAACCTTGTTGATGTTGTTTCAATTTCAACTTTCATTTGATTTCCCATTTTTTGTTAAATTTCAAATTTAGTTCAGCTGCTCTTTCAATATCAATTTTAATATGAATTGCTGTTTCAATTTGAGCTTCAACCCTTAAATGTTTCAATTTCGACTTTAATTTTATATGCATTTTCTTCTATTTCTAGTTCAATGTCGATTTTGACTCTGGCCTTTCAAATTCAATTGCTGTTTCGATTTGAACTTCAACTTCAATTCGCTTGCCGCTGTGCCAATGCCAGCTTCAATTTCAACAGTAATTTGCGCAATGGCCCATTAAACTGGTCGCCAGCAAACTTATGTATTCCGAAACAGTTCATAAATGATTAGAATTGTGCTAAGCACATAGAACAATACAAAACACAACACAACACAGCACAGCACAGCACAGCCAAACACACACGCAATGGCAAAGGCAAGTGCAAAAAGTTGGGCGTTGGGCGTTGGGCGGCATGGGTCAGGGGGCGTGTCAGGCAGTGTCACGGCGCCGACATTGAGCGAGTGCAGCCATCAACTTTTCAACTTGTGCCTTTCGCCGAGGACCACAGAGTGTGTGTGTGCGTGTGTGTGTGCTGGTAATCATCGGTCGTCACTAATGAGATTTTGTGGGTGTGCGGGAAAATAGCTTGGGCCAAGCAGAAGGAAACCTTCTTGTTGTTGTAGTTGTTGCCGGTGGTGAATTGTTAACGGAAGCAAAGATTATAAAACCATTTTGAATACTATGTGCAATGCAATTAGTGGAACGCGAAACGTGCCCCCTGCCGCATGCAATGCAAATGTTTTACGCTTTACATCCTTGCTGTCAACGTGTCGTATGCGCGTTGAGGCATGCGAGTTGAGCTGTCGTCAGACTGGCCGCAATTACCAATAATATTGCATGAGAAAACGCTAGAATTCGTTAGGGTAACCCACTTGGATCACTTGATTTGATATGCCAACTCGCTGTAGCTGGTTCGGGCTACTTACTATATCTTCTCATTGAGTATGCTAACTATGACTACTTGCTGCTGGTATGGTTACTTGCTCTGGCTAAGACGACTCGCTAGGACGACTCGCTAGGACGACTCGCTAGGACGACTCGCTAGGACGACTCGCTAGGACGACTCGCTAGGACGACTCGCTTTGGCTACTCGCTATGGATACTCGCTATTGCTAATTGCTATTGCTACTCGTTATGTCTATTTGCTATGGCTACTCGTTAAGGCTACGGCTACATGTTGAAGCTACTCGCTAAGGCAACTCACTGTCTTCTCGCTACGGCGACTATCTATGGTTACTAGCTATGGCTACTAGTTTTGGCTACTCGCTTAACTCTCTAGCTATGACTTTTTCCTATGCCAACTTCCAATGGCTACTCACTGTAATTGCTCGTTTTGGCTTCTCTTTATGGCTTCTCGTTATGGCTACTCGTTATAGTTATTCGTTATGGTTACACGCTTTGGTCTCTCGCTATATCGACTCTCTAAGGCTACTCGCTGTAGCTACTCTCTATGGTTATTCGTTATTGCTTCTAGCTATGGCTACTCCGTTGGGCTACTCGCTATGACTACTCGTTATGGCTACCTCCTTATGTCTCTAGCTAGGACCACTTCAGCATTAACTGCTCATTTCGGCTTCTCGCTTGGACTATTTGCAATAGATAATTGAACGAGAAGTTTGTGGGTGTCCCGATGCGAACACGCCAACTCTGTGATTGAAATCGAACAAATAACTGTAAACGGAACGCCCTCGTTAACATCAAGCACTTGCATTATGCATGCGTTTGTGCACAGGCTGTGAAAAGGTTTTGATTGCTCGTCCATCAACGCAATTATCGCTGCCAATTGCTGTTTGGAATTGTCGTAAGGGGGTGTGTGTTGGTGTGTCAGTCATTTGCCCCTTTGACAGTTTGGCTGTGTAATTTGCTGTTGCTGTAAGCCCAACTATCGATCCAAATTGACTCAACGCTCCATCGTCTCTTCGTTGTCCGCCCTCGAATGCTTGATGTGCGGCTATTGTGTCGCCTTTGGGGCTAGCTGAGCATAGCTATATGTAGGCTGTAGTTAACTGTTGGCCAAAATCCAACTAATTAGTAAGTCATAAGCGGGCGTAAGTGTCCAAATGGCTAAGCATAAGCCAGCGACAGCGGCGAGAACTTCTCGACCTTTGTGCCTTGACATCCTCGCCTAATGATTCTATCGCCCAATAACTCAATAGCTGGGCAATAAAACTTGGCATTGTGCAACTGAAGCTGTGACAGTGAAGAATTCTGAAGAGCTGCAAAAGAATTTGAGCCGCCTCGTGGGAACGACGACAACTCGTTATGCCATACCACAAAATAGTTTGCCAATAAACTTTGCCATGTGCGTCAATAACAACAGGAGGCACATAAAAGTTGTGGATATTTGCACGAGTCGACAGCTATATACCCTTTTAATGTTCGCATTAGACATGTGGAAACTTATCGAGTCTATGTTCAATTCAAAAGTCTTAATATTTTCAAGTTCTTGCATTTATAGATAATCAATATATTTTCCTGCAAATTTATTGACTTGATTTGTGTGTCTAAAAGGGGCATGTAAAGAGCTTCACAAAGTTTTATATGCTCAGAAAGTTGAGAGCTATACGAGTTTTAAGAGTCAGTTAATGAGCTTTAAAGTTGTGACAGGAGCTTTCAACGCGTCAAAAGCTTTAAGAAGCTGCTGTTAGAAATAATTAATAAATATTTTATTTTTTGCAATTAATTACTTTTCAAATTTAAAAAATAAACCAACTGCTCTGCTTTTTAGGGAGCTTTCAAATTTGTAATATAAAACAAGGAAGCTTTGTAAAAAACTTAAAGCTCTTACGGCCAACTAAATCGAAAACTACATTCAAGACAAGAATATCTGATTCTTGAAAGCTTTCTAAGGAAGTGTACTATTTGTTCGCTCTAAAAAGAAGGGTATAAATAAGTTATTTGATTATTTCATTCCATTGGCTTTCTGTTCTCTAGAAGTTCTCATCTACTATGTGCATTCGATTCTCTAATAAAAAGTTTCTTATTGTTTTTTGTTTTTTATGCCGCCTGCAAAACTTGGTCGCAGCTTGCAACTTTAATGTCTTTCGCTGCTGTTGCACAAGTGTTTGGATTTAAGTGCGGCACCTTGTGCCACGCCTCCAGCTGTCGCTGTCAGGTGCTGTGGGCGGCGACATGGCAACTGGCAACCGGGCAAACGGGCACCAAAAAAAAAAAAAAACCCAACGAGCCAAC
The DNA here is from genome assembly GCA_018903485.1 of Drosophila littoralis. NCBI lineage: Eukaryota > Metazoa > Arthropoda > Insecta > Diptera > Drosophilidae > Drosophila > Drosophila littoralis. The sequence continues at coordinate 11,618,985 of JAEIGF010000591.1, forward strand.
GAGTCGACTTTGCATGTGCAATGTCAAGGCTAAAGTCTATAGTGTTTTTTTTTTTCCGGGCCCAAGCACATTTTCCCTGAACCCCAACCGCTTCGCATTCTAATGCCATTTTCATATTTTTCGATCAATTGTTTTCGTCGTGGTTTATTATTCGGCCTGTGCCACTTGGAGCGAACTATCAAGGCTGAGTCCTTAATCTCAGCTGACAATCGTTGCGATAACGATAAAAGCCCCTTGGCAATATAAATACTTGGCCATTGAATTTATCGGCTTTGCTAAGTAGCAGTTGCCTTCATTCAGTCTTTCGGCTTGAAGAGGCAATTTGTTGGCAAGCAAATATTTATAGCCTATTCTTTATGCCCTGCACCCATTGAAGATGGGCGGAAGGGCTATAATAGTTTCGTGCGAACGTAGCTAACAGGCAGTGGAAAGCATGTCCGACTTTGCAAGGTATATATATATATATATTCTTGATCAGCACGAAGAGCAGGAATTGTCTCGAGCTCGGAAACTACAAAAGATACTTGCATTCTGTTTATATGTATGTGTATTCTGGGAGTAACATTTTATCATTAATTATCGATATCTCGATTAATTTCTGAAATATCGATAAAATGAAATTTGACGAAGATCGGACAGCGAAAACAAATGTTATTCAACTTGAAATCTTATATTGACTGATGGTTACAGGGTATTTTGCTGTCGAGCAGACTCGCTTGCTTTTGGCTTTCCGCAAGAAAACGATTAAACCTCTTTCGATATATCGATAGCTACACTTAAAGGCAAAGCATGCTGATCAGCAAGGTGAGCGTAATACATCGATTGCTTTACTATGGGGGGTTGGGTGGGCTACTGAGTGGGCGGGGCAGTGGCATGCTAATCGAGTGTCAAGCGGCTGGCGTGTTGGTAATTACCTGTGTAACAGCAGAGGCAGCTAAGCAGACACAGGACGAACAGCAGCCAGGATATGCCGCAGGCCGGCAGAGAGGCGTACAACGAGGCGCGGCTCATTCGCATTGTTGTTGTTGCCGCAGTTGTTGTTGTTCTTGTTGTTGTTGTTGTTGTTGTTGTTGTTGTTGTTGTTGTGCAGCGTCGACGCCAGCTCGTGCTGCGCTCATTGATTGTTGTAATTGCCGGCGTTGCTGTTGCTGTTGTTGCTGATGTTGCTTTGATTGCTGCTGTTGCTGCTGTTGCTGGCGGGCGCCACGTTGTTGCTGTTGGCCGCCCAGTGGAGCCCTTTGTCATTGTCAGGCGTTAATTTTGAATTTGGCGAGTGCTGCCACTGCTGCTGCTGCTGCTGCTGCTGCTGCTGCTGCTGCTGGTGTCGCTACTGCAGCGCCTCCTTCTTAGCGGGCTGGGCTTTCAGCTGGTCCCACTCGTCCTTGTTGCTGCCGTTATTGTTGTTGTTGTTGTTGTTTCGTCACACTGTGCGAGTAGCTGCAGAAAGTTAAACATAGTTAAGTTGATTGGCATAGAGACAGGCTGCGCTCAGCCGTCGTTCGGCCCTCATATTGTTTACACTGGACGACAAAGTCAGGGCACTTGTCAACAATCGAGGAAAAAAAAAAAAATAGCGAAAATAGTGCAGCCTGCAGAAAATAGAGCCTCTCTTGTGTAAACCCAACTAGTTTTTGGCTGCTTTTCGATTTAGACATTCAGTTCAGCTTTTTCTCAGAATTAACTGCAATTACTTTTTCGCTGAGTGTAATAAGCGGCTCACAGCACTAAGTATCTCAAAGATGCTTAAATGGAGTGCATGCCAAAGAAATATGTTTGCTCCAAATGGCGGACAACATGGCGTATACGTAATATGCCAGCTGAATGGAAGCTTAGCATGTAAGTGAGGTTATTCAAGAGCGTGAAGTATGCGTGATATATTCAAAGTACGTGGTTGTTAGTCAGTTATATCATAAAAGATTCAAACTATGCTCGCAGACAGCTGTCGCTGCTGGACATTTAACTGCCCAGCTGTGAGTGAGTGCACTCATGAGTCTGATTGAAATGTTAATTCGTTTTAGTTGCTAGAACATTTCTTTTTCAAACTGAAAGCAAAGCTACCAAACATAGTTTCCGTTTAATAGGTACACACGTGCATTACTCGCTGCTGAAATTTGAGTGTATTCACGAGTCCGCATGAAGCTTTCAATTTTGATGCACCATTATATGCTGAATAAGGATTATATATATTATATACACTCAAATAACCAATTCATTCAAGGACACTCGCTTGACAATTTTTGACTGTCAATATATGCATATGCAGGAGCGCGAATAATACTCGGCATCCTGAAATATTTATAGACTCTCGTTGTTAGTCAACTTTTTGATAAATAATTGGCTACATATTCGCGTAAGGCCCGAAGGACACTCGCTATTGAGTGAGTGTTAGTGGTTGTAATGTCTGCAGTGAAATTCCTCAGACAGCGAGTTGGTGAATAAGAATCAGAGCATAATGAATATATTATTAAATACGTATGCATTCATTCAAGCATTCTTTGGCACACTCGTTACTTCGCTTAAGTCAAAATCTCTCGTTATGCAGCAAACATTTTCTTTGGTAATATTACAGCAAACAAATTTCAAGAGATTCAATTGAATTCGTTTGTTTATTTACTCGCTAGAGTGGCACTCGCTACTTGTTTACTCGTTGCATTCTGCATTTTGCTGCAGTGTGTTGACAGTTGACAGAAGAGTATTGCCGATTCTCACACTCTTTGGCTTTCGCTCTCACCTTAGGCCTGCTTGACTGTCTGGGTGTGTGTGTGTGTGTGTGTGTGTGTGTGCTTGTGTGTGTTACATGCATTTTGCAGCGCGTGCCAATGTGGCCCAAAGGCGAATCAGCTGTTCCGTGTGCTGCTGCTGCTGCTGCTGCTGCCAGCGCCTTTGGCAGCGGCGTCCGCGTCAGCATCGGCCTCGCATGTTTACAACATTTTTGCAGCGCCCCAAAGGGGTGCATGCGGCAGGGGCGGGGTGCCAAATGCGGGTGCGGCTGCGGGCCAAGCATTTCGGCATTTTGCTTGTCCCATGCTGTCGGCAGTTGGGGCAGCTGCCAAGAAATTGTTTGCGCTGTCTTCTTTTTGGCTCTTGCGGCTGCTTTCTAGGCATGCGAGACACACACATACACACTCACACACACACACAAACACACAGACAGTACACACACATAGAAAGCGCTTTTTGGTGTCTTTAATTTCAATCTTATAAATTATTCGCATAGCTCGACTGCGACGAGTTTCACAGCGCGCTTTATGGATTTTCTTTGGCTCTGGCCACACACACAGACACACAGACACACACATACACGCACAGACACACACACACACACACTCGGCACGCGCATTGATTTTCTCTTATTTGCCATTTTTTATTTGTTGTTGTTGTTTTCTTGGCCTGTTTTAGGACATTTCAAGGCCTCTCTTCTACTTACATCTCACGTAAATGTTTTTCACTTTGACACCAAATTTCGCACGCGAGCACTAAAAATACTTTAAGCAACAAAAGCAACAGCAATAATAACAACATGAACTAACAGCGACAACAATAACAACAACAACAAGAGTACAAAAACAAAAAAAAGAAACGCCGAAAAAAATATATAGATGTTTACACACACACACACACACACACAGAGAGAGAGACACACGGAGACACGCACACATGAAAACAAAACAAAAAGCACACAACACAAATTTCGCTTCCACCTTCCACACGCGCGCCCCACAACGCACGTTGCCGACAAAATGGCGAGTGGAACGGAATGAAGCGAATGGAGCGAGAATCTGAGCGCGGCCAACGCAGCAGCAACAATAGCAGCAGCAACTGGCGTAAAATGACAACAACAACAACAATAACTGGCACAACAACTGTTGTAAGCACAACAACAGCAGCAGCAACAACAACAAGCCTTGGCGTCTCACACTGCAGCGCGTCCTTTTTAACGACTTTTGTTGCTTTTGTTTGGCGTATTGCTTTCGATTTTATTGTTGCTGCCGCTACAAATACTGCTACTGCTACTGCCACTGCTACTGCTGCTGCTACTGCTACTGCGAAATGTAAACTTAGCGTCCACAACGAACCGAGCTGAGTGCCGAGTCGAGCGTCGCCAGCAACTGCAGCGTCGCGTTTACAAATATCAACTGAAATGGCGTTTGCGGCTGCGATGCCAACTTGCTGGCCAACTTGTGCGTTGCAACTGTCGAACATGTTCGCTTGCGATATGTTGCAATGGCGCGTGAGCCAGTGCATTTGCCATATACAAAATGGCATCAATTTGAACATGTTACGCATCAAGCTAATATTTGGTAACCTTTTCATATTTTCTTTTAGATTTTTGGGCACATATTGATTTAAAGATAGTTATTTTTGAGTCACGTATCAAACGTCGTGTCACGCACGCGGTTCGAGCACACAAATTCTTCAAATCGCCAGTGCAACATGTTGCAAGAGCTTGACGAACGAAGCTCTGAAAGCTATGACTGATGGGTTGTGGAGCTGGCAAAGCTGCTGCCGCTTTCGGCTTTAAGAAATAGCTAAAAACCTAGAAGGTTTCATAGAACGGCAATTGTAAGCTCCCAAGTCACAAGCGATTTGAGTAAAAGTCTTTAAAGCTTTTAGCTCACAGAAAGCTTGCGTTTGTCCTGGTTTTGTTTCGTGTTGCTTAAGATGGAAACCTTTGTGAAGCTCTGAATGCAAGAAGAAGTGTTATCAAGCTCACAAAAATATGCGTTTGGGCTCGAACCCAAAACTTTACGTCTCGTATGAGAGCTTGGAAGTTGAATTTGAAATTTAGGTTTAAAATGATCTTTGTTTTTAACTTTTGGTAAAAAAGAACAGAAAGTTAAATAAACTTATAATAAACTGCTTGGCTTGAACTGGCGACGTCACATTTGTTAGTTCGACGCTCAGATAAATCAGATAAAAATTAAATATTGTCGAATAATGTAGCTGATCCCAACAAGTTTAAAAAAGTAAGGGTCTGAGTCCATACGCTTGGCTAAACCAACATGTAAAACCTGTAAACCTGCAAATATACCTGTATAAAAAAGCCATAGCTTTTGGAATTAGTTTGGAAATTATTTTATTTCAATATATTTCATATTAATCAGTAGTTCATATTTTCTGCTCTTCATGTTTTAAACTTTTACACAAAAATACGTGTGTGTGTGAGTGTTTGTGAGTGTGTTTGTGTCTGTCTGTCTGTCTGTGTGTGTGTGTGTGTGTGTGTTCTGTCTGTGTAAGTGAATGAGTGCTGCGAGTACTCGTTTGCAATTTGAGTATTCCATGGAGTGTGCACAGTTTGTACTCGTACTCGAGCTCGTACTCGCTTGCACTTGCCCAAATATCTGTGTTGGACATAACTTAAATGTTAAATACAATTTTTTATTTTTCATTTTGAATATTTTCATTTAAATGCATTTCAGAAAAGTTTCAGTATTATTTTTAGTATTTTTTTGTTGTTTTTTTTTTTTTTTTGTCAATATTCATTTGTTTGCTTGTTAGTTTTTCACTCTGTTGTGTTTTTTTTTTGTATTTGCTGCTTGTTGGTAGGAGTTTTGTTTTGCTTGTATGGGATATCAAGTAAATATTTTGTATACTATGATCATTTTTGTGCTCTTCTTCTTGTTGCTGGTATATACCAGCCCTTGCGATTCGCTCTCCAAATGGTGGGCACAAATTGTCCACTCCACAGTGTGTCTCGTTCGAATTCATATATATATATACATACATATATATATATATATATTTAATGGTTGCGCAAATTACTTAAACATTTTTGTGAATGCATTTAACTTTATTCATTGTACACATAGATTTCATTTATATCTTTGGTATTTGATCATCATAATAATATATACTTGTGTTCATTTTGAATGATTCTTTGGGTTCGATTTTGTAACAAGTCATACTTGTTGTGTGTGTGTGTGAGTTTTATTTTCTTTTCAAAGGTTTCTTCTATGTTGCTTATCTCCTTCCTCTTCTTCCTCTTATACTTCTTCTTCTTCTTATTTTCTTTCTATCTATGTGGGTGCTGTACTCATGCCGCTTGTAAATAGTTTCCAACTGCATTTATGCTCTTAGTATTTTTTCTTTGCTTAGTAAATGTATTTTTTTGTATTTTTCTTTTTCTTTATGGTAAACTTGGAAAAAAAAGATGCATGCATATACATATAAATATACACACATATATATTTGTATTATTTTGGTATTTTTTCTGTTTTGGTATTTTTTTTTTTTTTTTTTTTGATATTTTACACTTAATCTTTGCTGCTGCTAATATATTTGCCACTTATACAACACATTGTGCACAAAGAGTTTTAGTATTTTTCTTGTAAATATGCTGAATTTGGTATTTATTTATATGTAAGTATGTGTGTGTCTGTCTGTGTGGGTGTGTGTTCCTATGTGTGTGTGTGTGTTGAATAGTCGTTTATATTTTTTATGTAGTATTAGTAGTTTTCCTACCAGTCGCGCTAGTTGCTGCCACCTTTGTATAAGTATTCCATATAATTGATACCATATCATTTTCTTTTTCTTTAATATATTATATATATATACATATATATATATATATCTCTTTTTTTTCTTCAACAATGTCTTAAGTTTTGCTCAGCGATCGCAATGTTTTTTTTTTTTTTGTCGGGTTTGCTTTCATAAATTTTGCTTAAAAATAATAACTATTTTTCTTTTAGTATATATATATATTTATTTACTTTTTCTCTTTTGTTTAATATGTGGTATATAGATTTGTTTCTTTGACATCAAATTTGAAAATACTTAGAGCATTCGAGTTCTGCTGACACTCTTTCAAAAAGAACATTTAGCTTTTGAGTTAGGTTTCTGCCAAGTTGTTCGTTATCCATCGAAGGAATCGACTTGCAGTACTCCAATTTCAATATTTTTAGTTCTAGTTCTAGATCATGTTCAAGGATTCGTAAGTTATTTAATTTGTTTTTATTTTGTTCAAATTTCTTAACTGATTATGTGTTTGTGTGTGGGCTTTGAAAGTGAGTGAAAGAGAGAGAGAGAGAGAGAGGGAGAGGGAGAGAGAGAGAGAGAGAGAGCAGCTAAGCTTCGGCCTGCCGAAGAATGCTTTTGCTACCATGAGTACTTATGAGTAGTACTCATTATAGTACTCATTCTCATGCTCTGTTTAAAATTTGCATTAAGGTTTCGGTTCATCCCTTGTCCCCATTGTATAATAAAATGTAGTCTTCGTTTTTGTTTTGAATTAAAGGCTTTTGGTTTTAAAGTTCAGGAGGGTCTCTAGTATTTAGTATATACATATATGTATAATATACATATATATTGTATAGTATGTATGTATAGTACTTAGTATATAGTCTATGCACTTAAATGTATTTCGCTAAGAGTTCTTAAGCTGTTGAGTGCAGTGTGTGTCAGATAGAGAGAAAGAGAGAGAGAGAGCGAGAAAGATAGAGAGAAATAAGTTGAAAAAAAAAGCATTTTTAATTCGGCATATCGATTGAAAGTATTCGATTGTGCCTCAGGCAATTACTGTGACAATTCTCTAGCTGAACTTCTATATCTCGATAACAATGAATGAGCTTGGAAAAAGCACTACTGTGGTCCGTTATCGGTGGTTGTTGAGACGCCTTGAGGTTTTTCTTTGAGAGGGGGGATTATATTTTGTCAATCTGCCTGATATTTTGACTGGTGTGTAATACCGTTAAGGGGGGAGCGGGGCCTTTTGGAATTGTGTTTGTGGCATGGAAACCGTTTTGAAAGTTCTTTATGCTGCCGCTGCTGTTGTAAGATACGTAGAAAAGTGTAAAGTAGCTGCCTGGGCCTTCGGCTCGATACACGATAAACGATATTTACGATAACGATAAACGATATACGCTCGTTAGCATTGGGCTTCAGCTAGCTGTGCTGTAAATAGTCGACAGGTAGTTGTGGTTCAGAGTTTATCGTGTTCAACTTTCTCATAGGATTTTTTATTGTTTTTTGTTTTTTTTTGTTCATTTCCTTTGTAGGTAACATTTAATTATTTTATTTATCGTATAAGTATCGGAAACAATTTATATATCTATGTATATATGATGCATGCTGCTATTTCGGTATATTTACTGTGTGTGTGTGAGTGTGTCTTTCGGAGAGCTTGTGTTTGGTCCAAGTTGCTAATGCTTTAACATCTTGCTGCTCAACTATTCGTAACCGTCTATAAACAAACATTTGTCCGAACCGGAATCTTTAACGCAATGCCTGAACCCACATATAATATTAAACTTTGGTTTCTGCTCCTTGTCCACTGACATTTAAAACATTTTTGCACTTTGTTGGGTTTTGCCTGTTCGTATTTTTCGTAGTTTTTAGTTATTTTGTTTTTTTTTTTTTTGCTGAGGGGTAGCTTCTAAAGGGGAAGCGTGTTGTTCTTTAATTGACTGCCAAAATGTAGACTAATATTTAAATTGTACATCGAAAAGAATTTTTTTTGTTTTTTGTTTTTCATAGTTTTTGTCAAGTCTAGACTAATTAAATTATGCTTAAAATGGTTTCAATTTGTTTGTTTAATTTGTTTTGGTTTTTCTCTTTAAATTTTTATACATTTGTAAAACACCTAGAACTTTTGTTGTTTAGTTTACTTTTAAATACATAGTTTTAGCTTTAGCTTTAGTTTTTTTTTGTTTCTTTTTTTTGTTTTTAGTTAGTTTTGTTGGAAAGATTTGTAAATTCAAGTATTAGTCTTTATGTTATTCATTAAACAAGGGAAGTTGTGGCATTTGAAATGGGCATGAACAAAATACACATATACATATCTATATACACATGGCGAGAGCTTTCACACGCACACGCCTCACGTACGACCAAGCGCGTGCTGCAACGCATTGGCCGCCCAAGGGCTGCACCAATACATGTGCAAGCTATGTGCTGTAATAGTCGTTAGGCAACAGCTGCAAAATATTCCATGTGTTGGCTAATGTAAGCGATTTGAATAATTATTTTTCTTTTAGATCTTACTTAGTTAACTAAATACACCTAAGAGTTAGGACATTATAGTATTTATAATTGTGTCTCTTCGCACGTAGTTTCAATCGTATGCACATACGCCTACACACATATGTATATATACATATTTATATATATATATATGTATATATATAGGTTATATGTGTGTGGGCGTAACTTTAGTTAGAATCCTAGTCTAACTACAAAAAAATAGACATCGACATCGAGTAAACTTTTTGTTTTTTTGTTTTTTTTTTTTTAGATGTTGTTGTGTAGTTATTTAACAGACATATTTGTGTTAGCCCAATTGAGTTTTGGTTTAGGTTTTAGTTTTTGTTTTCAGAGTTGTTTAAGCCAATTTTTAATTTTTTTTTATTTTTTTTATTTTATTTTTTGGTTTTTGTCTTTCAACAACAACAAAAACAATAGCAACAACGACAACGATGACGACACTTAACTAACTTTAATAAAAAAAAAAAGACTATTTCAATTACATTTAACATACACATATACATACATATGATTATATATATATATTTGCATATTCTCTTAGACATTTAAAACTTTCAAATTTTTTGCACAGGCTTTCACACGTTTTTAGAGCGCAATTCTTCAAACTGCTTTCTTCTTCTTTTTTTTGCTTTCGCATATATTTCATTTTGTGGTACTTTATTCATATTTGGTTTGTTTCATATTTAACTGTGGAAAAAACAAAGTTTCAAGTTGAAAAAAAAAAAATATGTAGGACATTTCTATAGAATAGCAGTTACACTTACGGTTATTTTTACTTTATGTATGCATGTGTGTGTGTGTGTGTGTGTGTGTGTGGGTGTGTGTGTGTGTGCCAAGTACCAGCTTGGTTTTAAAAACATTTCCTTCATTTTTTAAAAATGTTTTTTATTTAAAGTTTTTAATCTTTCTACAATCCCCTGGCCATTAGCCACTGCGTGACGCAGGCGCTAAAAAGTATGCAACGCTTTTTACATGTCCTTTACATATGCACACATCCGTGTGCCTGTCCCTGTGTGTGTGTGTGTGTTGGTTTGTGTATAGTACATTTAACATAATTACATACAGCAATTTACATTGATATTTGTTTTTTTTTTATTGATTTTTATTTATGTTTTTTCTTTTTGGACTTGAATTCAACAATTTTATTTTCTTCACGTTTTTCATTTGCTTTTTCATCCTGTTCGGGATATGTTGTCATATTTTCTTTGTCAATTTCCGTTAGTTTTCTTTGTTTTCGATTGAAATGTTTATTTAGCTGCCCTTTTGAGTTGTTTCACTTGATTTTCTTATGTTTGCTTCATTGCCATCGTACCGGAAATGCACTTCTCACAGCACCAAGGCCATGCGTGCGAGTGTGTGCGTGTGTGTGTGTGTGGGCAAGAGGCATCTTTCGCTTTAAATTTGATGAATAGGAATGTGGCTGTGCGTCGATATATGGAAAAGCAAGTATTTGGCTTATGTTCTCAGAAGACCTGACTATAAATCGCTTGAAAAGGCATTCTTAAATTTCGGAGTTGAAAATATGGAGATGAATATGTGCATGACAACGTCTCTTAGAGTCAACTCAATCTCATACATGAGTGCGCAACAGATCTAAACTTCATTTGTTTAATTCTAGACACAAAATGTATTTCTCTATGATATGATGACCATGGAGGAACATATAAATGCGACTATGGAGGAAATGATGAGAGGAAAATTGTGAAAAAGAACGAAAAAGCATAAAAAATAAATAAATATAAAAATACTAATCTGTAAAACATACACATAGAATCTGTTTGTTGTCCAATTGGTTGTCCTTAGGTCTTTTGATATCCAAGATATCGACCCAAAATCAATATTTACCGATTTCAGGAAAACTGCTAGACTTATCCGAGCTTTGAAATAAGCTGAAACGGTGCATGCAATATCTTCATTCCATATACACATCTCTAGTTCTGGGCTTCTGGGATCGACCTGTCTGTATATATATGTTCCACATACTTTAAGATTGTGATAAGTCGAACAAAACATTGTTAATATAACAACAACTCGAACTACGACCCCGCCCCATTCGGCATTCAGCATGGAATTGCTGAACAAAGTTCTAGGAATGCTCGGCAATCAGTTGATATCCGTAGCTTATAATTGAGTCACAGCAAGAGGGCAACATAATTATATGATTGGCCCATGGGCTGCTGGCCGTTGCCGTTGCGCTGGCAACCTTGTGCGAGCGGCCAGCTGCTATTGGGTTTCTATTTCAAAAATTGCTGATAAACAACCATGTGGCAAATAAGCACTAGAGCCCGGGGCCAGGCACGAGCAGCAGTTACGGCTATTCGATTGTCGAGCGATTCACTGAAGTATAATTGCGTGCCACAAGCAGCGGCAGCAGCAACAGCAGCTGCAGCCAAATCGAATTTTGCCAAACGATGACTTGCAATAGCGTGGCAGCCAAAATCAGCAGCAATTGCTGGTGCTGCAACTGGAACTGCAGCGGCAACTGCAGTGGCAGTTCACTGGGGCGCGACCCAGTGCACCACAATATGCCCACATGGTGCGCCCGAAAAACCACGTACAGGCAAATGGAATTAGGCGGACACGGACGATGGTTGGCCTAATGGGTGGCATGCAACTTGTGGAATGGACGAATCGAGCTGGATATGCGAACGGACTTAGTTCGTTGCGCAGTTGCGTATGCAAAATGGAAATTTTTTGTTTTGTGCAATTGAACGCGAACGCAACCAACTGGGCCGTGGCATGCAACCTGGCCAAAATGTCCAACAGACAACGTGTGCAGCCGGGGGTGAGCATGGTCACGGCCATTTGTCGTAGAAGACTTTGCTAATCAGTTTGCCAAATGCCCAGCGGCAGCTGGACTTGTGGCATATTGCATTCAGGTGGCAAGTGAATGAAAGCCCTGAAAACAGGTAGAAAACAGTATTTAAGCGGCACACTCATATTAGATACACACAACAGACATACATATGTATATGTACATATATAAAGTGGGAAATAAAAATACGCAAGCGTTTAAATAAACATATTGTATATAATATTATTTAATATTTAATAGGTATATATTTTAAAAATAAGCATAATCAAATAATTAATTATAATTATTTTATTGTCAAAATAAATTGTGTTGTGCATGTGTGTGTGTGCATGTTTGTTTATAATTGATTTAAAATAGTTGACAGACCAAAAAAAATAAAAAAAAAACATTAAACTTGCATAAGCGTTGTTGAAATTTGTGATTTGTGTTTCGTGATTATTGATTATTGACGTGTTATCGATAAATGCTTGGTTGACAAATGATAATTGCTTAACGAGTATCGTTATATTATTATCGATATCGAAGGGCGTTAGATGGAAGGGTTGTTGCCAAACAATTATTGATCGACGATTACTGGTGTACTATCGATACTTAAAGTGTTATCGACAAAAGATTATCGACCAACTACAATCAATAAATTACGCATGCTTTTGCGATAGGCAGCTAGCAACCCGTTAACGATGATTGAATGTCGATAAATGATTATTGGTGTGTCATCAAAAGACGATAAATGATTGTTATTGTACTATCGATGGATGTCGAACGTTAGTGTAAATATGCTGCCGATAGACGATAGATGATGCATGTTATTGACCAACGATTACCGATAAACTAAACTCAATAAATTATTACTCGTGTGTGTTGTGATAGGCGATTAGTGGCATGGTAACGATAAACGATAATCGATAGCAATGGCAATGGGTGTGATTCATTTTCGTTTACGTTTCAGCTAACTATATTTGGCGTCTCCTTCTTACACATTCTCCGGCTCGGGCAACTTACGCTCACAGCAATGGCAGACAAGCGCATTGAGCCGATGGCCAATGGCCGACCACACGGTCATCGTCATCGATGATACCTCGCAACTGGAGCTGTCCTGGTGCAGTGCATCCGCCTCACTGCTGCCGTCCGCATCGTCACTATCATTGACAATTGCCTCCGCTTCGGCCGTGAGGAAAGCCGCCTGATTGCAGAGCGAATTATTTGTATTTGTGTTTGTCGTATCGGAGCTCCCCTGTTGTCAAATCTTTGGCACCGCCTCCGACGAGGAGCCACTGGCCAAGCCCAGCTCACAGCTAATGCTAGGGGGCAAAAGTCTTGGCGGCTCGATGACTACGCTACCAGCATCCCCAGCACCACCACCAGCAGCATCAACAGCACCAACTGCATACTCACTGCCGCCATCCTCGGCGCTGCCAATCCGTATGCGTACGCCGGACAGTTCGCCGATGATGCCGCTGCTGCTGTGGAGCGTATTGTTGCTGTTGTTGCTGTTGTTGTGCTCATCGTGACGCGACGATTTGCGGCTGCTGCTGTCAGCAGATGAGTAGCGTGTTGCGGCATGACGGCTACAGGGCACGTCCAAGCTGTAGGCCCGATGCCTGGCCACACCAACCGCCGTGCCTGGACCAACAGCCTGGACGCCTGGCGAGGGCAGGCTATTCGAAATGGTGCAACAGGTGGCCGCCACTTGCACTTTGTCGGCGCTGTTGTTGTCGGTGGTGTTGCTGCTGCTGTCGTTGGCCGGCGCATTGTTGTTGCCGCGTACGGCGCAAGGGCTGCTGCGTGTGCTGCCAAAGCGTTTGTTGCCCTTGTCGAAGCTGAAGGTAAAGTAGTCCGAGAATTGACGCAAACGCGACTTCCAAGAGCTGCTGCTGTTGCTGCCCCCGGGCTGCTGCTGTTGCTGTTGCTGCTGCTGCTGTTGCTGCTGCTCGTCGACAGCAGTTGCAGTTGCAGTTGCGGCGCCACCATTGCTGGCTAGCGTTTGGTTGAGCGTCGGCGATATGTTGCCATTAGTGGTAGCAGCAGCAACAGTTGCTGCTGTGGTGGTTGTTGCTGCTGTTGGAGCTGCTGTGGCTGGCAACTTATCCTTCTCCTGCTGCTGTTGCAGTTGCTGCAGCTGCTGTGCAGTGGGCAGCAACGACTGCTGCAAGAGCGGCTGCTGAAGCACTGGTGCCACTGGCGCCTGGTTGTTGCTAGTGTTCATGTTGAGGTCCTCGCTGGCACGCCCAGCGCCCCGCTGCTGCTCCAGGCTGTTGCGATTGTGGCGTCCATAAAACACATTGCTATCGGAGATGACCTGGGGCAGGCCATCGGACAGACGACGGTTATTGGTGCTGTACTGGTCGAGGCTGACGGCGCGATTGCTGCCAAATTGACAGCGATTGGCATGATAGCCATGGATGTTGCCATAGGAGTTGCGCATGCGCTGGCCACCGCCGCTGCTGCACAGTTCGCCAATCATTGAGGGACGCTTCTCACGCGACGATTTGCGCGAGGTGGAGTGCGAGGATTTGCTGCGATTGCTGCAGCCCTCTGTGTCCACTTTGAATTTGGAGGTCTTCTCGGCCACCTGCGTAAGGGGAAATGTTTGATTAGACTGAGGCTTGGCCTTGCGCCTGCTCGTTGGGCCACTTACATCCACCTCGGTGGCCGTTTCGGAGTCACCACTTTCGCTGCCCTCGGGCAGATCGTGCAGCTCGGCGGCCATGCCGCCTGGCTCATCCACAGATGTGCGCGATGCGGACTTCTGTGAGGGTACGCTGCGGCGAGACTTGACGCTGATTCCGGAGCCGGATCGTGGCATTTGGGGTGAGCTGCTACCGCCTCCACCTCCGCCGCCAGCGGCACCAGAGCCAGCAGCTGGACCTGTCGCCTGTTTGTCCATCAATAATTTATCGGCCGTACTGTTGCCCGGCGTGCTGACCATGGCCGCATTCGAATCCATGTTGCCGCTGTTGCTATCGGATGTGGCCGAGGCGTTGCTGTCTGCCACGGATTTGCGCGTCTTTGTCTGCGCATCGTTGAGTCGCCTGGGTGCGTGTTGGGTGGTCACAGAATAAGGTTTAACTAGTTCTACTCCTATGGAGATCTACCCCAGTCCCATTCTCAACTCACCTGTAATACTCCAGTGCAATGCGCACGGGTATGATAATCAGCTCTGTGAGCTCTGGCACCAGTTCGCCCAGCGCCTCGAAGAGCGGCAACAGGACGAGCCCAATGAAGCGCACCTGGGAGCCGGGCTTGCTCACCTTATCGGGATCCATGAACGGTGTCACCGGCAGCCCCTCGGACTTTTCGGCGGCGCTCTGTGCAAAGAACTCTTGGAGCAAGCGATCCAGCCAGGGCTCGGCCACGTCCATGGGCCGTGCCTCGTTCGAGATGTCCGCCACCTTGATGAGTATCATGCACAGCTGCAAAAGATTAAAAATAATACGGATATAAAGCTTACGGGCCTCCTCTCCCGCTTACCAGATTGATGTGCGCACGATTGTTGTAGTCGAAGATGGGCGTTATCTCCATAAACTGCGTAAGGATCTCGTTGTGGCGCGCCATATCGGTGGCCAGGATGCAGCGGATGATGCCCTCCCGTATGGTGCTGTAGTAGAAGGTAAAATTAAGATTACGTGGCAATAGAAATTGTTTCCCACCTACTGGCAAAGACTGCCCGGGTGGAGCTTTTACTGAATGCTCCCAAGAAAGAGAAGAGTAATTTGTTCTCTCTTCTGCTTCTGTGCCAAAGGTAAGCTACCAAGCATACTCTAACCGAATGGATTAGGAATCAACTAGGGGATACCCTGGACACAGCTCCGAGCTGCCAAGCACTTGAACTATTAAAAAATCCTGAGACCTGTGACTTTAGCTTCACGATATGCTCTAAACATCTTGTCTCAAAATCTAAATTTATTCCTCTGGGGTTTCAATTCCTATTTCTAACTTCTTATTTAATTGCATACAAGGTTCAGTTTAAACTAATTGGAGAAGAGGTTAAAGTTCAAATTTAAAAGTTTTCCAGCGTAAGCTAACAAACTCCAAGATATCGATAAAACACCTTGCCACCAAATCGATATTTATCGATATGCCAAAAAATTACTGACGCAGACAATTTAGTTCCAATTTTAAATATTTGCTTTAGTTCATAAAATTGTAAATTTGTATTTTACTACAGAAATGTTTTCAAAATCGTTATTTATCGATAGTCAAATTAAAATACGGTTGGTTCTATGTGCAAAGGAATGGTTATGCTGTATTTAAATACCAAAAAGTTTTCAGTCCAACTAATAATTTGGCCTGAAAATCGATCACTTTAATAGCCTCATTGAAGACTCGAACCGGTTTGCAGACATTAAAAACAGAGCTCTGGCAAATTGCGGGGCTTACTGAAAGCAAACATAAGTTGCCTGCAGCAGCGGCCAGCAAAGCTTTAAGCCTCCTCAACCCTCAACCACCCCGCCAAGGGCGCAATCCAAGGGGCTGGCGTCTGTTTTCGGGGCTCATTGCGTATACGCCACGTTTTGCATGTTGTTTACGGCTGTCGTTTCTTTTTAATACGCTTTTGGAGGGCATTACTGTTTTATCATGAATAGTGCAACGCATTGAATGAGTTATCTCTGAAACCATAAAAATATTTACTCTACATCCATTTACCAAACACCGCTCTCCGTCTCTCTCTTGCATGCAGTATAGATGTTGGAGAAGGCCAGATCGGACAACTGTCTCAATCAGATGTGCTAGGATTGCATGAAAATCGATTCTGTTATTTCACATACCTCGAGCGAACTTTCGAGTTTTATCTTCTCTTATTACAAATGGATGACCATAACATATATATATGGAAAAAATCGGTCGAAAAATAAGTTTTTGCATGGTGAACTTATCTATTTTTTAAGATTTATTAACCATACTCAGCAATTACGAATTTCACGTGCTCCTAACATAACTGACAAAAAGATGTAAAAGCTATAACAAGGTAATCGGACTGCTATGATTGAAGACTCCTCTAGAAAGAATCGGTCGGATAGAACGCTTCCGTCTAAGCCATATACCTAAAAGAGTATTTAATTTTCGTCTAGCCGATTTGTTTCTTTTTTTTTTTTTTTTTTCTTTGGATTTGTTGGCTCACGTGCGATTTGAGACGCGCTGCTTACAAGAAATAAAAGCGTAACTATATTTTGACATTCAAAGCGAAAATAAGAGAGCGCGAGGTTAAGAGGATAGTTGCAGACTAGGCAGCATGCGGCGCGTAAATATTAAATTGCATTTCGTTTTATTTTTATTTCAAAGAAAATGAAAAATACGCAAAAGTCGCATCAGATACAAGCAGAAAATTGAATTTTGTCGTGTCAAGTGGCATTGACGCTGCACACAGACGCAGACGCAGCCCAAGCCAGCCAACAGATCCAACGCATGGCATGGTGTTGTTAAGGTGAGTGAAAGAGGGGAGGGGGCGAGTAAGGGCAGGGTGCGTGCCACTTGAGTTACTACATTGGAAATTCAGCACCTGCCACGCTTCAACTGCAAATAGAGCGAAGCGAATTTTATGCACTCGACGCCATCGTCAAGCTGCAGATTTTGAAATATCCAGCGGCTATGTCTTGTTGTCATTTTCTAGCGATTTTCTTGTGATTTTCCAGTAATAATTATAGTGGCATTAAGAGAATGTTGTTACAACATGCTCGCAAGTGCAAAACGAGGCAATCTCTTCAATTTTATTATTTTCCATTGACATCTTTGCCATTTTTTGATATCGAATATACCCTTTGTTACAAGTGGATGCAGCTGAGGTAATTCTCTTAAATTTTTTTTTTTAAATTAACTTTGTACAGTGCCTTTTCATGTATGTGACTAAATTGGACTATTGAGCGGTAGGATGACTTGGCATATTCGTGGGCAACCATATTTTTGGTTCTCATCGGTGCAATTAGAAGCTTTACAGCTATTCCAATTCACATGCAAAATTTAATTTGTTATGCTGTGCCTTCGTTATATGGATTACAAGGACAATGTATGAATAACTGGTTTTAAATAAATAAAGTGCATTGGATTTTCATTTATAAGTCGGTCAAGGAATCGGCCCTTAATCAATATTCAGCCAGTAAATCAGCCAGCAAACTGGTCAATCACTTTGTAAGTCGGTCAAGCAATCGACAGCTAGCTATCAATAACTATTCAGTCCGTAATTTATTCAGTGAATCATCAGGCAGCTTGCAATCAGTATTCAGTAAGTAAATCAGTCGGTCAATCATTGGTCAGTTATCAATCAGTATTCAGTCGTTAATTTAGCCAGTCAATCAGCCAGCAAACTGGCCAATCACTTTGTAAGTCGGTCAAGCAATCGACAGCTAGCTATCAATAAATATTCACTCAGTAAGGCAGTTAGTCAGTCAATCATCAGTCAGCTATCAATCAATATTCAGTTAGTTAGTTACTCAGTCAATCAGTCGGCAAACTGGTCAATCACTTTGTCATTCAGTTAATTAATTGTGCGGTCGATCAGCCTGTTAATCTTTAATTTGTGAATCCATTAGACAGTCAGTCAGTCATTCAAAAATCAGCCATGCAGCCGGCACATCTGTCAATCACATAGTTAGCCTGTCAATCGGTCAATCAATATCATCAATCAGTTGATCAGCTTTTTTCGTTGAGGAGAATAATATGGCTGGTAATTGCTGAGTTTACAAGCTTCACATATCTGCAGAACAGTAAGGCAAATGGCTGCAAGGGCATTAAATCTTCGGCATGCCCAAGATATGTTTACTTTCTCGTTTGATATCGTATATAGATTGATTGATTTTCTCAAAACATCATCAAGTTTTGTGCCTGGTATCGCTGGGGGCAATCAGCGCTTCGGCGTTTCTAACCCAATCGCCAGACTTTGGCATTGCGTAAATCTCAATGTCAGAGCTTATCAGCGGCGCGACAGCTGCTTATCAGCTGCTGCTCAGCTCGGCTCAGCTTCGCTCAACTTAGGTTTGGGCAGTCAATTTGTAAACACGGGAGAGAAAGCCACGTTCCTTATGTATGGCAAACAACTGAACCAGCGGCAACTGCTGCTCCAGCTGCAGCTGCTGCTGCTGCTAGTCCTGGGCAACCGTTACATTTCGGGCCATGTTGTTGGCTGCACGACTGAGGCAGCGGCAGATGCAATGGACGTGAGCAAATCGCCGTGTGAGAATTTCCATGAGCACGCCTGCGGCAACTGGCACGCCCGCTATGGACTGCGTGCTCTGGGCGCACATGATATGCGTTCGAAGCTGCGCGCGCTGAACAAGCAGCTGCTTGTGCGGCACCTTGAGTCCAGCGGCGGGGATCAGGATCAGCTGCACACATTCTATGGCAGCTGTATGAGCGGCCGGCAGTCGCTGCACGTCTATATGGATGCAGTGCAGCAGCTGGTGCCGGACTGGCCGCTGCTCAACAATGCGACGCGCTTTGATTGGTCACGCGGCGGCGCTGCAGTGCGTCGCTTTGGCGCCCAGGGCTTGTGGCGTTTGCTGGTGCAGCCCAATTGGCAGGCGGCGGAGCAGCTCATCTTCTATCTGTTGCCGCCCAGCTTCGAGCTGTTGGGCCGCAGCGAGCAGAGCGAGTTTCTCTACCAGCGCTATCTGAAGTATCTGCTGCTCGAGCTGAGACTGCGCGTCCGACGCGCTGCCACGCTGGCCGAGCAGCTGGTGAGCTTTGAGCGGCAGCTGCGCGAACTGACGCCGCCGCCGCTGGAGGAAGCCCAGACGCTGGTGCTGCATGAGCCGCAAACGTTGCAGCAGCTGGCGTCGCAGCTGCCGCAGCTACAGCTTCTCGACTACTTCCGGCTGCTGCTGGGCGAACGCTATACGCCGCAGCTGCTGTTGGTGGCGGACACGGGCTACTTACAGCGCCTGCAACGCGTGTTGCACGCCGCCGACCCGCTCGTCCTGTCCAGCTGGTTGCTGCTGCAGCTGCCGGCGCACTTTGAGCTCCATCTGCACGAGGACACCACGTTGGCTGCGCAGCGCGAGCATTGCCTGCAGCAGTTGAATCAGTTGCTGCCACGTCAGCTGTCGCAGCTGCAGCAGCGTCTGTTGCACGGCAGCGATGCTGCGGCGTCTGCCTTTCGCAGTCGTACGCAGCGCCAACTGCAGCTGGTGTTCGAGTCGCTGAAGGCTCAGTTCGAGCGTTTGCTGAATGCCACGCCCATTTTTGAAGAGGACGCCGCTACACAAACTTTGGCGCTGCAAAAGCTGCGCGCAATGCGCCTGCTGCTGTCGCCGCCGTTGGATCAGCGAGAAGAAGGAAAGGCGCAACGTGAGCTTCAATCAACGAGTTTTAGCTACGATACGAATCTGTTGCACTTGTCGCAGGCGGAGTCGAATGCGCAGTTTCAGCTGGCGCTGGGTTGCCTGCAGTTGCCCTGCGAGTCGTCCGCAACATGGGCGGGCCACGCCCTTGGCCCACTGGATGTGAACGTGTACTACAGGCTCAAGCTAAATGCGGTTGTGCTGCCGCTGGGGCTGCTGCGTGCGCCCCTCCTGCCCAGCAGTAGCCGCAGCAGCTGCGAGGCAAATGCTGCTCGAGAGGATTCCGGGCAGACGGAGCCGGATGCGGATGCGGAATCGCAGGCCCACCTGTTGGGCGGCCTGGGCTATATGCTCGGCCACGAGCTAATCCACGGCTTCGACTATGATGGCATCAATTACGATGCAGCCGGACGTTTGGCCGGCGGCCAGTGGCCAGCGCGTGCCATCATTCGCTTCGGCCTGCGTGCCGGCTGCTATTTGGGGGCACGCTACAGCAATGCGACGTTGACCATCAATGAGAATATTGCGGACAGCGAGGGATTGCGCTTGGCCTACGAGGCGTATCGGCACCAGCAGCCGGCCAATGCCTCAATGCGTCAGTTCTTTGTGGCCTTTGCGCAAAACTGGTGTGGACAGGCGGTGGCACCATCTAGCGGTATACAGCAGCATGCCTCGCACCGGGAGCGTGTCAACAATGTGCTGGGCAACTTCCCGGAATTTGCTGAGGCTTTTGAGTGCAAGGTGGGCAGCCTGATGCATCCGCCGGACAAGTGTCGCATTTGGTAACCAGCGGCAGCGGCAGCGATAGGGCGGAGCAGGGGCTGGGGCAGCGACAGGGTCGGGGACAGGGACAAAGCTGAGATAACGTCAATGGAATGTGTTTCAAATCTGAGTAAAGCAATGAAATTGAAATTGAAATGAATGCTCTTGAGTGTACTTGATTGGTGCGGCATCTCATTACAGCGCAGTCACGACTTGTTGTGCCACAAAGTGCGGGAAACACACACACACGCATTTTTTAATCCTTAGCAACACTGGAATATGCATGAGTGACCAAATTCTTGAATATCAAATGAAGAGTCACAACTAACTAGAAGAACTCATAGAGCTGGCAAGGGGAAATGGCATATCTCACTCTTTCACTCTTTTCCAACACTGATAAACGTAGTTTTTAAGCACTTTTCAAGATTTACAGACTCATACTCAAGTAATCGATCACCTAATGATGGTTTTCTATGGTATATTAAAGGCAAAAAAGTATATTAAAGGCAAAGTTTAAACAAAATAGTTTTTAAACGGACCGCGTGGATTGCATAGAAACATGGCGTCATTCCATCAGACGGATCGGACCAATATATATTATATAGCTGCTATAGGAGTTATTGTAAGCAAAGCTATTGCCTTATTCGATAAGTGTTAATTACGCGTTCACCACATTTCTCACATATCTGCAGAGCCTGCAGGCATGTGCTTAGAGTATTTAATGCTTGGCGTGCCAAAGATACTCGCTCGTTCCTTGTTTCACTCGTTCTCATGGCTTACGTCCTTTTAGCTGAGAAGTCTTGATAAGCGCAACAGCTTTCTCAGCCACAAGTCATTTGGTGTTGGAAAACCCGCAATTGTGTCATTGTTTACAAATGACATTTAAGTGCATTTGAATGACGCACAACTCTGAAGACTGAGAAAAGCAACACGATTCGTCAAGCGTTTCTCAAGCTCATAACTTATGGCAACATGGTAATAAGAGGAACAACACCACAAGCACACACAGAGAGAGAAAGAGAAGTATATAACAGAATCTACATATATGACGCTGACTGCATGCATGTTTGTGTACGCTTAGACAAGCACAAGCAGGCAAAGAGTATCGTGTGGCAACTTCTTGGCACTCTTGGCACTCTTGGCGGGGGCTGCTTCATGGCATTTACAAGCATATTGTGCATGTGCATTTCTGGCAAGTTTTGCTATCAAAAACTCCCAAAAGCATGCAGCAGTTTATGCACGCAAACTTGGCAGCAAAACATCGTGAAGGCGCCCAACGTGCGACTCTCCTGGTGGCGCCCAACGTGTCAAAGTCGGAGTTGATGAGGGGCCACGCAGTGCGGTGTTTGTCTTCAGGGCATTCCAGCTACTCCAGCTTCGCTGCCCGTTATTGTTGATGATGATGATGATGATGATGATGATGATGATGATGATGATGATGATGATGCTGATGCTGAGGAGCAGGTTGATGATGATGGGCATGGGCATGATGTTGGAAATAATGATGGCCCCCGTCTTACCTATTTTAGCTTTCACAACGCTGCCGCCTACGTGAGCGCGCAATTTGAAGTCAAAAACATTTTCCCCCAGCTAATCCACTTAATTAATGTTTGCGGAATTTTGCAATATAAATGCGTTGCAATGAGTACAGAAACTACGCTTAATATATCTACCGCAAGAATAACACAAATTAATCACAAGCAAAGCAAGTGGGACTGCTTTTTATTGGGAGTGCCCGACTAAAAGATACTCCGCAGCCAGCGTCGAGCTGCCGTTACAGGCATTCCAACTTTCCTCTTTACACTAACAAGCTGCAGCGATTGGGCTTCTGCTTCAAAAAAAAAAGTCCGATCCTCTTTTAAATTTTTAGGTTCTAAGTAGTGGACTTTGCCTTAGTCAAGCAGTTGCATATCCAATTTGGAGTGAGCTAAGCCTAAGAAACTAGCCTAATAAAGTCGATATTTATCGATATTATTGAAATCGATATTATTCAGTTGCAAGCCTCTTGTTTTTGAAGTTTCAGGGATCATTTATGCAAACAGAGGAACATGACTTAATCGAATCAACGCGTAGACCTTAATCAGAATTTACATAATAAATTCAGGAAAAGCCTCCTGCTGCCTGTTATCTACATGTGCAATGATTTGTATGGATAAAGGGTATAGAAATAATAATAGATCCTTAGTTTGAAGGCGCGTAAAGTGAATGAAGGGAAGACAATTTAGAAAAAATGCCTTGGTAGAGTTCTAGTTTCACTTCATAGAATAAGAACAATGCGTACTGAGTTGATGTAATGGAAATTTGGATGAACTTTCCCAGAATGCAAACTCTGTACGTTTGCGAAAATATTTCAAGGGAATTTGCTGGGGATTTGTATTTCCTAGAATTTAGTGTCAACCATTGAATGCAATTTGCATTTCGAATGCGACAGGGAACTTATATGGGATTAATATTCAGTTCGACTTTATATTATGTGGCAGACCGAGAATTAAGCTCTTATGCATAAAGTAATTAGCAGAATCGATAAGGAAACATCGCGTGGGACTAAATTGTGAGATATGCATATATTTTGCGTGGGAGATGTGTGTGTGTGATTAAAACCTTAAGACAAAACGAAGTATTTCTAGGAACTTACATTCAATGTTCAATGCAATTCGGATTTCAAAAGAAACACAAACACAAGACAGAGAGAGAGAGAGAGAGAGAGAATCCTAGGCGCAGGGCATGAATCGGAGGCTATGGCGAAAATCGCGAGAATCGGGGAAAAGCTTCAAAACTGTCTCAATTGCAGTGATACTCAAACAATAACTGTGGCATTTGATTAAAGAAATTTAATATAATAATTATCAAATTTAATAATTTGATATGGATTCCTTAGGCAGCATAAGACAGTATACCACAAAGTATGGGTATTCTAGCTCTGGTCGGGAAACTAGGCGCCGACCTGGCATTGTAAATAATTAAGCTGTGTCTTTTTACACAGAAAAATACCCAAACACACACCCACACACACACACACACACACACATACACAGCGCTAACTGTGTTCTCTTACTTCATCCGTAAGTCTCATCCATGAACCCAAGGTTCATTCATATACTAAAACCCAAGGCGTATTTTTATCAATTTTAGGAAGATCCCTTTTTCGAAAGTAATAAACTCCTGCTCTGTTTATACAGTACGAGAATTGGTTGTTCCTTGCTCTTATAAGTTTTGAGATATGCTCCAAACGCCTAATCTTAAAGTCGATACTTATCGAAATAGGTCGAGGCATCGATCAACTGAAATAATCTAAATTTAAACAATCAACAGCAGAAGCTGTGTACCAAATTGCAAGTCTCTCGCCCTTATACTCTCTGAGTTCGAGAAAACAGACAGACAGACGGATTTAGTTAGATTGGGTCGGCTATTGATGCTATTTGATATTTGACATTTTTTTATATATTTATATATATATATGGATTTCTCTTTATGGATGTTGCATGCTACATGCATGCACTTGCACAACATAACAATGCCACCTTTTACTCATATTGAATAGGTTCAGGTTATGAAAGAGCTTCATATTATTTGCTTGAATTTTCTTCTATTTTCAAACCATCGTCGCAATATATTTTTGTATCAAATGACGTTTCTTGTCATGCGCTCAGCAATTGACAATCGAAAAATGTTTCAATATATTGTTTGTGGAAGCAGTTTGACTTCAATTTGTGGGCATTAGGGCTTTGTTTGTTGTTTGTGTTTTGATTCCCACTCGACTTGGGTCGTTACGAGTGAAAGAATAACCAAAGAAGGGTCCTGCGTAAAGTTCCACATTGCAATAAGCAAGGACAACCGGCGTGAGTTGCCTGCA
Organism: Drosophila littoralis; assembly: GCA_018903485.1. Classification (NCBI taxonomy): domain Eukaryota; kingdom Metazoa; phylum Arthropoda; class Insecta; order Diptera; family Drosophilidae; genus Drosophila; species Drosophila littoralis. The sequence continues at coordinate 11,643,667 of JAEIGF010000591.1, forward strand.
CCAAATCGATACGCTCGCGGACCAGGCGGCGGAGTTGCCCCACGCGGTTGCAGCTGTTGCCCCGTGTTGGGTGTTAATTAGTGCCCAAGCAAACGGGGCCGACGTTTAATGCAACATCATTTTGTACGTGCCGCGCATAAAATAGAGTCAAGCAAAGTTGGCAATTAAATGGCTAGCAGCCCGAACCGACCCGTCGCGGCCCCAGCCATCACCCTTTCTCCCGCTCCCGTCCGCATGGTGTGACCCAAATAGCGGGGCTTAAAGTGTGCTACCAATTTGCAGGTGTTACTCACTTGAATGTGTCCCGGCTAAAGTTTTTGAATATATTGCACTCGGGATGCTCCAGCAGGCGGAATGCAATCGAGCAATGATGATTCTCCAACGGCGAGATGTCATTATATCTGTAAAACAAAACGAATCAAATATGTAAATATATATATATATATAAGGATGCATATATATTTATAACAGATTCAGGGCAAGGTCTTACCTGAGCGCCAGTTCGGTGCGTGCATTGATCTGATAGATGTTGTTATACCCGGGATGATCGAGGTCATGGCAAATGCAGGACACGAGCAATATGAGGCATTCCAGATCGCCCAGACGGTTCAATAAATTCGCTTGACGTGTAATCGCGTACATCTGCATTAAATAAAGAAAATACAATACATTTATAAACTAATTATAAGGCTACACACGTACGTATGTATGTACGTACATACACATACACACACACACACACAAACACACACACACATGCATACATACAAATATACCTACATGCACACATATATATATATATACATACATACATACACACACACATACATGCATACATACAAACATACATATAACGGGTACGCACCGGCCATGCCCGTGGGAAAAAGTATCACTGAAAATTTCACCCAACAAATTTTGATCCGCATTTTTCACCGAACAAGCTTGAATTCTGCAAAAAGGGTGAAGCACGTCTCGAACCTCCAAATCTTCACCCCCATTTCCACCATTGAGGAATGAATTCACCAAAAACAGTGAGACACTCAGATGAATTTAAAAATTTCAAAAATGAGTTTAAGGCTGATCGGGTTTTCACGATTTTTTCACACTTGCGGGTGGACTTTCCCAAAACCCCATCTTAGCGAGAACCCTCTCTGCTTCCTAGCTCTTACGGATATGCGGATATACCACGATCATTGTCTATGAGATAGTAAGGGATATCTTATAGTCCTGCTGATGTCACGGTTGTTTCTCCTCGCATTTTCTTTTCTGCCTGCTATTGCTTTCAACTGCAATTCTATGGTCATTAACTGCTTACACGTAGGTGGCCTTTGGCCAATCGCCAAACATGTCGCACTGTTAACTATGGTATTCTCTCTCCCCAAGCTCTCTCTCTCTCTCTTTTTCTCTCGCCCAAACTCTCGCGCTCTCCCTTAGATTGTCTCTCAATTTGGCTAATTAAATGAAGTGTCGGAGCTGCTTGTTGCTGCCTGTTGCTGCTGTTGGGTGCTTTTCAGAATATATCTTAAATAATGGCTGAGAGAGAGAGAGAGAGAGAGCACTTTTAATGTTGGAAACCATTAAGCCAAATCGCATTTGATGCTCAAACGTGGCCAACAGCAGTAGCAGCAGCTAGCAAAAAGTATCTGGCGGATGCTGGGCATAGGGCGGTTGGTTTAAGCCAATGGCAAAGGTAAAGGTAAAGGTAAAGGTAAAGTTGAAGTTGAAGGCAACTTAATTTGTCTGCAGCAAACGGCTGCGAAACCTTTGCAATTACTAGCAGCTACTAAAGCTGGCCCCGCACCGCACCAGCTGGCCTAGCAAATGAAAATGACTTGGCCAAGTGGGGCGCGACAGAGGCACATACAGATAGAGGGACAGGGAAAATGAGTGGGGAGTGGGGAGTGGGGGAGAGACCCTTAAGGAATTTCAACAGCGTTCAATTTAAGCTTTTTGAAATACAAAAGCAGCGTTAAGTTTGCTTTGCGCTTTGCTGCGCACCAAAGTTGCACTGCGGGGCAATTGGGAAGTGGGCGTGGCTGGGGGTTTGGGGTCTGGGGTTGACGGGTGTTCGGGGCGTTCGCGGGTGTTGGGGACAGGGGCTGGAGCGCTCGTTAAAGTTGCTGCACAAGTTTGGTCGTCATCGTTGTCGCCGCTGCGTTTACTCTGGCATTAAGCGGCGTTGTGTGAATGCATAAGCTTTTGGGGTTGGCTCGATCCAAAGCGGCGAGATGGATGGGCAACGCGGGGGGCGTTTAAGGGGAGCGGAGGGGGGGGGGGGTGGACTGCTTAGTGCTATAAATTTATGCAAATGCGAATGCTGTTTGCATTTCGAATTTCGCAAGTTTATCTAAATTCATTGTCAACAAACAGACGAAGCAACGACAATGTGCAAAGCGCCAACTCGCAGCTCGCAACTGGCAGCCCCTAGCAAACCCCATGATCGCCTACAGCCTCACAATGCCCGGCAACCATTCACAACACTGGCAAAAGTTTTGCAGCGTCAACACCCCGAGGAAATCAACTTCAGCTTGCAACTGGCAACTGGCAACTGGCAAACTGGCAAACTGCACTTTGTTAATGAAAAGCTGAGATGATGCGTCGCTCATTTGGTAACAAAAAATAAAAACTAAAAAAGGGCTCACACACTTTTTATCAACGTGGCTGTATGGTTCTGTGGGCGCGGCAACTGGGCCGCTGTCAGCTGAATAGTGCAGCCAGACATTTATTGGTTTTACCCTGTAATCGTAAAATGCCTTAAAAGAGGGTATCTTCATGTTCTGCTCGGTTTCTCTAAAGCTGCCGCTTTTCATGCTTTTCATTTGCCACAGCTATGACAAGTAGTTTGAGCAACCGAACATAAACTTCTTCTACTTGGAGCACTTTATTCGATTTTGTTTTGTATAAATATCCACCCGTTTTCCACGCTTATGTGTGTAAAGTTTTCGCTGACAGCGTGCTATGATAACCAATCATAATGTTAGCCAGAACGTACAGATTTATAGTATGTAGATACAGCTGAAGGTATAAATGGGTAAACATATGTATATATAAATACATATATTTATACTCTGCAGACATTAGTAGGAGTAGGAGTAAAAGGCAGAAGGAAGCATCTCCGAGGCCATAAAGTATAATAATTATTGGTCAGGACGACGAGCTGAGTCAATCTGACTACAGGGTATTTTTTCGGTTGTGCCTTTTGATTTGTTTTTGTTGTCGTTTTGCTTTAGATTTTTTGCATTATTGCATTGTTTTTGTCGATGGCAGGAAGGCAAAAGCGAAAGCCGCTTAACGGCTGTTGTGTCCTGTCACACACACACACATACAGAGAGAGAGAGGAAATTACATGGGCTATACATACATGAGTGCCTATGCAAATGGCAAATGGCCGCCCATTGAATTGTAAAATACGCACCATCGCATATGCAGACGAGTCTAGCGGCCATTTTGCAGCTTAGAGTGCCCAAACTGACATCTGCTGCGAGGGCTGCTCAACCAGTTTTGGGCTAAAGACAGAGCCCTTCAATGAGCCTATGCTTGGATGGAGTTGGTGTTTCCCACTCATGATCCTGATCATCATATATATTACAGATTAATTGTGCTACGAATGGAGCTAAAGACTACAATTAAATAAATATTGTGTCATCTATTTTTATAACCATTGAAAATGGATGGATAAGGATTTAGTGCATATGCATGCTACAGGTAGAAGGAAGCATCTCCCAGAGTAAAAATATTTCACCTTTTTTTTAGTTTCCACTATTTCTCCCAAAATAACTATGCGCTTGGGTATATACACTCTTTCGTATGCCACATTCATGCCGTTAGAACTGCATAAAGATCGGACTATAAACACCGAAGTTAATCATGCGTGCACCTCCTATACATAGTGTGGGGTCTTTTCCCCAATGTAACGCAGAGTTTTGCATGCCTTTAAAGTTATTTCTATTATAATTTAAAAACATTTAAGAGCGGTTATCTTATGGTCTAAATTATCGATTGGTTCTGCCTATCGATAGCATCGGATGTTAAATGGATTCTATTGTTGTTATAGCTGTGCGCAGTGTTGGCAGCGTCTGATTGCATTTTTTGTTGCTGCTGTTGCAGTTGAATATAAAACGGCAGCGCCAGTGACAGCGGCAACAACAACCGCAAGAACAACAATGACGAGAATCGCTGTAGTTGTAGTTGCACGCATTGTGTTGCTTTATAAAGAGCTCAAGCCCACAAATGTTAATAGACTCGAGTGTGTTTTAGTTGTATTTACTTTAAACCATTTGCCAGAAGCCAGAAACTGCGAACTGCTTTTAACTTGTCTCTCCCTTGTGCTCTCAGAAAACAAACCACTTTGCGGGCGGACCTTGCGGCATGCCACATGTGAAACAATTGCAGTTGCCGCTCGTGCACCATTCATGCTTTCATCTCCGTTTCTCTTTCAGCTTTTCCCATTTCCGCTGTGCATTCTATAAATTTTGACTTTTTATTTGGTTGCACTTCTATTTGTCACAGCGGCACGCCCATCGGCGCCAACTTGGCTTTTGTTGTCAAGTTGAAATAATTTTTTAAAGTTTCGTTTCCTCTCCACAAAGTCAAAAGCCATATGGCATAGCTGCAACGAATAATGCTCAATAAGGAAAAAATTTAAGTGGTTAAAGCTTAAGCTTAACTTCTTCCATTAGTGTTTTTTATTTCGAAAGTCACCATGCGTTATGTTTTCCAACACCGGATTACTCTAGAGCATTGCATTGACTGGGCTTTGGGCAACACTTTTACCAAGAATGGATATATCGGCTTAATATTGTTGTGCCGCAGCTCAGGAGAGTTTTTGAACAAAAGCTGTATCCCGAACCGATAGTTATATAATAAAATATATAATATATGTACCATGGCAGTCCGATTTGATACTGCTCTTCAAGTATGGTAGAGAATTCTTATCAATAATCGATATTTTTGTATGTTATGGAAGTCCAATGTTGTTAAGACACATATAATAAAAAGCATAGTTTGGTAACAAAACTTGAGAAAAAGAAAAGACTTTTATAGCAGCTTAATTTCCTAAATCAATGTCAATACATGCATTAATTAGGCGCTTAACAACACTGTTTACATAAGCAGTTATGTTGAGTAATAAGGCAGCAATTAAATCGCTTATCAACACTACTTTCAGCTTACAAACAGTATCAGCATTCATTAAACGTTTCCCAAAACTGTTGAGGTGTTCTTATATGGTAAATACGAATAGGAATAGGTGCAATTGAGCCAAATAATTATAATACTTATTTTGTTTGCACATGCATAATTTTTTGTTCTTTTCGCTGTTGACTCAAGCTCCCATTTATTCCGACTCGATATTTATCGATAAATTCCGGCAACGATTACTTTTGTAGCTGCCCCTCTGCAATGCTATTCAGCGTTAAAGTCTTGTGCGAGCTGAGTTCTTAATTTATTTTTCGGAGCACTGTGGCCTACAACTTAAGATGCCAACTAACAGCGCATTAATATTTCATATAAATGTTGAGCAGACAAACCGCTGCCCCAAAACAACAACAACAACAACAGCAACAGCAACAACAACAAAAAGAGCATAAAATATATGTACTATATAAAGACTGCATAAAAAAGCAAGTTTCATTTGCCAAAAATGTAGGTTAAAAACTCGGTTCGCAAAATGCTTCGTTGGCACTTGAGCATCTAAGTGGGTCGCTGTCGGTGGGTTGGAAGTTTGTTGTTTTTTCTCTCTTTTTTTTGGGGGGGTTTTGAATTTCGGGTTGGTTTTTGTGTTGGTTTGTTCGTTTGCTGTGCGCCTGGACAGCAGCTGGTCGCTTGTTGGGCATAATTTGCATTCGCCAGCCGCTGATTTTCTTTTTGCATACCCTTGCGCCGAGTATTATAAGATAGTTGTGATATTAGCTAAGTGTCTTAATAGCCATAAACTATGCAATTACGCAATACAACATATATATAGATATAAGCATGTTTAATATTATAATGCTTCTGTTTATGCATCAAACCTTGCAACTGTTGTTGTTACCGAAGAAAATCTCTTGTATTACAGATAGGCTAATCAACATTATGTACGCTCTATTATATACACTCATTACTGTACGTTCTATTATATATATAATTAATACTTATCGTATTCACTTATTTAATCTTTGCTTTAGCACATAAAGTTTGCTCAAAAATACATTTATTATATATGCAAACCATCAGGTAACGTAATCAAACTCTGGCTTAAAATGTTCCCTAAAGGTTGTTAAGTGAAATTTCGTAAGCTATTATATTGATAAGCTTTCATTCCAGTTATCGGACGAAAACTTTGTAATAACTTTAGTTAACTTATCAAGTTATTTAAATGTATATTTTTTTGCTTTGTTAAAGGGGAGTTTGGTTTTGCTTGCTTTGCTGTTTTTCGTTGCCTGGCGGCTTTAATTCTCAACCAGTTAAAGCCTTGAAGGAGGTATATGAACTCGATAGTAAGATAAGCTGATGATGGAATCGGGCGAATTGAATGGAAAACGGATGACTATATCTTATATGTTTATGTGAAGACACTTCCGTCAAATATGTTTATTGAAAAGTGATTAGTATAGAATCTATCTAAATTATTATTTGGGCAGGAATATGCGTTTTAAAGATATTCTGATAACAGAAAAAAAAATGATGATTACGACTTTGACACTGTGCTTTGTGGCTAAATAAAATGTTGCCCAAGTGACAAAAGAACACAGGAAGAGTATTCAAATGTCAGCTAGCCATAGTTAGCTTTTTGTTTCCTGTTTTCAATTTTGTCTTTTTTTTTTTTTGCTTCTATTTTGTTGCTCTTGGTCCAAATGCCTGACGAGTTTGTTTTTTACTTTTTTTCGGTGAGTGGCCAGTCAGTTTGTTCATCTGTCAGTGCCAATGTCTGTCTGCCAGTTGTTGTTGTTGTTGCTGTTGTTGCTGTTGTTGTTGTTGCTGTTGCAGTTGTTGCTCGTGTTGTTGTTGCTGTTTTATTGTAGTGAGCAGTGAGCGACATTTTGCGCGTCCATTTCTTTGCCTCTTCAGTTGTTGCTATTTTTACTTGTTGTGTATGTGTTTGTTCTACCAGCCATAAATAGGCCTTTTCTTATACTCACACACACACACACACACACACACCTAGATCTACATGTGTGCGTCTTGCTGCTTTGTCTGTCTTGAGCGCCCTTTGGCGTTTCTGTTGCATACAACGTGGCGTCTATTGTTCAGCTGCAGACACACACACAGACACCAGCACAGGCACACACATAAGGAGAGGGAGAGAGTGAGAGACTGAATATATTGATTGCATGCAGCCTGGTCATCTTTTATTCTTTAAGGCTATATGTATTTACATACATAAATATATATAAATATATATACACATACATATACATATATAAATTGTCCGTATTTGGATTTTCCCTAGCTATGCCGCATTGCAAGCGTCTCTTGAACAATTTCAATTGAATTCAATTCGAGGCCCAGCTGTAGTCCTGAAAGGACACCCAAAGGACACTACAGCTTGTTGCAGGTCTGTATTCATAAAGAGTTTGGCTCAATTGCACAATTTAAGCTCAAATAAATCAACAATCAATTAAAGTACCTGTTTGAGAACGATTCAAACATGTGTGACAGACAGAAAGAAGGTTTTTAGCAGCCTTCGAAAATCTGTTTGATGCTTATCACATTAATCCATATAATAATCAAGTATAGAAATTTAAATAAAAATAGTTTACGACACTTGAATTACTTGAAACAATCTAACTTATGGGTATTTACGCTTCAGGATTCAAATAACTTGCTTGTTCTGTATATGCATTTAATATTAAAGAATGGATTCACTTGATTTGGTTAGATAATTGTCTGAGCCATTCTTGGCTTGAGTCCAAATGCTTTCAAATACATCTGAGAGACGAGTGTGCAAATGACATATGCATAGAGAGCAGACGAATTTGTATATATATTCGTACGCACATACAAAACCGAAATCAGAATTAAGATCTAAATAAAATTTACCAACACTTGTGAACCTGTCAGCGTTGTCATACATAGGCAGAAAATTGAATGCATATTGTTGAAATAATTGGAAACTTGTCGTATAGAAATAACTGCTATGTTATTTCTCCATGATTGCACTCGATTCAATGATATTTCATAATTGCTATCGATAGAGTTGATAGTTTTCACTTACCATTTGGGCGACACAGAAACAATGCCGGAAATTGTGAAATGGCACCTCATTGTAGTGCTTGTAGACCTCATAGAGCCACTCGCGCAGCGTATCGACGGGTATGCTAAACTTCTCAACGAAGCCAAGCTCGAGGAACATGGTCTGCATTAGGTGTATGACATCTGCATCGCCCCATTCATACGAATCGAAGGCCGGCAGACGTAGGGCCGCCTTCACCTCATCCGAAAAGTTGGTATCACAAATTTCCAGGAAGCGACGCTTCACCTCCTGATGCTTTGGTAGACTGCTCTTGCGATGTGGCGGGCCCAATGGCCGATTGGAGAGACCTGAGGATGAAAAAGTGTTCAAAACTCAAATTAGATAAGTATAGCATACAGCTACTTTTCGTTGCAGATACAGATACGGTTAACACGACAAAAAAAAAAAAAAACATTCGAGAGGCGGAAATCAGTCAAGTGGGTGTGTTCGCTGCTGCTGCTGTTGTTGTTGTTGCCGGCAGAGGCAATAAATAAATCAGCAAATTGAAACAGGAAATACAGCTGGGAAGTCGGACTGGTGGTAGTCATGGCAATTTGGATTATTGCAAATGAAGAGCCATAAACAAGACGCAACGACAGACAAACTGAGCTACAACCGAAAGAGAGAGCGAGAGAGAGAGATAGAGAGACACCAGCAAGTGAGCTGAAGCCAAAATGAAACCAAATCGAGGTCCAGTGAAAAGTGAAAATGAAACGGAACAGCAAACGCTAAAATGGCGGAAGTACACTGGCCGTACCAGGAGGCGGTAGGCGGGGCAGCCGGCCAGCTACAGTTTTGTAGTTTGTCTCTGTGTCTCTCGTTTTTTGTGCCATGGGCGGGAAATTAAATTTTCAATCGGCAACACGCTTCACTGACCAGATGAAACAGCAACAAAAACAAAACATCAACAGCGGCAGCTCTTACCGTGTGTGTGTGTGTGTGTGTCTTTGTGTCTTTGTGTGTATGTATGGCACTGGTGCATTCCAGGTACGACAAGTAAGCTGAGCTGTTGGTTTGTGGCCAACGGCTCCGAAAAACCAGACTGAGTTCCCCAACATGGCCAGCCATGCGTCGCCCATAGAATATCGATGACAACTGCCAAAAATGGACGTCGGAGCCGCAACACACGTTGCAACACTGGAGGCGCCACCCTGCAACCTTTGCGGTTGGTAACACTGTGCAGCTATGCAACACTGGCTCGCATTGTTAGTTAATTCACAATAGGCTTTAACAGTGTGCATATTTGTCGCAACGTTCTTCGATTCGTGGCGTTTTTTGGTCTTTAACAAATTCAAGTTTAATTTTAGGGCAATTTGTTTTCTAATTTTGAGACTCATAGTTTAGGTTAGCGCAAGCCTCTCAATTTTTTATACTTTCTTCAGATATTCAGTTGAGAAGTTCCTGTGGAAAGGAAATACAAAGATAACATTTCGACTTATTTTTTACTTTCTTATGAACACGTGCTCCAATATTAATTTAAAAAAATATCTATGTATTTTTTCGTGATGATTCTTTTAATTGAGTAACATTTAATCAAGCTATTTTGTATTTATTTTTATTTCATTACACAATTAAATCTTTACTTTATGAGCGATTTCTGCATCCAACTTGAAAATATATTTTGTAGTGCTACGTTTTTAATTTTGGCCTTCAAGTTCACTTTACGTGCAGTTAAGCCGTTAATTGGCCTGATAGCTGTTTGTTTTGCATATCAACAGGTAATTAGGGATCACGCCCTCCGTTTTGATTAGCCTCATTTATGGGAAAGCAATTGCTGTCGGTTCTCCATGTTCACTTAATTGCTATTAATATTGATTTCACATGTGTGACTTCTCAATTTCCTTTTGCGTTTGCTTGCTTTGCAGCTTTGAAGTGTGTCAGTTGCATTTGGCGCTTGATTTATTATGCATCGTCCTCCACGTTCAGTTAGTTTTGGCAGTTAAGCAAAAGCATGGCTTATAAACAGTTTTTGCCCTTCAAATGAAATTCATCAAAATTGCTTGAAACTTCTCACAGATGTGTGTGCGAGTGTGTGTGTGTGTGTGTGTGTGTGTGTAATTTATTAACCTCCAGTGTCATTTGCACAGTTTGACAAGCACATCTTGGATATGGATGGTTCTATTGTTAATTTACTGCGTGACATTTTTTGGCCCGAGGCAACTCGATCAAAATAGTTGCGAGGCTTGTGTAAATTGCAAAATTCCCTGCTTACACTACCCCACTCTCGCTTTGCCTTTCACTTTCGTTTCATTTTCACTTTGCCTTTGCTGCCCACCGCAGCCACTTGTTAACCTGCCACGCCCCATCCACTATAGCATGGGCAAATAGGCGCACACATAATCAAGAATGGAAATTTGATTAAAATTGCTGCTTTTGATGCACAAAGAAATTAAAATGCTGACAGCCAGCAAAAGCAGAAAGAGTTAAAAGAGTGTGCGTGGGTGCGTATGTGTGTGTGTGTGTGTGTGTGTGTGTGTGTGTGTGTGTGTGTGTGTGTGTGTGTGTGTGTGTGTGTGTGTGTGTGTGTGTGTGTGTGTGTGTGTGTGTGTGTGTGTGTGTGTGTGTGTATGTGTGTGTGTGTGTGTGTGTGTGTGTATGTGTGCGTGAGTGTGCGCCATCCCACCAGTGGAATTTACCTGGGCTAGCCACGCCTTGTGGTCGACGCACACATGTGGAGCTGCTGCAAGCCAAACACTTTGCGGGCTGCGTTTATAATTAATTTACTGCCACTTACAATTTTTAATTAAGCACAGTTCTCAGCGCATTTCTATTTGGCGCGCAACCGCGCACCTCTCAGCCAGTCACATGCCCCCGTCCCCGACCCCGTCCCCACACAGACACAGCCCCCCAGCCCCGTCCCTCGGCTACTTTGTGGAGTTGTGCCAACAATGTTGGGGGCCATTTGGCAGTTATGTTGCCGCTGTGAATTTCAAATGTTCGCGCATTCAAGCTACGAATGAAGTGGGTTGGGGGTTCGAACCCGCAAAAGTGTTGTAAAATCTTAATGGAACAAAAAAAAAAAAAAACAGTATCCAAATACAAATTACACTCTTGAATGAGAATAGTTACAGGAATTCTAAAAATAATAATCAAGTCTACAAATCCAAAAAGAATGTTTAGTGGTGCGAACCATAAACCCAGTTTTTGGCTTGGGCCTTGGTTGCCATATTTTGTAAATTTGCACACATCAAATATTTTACTTATTATATTAAAATAGCTGTCCCGCATTCATTACCATTAACATTCATATTAAAATTTAACACTAATGTTAAAGGAATTGCATAGGAAATAAATATTATTATTAGCAGGCCTCTTCTTAAGTTAAGTTAAGTAAGACTATATGACAACGACATGACATGATATAAGAAAATAGTCGAAGGCAAAGTACTGCAGACAATATTAACTATTGATTTTACCATGGGCATTGCCAGACAAGCCTATGATATACTAATTTGATGTACCCGAATCATAAATTTATTTGGAATATACTTAAAAGAATCATTTTGAGATAAGAACAATACTCCATAACGTGTTCAAATGGAAAAGCGTCTATGATTCCCAACAGGTTTTTGCTATGGCATTTTTGCTGGCCTGTGACGAGGCTCTGTAGAAAGGTGAATATGTAAAAAGTATTCAATATTAGGTAGAGAGATTGTAGAGTATTACAAATTTGCATTGCACTTGCATACAAAGATAAAAAGAAAAGCCGATTTCACAATTATTATGCGTGCCACCAGGCACATGACACACGCATGCTGAAAAAGTGAATGCCAGCGAATGCATTCATGAATATAACGAATACTTTATGCAGCGGCACAGCGATTCGCTGGCTACATATGCTGTGCATATGATTTTTTCTCCCTTCCTGTCGCACTTGCAACGCAGGTGAAATTGCGGCCACTCGCCCGTTTTTTCTTCTGCTTACTTTTCTTGTTTTTTTTTTTTTTTTTTGGTTGTGCGAAACGCTCAGCCCCTTTTCGCACCTTTTGCTCACCCTTTTTCGTACCTTTTTCTCACTTGGCTCGTCTCAATGTTAAATTGAATTAAACTTTTCTTCTTTTCCCTTATTTTTTTCGTTTGCGCGAACTTTTCCCCAACTCCACCCGCTGGCCGTGTGACAATTTGATCGATGAGTTTCGAATGCCCTTAACAGAACTTCACAACCATGCCCCCCTCAACAAATTTGCTCTCCTGAAAGTTCTGCTGCATTCCTCTTGTGGCAGCTGCAAAATATTAACTGTCAATTATGTTTCGTTAGGGTTGGCTCTGTGAATGTGTGCGTGTGTGTGGTCTTGGGGTTTCACATTTACATATTGCATTCACATGTGTTGCATGCATTGATGCATCATTTGTGTGTGCAGCATGCGGTATGTGGCATGAAAAATTCCAATTGCCACCCAAAATGACAGCTGTCATGTTGACAGCAACAGGCATTTCCGCGGAATGGGCTATGCGTGGTAGTGGGAGGTTGTGCGTGTGTGCGTGTGTGTGCGTGTATGTGTGTGTGGGTTGTGGAAGGGGGAAGGCGTTGTTTAGTCTTCCTTTTACACCAAAATGTCTCAATTATTTGCACTCCTTCGCGTTAATGAGGCGCAACTCAAGACACAAACGATTATAAGCAATCAAGTTAATTGAGGCAGAACGGCGATTGGCCACAGCAACAAGATATGCCACATGAGAGACGCTTTGATAAACACAAGCACACACACACACACACACACACACACACACACACACACACACACACACAATTCACAATGTTCTGCATACGCCACTTCATTTCCTTAGCCCATTTTCAATATGTTCCCCCACTTCTCATGATTTTCTCGTGTTTAACTGTTTAATCCCCATGTTCCTTTTAATTTATTTACATTTCCTCATCCTTTTACTTAATATGCTCCTCTTCTTTGTACTCATCTTTATACTAATGCTTTCTATACTCCCATCCTTTTCATTATGCTTTTCTTGGCACTCCTTTTTTCGTTCCACTTCATTTCAGTCTCCTCATTACCTTTTAGTCGGTATGCCTCACATCATTCTGAACTCATCATAATTTGTTGTATTCGGTATGATACTAATCCTTCTAATCCTTATGCTTTCTGATACCCTTACTAATTCCTTTACTCCTTCTGCCTTTCCCTACTCTCTATTCCCAACTGACACATTAATCAGTTCCTGGCTTTGGGCACCGCAGCAGCCGCTGCCCATACTGGCCACGCCCACGTGCAGTATTTGGTCAAGTGACGCCCATATTTATAGCCATAATATGATTCTATCTAGCGGCGTCTTTTACCATTCGATTAGTCGTGACTTGTTGGGGACATTTTGCTTAAACTTTAAGCAAATTCATTCGACAACATTTAGAATAATATTGAAAACACTTTTGTTTTTATATTTGCAATACCTTAGATTATGAGGCATGGAAATATCTCTCATTCACATCCAAGATGAAAATCTCAAAATCCGAAAAAAAAATTCCTAAAGCTCGTGTTAATTCAAAGATTGATTAGTTTGATTGATTGACTATGCGGTATAATTGACATTTAGTTTGAATGACCTTTTCATTTGTCTTTGGGCTAATTAGTACTTTTATTTATGCTATATTTACCTTTCTATATTTTGTTATTTATTCGATCTACATTTGTTCGGTATATTATAATTATAATGTTCTAAATGACAACAACATTGAGCTGTGCAACTGTCATTCATTTCGGAACATTGAAATTCCATTTGTAAGCATTCAACTTCGATTTTGATTTATGCAATATTTTTTTGAATAATTCGAGCTGCATTCATCTGCGTGACACAATGTAGCTATCATTCATTCAAGTTAAAACGATTTATGTAAATACGTTAAATCTGAGGAAATGGTCAGCATGGCTAACACTCACATATTCATTCTAGATAAGAATAACATTTGATAGTTAGTTAGTTATATACGAGAAATTCAATTCAATTGTCTGTCATTTATTTCAGATGACACTCACATGCAACATTCATTTACCATTTATGCAACTGTCTTTCTTATAGAAGATTGACAGGGTATTCGAAGTCGCGCAGCCAAGGGATGTTTTTCTGTCCAAGTGCGCGCTGCTAAAGATTTGTTGCTGTTTGTTGTTGTTGTTGTTGTTGTTGTGCGTGTTCTGTTTTGTTAAACATGCATATTGAATGTGTGTGTGTGTGTGCCCGAATAAGACACTCTCATACACACACAGACACACACACACACACACAGACTGATAAAAGGGCAAAGACTGTAAAAAGACGACGAATAACATTGCGTTAAATAATTAATTACAATCAATTAATTAATTAGAGAGCGCAAAGGGGGGTCATTAGGGCAAGCAGGCGGCAACAGGCCAACAACAACAACAGAGACAAAAAAAATGACATTTGTACGACGACAACAACAACAACAACAACAACAACAACAACAACATCAGCAACAACTGATATAAGCAACTTGTGTACATAATGTGGTCGTAATCAACATCAGCGCATGTTTTGTTGTCCTTTTTTTTTGGCAGCTTCTCTGCAGCTTCGTTTATTTTTTGTGTTTTTTATCCCCTGTAATTGTTGACAATGGGCAAAAGGGTATGATGTTCTCGAGCAACCGTGTGTGACAGACAGATAAAGGCATTTTCCAGCAATGACGAGCTCTCATGTGCGTCTACTTGTCCTTCTTCTTCTATTTGCACAATAATAACAGCTAGCTACACTTATCGTGATATATTCTCGCAGAGTATACATAATAACTGAAACCTGACTTATTGGAAACCTTCTCCCGTTAGCCGCAAGATTGAAGAGAAACAACTTATTCTTAAAAGTAGAGTCTTGCGTTTTTGTATGCCATATTTAAGTCCTGAAAATGTTAAACCAGAACTCTATGCACCGAAGATAAACAAGATTGCATTTCCTACACACAGTGTGGGGCAAAGTAAAGAGGAAGCACGACCGCAGCATGAACTTTGTTTTGTTAGCAACTGCAGCTTGGCGTTGAGTTTAAGGTATCTGCTAGTCGAGCACTGCCGACTTCAGCACGCTGACCTGTTTTTTTGTGATGTTCTTTCATTGGCCTTCGCTTCAAGTGTCACATACACACACACACGCACACACACACGCAGGCGCACACTCATATTTTATTGCATATTGTTAGGCGTGAAATGATGTTTTATACACTCGCATAATTAATGGCCATTTTAGCCATGAGCAAGCCTTGGCTTCGCCTCCCTCGCCTAACCTTGGCTCCAGCCTCGTTTGCCATTTGCATTGATTTATGAAACTTTTGCCAACGCCCTGACCCCCGCCTACAGGTTTTCTATTGCTGTTTTGGCATTTTGATGTGGTCAAAGGCAACCACATAGCTAATTGTTTAATTTATGGACTAGCATTGGGACTCTTTAACCGGCTGCCCACGTTCTGTTTGTAGTTAAGATTCTGGCCGGCACACTTGTTGCCAATTAGCCATTGGGCCCATGGGCCACTGGGCTCTCGGCATGCCCACATAGCAGCACTTGACCGCATTGCTGGCCCCATTTGGCCCCAAAACAATTAGCAAGAACAACCACAAAAGTCAATCTGCTGATTAAATGCTAAAATCTACGATTTTTCGATATTTAACGTTGCGTTACAATTATTTGTTTTCGAAGATATCTTGACCACATTCGGCAATCACAAACTTCACTATTCTCCTCATATATTTGCATAATCGTCTTGAATCGGACTACGATAGCAGAGGAATAATTGGTCGAAGAAAATGCTTGCCTGTGTCTACTACAAGGGTATTTAATCTTCGGCTTTCTTTCTGTTTGTTTTGAAATCTATTCAAAATTGACAAAAATTGTGCTCTTTTAAGTTTTTGCCTTTTCGCACTTTAAGCCCTCGAAGCCTTAACGAAACCCAATTCAAGTTAATAAGAAATGAATTTTATGCCTGTCTTGAGTTTTTGACATGCTTTCATTTCGAATTGATAAATATTTAAATATGTGTGCATTCATTGCTCTCATGTTAATTGCTTGCAGACAACAAATAAATGATATAAATAAATGCCAAATAAAAAATAAACAATAAGAATAAATATTGCAATCCGTGCCAAACACACGTTTGAGCTTTGTTATGAGCAACATATGATCCGCTTTGTATGTCATTTGATTTTGGAGTATTTGTTATTCCATTGTCTATGCATAAAGACATCCAAAGTATGTGTTTTCTGTTTCCGAATTTGTTGCTAATTCCATTGGCATTGCTCTGCTGAAATATTAATGCACTCGTGTGTGCGGGTAACAGCTTTTATTCTAATAAAATAATTCAAATATTTATTTGAAGGCGCGCTCAAAAGTAGGCAACACATGAGGGAAAAGCGCAAACGTTGCGCGTTGGCCGCGTGTCACAAATTAATTATTGCACAGCACGTTATGCATTGTTGTTTGTTGTTCATTGTTTGCTGTTGTTGTTGTTAACAGTTGTTATTGTTGCCGCTTGCTTTGCATTGAATGTTTTGGTCAGATGAAACTCATTTCAACAGCGGTTGCAGTCAGGGCTGTAGCTGTGGCTGGGGCTGGAAGTGGCAAGGGCAAACCACAGAAACGCTTGCGGTTAATGCAAATAAAGCAAAAGTAAAAACACTGCAGCCGTAGGTGAGGCGGGCAACGTACACGCACTAACACACACGTACACACACGCACACACACCATGTTAGTGGCAGGCAGGCAGGTGAAAAATTTGCAAATTGATGGCCAAGAGCCAGCATATAACAACAAGACCAGCACTAACAGGTAGAAAGAGACAGAGGAAATGGGACAGAGACGGAGCGACTAAGAGCCAGTAGAGAGCGAGAGAGCGTGAGAGAGAGAGAGAGAGAGAGGGCGTAGTGAAAAGGAAAGAGGAAGCGGAAGAGGTACTATGTGCAGGGCCAGGCAGCTGAGGCAAATGAAAATGAATCAACGAGGCTCCAGCGCAGCGATTGGCAATACGATGGCAGCTACTACACACATGTGTGTGTGTGTGTGAGTGTGTGCGTGTGGCTGGCGTGCGTGTGTAAACGTGTGTGTCTCTCTGCACTTAATTGAAACTTGTCTTTGGCATTTTGGGCGCCATAACACCAAGGACTCGCCGCCTGCACGTCTATCCTTGTGTCATTTCCGTCATTGGTTTGGTTTTTCTATTTTCCGTTTTCCACTTTCGATTGTGAATTGCGAGCGTTTTCAAGCAAATTGGTTTTTCTGCAACTATGCAGGCCTGGGCGCGTTCAATTCCACTCTGCATGGTTTTTCTTTCGAGTACCTTTAAATATCCTATTTTATTAAAATTTGCTTACTGTATGTCAGCTATTAATTGCAGTTTTTGGTCAAACTTTCATTTCATCAAAGTAGTTTTGGTGCAGTCCGTGCTTTAACCTGAGTTCCTATACCCTGTAATATGCATTTGAATGGCTGACCCCACAATATACTTTTGATAAACTATCTAGTCTCGATTAAGGGTCGAGCTGAGCTAACCTTGTTCGTATCTCTGTGGAATTTCGAAGACTTAACATCCCTTCCGATCCATTTAGTAGTCACAGTTCTTAAACCAGTCGCAACATTCGACAAACACATCGATAACGAACACTGCTAAAGACTGTACAAATTATAAAAAATTAAATGACATTAGGTAAAGTTACAGGGTATGTCGCCTGGTCATGTATACCTGCGTTTTCTGTGGGTCTCTTGTTATTTTATCATTTTGCCTAATTCATTTTAAATGTGAGTAATTATTTACAAGTACCCAATACACAAACCACACACACACACACACACACACACACACACACACACACACACACACACACACATATATATACACATATATATACACAAGCACAGATTTACAACTGAGGCACACACACAAAAATTAGAACATCTGAGCACCTCGGTCAGGCTCAACATGAACTCTATTATAACAGATTAAATTTACAAGCTGCACAATGGGCCAATTAAGATTTCAATGTGGCAAAAAGCCAAAATTTAAGGAGTTCTTACAATACTGTGTCAAACTTTAAAGTTTTGCAACATGAGCAAGTAACAGAGGAACAGCACGTGTCGGTATTTATTATTTGAGATATTAAGTTGACAATTTTGAGAAGCGAGAAGCAAAATAACGACTATTAAACACCCTTGAAACCAAATGGGCCGGGAGAGAAAACAGAAGACAATTAAAAGTATTCACTTATTTCACGAAATGTTTCGATTTGTCCCATCGTCCGCTGGCAGCACGTGCACACACACGCACACAAATTTGATTGATACGCGCGTAATCACGTTCTTTACTCGCCGCTGCCTCGTAGCGTGTGTGTGTGTGTGTGTGTGTGTGTGTGTGTGCGTGTGTTTTGTGTGTGTGTCTGCCATACATTTTGCGAGATTAAACGCTTTGTATTGATTAAATGAGTTTAGAGAGTTTGCAGCTGGCCAACTCTCGTTCACCTTCCCAGTCTAACCGATGCACAGGCACACTCAGGCACACGCACACACACACACACACACACACATACACATACGCACACATATTTCTGGGTTGACATTATTCGGGCAGCTGTTCTTTCGTTCGCTTCCACGCTTTCTCGTTTCCCCCTTGTCTTCCCAACAAATTAAAAGCTTTGCATAAATAAATTTTCTATGAACGTCGCTTGAGCCGTTCTCTTGCCAAAACACAACACAGCTCACACGCACACACAAGCACACACACGCACACACACACACACACACACATACGCACACACATAATTGAGTTGTGCTGCAAAAATTGTGCAACTCAATTTCGTCAATCGTTAGATGATCTAAGCTGATAGCTTAAGTTGATAAAATCTATATAGAAGAGCTATAGAACTTTAACGAACTTTAGATTGTTTTGTTGTCTTTGCTTCAAGATATATTTACACTAGACTGGTAATCCTTGCTTTTTTTCAATTTCAGTTTTTCCTTTGCTCAAGTTTCTGAAATATCGTAACCGAACATAAGCAAATGTCGCAAAAGCCCACTGCGACTTAACAAGTAGTTAAATAAAGAAAATAAATTAAAATAAACGAGTTTTTCTCTTCACAAAATATTTATATGTAATTATATTTGTACAAACTTTAACTGTAATTAATATTCGTAGCTATTGAGCGCATGCATGATTGGAAATTTCATATTTTAAAATAAAACTCTCTTGAGTTTTGATGCTGCGCAGTATTTGTTTGCTTTTGTTTCGGTTTAAGTGACGGAATTGATTGGTAGATCTTTAAATAGTAATTCGCATAAGCTGTGTTATATAAATACCTGATTTATGGCAGAAAAACCATTTCAAATATAGATAATTTTTTATTTCTTTAGTCACCATCAACTTGTAAATGAATGGAAACTCGCTTTTTGGCACATTTAAAGTAATATCGGAATTTATTTTTAAAGTTTTTGCTGTTTTGCTGCTGGTGTTGTTGTTGTTGTTGTTGTTGTTGTTGTTGTTGCTGTTGTTGTTGTGAAGGTAGTTTAAGCCCAATTTTCGACTTGGGTACGTGAAATGCAAACGCAACCAAATGGGATTAACAAGGCTCAGGTTCAGACACTGGCGAACCCTGTAGAAGGGCTGCCGGCTGTCTGGCAGTGTCCCTTTTTTTTTTTAGGTAGGTCCAGGGCCAAATTTAATGCCAAATGAAAGTATTACGAGGAAAGGGAGGGACGGGGGTAGTCTGGGGTTGGCACACTTTAATTGCTGCCAATGTCAATAAATGATTTAAAAGTGGGCGGATTTCTGACAGCTGTCAAATGCGTCAGAGGGAATAATGTAAAGAGAGTGATCAAGGGGTGCGAGGAGTGGGGCTGGGGGTCGGTGGAAACAATTGAGGATATGTGGGTATGTGTGTGTATGTGCGTTGTGTGTGTGTTGTGTCGTAGACAAAATCGCAGTCTACCCAAAAAAAAAAAAATTAAATTAACACCAAATAAATAAGTCATCAAATATGCGAGATGTGCGCGAGAAGGGTGAGGGAGGGAGGGAAGGGGGGCGTGGCAAGGCATTTGTGTGTGTGCGTGTGTGTGTGTTATCTGGCGTTGTCGTCTCTCATCAAAGTCAATTTCCTTGTTGATTTTTGCTTATTTGCGCATCTAAATGGATTTTTATCGCAATGTTTTGCAATGTCCTTCCGGCAGGAGGCATCGATATAGCAACAACCACGAGGGCATATGCCACAAATTGTGCCTGTCACACACACACACACACACACACACACACACACACACACACACACACACACACACACACACACACACACACACACACACACACACACACACACACACACACACACACACACAGCGCATTTCTTTCTCATGCTTTTTTTTTTGGCGTGCACAAATTTGCAAATTTGCGGTAATTTGTGTGTTTATACGATGCCTGCCCAGCCGAGAACGATGAAGCAGGACAAGCTACAAGCTAGGGGCGGGGTGGGGTGGACAACAAAAGGGCGTGGAAGGTAGAACGCAGCACGCTGAGCCAGTGAACTGATTCTGATTGGCAAATCCTGCATCAGCAGTTAACTGAAAGCCAAACAGTTAATGAAAACAGGACTTAGGATGCCAGCACAAGGCATCAGGCCAAGGGAATATAGCAGGGGGTTATAGGTAGATGGGGGGAGGAGGAGAGAGAAGGAGAGGAGCTGCTACAGGTTGTGTAAGGGGCTTAGCATTAAAATGCCAGCATAACAGGATATAACCAGCTACAGCTAGAGGATAACTGACAAGACAAAGCCCCGCGAGCTGCAATGCAATTAGAACCTGTTCAGCGATTCAGTCCAATGAATTTACGGTGTGTCCTGGCCACGCTCGAATTGCAGTCGACTGTGGGGCTGGGGGGGGAAGGCGGGTGGCGTGGCCAGGGATGAGGGTGGCGGGTGTGTGTGCTAGACTATGTGATATCCTGGAAACGATTAAGTTGAGTTGCGTTTAAGTTAGCTCAAGAAATATAAAAGCGAAATCGTAAACAGCAAAAAGCGAGCGAAGCAAGCGAAGGAGCTCGACAAGATAGATACTCTGTAGTCGGGTTTAAGTTAAGGTAGGATATAGTAGGCTTATGAGGAGGACTAGGAAATACTCTGGTCCCAACGTTGCGCTAAATATTCTATTCCCCTTGTACACACACACACACACACACACACATATGCACACATGCACACACGCCGTTTGCTGCGCACTTACTGCTGCAGCTGTGCTTCTTCTTCTTCCCCTAACCAAACTCTATAGGAAATGCGTTCTCAACTAACTTCGGTGTTTATTATCCGATGCTTATGAAATTTTAAGGGCATAAATGTGGCATGGAAATGTGTGTGCATACCAAGGCCCAAGATTATACAAAGAATATAGAGTTGCATATCATCGAAGGGGGAAACCAGAGCCAAAATGTTGAATATTCTGTAAAGTACAGGGTATAGACACAATTGGCTGTCACTTAGTATTTCCTTTTATGCCCTTTTATTCGATGCAAATTCATAGATACAGGCTAGATGGTAATATTGTAAATATAAAGATGGCAAAGTCAAGATAATACAATTGAAATGTGCGAGTGTGTGTGCGGGTGTGCCTGTGTGTGTGCATGTATGTGGGTGCATGTTAATGTGTGACATTTTCTGAGAACTGGCAATTTGATGGGTTAAAATGATTTGCATATATTCAGGAGTGAAAATTATTGGCAGCTTGTTGGTGTCAGCTGTATGGAAAGCGTGGGATAGGAGGGTTCCGCAGTTAAGGGGTAGGGGTACAGCTGGGAGGCATGTTGAAAGAGAGTGCGAGCGAGAGAGAGATAGACCAGTTTTAAGGGAGCGCCACGACGCTGGAGGCGTGGCATGCACAGTAAATTAAAAAAGCGTCGCATATGGAAGGTTGTGTGTGTTTAGGTGTGTGTGTGCATAGAGGTGTGTGCGTGTGTGTGTGTGTGTGTGTGTGTTTTGTATGCAAAGTGAATTGAAAGCAAATGCCACTAACAGAAGCTAAAAAGTAAAAACACAATATATACACACCTACACACGCACACACACTGAGGAAAAACAGCTGAAGGCGAAAATGCAAAATTAGTTTTTTTTTTTTTGTTGCGGTGTTGCCGCAACAGGAATTGAATTTTTCGAGATTTCTCAACGATTTTTCCCTTAACTCTTCTTGCTTCTCGTAGCATAAATAGTTACAATGGCACTGACACGCCCGCCCCGCCCCCAAATCACTTGGAAAATCCCACTATAGAACGTAAAAAAAAACACATAAAATTAACAGTTTTCTTATACTATACACACACACACACACACACACACACACACACACACATTTGTTTCTTTCTTCATTTTAGTTTGCTGGCAAAGAGCTCAGCTTAAGTTTCAGTTGGGCCATAAAGCCAAATAGGCTGGCCTGCAATGCATGACAGGCAGTTCGGCACAGTGGGCTAAGTGGGCGGGTTGCGGGGCGTGGCACAAATAGGGACAACACGTTTGGGAATCGTCGGCTGTGAAAACGTGCCAAAAGTTTATATTTTTAGAACGCTCGCTCAAAAGTGAAACTCATGATACATTTTTATGATATTAAAATTATGAATATGAAATTCGCAAAGAGCACTAGAAGAAGCTAAAGATGAAGAAGAAGTTGGAGGCCTCCGTAAAAGTTTTATTATACAGATGAAACGTTATCTAATAACAAATTGAATATAACATGCATAACACGCTCTGTCCTAGGAGAACACTTTAAAGATCAGAAGCTCACTTTAAAGTTTCTCTTATAATCAAAATCGGAATGAATTTTGCCTTTAGATAGTTAACAAAAATACTTTAATCTTAAAGCCAATCTCAAATTGAAAGTCAATAGAGCTTATCGTTAACCTATCGACGTTTAATTAAAGCCAGATTTAAGATTGCAAAAAGAATAACGTAGAAAATTGCTAGAGAAGAGAATAAGCAAAACAAATTTTCCCAAATTGCTTCAATTTTGTTGTAAGTCATATTCTCAATGCAAAAGAATACTTTCGCTTAAATCATATGCGGAAAAAATGGCTTTAATTGAGAAACCATCGACTGAATTATGAGCAAATTGATTAATCGCAGAGCCGAAACCAAAACGTGTCGTGTCGCGCCGGTCAAAGTTGGAAGCGTTTTTTGTGGCTCGTTTAAGCCGTAGCGCGCAGCTCTTGTATCCCATGAAAAAAACATTACAAAAATTGCGTGAGCCACACGAGAGGCACATAACGTATATATATGTATATAGGCGTGCAGGTGTGTAGGTGTGCGCGTGTGTGTGTGTATCGTTAGCAATTAATGCAAATGGCGCAATCGGAGCGTCCAACGCGCGTTGGCGTCGATCTTGAAAGCAGCGTTTGGGGAATTGGCTATTGAACTTTTTGCCTTGATAATTTTGCTGGTAAACATCCTGACGGGGCCCAGACAAGGACAGGCCGGAGCATCCCGTTTCCACAGCTGGCAGGTGGTGCAGGTGCGGATGGGGGAGCGGGTGCGGCCGCGGACACGGGCTCTGCCACAGCAATCCAATTTGCTTAGCAGCATCCACTTTGGGGCCGACGCTTTGGGTCCTGGACGCGACATCTGCGCGTATTTGGGACACCGCCACGGCGAGAGCTCTGCCCGGCGTATTTACTGAGTGCTTTTAATTAATATACTCAAATGATTTCATTGGCAGGCCAGAACAAAAAAAGAGAGTGCGGCGGGAGAGCTGCCGCAAAAGGTGTCAACTTCCTTTTTTGGGGCAAGGGGCCGAAAAATTTGAAAATTTGAAAGCGACAGCGGGCAACCACACACCATTCTGTACCCTGGACCGAGCATGGCTTCAAAATGTCATGTCATGGGATCTCCACATAATACCCGAGGCCACCCTCTTTGCGCAAGTCTGTGGGCGGGCTGCCCATTGCTCTGCATAGTCCCAGTTGGGAATGTCATATTTTTGTCCACTTTGTGCTTAGCTTTGTTCTCATTTGCTCTTCACAGGTTCATAATCCTTTTTGCTGTCAAACTCACACACACAGACACACGGCAGGTGGGCAACGCACACACAGACAACAACACCGACAAGAACAACAAGAGCAGCGGCAACAGCATGAGTTTTTAATTATTTACGTTTTTGCTAGGCAACCGAAAAACCAGAAGCAAATTTCGCCAATGCTTCCGATACCCTGTACAAAACAAAGTTGGCCGCTTTAGGGTATGATGTATGTAATATGCATGTGTATAACAGTCGAAGGCGAGAATCGTGTATGATGACTTGTCCTGCTAGTTGTCACACAGTATATGCTGCCAGACAGGCCCCAGAGATTGACTTTGACGTCAGTTTAGCATGAGGCTGCACAAGATATGTGTAGGAGGCTTGACACATCGCCAAGCGCGTCATGAATGCGTTAAATATCAATTCTATTCTTCGGATAAAACCCAGAATAGTTGTTTTCCTCTTGCAGTTATCACCCAAAGCGTATTCCCTTAATTAGATCATATAGCGGTTGGGAATATCTGTTTACAGGGTATGCGCCAGGCTGTCAAATCTCGCCCAGCGCATTTCTATGGCTTTAATAATGCGTATTGTGCCTGACTTTGTTTGTTGTTCCCTATTCACATTTTCATACAAATTTTGATTTTTATTTTCCTTTTCATTTGGCATTTTTACTTTCACTTTTTTGTTTGGAACCTATTTCTTCTGTAGAATTTCATTGGTAAAGCAAATTTTTTGCATGAACATGAAGTCAAAGTTTACTTGCTCTACGGCATGTGGTAGTTGGCACGTGGCGCATGTATAACAGACAGCTAAAAATACAGTTGATTAAGCGCATCTAATGAATAGCAACCGCCCATGCTCCATGCTCCATGCGCCACGCACTCTGCCCCACGGTCCACGGTCCATGGTCCATGGCCCACGCTTCATGCTCAATGCCAATGCCAATGCCAAGGGCAACGGCAACGGCAACGACAATTCAGACAGTAAAATTGCTTTTAAAACTTTTATATCAAAGTGAAAATATAAAGGTCATAAAAAGAAAAGGTGGTAAAATAAATTAAAATATTACGCAGTTGCCAGTTGTCAAACAGCAGGCAGCTTTTGTCTAGCAGCAGTCATATAAGGACTTCCAGGAACCCCAGCCCAGAGTCTATGGAATAAGCGCAGCTAGTTAATAAGCTGCAATGCAAGCCGACAAATGAAACGTAATCCATGCTGCTGTCAAAGTTAACAGCCACGTTTAAGGAGCTGTCTAATTAAATTCCACTTTCTCATGTGTTTATTGGCTGTGTTGTCTTTAAGCAGGCATTTTCAGCCACCTGTTGAATACTTTACGGACACTGAGTATGGGCAGAGTTGCCACCTTTAATGGCAGCCAATAAATTTGTAATTGACAGCTTAATATTAATTTAACAGTTTCACAAGTCGAATAGCCCAACGACAGAGCTGTTGTCAAGTTATTGACAAGGAGTTGCCTTAAATGCCGAAAGTTTAGCTCGACATTGACAAAAGGTTAACAAAAGAAGTAAACATCGGTTTGTTAATTAACAGGCACTTTGACAGCGTCAAAATTTAATGTGAATAATTCAAAAGTTTTTAAATGTTCTTCAGTTTTTATGCCCTGAACCCATTGACATTGAGTACAAATTAGTATATATATATTTTGATGCAACGGACAAAAGGAGTTACCTCTCCGACCATATGAAATATATCTTAATAATCTTCCCGTTTCTTTAGTTTAATCTTGGGTTTAGCCTTGGACTTTGGTATTTATAGCCATATTTATATTCCTAAAATGCCATTAAGATCGGACAATAAGCACCGAAGTTATACAATAGCGTATTTTCTGTAGTGTTTACAGGGTATTTTCCAGTATGGCATTGCAATTAATTTTTGTTATTTGTTCTTTTGGTATTCGATTGTTGCTTTTCAGTCTCGAACTTATTTTGTTTCACTTCATTATGAATGTGAACGTGACAATATGTCAAATATTTTATATCACACACACACGCACACACACACGCACACGTATACAGGAGCAGAAATCGTTAGTCAAATCGCGGCTCGTTTGTTTTTTTTTGCTTGCGGCTATATATGTTAGCGTGTGTGTGCGTATGTGTGTGAGTGTGTGCTTGGAAGTTGCATTAAATTGGCATAAAATAAACAACACGTATAAATTACAGCGACAACAACAATGAGTAAAACAAAATGCGGCACGAAGAAAACGAGGCGAGCGGCACGCGTCATGAGAAATGTGGCAGGTGGACAGGAGTTGCCGGCTATGGGCGTAGTGCTGTCGATTGTAGACTGTGGGCGTGGGCACGGATACGGACATGCTACCACCCACGCACACACACACATAGAGTCACACACGCACACGAATTCAACGCGCACTGACAAATATTCAAAATAATATTCAATGAGGCCTGACAGTCACAGCACGTGCCAGCAAAAACAAACAAAACAAAACGAAACAAAACATAACCTAACATAGATACTCAATTTAGATATTAAAAACAAAAATATATATAAAAGATGCACAAACAACAGGAAATGAGCTAAAATAAGTACAACCTCTGACATTACACACATTCGGCGACTCCGAGCGAGGCAACCGAATTGTAATTACGCACGTTAACAGATTCTCAGTCTGATCCACAAATAAATAAGCGATTGCTGAGTGTTTACCCTGTAGCTAAAATGGTTTTAAATGGCTCAACAACAAATATAAGGTAAATAAATTAATTTATATGCATTTACATCTTAGCATTTTATGTAGATATTCTGTAAAAGTGCTATTGAGAAAGTTATTTTTGAAACCATTTTCTGCATTGCGCTGTTCTCATAGCTTTGCTACAGGGTATCTCTTGGTTGAGCCTAGGCTAGCTTTCTAGATAATATGCTCCATTACAATCGATGTTTATTAGTGTCCCAATAGCCATACGCATAGCTGATAAGTGTGGTCATTTGCATAAGCGATGCAAAGCTATCGATAAAATGATCGTTTAGTATCGATAATCCTTATTCAAGAGAAGCGTTTACTAAGAATGTGAACTAACAGGCTCTTCTAATGGGCTCTAAATCAATCTTCCACCCACTTTCCAGCTATTATTGAAATATACGAACGTATCGCTACACAGGGCATTTTTCAGTCCGTCAACTGACTGAATGAGGACTTTGAGCAAAATAATTACAGTTGAAAGCAAATGCCTTTTGAGGCTCAGTTGTACGTTTAATGATAAATAATTTACAATATGGCAAATGTAATTCAATATGTGTTCGCCATTTGATTTTTAGAAAGGTAAAAACTAATTGGAGCCGCTGTTTGAGAATTAATTTCGAAATTAAGTATACGCACCGTGGTGCGTCTCACATGACACAGCGCGACACACGCATAGAGACACACAATGGCCGCGGGAGCGGGCCACAGGCCTGTTTAAATGTTATAGAAATGGCAAGCATTTCATGTGCTCTCAACTGTCGCTCTATCTCTGTCTTTGCCACACCCACCCGAACCTGTCGCTTTGTGCTTGGGTATCTATGCTTGCATTAAAAATGTGGCAGGTCACACGCGTCCTTCTGGAGCGAACAAAGGACTGAAGCGTGCTCCGTTTGCATGGCAGGTGTAGACTTTCACTTGCCACAGGACACCTTTTCACATAAAACACACACCCACACACACACACACACACACACACCGGCACAAAGACACACAAACACATGCACAGAGAGCGCCTTAATTGAGTGAAATGCCTGCCTCGAAAATTATAATAATTATTTTGATGAACGTTTGTTCGTTGTCTTCCACTGAAAATGCGAAACAAAATCGAAATCCGTGCCCGTCGTTTTGTAGCTCAGTTGACCGTAGATTTAATAAAGCATCCGCTAAATTAATAAAAATTATATATGTTATTTATATAAAATTGAAAGTGATACGTTCGAAAGAAAAACTATAAATGTTGTTATATTAAATTGAAAGTTTTACGTTCGAAAGAAAAATTAAATATGTTGTTATATAAAGTTAAAAGTTATACGTTCGAAAGAAAACGAGAGGGAGCTCGGCTAGAATGACATTGAACATAACAGGAAAATCAACAAGGTCGTGGGCTGCAGTTGCATCGACATTGGCATTGGCATTGACATTGATACTGTGCGCAGTGATGATATAACATTGCATGTGCGAGTTTAATAAGCTGGGGAAGTCACATTTCACGTAACTGCGAATGTAACACTAGAAGCGACAGTGGCAGTACAAGCAAAGTTAACTCTAGATGCAGCAGGAGAATAACAAGAGTTACACAAGTCCTTTAAGTGGAGAGATGACAGCGGCATCTAGCTTAAAGAGATAGCTGTCCCTGTAGCTGTGGCGGTAACATTGAATGTTGCAGTGGAAATAGTATTGAGAGTGGCTGTGGGCTAACAGAAGAAGTAACAGCACAACGTTAACAGATAAAAGTACATGTAAAGACTTAACAGTAAAGAGATAACCGTGCTCGGTAGAAATATCGTAAAAGAGAGAAGCACCTGTTGCACTGGCAGTGCAGCCATGAGTAAAGATATGCCAATATAGTATAATATACTGATAGCAGTAAAAAAATAATCAAATACATATAGTCGTTAAATAAGCTAAGGCAGCAGTAAATAATCGCAATACTGAAACGATAACATTAAAGAACACGTCAGGTCAAAGAGTAAAAGGGCACCAGTTACTGTAATAGCAGCACTAACAATGGCAGTGCCAGCAACAAAACATGTAATTGTAGCACGAGCAGTTATAGTAATAATGATACTACTTTTATCTTAAGCATTTCCATTAACAGTATGCTTAACAGATGCCAAATGAAGTCATTTTTACCGTAACAGTAGTAGTTGCACAGCACTTACTGTAATATGAATATTACCACTATCACTAATTATGCTAAATATTACTTAAAGTAACAGCAGCAGTAACTGTAATCAACAGTAGGCTGTAACCAACATGACTTACATTACTTTCAACTTCATTTTACAATAACAAATTAACAGTAAAATTAAGTTAGCATTAACAGTAACAGTAACAGTAACAGTAACAGTAGCAGTAACAGTAACAGTAACAGTAACAGTAACAGTAACAGTAACAGTAACAGTAACAGTAACAGTAACAGTAACAGTAACAGTAACAGTAACAGTAACAGTAACAGTAACAGTAACAGTAACAGTAACAGTAACAGTAACAGTAACAGTAACAGTAACAGTAACAGTAACAGTAACAGTAACAGTAACAGCAGCAGTGAAAGTCACGCGAAAGTATGAAAATAAAAACGGTGGAAGCCCCAATAATGCCAAAATGAAATGGAAATGAAAACCAGCAAAAGTTTAGCGCAAAGTATAATAATAATAATACTGGTAATAATAGGAATAATAATAATAACATCAGCAGTAGAATAAACACGTTCGCACACAACTTTGACATACATATATACATTTTTTGTTGTTGTAAAATCGAATAAAAAAAACCCTACCAGTGGCTGCCTTGCCAAATCGAAGTAGAAAAGTTTGTAAAAATAATTTACGTTAAATGCCCGCTTAACAACAGTCAAACAATGAAAAAGGCAGGGTATTTGTAGCACACACATACATGAGCACACACTTACACACACACAGGCAGTGAAGGTGTTGCGGCAACTTTTGAGCTTTGTTGCTTTTGCCAAAACTTTTTGAAAAGTCCGCTCAAAAATCGTACGAAAAGGTGTCAAAAGCGGTTAGCGAGTGGTTGTGTGCTATATATGTATATATGTACACACACACACACACACACACACACACACACACACAAGTACACCACACACTGAGAGAGCTAAGCTCATAATTTACAGGCGTTGCTGCGGCTTGCTGCGGCGCTCTTAAGTATGCAACACTTTATTGCTCATTAAAATTATTGCTAACATAAATGTATTTACGAGTATTGGCCACAACCCCATAACCTCCCTGCAGCCACAGAGCAACAACAACAACAACAATAACGGCAACAGCAACAACAACACCCGCTTCTAATGCTGCAGCTCGCGATTTATGGCCCGAAACGCAAGTCAATAACAAATTTATTAGTAGCCCAAAATTCGATTTGGAATTTCGCATCGCAAAAACCAAAACAAATCCTTTTTTGGCTGGCGCCCAATATTGCAACGAGCAGGCAACGCTGATTGAGAACAATGACATTGACAAAACGAGAGAAAGGCGGCCCAAGTGGGTTGAGTGGGAGGAGGGTTGTTGTGCAGAGAGGAGGGTTGTTCTTCGGAGGCGTCAGTTGAAAAACACTTTGATTATTTTGTGTTATGCTTGGCACAACATCATGAAATTAACATATACATAATATATACACTGTGTGTGTGAGCGTGTGTCTGTGCGTGTGTCTGCGTTTCTGTGCCTGTTAAAGCTTTTGTTGCTGCTGTTGTTTGCCAGCGCACAAATTCAGCATTTTTTATTGATTGTTTAACTTTATTAGAGGTGTGTGCGTGTGTGTGTGCCGTTGTGTGCGTGTGTGCGCGTGTGTGTGTCTATTTGTGACTGTTAGCGACACTACTGAGCGAAAGCCAGCCTGGTGGAGGGTGGATTTATGTTGATTTATGCTTGTGGTGAAAGCCAAACAGAGATGGGCATAAAAAATCAGCCTAAAAAAACTATAGCATACTTAAGAGCGCGGCCAAGTGAAGTGCCAAAATTAACACTAACTCGCAGCTTTTATCGTTTTAATGATGCAAATACACAGGAAAGTGAGTGAGAGACAGGGAATATGAGAAGGAGATGGCAGTTGAGTTCAGATATTGTCGAATGCAGAAAAAGGTTCCATAGTTTGTGCTCCAAATTTATTCTTATTCACCTCTCGCTCTCTTTCCCTCTCTCTCTTCCTTTCTGGGGAAAAACAGCAGGGTTTGAAGAAAATCTGGAAACGATTGCGTTGCGAGAAAGACTCGTTGGCAATTAAAGATTTTATTTGCTTTGCACAACAATCACAATTTCTTATAAAAAGCCCGCTTTCTCAAGTTTGTGTTAAACATTTTTCATTGATCTTTAATATGACTTTCCTTTGGCATTCAAATTTATATTTTCCTTTGCTTAAGGCCGCGAGCACAGAGAGCATTGCGCCGTCGGTTTGACTTGATTGCAACTGTTTTCTTATCAAAAGCGTTTGAAATGTGCTACCCAAACTTGAGGCTTTCAAGCTCTTAACGAGTGTTTTCTATATTTTGCTTAGTTTTATCTGCAGCTGGTTTGGCAGCAGCTCCACATTGATGATGATGTTGATGTCGAACGCGCCAACAACAACAACTTTATCAAGTTTCGCCTGTCAGTTAGACCGTAAACAATTTACCCGCTTGCCAGCTAATGTGTTCAATATGGGTACTGGCAATCGGCGTGTCTGAAACGTCAATGAATCGTGCAAGCTGTTGCAGCGCGACACAATGCCGGTCCCCGGTCCCCGTTACCCGTTTCCCGCTCCTCGGTCCCTGGCGATTGGCAATGCAGCAAGGACGGCAAATAACTGGCAAACGAATCCCCACTCAAGCCACTGGCAGCAATGCAACAATCTTGCAGCTGTTGCCAAAAACAAACTTTGCTTTTTATTTGACTGGTCTGGTCGTAACTTTGCTGCGGCAGGCAACAAAACTGAGCGCAAAACAGCTCCCTGCCTGCCAACAAAATATAAACAGAAACTGGAAAATGTCCTATAAAACGGCGTCAGTTCATGACTATGTTCTCTTACAAATTCGGGGCGTGGCAGCACATATTCAAAATATGCAACAATTTATTATTGTGTTTATTACATGGGTGTCCATATATCAAATTTTATTTAGTTAGCTTTTGGCATCCCTGAGCTATTTCGCTTCTGTGCGCAAAATTTAAAGTTTCAGCTTGGCTTCTTAAACTTCATAATACTCGTGTAAGACTCCTCTTCCTCCCTATCCTATCCACCCTCTCTCTTTCTTTCTCTCTCATTCGCTGCCTGTTGGAAGCTTGTGCTGCATGTTTTGGCTGCATAACATGCGGGTGCAACAGGCAATTAGCTACCCCGCCGCTCGACCATCAAACCCCTTCCTATGCCTTGCAAGTCTCACATGAGACATGCCTCTGTTGAGGCAGCAGCTGGCTGGCTGCTTGGCCCAGGAATTTTGATGGCATTTTATTTTTGGGCCATAAGCAACAAATTGTTAAGAAATGGCGGCAAGTAAACGGGAGTTGAGTCTGCATGGTTCAGAGTACCTTATAGCAAGGACCCTATCCAAAACTACTTCTTGGTAAGCTGCTGTGCTTATGAGCACTTCCTGAAGATAAGTTTAAGGCAGGACTTAATAGCACAGATCTATTAAGACTCCTATACAAACTGCTTGAATGGATTTCAGCATGGAATTCACCATGACACTCTGCAGCTGTAGTCTTGGCTGAGAGTCCTGTCGCGACGTAGAATCTGTCTAACAAACTTGGTATCTGATATCTGTTAGGGGGTTTGAAGGAGTGGGAGAGCTAACACGATCAAATACCTAACACGTTCTATAATGGGCCACACATCACTCCTTTTCTCAGTTACACATAGATATGGCGAACAGTTTTATAAGCAAGCATCTGCAGGTTTCAGTAACAGTCTATGAACGGCATGGACCCTTTGACATAGGTTACCAATTCCATCCAAAGTCGTTTGGATAGTTACAGGGCAGGCTTTCGCATCAGTTTGTGGCACTCAGAAACTATAAGCGGATAGATACCTAGACAAAGATGGACATATATAAGTGTTTGTTGCTGATCGGAAATTTATTTATATACTACTAGCTGGAGCTGTTCGCATACGGCAAATTTAGACAGACTTCCATGAGTTTTTCTCTGCCTGCTTTCCACTTCACACAACTGAGAGTCATTCACATGATTCATTTGTGGCTGTTGAATCAACACCCACCTGCTATTGGCGTCCTTTTGAATAGCGGCCCACACATGGATACTCATTTCTAATGAATTAAAGGGGCACTCTAGGCTTTAGTCTAGAGTCTGTTCTCTGCTCTCCTCCTTTCTCTCTCTCTCTCTCTCTCTCTCTTCTCTCTCCCTCGCACTCTTTCACCCCTTCTCATGGTGCCTTGTCAGTCATTCAAGTCATTCGTTTTGATTTGACAAACACTTTATCACTTAATGTTGTTTTGTGGCAATTTATTTTTTATTTCTCCATTTCATTTGCGCATATTTCCAAGCACTTGTCCCGTCTCTATCTCTCTCTCTCTCTCTCTGTCTCTCGCGCTCTCTTCAGCTTGGTGGCTATGTCCGTTTCTGTCGCTGTTGAGTCGAGTCTTGTTAAGTGAAACAATTGAATTGTTAACCGAACAATAAAGTATTTTATTATTATTAGATTTTTGCTTGCCGTTCACCATTTGGCCATTGCCTTTGTCGCAGCCAACGTCAGCCTGACCCTAGCCGCTACCCCTGCCCCCGCCTCAGCCGCAGCCACAGTTTGGCGTTTTAAGTGCCTTACTCTCTGCCACTCGTGCCCTCTCTTTCATTCTCGACTGGCATTTGGTTAGCGTTTGGCATTTGGCGGCTTGCGGCTGTCTTGAGTAGATTTCCGACATATTTCTTGCCTCTTATTATTTGTCATTCGTATTATGTGACCTGTTCTTTTCATTTTTGTTCCTTGCTCTTCTCCTCTTTGCATCCAGCTTTGCTGCTCTTTCATTTTTGGATTCCATCTTTTTTTTCTTGTTTTTTTTTTTTTTGTTGTTGAAATTCTTGCGGCTGCCATGTTGTAAGTATTGCCAAGCCATTTAGGCTTTTTGAATTTATGCCCATTTGGCGTTTTGTGGCTACCGTACCCCCCCCACCAACCATCCCCCCATTAATGCCACACAGCCGCGGGGCAATTTCGGTTTTGCGACCTTTGGCACATACTCTGCACAATGCGACAGACAGACAGACAGACAGGCGTGTAGGCAGTACGTGTGGCACTGTGTTTTGATTTACGACCCAATGCTGCATGGCTCACAGTGCGATGTGTTTGACCCACTTTAAGTGAACAGCCCCCAACTCCACGCCCAGCTCACTGTGCAGCTTGACTTAGTCTTTGGTTGATATTAAATTCGACACTGAAATTAACTTGACAACAGGTGCTATCGTACAGGCTTTGTCCAAATTGATAAAGAAGAGGCTCCACAAGAGCTTAGGACAGGTCTAGTCTAGGCGAAAACGATTCGAATTCTAGAATCAGCTTAACAAAAAATTATCGTTTAAAATGTATATTAACAAGGGTTGCCACTTATGCTGTGTACACTGAGTGTGGCCAGCTGCTATTTGACATTTGCAGTCGAACATTTTGACACTTTCCAACACTTCGATGCTTACCTTACATTCAGGTCTGCTGTAAAACTGAAATTTATTTTCAAAATATTTTCACTTGTCGCTTTATTACGTTAAGTAAATACGTTTTTTTGCCATAAAAGTGTATATTTTTGAACAAATCAAATAGAAAAAGAAAAATTCTTGATTGGTTTCGAGTTTCTATTTCTTATTCATTTACTAGTGGTAAATTTTAAATAAATTACCACACATTAAATTCAAATCCCAAATCGAACTAAGGTTTAAAATGTCTTGGCCTTAACATATGAGAGCCCACATACCTAAAATGTGATTAACATAAACATACAAATTTTTGAGCTCTCGCGGACATACAGACAGACGGATGAAGTTGAATATGTACAGCAAAGTTTGGAAACAGTTTCACCTGTCTCTCTCTCAATCTCTCCCTCTCACTCTCTTTTAAGTTGTCATAAAAACAGTATGCTTCTATCTGATTCAATTTTAATTACATGCAGTGTTGCTAAGCAACACTGAACAAAATCAGCCAGAGTTGCGAAAATACTTAGTATGCAGACAAAAGGCAGCTAAATTTATGACTCTACGTTCTTCAATTAACGAGAGAACGAGAACTTTTGCTGCTGTTAGCCGTATCCGCGAATGCATGGCGGCTTTTGTGGCCCTGGGCGTCTGGTGGCCTTAACTGTTAGTCGCAAAAGCTGCGTTTGGCCTGTAAATGCAGGCCAAGGCGGGATTGTGTGTGTGGAAAACAGTTAAAAACCGAGCCATAAAATTATGCAAGGCCAATAGAAGGGACGGAGCGGCAGCAAGAAGAAAACGAAGTAACGATCTCAATGATTGCTCCAACAGCTTACAAACACACACACACTTACACACACACACACCCATATGCACAAGGGGTGTGTGTAAGAGAGAGAAAGAGAGAGAGCTATTCGCTTGAGCGCGTAATCAACTTAAGAGATTAACAACTACAATAAAAATCAAAGCGGTCAAACGAATAAGAGAAATTCTGGCGAACGGGGAAAAGGGAAAAGGCAGAGAGGGCGAGGAAAAGGAGGAAGATAGAACGGGATACAGCTATGGAGATAGAGTGTGTAAATATTAGGTGTCACAAGCCACAGTAAATGGATGAAAAGGCAATCAACAGGCGCCAAAAAGCAGGCAACAAAATGCTCAGCTGCAAGGCAAATAAAAGGCGAATTAATTAAGGGTGAATTGAAAGCACATTAAAGGCGAATTGAAGACGAATTGAAGGCGAATCGAAGGCAAGCGCCGGGGAAATTTAATTGAAATGTTTAAAATGCGACACAGTGGAAAAGCGACAGCACACATACGTGCACACACGCACATGCACATGCACACGCACACGCACACAGTGCAAGGACGAAAAAGGAAGCAAAGTAAAAAAATAAAGACCATGGCAAACGGCAAACGTCTCGCGTCGATACAAAGACAACTTTTAATGCCATTCAACAAAGTTGTTGTCGTCCTCTCCGTCCGTTGTCCTTGGACACACAGACACATGCACACCGGACACATAAAAGGCGTAAAAAGGGCCAGCCGCAAGAAGCAGAGCCAGACCAAAGTAGACGAAGAGAGTGTGAGAGAGAGAGAGAAAGCGCGAGCGCATGAAATCAAGCGCAAGACACAGACACCGACCGTGTGCTGCATACAGTCAAGGCAATAATATGGGGCACACTCTGCCTAGTCACACCTAAAGCTATGCAGACTCCAGATGTAGCGCAACTTTTTGATGAGCATCACAAGTTACACGCTCGGATTGTTGTCTCTGCGGCCCGTTGTTGTTGTTATTGTTGATGTGTTATCCTTAAGCCACTTCCTTGCAAGTTTTTAATTCGTTGTGTGATTTGGTCTTGCCTGTTTTCCAGCTTGAGTATCTTTGAACAATTGTAATTATTTGTATGTAACAGTGTACAAAAATCGACATAGTCTAACAAGTCAGCGTTTTGCGTCTATCTCGAACATAGAAGAGCTAGAGAAGGTTTATCAAGAATACACCACTATAATTATACATTTAATCAATTTTGCAGTAACGCATTTTTGGGAAGCGCAGGGTCTCTACTAGTCTCCCACAAGCCGGCAACCAACTGATAATAGCCCTTCTTGTACGACCAAATATTGAACCGATTGTTGCTAACATATAATATAGTAATTCGATCTACTTTGTATATTTGAATACGCCTTAGATACGCTTTTGCTTGCAGAGGGCACTCGTAAGACTTCTTACTTTTGTAAACAAAAACAATCAGATATAGAAAGCGAATTCGCATTTGCATACACAGTGCAAGTTATGCATTCAGGGTTTAACATTTGATATTTGCCAAGAATGTTGTCAGCATTCAAAGCATGCCGCTAACAAATGACCGGTCAAGTTTGATGTGTAAATGCCTCAAATGAGCTGTAAGCGAAGGCAACAAGAGGCAAATGCGAATACGAATGCGAATGCGAATGCGAATGCGAATGCAAAATAGTAAATGGAACTACAATGAAATGTAAAAATCATTTCAAATGGCGTTCACAATTGCTAAAGGGGTCGCCCATTCGCATTTGTGCGGTTCGCTGCATTCGCTGACCTCGCCCATTCGGAACGATTTGCCTTAAGAGTTGGACTCACACAAAGGTCCGTTTCCGAAATCGTAGCTGGCAACAAGAAGTCAGCGAGTAGAGTAGCAAACCAAATACGCCATATTTTCTCAACTTTCTAAATCAAGATACGATTATATACTGTAGAATGTGGGATCAAGCGATTTGTACATGTAGCACGATTAATTGACTGTAATATATGAAATTTTCGACGGCACCCGAGCAGGGATTCAAAATGGTAATAAGCGTGTCGATAATGCTTTAAGTGTTCAACTTGCCAAAATTGATTAATAACAAATGCTTGTAAAAGTTTGTTTGTGACCAAAAACTAGACAGCAAAAATTATTGCATATTTTACGGCGCCCGAGCAGGGACCGAAATTCATTCAACGTAATGATTAAATTGCCGAATGAACGAGAAGTGTAATATGCATTTAACTGATTCAATGCATTTACTTGACAAATCCACCGAATAATGAACGCGAGCAGGGACTGAGAGCTGTACTGTGTATACTATATATGAGTGTACTCTGTAATGTATGAATGTGCTTGTTGTGGACACGGAAATAATCAACGTTTGTAATCAAATCCGATTATGAGAGACTCGAAAACTATGGATTTCGCATTGGCGACCGAGCAGGGCCTGAGAGTACAAACTGTCATTGTGAGTTGCAGCGAATTGAAAGGGTGAAGGATTATCAAAGCGCATTTACTGAATCAGCTTGGATGTGTAACAAAAAAAAAATTATCAAGGGACAATGCTCATTATTCATTGGCGCCCGTGCAGGAACTGTGAGTACATACTGTACTTTCAGCTTACATTAAATTTGAGAGATTAAGTATTATCAAAGCAGCGTAGTTACTGAATCAGCTTGGACGAGAATACAATCTGTACTTATAAGCTACATAATCGAAGTTTCGCATTTGAAATATAATTTAAGGGACCAATGATTATCGTAGCAGCAAATTCACTGCATCCGCTATTATCAGTCAGCAATAGTCGAATAAGTAAAAATATAGCTAGGTACATCGCTCATTATTCATTGGCGCCCGAACAGGGACCAAGAGTACAAGCTGTACTTGTAAGCTGCATAGAATTTAAGGGAGCAATATTATCATAGCAGCGAATTGACAGAATTAGCTTGGACGAGTCAGCAATATTTAAATAAAAAGAAATATATCTATGTACATCGTAAATTATTGATTGGCGCCTGAGCAGGGACAAAGAGTACATTCTGTACTAATAAACTATACAGTCAATGATACGTGTTGGTATAATAATATGTTAAGCTAATGAAAATGAAATTGCTACTTACATAGCCAATTCATGCGCTCCGTGTACTCAACCTTGCGCTTGAGATCCTTGACAAGGGCGCGAAAATCATCGTCATTGAAATGACATTGGATGATCGTATTGTTTAGCTGGAGAATGCTGTACTCATTGTTGCCATTGTTAGATGCCGCATCGGCCATGGCCTGCATAGCGTCCATGCGGCCGCCGTTCAGCGCATTCGAGTTGCTCTCAATGTCGGTGGCGCTGGCGCGCAGCTTGTTGCCGACGGTTGCCGTCAGGCTGACATCGCCGTCCACATTGCTGCAGGACTTGCTTAGAATGATGGTGGCGCGATTTGCAATCGAATTGGCGGCCAGCAGATGCTCGCCGGCGGCGCCGCAGCTGCCGCGATGAAAGGGTAGCTTGCCGGCTGTTGCCGCAGCCGCTGCAGCAGCAGCCGCTGTGCAATTGTTGTTCTTCAGCGTGATGCAGTGCAGCTGATTGGAGAGTGCAGCTGCGGCCTGTACCGCTGAGCAGTCGCTGGCGCGACGACGACGCGGATTATCGGCATCCAGCGAGGGCTGAAGATAGGCGCGTGCCTGGTGCTGACTAGGAACGCCGACGCCGACGCTAACGCCGGTGCTGCTGCTGCTGGTGGGCAGCACAACAGCAATATCACCGGCAACAGTTGCTGCGGCGCTGGCAGCTGTTGTTGCTGCTACATCGACCATGTTCGACATGGATGTGGACATGGTTAGGCTATGGCCGTTGCTGAAGCTGCTGCTGCTGTTGCTGTTGCTGTTGTGGCCAATGCTGCTGCTGTTGTTGTTGCGGTTGTTGATGCTGTTACTATTGTTGTTGCTGCTGCTGCTATTATTGTTGTCGTTGTTGTTGTTGTTAAGGTTGTTTAGGTTGTCAGTGCAGGCGATTCGTCTGCGTATGACAGTCAGCTTGCTGCCACACTGATCCTGATCCTCGTACAACTGCACGAGCAGCTCCTCCAGCAGCGCAATGGGCGTGGCTGCCGTTAAGAGCGATGCAGATGTGCTGCTCGATCCGCTGGCGGATGCGCTTGCTGTTGCCGTTGCGGTAGCGGTTGCCGTTGCCGTTGCTGCACCACTAGCTGTGCTGCTTGCCGAGGACTTGCGTCGCACTGTTGCTGTTGCTGTTGCTGTTGTTGCGGTTGCTGTTGTTGTTGTTGTTGTTGTTGTTGCGGTGACAATCGCCAGCTCCTCGTCCTCCTCAGCGAAATCTATTTCTAGCTCCGATTCGTATGCCTGCTGCTGCTGTAGATGCAGCTGCTCTGCCTCGTCCTGTTGCTCCGGCTCAAAGCAGCTGCTGCTGCAGCTCTGACTGCGACTCACAATTGCCGCTGTTGCTGTTGTTGTTGCTGTTGCAGTTGCAGTTGCTGCTGTGGCTGCGCC
Source organism: Drosophila littoralis (assembly GCA_018903485.1). Lineage (NCBI taxonomy): Eukaryota > Metazoa > Arthropoda > Insecta > Diptera > Drosophilidae > Drosophila > Drosophila littoralis. The sequence continues at coordinate 11,683,485 of JAEIGF010000591.1, forward strand.
AACGGCCGCCGCTGCCGCGGCCAGCAACAGCGCCCGTTCGCGTTCGCGTCCCGGAACGAATATCGAGTGCTTTAGCAATATCTCCTGCAGCTGGCGTCGTTGCCGCTGTGCACTGTACGGATTGACCAGGCGAAAGTCGCCGTAATACTTGGCCAGGCAGCGCACCCGGGATGCAATGTATCCAATTTTGCGCAGCAGCCGCACATCGGCGTTTAGGGCAGCGGCGGCGCGTTGCGTTTGTTGCAGCTGCAACTGTTGCTGCCGTTGCTGTTGCTGCTGTTGCTGTTGCTGCTGTTGTTGTCGTCGTGCGTCGCAGAACAGCGCGGCATGTCCGCAGCTACTGCTGCTGCTGTTGCTTAGGTTAGAGGATGGCAAGCGGGAGCCGTGCGCGGTGGTGCACTCAATATCTAAGTCGGCGTCGGTGTAGACGTCGTCGTCTTCGTCGTCGTCGCTGTTGTTGCTGCTGGCTGCGCTGTCGATTGCTGCGCTCGTTGCTGTTGCTGTTGCTGCTGCTGGTGTTGCTGTTGCTGCTGTTGCTGTTGCTGCTGTTGTTGCTGCTGTTGTTGCTGCTGTTATTAATGTGGTGGTGGTTGTTGTTGTTGTTGTTGCCTCGGCAGCGCCTACTTTAGCATCAGCTGTCGTTGTTATGGTTGTTGTTGTTATTATTGTCAGCGCCTCGAACGTGTCCTCGTCCCCAGTTGCTGCCGTCGCTGCTGCTGCCGTCGCTGCTGCTGCTGCTGCTGCTGCTGCCGCTGCTGCTGTTGTTGTTGCTGTTGCTGCACTGCCACGTCGACTACTGCTGCTGCAGCTGCTGTCCTGGTACATTTATAGGCAAACTTTGCGGCCGTGTTGTTGTTGTTGTAGTTGTTCCGTTTTTTGTTTTTTATTTTGTTTTGTAGCGTTTCACGCGCGTTACACTGGCGTTTTGCGCGCGTTTTCGTTGGCCTTGACGTATTTTTTGTGTATATATATTTTTTTTATACTTTTTAATGAATTTTGAGTACCGTTGCTTACATTGCCTATTTTTTTTTTGTATTTATTTATTTATTTTTTGTATTTTTATTGTTTTGGCGCCTTTTTATGCCCTTGACTGCTGCTGTTGCTTATGTTGCTGGCGTGTCCGCTGCTGAAAATTATGCAAATTGTTGCTGCTATCTACACCGCGTATCCTGTGACTTCTGCTCGAATCAATTCAGTGGAAAAGTTGCCGCCACTTCGCGCGCTGCTCATTTCCATTTGGCATGCTTTCAACCACAGTATTCACACCCACACCCACGCACACTCGCTTTGCACACCCGCCTCTCTCTCTCTCTCTCTCTCTCTCTCTCTCTCTCTGTCTCTCTCTCTCTTACTTTCTTACTCCTACTCTTCCTCTTCCTCTTTTTAGCTAGATTTGTTTTCCAGCTGCTGTTGCCGTCGTCTGTGTTGTTGTTGTTGCTGTTGTTGCCGTGTTTTACATTTTATTGTATTTTAATTTGCATTGTTTTCAACTGTCGACTGACGACTATATCTTTTTCTTCTCCCGACTCCCGACTCCCGACTCTTGAGTCTCGACTCCCGCTGCTGCTGCAGATGTCTGTTCTTCTCTTTGGCGTTAGCCAGCACTTGATTTCCGTTTCCGTTTTGAAATAATCACGAGCTCTTTGAGCTGCTGCTGCCAGTTGCTAGTTTTGTAGCTGCAATAAGAGCAAATGCATTCAAAATGGATTAGAATAGTCTTAAATATTAATCAGCTGCAGGTCTTAAATTCAATAATCATCCTTATAAATATGATCATAATTATTTTTAATTAACAAGCGCATTTGATTGCATTAGTCCTTAGACAATTCCGAATAAATCACAAATCCCTTAGTTGGAATTCCTAGTCTCGGAAATTTGATACAATTAAGTTTTCTTTTGAAACTGCGACGTGCTTGGTGCTTCGACGAATTGCCTTGAAAATAATGGTATCCCCAAGAAATGGTATTTCACAGAAAATGAAATCTTGAGAACTTTCTATTTTCTGAGAAAATTATGTGCATTTTTTTTTTTTGGGTTCTATATTACATTGTTTATTTTCTATATACAATTAAATTTTAACACCAATGAAAATCAAGGACTTTAATTGCAATTTGCAAATTTTTCTAACCCTGGGTATGAACCATCTTTTAACTGAATATATATAGACCAATGCACAGTGCGGTAAATTCCAATCATTTCAGTTTCAGTTGTATGCAAAATATGGAAGATGTAGGAAAAACTAAAACAATATCAAAGAAAACAGGCTCGAAATCGATTTTGATCGACTTTTAGCACACATCCAAATAATCCACTTTCAAATATGAAGTCTTTTGTTTGCACAGTTCTCGTTTATAAGGAAAGACTTGGTTAGATCGTCACGGTTTGATCTCCAGATTGATAAGATGAATACATGATCGCATTTTCTTTTTATGTCATTTAGAACATTTTTTTCTAAATTCTAAAAATAATTTGATATGAATGCTTTGCGAGAATATCTGAAAGTATTGCAAGTGGCTTTTAACAATTGAAAGCCTTCAGATTCAATGAATAATACGCCAAAATGCAAATCGAGCTGTCAAACCAATAAATTTGATGCTAGACAGTTATCAGATTGATGGATTGACAGGCTGATCAAATTGCCTAATCCGTAAAATGAACCAAGGAAATCAACGCATGAAATGAAGCAAATTCCGTCAGACAAATCGAGTACATTTTGAGAACGTATTTTACAACACTGTTCTTTTTTTTTTTGTTCTGTTCTGTTTTGTAGTAGTGCTGTACAACTTGTTATAGTTTGTGGTCTTCGCCGGAGCATCTATTGAAAGTTGAGCACACAAAGCGGCACACACGCTGGGCAGGTATTTTTCCATATACGAGTACATTGGACTGGCCAACAAAGACAAAGGCGCTGCCGGCCAAGGGCTCTGGAGAAACAACGGCAATTGCACAAAGGCAACGCAGGCGGTGGCAACAAGAACAAGAACAACAACAACAACAACAACAACAACAACAGCAATAAAAACTATAACAAGAACAACAACAACAACATCAAATGTCGAGGACATTCACAATGACAGCAAATGTCAAACAGTAACTTCCCCATGGCGCATGGATCCAGTCTGTTAAGTGCAACCTACAAGCACACACAGACACACACACACATGCACACACACACACATGTGCATGGTCAGCAGTCAGCTGCAGTGTGGGTGAGGGGAGTGTTGGGTTCCAGCCGCTGTCCGTCTGACCGTCCGCCCGACTGCCATCTTTGTTAGCAGCTCGTATGTCGACAAGACAAAGCGATTTGGTGCAAGAATTTGCAGTTGGCACCAAAGCAAATACATGAGTGTTTAGTGTTGCATGCTAGGGTATGCACGACTGCCAGATGCCCATTAGTAAGTAGGTCACATTTTCGGATATTTCTGTAATTGCCATAATTGCCAACAATTCCATTCAAAGAGTGTAGCTAATATTTCACTTGTTAGATACCCTGCAAGACGTGTTGTTTAGAAAAATGAACGACTCTTAGATACCCCTGTTACTGCAAGAGCTCACAATGTGCAACATTTGAATATTTCTATTGCAGGCATTTATATTATCATCTTTAGCTTATATCTTAGAAGCGTAAGCTCGACTGATAGATACCCTGTAGCTAGCGCCAAAACAATCTAAAACCACCTCTGAGGTTTTTACTTAAAGCACTTCAAAGCCATTTTCTAGCTCAAACTTAGTCTATAGATAAGCTCCCTCAACCGGTTGACTTTACTTAACCAATTGATTAAATAGAAAGTTTTTTGAATGGAAAACCAGTTTACTGATTCAAGTTAATGTCCAATCTTTGCTTTGCCTTCAATATGAGGGGATTCGAGCTATTTAATGAAGAAATGTGTCTGCTGGCATATTTAAGAGTCGACACCCTCGTTTGTGTGCTCTTGAATCAATTCATTTACTCATTCAATCAATCATTCATTAGAATCAGGCTCGTTATCACAATTCCTCAGGCACACTCAACTATCCAAGTGAAGAAATATTTGGATTGGCTTGAAATTCCGAACGCATTGCGAGCAGTCAACGTCGCATATTTTGCGGAAAACAGCTCTGATAAGAGGCAGAGGGAAGTGCCTGGTTCCAATCCCTGTGCACATTGCGCTGCCAACCCAACAATGTTGGGCACTACGCGCGGTAGGAGAGGAAAAAAAAAAATGGGCCAATCAGCAGGTGAGTGGTGGACAGGGTAGGGCAGGACAGCGGTGGCCAGACAGATGAACAGACAGATAAATAGATAAATGGATGGAAGGCTCGATGGATGGATGAAAGGTTGAAAGGACACAAAGCAGGGAGCAGAAAGCAGGCAGCAGGCAGCAGGCAGCAGGGTGTCACACACTTTGCCGTCATGTTTTGTTGTTGTTTATTTGTCGCTGGAAACTTGTTACATTTAATTATGGGCTATTTGTATAAAGCTCTTGAACAAATACGTTCCAAATAGCATACACACACACAGAGAAATAGAGAGAGAGAGAGACAGAGAGAGACAAGCAACAAAAGTGTCAATATTGAGCCGCAGGTGGCGCTGCTGTGCTGCCCGCCGCTGTCATATGGCTGACAAAACGCAAATGCAAACAGAAACCGACGAGAACGCAAATGCGGCTTCGCATCCAAAAGCACGCTAGCAACTACCCCAGCCCAGCTCCCTAGCTCTGCCTGCCACCCTGCCGCATGTCCCCATGCCTACTGCCCGCTGTCAAAAACCAGCTTATGCCCAGCTTCAACAGCCCCCTATCGCCTCCTCTGGCTCTTTCCCTTTACCCTGGCAGACCAGACAACCTCAACGAATGTGGCCAACTGTTGAATGGCAGCAATTTTGGGCGCATGCCAAATTTTTGCTGCTGCTGTCTTTGTCGTACTTTGCATTTTATTTATTATACCCTTGAACCCATTGAAAATCGGCATTATGGACTTGTGCAAGCGTATGTAACATGCAGGCAAAGCCATCTCCGGCCCCATAAATCGATAAGCATCGATATCGAAATCCTCTCATCAAATTCAGCATGTGTTAATGTTAATGTTTTTTGCAATTATTTTCAATGATGCCGATTAACTGTTTCCTCATTAAATGCGAAAAAAAGTAAAGGAAAGGTATTTTCTGTAAATTTATCTACGCACCTATGTGTGTGTGCATGTATTATTGCCTCGGTTTGCATGCATTAATGTGCCCAAAAACACATATAAATTTTCTAGTTAAATGAACTTAATGCGCATATATGTGCAGCATCAGTTGGTATAATCGATGCTTTTCTCTTAATTATACGCTGAAACCATTGCAAACTCCATTAAAAGTGGCTAGAACGGGGCTTAATGGGTCCTACCATGGCTCGAGCAGATCAGGTTTCTTTGTCTTCGCTCCGGGGTGCTTGTGTTTTTGGTAGAAGTTTCTAGTGCAGCTCCTTGGGGCTGGCCGACCAGAAGATATCCAGTACCCACCGCCGAGCTGCCGTAATAAACATGTAAGCTTTCTTACACGCACACGCGCACACACACACACACACACATACATGCTGCAAGCTGCGCCAGAGGCAGTGCTTCTTCCTCTGCTTTTTATAATACGGAAAATGCGTTGCTCATTATCTTTGGTTTTTGTTTTCCGCATTTTATGTTATTTTCAAGGCTTGAATGTGGCGTTCAAATGTGTGTAAGCCGAAAAGTTGTAGTCTTTGCCATTAAAATTGAGTTTCTTGTAGTTTAAGGGGAAACGGGGAGAGGTATCCAATACGTGCAATTTTGAAAATCTTTGTAGAAAACAGGGCATCAAAAATTTGTCGTTTCCAAGGTCGTCGAGTTTATAAAAACGAACAGACAGGCAGACATGGCCAGATAGACTCAGCTAGTAGCCTGATACATGGGGCGAATATAGATCTCAAAAAATGATAAATAGCAAATTTTGCCAGCTGCCTCTCAAGATAAACCCAAAGCCTTTTCAAAATTATCGATAATTTTTGACTGAGCAGCTCGAGGGCGTGGCGTTTAAAGTGACGGAACGCCTCACCCATTGATTGATTAAAACTACAAAGCATATGTTGGAAGCGTTAATTTCGCCTAAAGGTGACGGCTGGAGGGCGAGGGCGTGCCGGCCCTGGCAATGTGCAGGTGATTTAAATGCATCAATTGTGCAGCCTACTTTTAGGCAAAGCACCCGCATGAGCTAAACGCAACACTTTTGGCACAGCCAAACGAAAGCGACCATGGAATACTCTTTACTAAACATTATCGAAGAGTTCAGATTGAGATCGAAAGAGCAGAGAAGCATTCGGATGGCCAAACAGAACTGATAGTAAAATTTTCTCATTCAATGAGAGAGAGAGAGAGAGAGAGAGAGAGAGAAGAGATTGAGTAGGACGAAAGGAAAGAGAGAGGAAAAGAGAGATATTTAAAAGGCCAAAAATTAAATTAAATGTGGCTAAATGGTGTGAGAAGCATTTAAAGCGTTACATGGTAAGTCATTTAATTAAGCTGCCTGATTTAAGGGTATTCTTTTTTTTTTTTTTTTTTTGAATTAGAACAGAAAAAAAAAAAACTTAAATTGCGGCTGCGGCAGCGACGTCGACACACATTTTGCGGTTGATATGAATATCGATTCGGCCCGTTTAACTGTGCCAGCACATGGCTGCGAGTGTGTGCAACTGTGTGTGTGTGTGTGTGTGACTGTGTGTGTGTATGGGTGTGTGTTTATGTGTTGGTATGTAAGCTAGAACTTTGTATAAATTTATGTGCACAACAATGTTTATGTTGTTGAATAAACGAGCAGTTTTGCATATGCGGCCAGAGAAACCGTGAAACCGGCTACTGTGCGAGTGTGTGTGATAGTGTGTGTGCGAGTGTGTGTGAGTGCATGTGTGTGTGTGTGTGTGTGTGTGTGTGTGTGTGTGTGTGTGTGTGTGTGTGTGTGTGTGTGTGTGTGTGTGTGTGTGTGTGTGTGTGTGTGTGTGTGTGTGTGTGTGTGTGTGTGTGTGGGTAATGGCAGGATGCAACATGAAAATGGCGTGCGGTTGGCAACGTTTTATTTGCTGGCTGCTAATGTGTTTGTGTGTGCGTGTATGTGTAAGCTTGGACCATGCCTGGCTACGCTAATACCCTACCGACAGTTTTGTGACAAAATTCGTACAGGTTATTAATATTATTATTTTCGAAGCATCAGAATTATCAAATTCATTTAGTACTCATGCCATATAACTTATCATTATTTGAAAATACGAAATACTAGTCAAGTACAGCCTGTAAGGGTATTAAACCTTCGGCAATTCGCAGCCTGCTGTTACTTTCTAGTTTTCTTTTTCCATACTTTGCAGCTCGTGTGTGTCTGTGTAAGGGCTGCATTGTGCATTTGCTTAAAATAGAAATATGCCAGACACTCACGCACAACACGCCCGCACCCACAGCCACACCCACACACATGCACCCTGCAAAAATATTGAATTCAAGAGCGGAAATCGCTTAAGCGCCACCCCGTCGCATCCTGGCCTCAGCTATTCTTAGTCCTGGCTAACCTGCAACTAATTAAATGCATTTTTCGGCACTTTTATGGCACTTGTTAACACACAGTGCTGTGCACATGTATGACAACAGTGCTTGAGCGTTGCAACAGGATGAAGAAGAACAACAAAAACGACAACAACAACAACAGGTTTGGCTATTTTCATTCAAATGGTTGCAAAACGGTCCTGAGTGGAATTTGAATGGCGCAAAGGAGAGAACTTTAATGCATGAGCTTTGGAATTGGCTTCCAAATTGGTTTTCATTTTATTGAGGGCATCGTATATCTATAGGACTATGTGTAATTCCTTTAAATAGCCTTGAAGTACATACAATACACAAGTTATTTGTGCTTCTGTCAGCCATTTGCCCTCTCTCAATGTTATAACAATTTAGTTCTGTTTTATCAGCTTTGTTCTAAGAAAACGGGTTGTTTCCATTCGAGTAGGCCTTAATAATAATCGAAATAAATAAATTTCTTTCAAGTGTGCTAAGTTGCTTGTTGCTTGTCCGTCTGTTTATCGGCCTATGGGAACAGGTGGAAATCAAAAACTATGGGTGCTAGGGACTTCTTTTTTTCAAAAGAACCTGCCAATTTCTCAAAATCGATTAATATCGATCGTATTTATAAAATTTAAAAGCTAGAGACGTGACACTTGGTGTATAAGTTTTCGTACAGTATACAAAAATATCTCATACTCATAAAAACTTTCGCATTCCTCGCAGAATACATAATTTTTCTAAGCGTGTTGACTTGATTTCTGGCGCGTATTCAAATTCACACCATATTCGGTTCGTGGTACAGGATATCTTCTCATCGAGCACTTTCAAATGGATAAATCCAATTGTTTTCATTTACATGGAATAAATATACAAGTGTTGTAGAAGTGCCAAATGGAGTGCTTTGTTGTGTGTCTACATAAAATAATCTTTTATGAAGAGTAACGTCAGGAGTTTTAAAACTAAAGTCGCAAGCAAATAAAATGTAAGCTCGAACTTGCAAATTGCCACCATTCGCAAAAATGGGTCTAAATTTACACGTTTCTGAATGAGTATTTGAAGCGACTTTGATTTTTAACCATCTTAGCAACACTGAACACTAGTGTTGTCTGATGTTTTGACATTGCGCTAAGGCGACATACGCACAAATACACACACTACAATATTTAGACACTCAATAGAGACATTGGCGTTCAATCAAACAAAACGCAAACAAGCCCAGAGACAGAACAAAAAAAAAAAAAAAATGCTGACCGAGGCACCGAGAGGGAGAGAGCGGGAAAAAGAGCGAAAGCGCGTGGTTAAAAGCAAAGCCAACGAGCCGTATAAAATAAACAGAAACGAACGGACGACGCAAGCAGGATGTGAGCGGGAAGGCGACTGGAGGTAGGGGTAAGAGACGCGGTACCGGGTGCAGGACACGGAGATGTCAAACGGACGACGCCCGAGCGAAGTTACTTAAGCAACTGATTTTCAGATTTGTCAATCTCTGTGCGAGTGTGTGTGCGAGTGTGTGTGCGAGTGTGTGTGTGGGTTTTTAATTTCTATTTCATGTCAATAATGTGCTGCTGATGATGCTATAGCTTTAGTCAGTGTGTGTGTGTGCGCGTGTGTGTGTCTTGGGGTATTCTTCGCCTTCTGCTTTTGTTTGCCTGTGTGTGTGGGTCACCTGTCTCAGCTGGCTGCAGACGTGGCAAGGGTGCGTAGCGGAGGGTGGCATCATTCATCATTCAAGCTAGTTGTAAGTAATGTTACCCACAGGATCCTTTGCCGCTTATTAAGGTGATAAATCAAAAGTCCTGGCTGGCACCTCCAAGCTCCTGCCATGCAGCTCCTAACCGCTTCTGCTTCTTCGCCAAGCAGCGACAGGAGCGACAGACAGTGAGCGCCGGTGTAAAAGAGCGAAAAAGGCGCCGCCCCTTTTGCTTGCTTTGCATTTGTCAGACACACATTTTCCATTTTCCATTTGCCATTTTCCACCTATGGAGCGCATTAGTTTTAGTTTCTTATGTGCCTGGCAAAGGGTATTCTAATTTTGCCTCTAAAATTGTTACGTACGTAACATATACATACATATATTCACGAGCAGCAAGTGATTCAGACATGTTCAACTGTCTTACTTCTGTCTTGAATAAACTTGCCACAAATTTATCATCTTTAGCTGCAGCTCGTATAAATGTCGGATCGGAACGCTATATCCTTAGAAAACGATGCAAGTTTTTTGCATTACCTAAACGAGTTTTCATGCATACACCGTTGTATGATCAGAAATATATGCCAAGGGTATTTGATTTCCGGCTAAACGTAGATACCTTTAGCTAGTGATATTTTTTTTTCGCCTTTTTGACCACCTTCTTTTTGTTTTGTTGCCCTCATGTGGCTTCAATATGGAAAATACGGCTAGGGAGGTGTGATTTGGGGCTCTCCACGCAATGTCAAGCTTGTGGCACAATCCCTGACAATCTATAAATAAGTCGAGTAAACAAGCAAAGCCTGTAGCTGTTCCACATGGATATGAAGCTTCGCACACACACTCACACACACACACACACACACGTACACACGTGTGTGTTTTCTATCCTGTTCCAATTCCCAGGTCACAATTCGCAGTTAAGTCGTGAGCATAGCTAATTAACAACAGTGGTGGCTGCAGCTCAACACGCAATTAGCAGCAATAGTTGCGGCCTCTTTGGGCCTTATGATAACTGCTCACTGTCCACTGTCCGCTAGATGGCGCTGTCTGCAAAATAGGTGCAAGCAACTTTTTCCACGCTCTCCCTGTCCCTCACACGCTCTCTTACTTACTCGCTCTCTCTCTTTCGCTCTCTCTTTTTATCGTTTTCTCTCCATCTCTTATCTCGCTTCTGTGCGTCAAGGGAAGCGTATAGAAACTTATGCAATTTTACAAACTATAAACTAGTGTTGGGAAATGTGTTTGATAATTGCGCTAAAGTTGCGGTAAACATTAATCAAGCTACAAACTTTGTATTTTATCTGAAAATCTATAAAAAAAAAAATGTTGATGCCACCGGCAATTGGCTGAAAACATGAATTTTTCTTTTAAATTTTGTTATTACCATTTACAAAGCACTGAGACTACGTGTAATAAAGGTGAAAAGTTCTAAGCCTAATTGAAAGATTTGAGAATACAAAAGATTTGTTCGTACGATAATTAGTAATTACGGAAACTACTTGAATGAAATCTAACTGAAATATAACTTCAACAAGGAAAAGCTTACCTGGCAAATTGCAAGGCTTCAAGATTCTAAGAAGAAGGCAATTCGCATTTTAGCTTAGCATTTTAGAGTTTGCATGAAATTATGGCTATGGATTTAATTTACATAGCCAGATATACGGCCAGAGAATCCATAGATAGAATAAAAAATTGTAAAACAATATTACTCTGTGTTAACGATGAATAATTTCGTTGCATGCATAAATTTCGTTTGAATAATTACGAATAAAAATGTTTTCATGATCAAATTGCGCAGCAAATAAAAATGAGTTTTTATTCATTTTTTTTTTTTTTGTTCTATAATGCGATCGAATTGTATAAGTTTCGAATGAAATATGTAATACTCTCGGCAAAATTTAATTGCATGCACTTTTTTTGCAGCAAACAAACATGAACTTCTAATTGGACGCTTTTAAACACTGTTTTCGCCCGCCTATGCTGTACTCAAGTATTGCTGTTAAGCTCTGGCTTCCTTTCCGAGTATTTTCATTGTCGCTTTAACAAATGAAATGCATTTACAGTTCATCCAAGTAAATGGGCAACTAAATTTTCAATTAAATAAATCGAAAATTAATCAAAAAGATAAAGTGAGGGTCGTTGATGGATACTTCGGTTACATAAGCTGAGCGAAAAGGTGGCTACAAAAGGGGCTGCACAAATAAACATAAGATACAAACACACACACATGCACAGAGAAATGTGGTATGTGGTCAACGTGTCAACGTGGCAAAACAAATGATGATAGCTGCGAGTCAAATGAAATGTCCGCAAGATAAACAACAGCAACAACAAAAATATATAAAAAAAAAAAAATAAATAAATAGACAAGAGGCAAAAGAAAACGTATAAAAATAAAAATAACAGTTGACAATTTTGTTGTTTGTGTGCAAAGAAAAAATTGAGCTGCTGCCTGAAAATAAAGACAATATTTGCTAGCAGATAAGCACACATACACCCACACACACACACACACACCCACACATAAGTATACCCACACATAAGTGTCCCCACCCGAAAATAAGCAACTAACCTGAAGGTTAAACAACAAGGCACATATGTAATATCCAATATTTGTCTGCAGTAAGAGAAATATTTCGAATTTGATATGCTACTTAGTGAAATTAGTACAATTACTTTAACAAGTTTTTCAACACTGTTATTAACTGGTAATTAAGTATTACACTAATAGCGTCCCACTTCGATGAAAGTCAAAGAAGAAAAAGCTGAAATTTGATTTTGTTGCAAAGAAAAAAACTTTTCAGCTTTGACATTTACAGTACAGTGTTGCAAAACAACCAAAAGCTGCGTCAACAGCTCACTTCAATGGTCGACAAATGGCACTCCAACAAGACTTTCAACTAAACAACCAGACACAACAGTCATATATTTTAATTTAAAAGTGAAAAACATAATTTTGTTAAACAAACGGAATGGTCATTTTGTATGGTGTTGGTAAGCACATAAGTTCTTAAACGGAAGCAAAGCAGGAAGAAAAAGTTAGTTAAATACCATTAACACGCTTTCGAAACGTTTGAAAGAACAGTATTATATTGTATTTCGGAAATATAAATAGATAATTTTGTTGCGCTGCTTTTATGCCAAAATATTCATAATTACTTCGTTAGTGCATTAAAGAATGTTTGTACACGTTGAATTTGTTGCTAGGCATATGTTAATTATTATGAATAAACCAAAATTGTAAAACAGCTCTTAAATCGAAGACGCAAATATGGAAAGCTGTCTTAATTAGTTGAATTCTCTTTCACAAAGAGTATATTGTGTCTGTCTTGAAACTTGGTATATTAACTACCACAGTTTAGAGTAGAAGTAACTAAGCACTAAATGAAGACTAGCTCTAAAGATCTGCCAAACGAAATAAATAAATAAAAAGAGGTAGGAAAGTTGCCTTTGAAAAGAAATTTAGGGGATAGTTATTTGAAAGCTTTTATTGAACTACGATTGAGCATTACAATTGTTTAACCTGAGCCAGTTTAACCAGATGTTGATTTTCGACAGAAATATTAAGTATACGTCATGTTAATAAGCTTTACTCTAACTGCCTTGTAACACTTTGTGCTCATTATGTGGTGAATATTAAATTTGCACACAAACCAACGCAGTTAGAAGCTGCATATATTGCATTTTACTGGCCATGTGCAGCCATGTCCGCAATTGGGCCACTGTGCAACCGCAGTGCGCTCCTGTAGACAGCAGCTGGCGTCCTGTCGCTCAGCTAGGTCAAAATGTATTTACCAAGGACGCAGGGTCGGACGTTGTGACCACCATGCAAACATTCGGCCTAATCAAAAGTCACAAACAGTCACACGCACACACACACACGAATACAAACATACACACATACAGACACACACACATATAGACACAAACATACATACACATACAGGAAGGCAAGTGGGCAACTTCTTGGCCAAAAAGCAAGCCGAGTAAACAAAACGCAAACTATTTGTTTGACAGCCTCACTTTGTGCGTGTAAGTGTGTGTGTTATTGTGTGTGGGAGTCCAAGTGGAACCATGTGTTAGAATGTGTGTGTTTTCTGGCATTTCAGGCCCATAACCAGCTTCCATTTACAGGCCCATTCTCTGAGTGACTTTATGCCTGCTGCTCTGTCAGCCAATTTGACAGTTACCAGTTACAACATTGTTACAGTTGCATACGAAAATTCACCCACCCACTTGCCCATGCCGACATACACTCGCACTCGCACACGCACACGCAGACATACATGTAAATTTGCACAAATTGGGTATGTGGGAACGTACAACATGGATTATTGTTTGAATTCCTTTTAAATGCTGCCTGATTTCTTGTTGGGCCAATTGCAGCAACATCCCGCAAAGTGTGTTGGGAAACGCCATTTTTTGTGGTGTTTATGGTGCTCAACACATAAATGCGTTGGCGTCGACGCCTTTTAACACTTATTACAAAGAAATAAGCGGAAGAAGATCTGGGACTGGGTTTTGTGAATGCAACGCTGTGTCAGGACACTTGACAACACTTAGGCAATTGAAATGTTGAAACCGCATATGTATTCAGCATGATTCTTAATCGAAACCTTTCTGAAAAGGTAAGAGAAAGGCGCGTTTTACAACCCTGAACATCTGTTATTTGCTACCAGTTTAAGTATTGGTAGAATTGGTTGCATATCCTAGCAAATAGGTAATATAGCATTTAGCTGAATACATTTGAAACTATCTGCACATTCTAAAATATGATAGACATAACTTTTAAAACTTTTGTTGTCGTAATGAACTAAATAAGTTTTGTTTCTTTTTCTAAATCTGAAAGGTTTGTAAACATAAGGATGCTGTGGAAATTGCTAGTTAATCTTTTGATCATAGGCATTGAAGTTATGAAAACCTTTTCACAAGGCATAATAAGTATAGTATATAATTTATTATATAATTTTAGTACTTGTAAATTGGCTGCATGCTTAAGAAAAAAGCTGACAGGCAGATAGTTCGACGACATAAACAATTGAAATAGTAAGAATTTTGTTTTCTCAAGACACTAATTAATATTGAGAAATTTTACAAAGAACTTTACATTTTGTAAAGAACCGCACAGATATATGTAGAGCAAGAGATCCATCAGAAACCTTTTAAGTAAAGATATGGCATGCAGAAATAGCAGACACATGGATAATGCTTAAATCAAAACTCTGAGTTCAAGCATAAATCATGTTTTCTGCCCAATTTGTTCTGAGACAACACAGAATTCTGACCACACACAGAAACGGACACAGAACGGAAGTGCAAAAAACATTAAAAGGAAAACCCAGCACAAACACGCACAGACGCAGACGCAGGCACAGACAGTCCGTGCTGGGGCTGCTGAGTGAGACCGAGCGCCCAGGACTATGGATTTCATGTCCATGCAGTTGACAGTTAATGGTCTAATGAAATGTCGTTGAGTTATCGCAGCTGCTTACCTGCTTCATCCAAGTCACTCACAATGCCTCTCCGGGCCATACAATTAATGGCCGTACCAGAGAGTCTGTGAGTGTGTGTGAGTGTGTGTGTGTGTGTGGCAGTTGCCGCACATGTCATGCATATTGCAGGAGCAGCGCCAGACGAACTGACAGCACCCAGCTGCAGTGCGAGCTAGCAGGAAGGCACAGACATAGATAGAGATACAAGACACAAATATAGATACATATACATATATTCTATATATTTATATATATATGTATATATATATCCATTAGTGTCGCAGATAGTCATCCAAAGTTGATATCACAATTGTGCGGGTCGCCAGTGTTAAAGCAACTTTTGCTGGCGCGGAAATCACAGACAATCGACGACTGGCCCATTGGCGGGGGCAACACAGGAAGGGGTGGAATGAAGGGGGGTCGGAAGGGGACTAACAAGGTGGTTTAGAAAGCATTCAGTCAAGCGGAAACGCGTGGCGATTTAAATAACCTTTCAGCTGCGTTGAGTGATGGATAATATTACAGGACTTAAGTTGAAAATTTACAAATCCAGCAGCAAAGTCAAAGCTTAACTCAAGTGCGAGTTGATGGGCTTTAAGTGGCGGGCCAGCAATTAGTGCCACGGCATTACAGGCATAATTTTGATGAAGAAATAAAACTCAGCCACAATTTTCCACAATTTCTGTTATAGTTACGCATAGCAGGGCGCCAGAAGTGGGTTCTGAAAATACAACTCTTGAGTATGCGGCAAAGATCAAGTTTCAACTGAACAAAGCTTACGATTTCAAGATTTTGGCAAATTAAGCTCGACTAATAGGATTAAATAAAATAAAATATTCAAATTTTGCACAAATTTAACAAAGTAAAAGCTTTTACAAGTACAGTGCGGTTTATAACAAGTGTGTGCACTGTTTAAAAGCGCAACAGTTACTAATAACATAGCTATAACAGAACGATAACAGAGTGCTATATAAACAATTAACAGTCTAATAACTTAACTAAATTGCTACGAGAAGCTTTTAGAATTGAAGTGCTGTTCATAAAATGTGTGTGCCATGTTAAGTAGAGCAACATTGACTAATAACAGAGCGTTAACATAATGATAACAGAGGTTAAATAAACAATTAACAGTCGAAAAGTTTAACTGATACGTTATGAGAAGCAATTACTGCTCGATTGCAACTAATAACATTTGCTACCGTAAGCGACATGATTTATAAATATTCTAAGATACATAAGATTGTCTTATTTAATTTCATTATTTTCCAGTAACTATTGTTAATTATCAAAAAGCTGTAAACGATAAGTGTTAAGAGCGACAGACTTACATTTGTTCTGTTATAAACTGTCACTGAAATATTTATTTCATTTGCCATGTACAGAGGGAGACCCGCTACACTTGACATATTCAATTAAAAATTGCATTTCCTTGCCACATTTTAATGCAAATATTATATTCATTATTTAGCAGGGCAAACAATAAAAAAATATATATATATATGTATGAATGTTTAAAAAACTGAAGAGGAGAAAAAACAAGGCAAAGGCAAAGGCAATGCAAATAAATCAGTTTGGCTGCCATTTGCAGACCGAAATATTTTAAATAAGAGAACAGAAATGGGAAACGTTTATCGTGTGCGCCCCGTCAGATATATTTCCGATATATAAATACATAAAATAAAAGCCAATTAAATATTGCGCTGAGGCGACTTTGACAGCTCGACAAAGTTTGAGGCCAACAAATTTACATAACTGATTAAAAACTTTTGCTTTCATTGCTTCCATTTGCTATTTGAAGAGGACGAACCTGCCCAAATGCTAAGGACACCTACACAGCCGCACACACACGCACACATATATACACCCACACACACAGAAAAGCAAAAGGTATAAAGAGAGAAAATGTCAAAGTGGAAAGTGTGAAAACATAAATCTCAACTTTTAGTTTAACTAGTTTGGCCGGAATGGATTTTATTGGGGTTCAGAATAGAATTATTATTTTTAAATTTTCGCATTGCATTTGTCTAGTATCGATTTCCAATCAGTGTCAACTGGTATATCCGTTAAAGTTTCTGACACTTGTGTGGGCAACAGCTCAACTAGTTCCTGGAATGGAATCAATAGCACTAAGTGCTAAAAAATGCCCTTGCATATTGCATATCTATATAGGGTAATTCATATAGATATTCGAAAGAATTTATAACAATTTTATTTAACAGTCGGTGTCAAATGTTTGGAAAACGTTCCAAAAGGAAGAATTAGAAAAAGAAGGCCGACTATATCAGTTCGTTTTGAGATTAACCGCGCTACGTTTAAGAACGACGCACATAGAGGAATTTAAGAAAGAAGACAGATTAAAGTGATTAACTATAACAATTCGATTATACAGCTGCCGCGCAACGTTTAAGAATGGTGCACAAAGGATAATAAAAGAAGAATAATACAAACTATAACGATTCGATTTTACAGCTACCGCGCAACGTTTACGAACGATGCTCAACGAAGAATCAAAAACAGAAGCTAGAGAAGCGTGTCATAAAAAACCGTAATTTTCTATTTTACATTTACCGAGCAACGTTTAAGAAAGGCGCCCAAAGAAGATTAATATTTATTATAATCTGGATTACAAAATGTTTAAGACTTACGCACAAAGTAAAATTTGAGATTCGACTTCAAAGAGTTCATTTTAAGCTACAAAAACATTGTTTGAATATGAATTATTTATTTATTTTTATAAAGTCAAGCTTGATTATCTTCAATTAAACTGACAGAAGTCCACAGTTTAAGCAGAATCAAGATGTCGAACGAGCATGGCTGAGCATAGTTGACTAAACAGCGAGAAAATTCCATAATTACGAACATAAGAAGAATAAGCAGCAAAATAATTTGCAGTAAATCAAGAAAGGAGCTTATTAAAAGTCAGCTATTCCAATTAAATTAAATAAAAGCGTTCATGAATCAATGAACGAATAAATTAATGAATATTCCGTTCAGCTGCTGTTGATTGTGAAAGGACGAATTCCGTTCACATAGCTGAAATTGGAATGTTGACTGATTTTTCAGCAGCTATTTTACAGCTTGACATTACACTTCATGCTCTTAGCACGCGCACGCACACACACACACACACACACACACACACACACACACACACACACACAGAAGGACATTAACTCTATAATCAGTCCGGAAAGCAATATCCGAATTTAAAGCTGAATTAGTTAAGGAGCAAAGTTGCTTTCCCCATTTTTGTCCTGAATGACTTTCTATTGGCCACGTTGTCATGCTTTCAGCTCAGTTCCGAGCACAAGAACCCGCTAAGAAGATATAGTTAATAATGCTTAGAGCATTGTTGGAGCAAGGCATAAATCAGTCGCTAGTTAACTAATTTTGGAATAGATTGAGCTCTACCTGCGCCAATGGGACGGTGTGCTCGAATAGCAGCTACCCTAGATAGCAGCTTTCTCAACTTGGACAGAGTATATCGGCAGTTAGTCACGTTTTAAATCAATCCACATCAATCAGAAGAGTTTTCTTTAGTCATGAGACATGCAACCGATATACCCAACAGCCAGCTGTGCGTGCATCCATCCAGCTGCCGCTTACTGCGCCCCACGAGTGGCATTCATTGGCAGCTTATGCATGAGTCTCAGTTGCCAAGTTGTCGCCTCGAGGAGATGACGGAACGTGCTCCAAGAATGCAGCTTCGCTCAGCCGAATCAATGGCTCAATCGCGTTTAGCGGCTGCAGCCGTTAAAAGCCCAGAAGAGAGGGAAAAGAGAAAGTACAGCAAAAAAAAAAAAACAAAAAAAATGGGATGCGAAGCGGAAATAAGAAGAGAAACTGCAGCCATAAAAAAAGGCAGTTGTATTGGTGCTGGAACAGTTGTAAGCTGATGACAGCGACAAAGAGGAACGCAGGAGGCAGGAAGGAGGGGCGCGGGCTGGGCGAAGCGTGTAGCAAGTAGTGTTGAGACGATGCTTCAGGCAGTCGGATTGAGGCAGGGGCTTGGTTCCTGCACCCTGGTCCTTGGGGCTGCGACTGGGGCGCCGCCCGCCCCCGACGAGTAGCGCAAAATGTAATTGAATTTCTGTTGACAGATTTTAACGCACAATATCCTGCAGCGACATTGTCACTGCAAAAAGGGCAGCAACAAGCCGAGGAACAACAAACAGGAAGACAAAAGAAACAGCAGAATAAAAATTCTAAGGCAAATAAACAGCGATAAGAAAAAAATTAAAAATAAAAATTAAAAAAACATTTAAAACAAAACATAATAATAAGCAAGAACGATTAGCTGAGGCACGCCGAATAGCAAATACCCTTGACGATTCATGGCCGAGAAAGGCTGTTGAACGAAAGCTATATTTCCGTTCAATTGTTTCCATATCAGCCCTATATAATGTTGTAGACCGATTTGTCATAGTCTTGCAGATACGGGAATAGCACAGTGTAGTTCGTAAGGTTATCATTGTTCGATGGATTGTTCCAATTAAGCTATATGATTTAGTAGTGCGATGTTGATTAGGCCCTGTTCAAATCTTAGCAGCATCACAGTATGCGTGTATGCCAAGTTTGTTTGAGAAACCTATGGCAGCCATTTAGCTGCTATAATGGTTCGATCCGACATATGTATGTACTGTCTGCAAGAACTTTAGCTGAGAGATATATTTATAATACTTATACTTTATAATACTGATCAACGATATATATATATACATATATAGCTGTATGAAGTCGGTAAATTCTATTTCTATGCGTTACATATTTTGCGACACAATTTGTATACCCTCTAGAAGTATACTAAAAGAAGGAAACAGAAAAAAAAAACAGCTTAAGAGCAAAGCAAAAGCAGCGTCTGTAGCCGCAAAAAACAATTTAGTTCAGGACTGGGACATGTTGTAGGCGTGGCAGCAGCTAGTTTTGCAATTCAATTAAAGCCCAAAGACGCACACATACGAAAAAACACGCACACACACACGCACACACGCACACACGCACACACACACGCACACACGCACAGTGGGCGCTGTTACCTCAGCCTTGGGTCAAATAAAGCGATTTCTCTTGTAAACTCAAATGGGCAGCTCTCGGCTGCTGCCCTTATGATGTGCGTACAGCTCTTTATGATGCAGCAATAACTGAATGATTGACTGACTGGCTGACTGACTGATTGACTGATGTACACCCAGTACACTCGCACATACACACAAACGCCAATTGTGCTGTGCGTTTAATGCACTTACACGAAAAACCAATTCGCTCAGCAGCAGCAAAAAACAAATACTCTAAGCGAGCATGCTTAAGTAGAAAATACCCTGTTATTGAAACGTAAGTACCTTTGCACACGCGCTTTCAGCTGTAAATTTTATTTTCTTTGCGCCTTGGGAAATCTTCTTGCCAGTTAAATTGTCACTGCTTCAATTAATCCAGAATTTACATGTATAAACAGATATTTATAATATACCCCGGCTATAAAAAAGTCCCTATTAAATGGCTAGAAAACATGTGGGGAAATGTTGTGTACCTTAACTGAAAAGCAAACCCATTTAAACTATCTGCATACCCTGCAAAAACTAGCTGAAATATTCATTCAAAATCTACTGTAAATTATAAATAATACAAAAGTTATTGTTAAAAATTCCTACTCATTACTCTGCACAATTGGACGGACAAGTGGAATGCACTCTAAACTAAACTAAATCAAACTCTAAGTTCCTACTAAATATATGTATATCTGTACGTATACCTCTGCATATATGGCTAAGGGGGCGTGGCAAAGCAACTCCCGATAAATACATCACTTTCACGGCTTCAAATCAGTCAACGGCTTCACATCGAAAGTGTTATCATGCGGCACAAAGTCCACCAGCTTCGGCAGCCGATCATCCTTCAGCGATGGCAGCTCATCCTTCAGCTCTTTGGCCGGTGGCGGATTGGTGGTCGGGGCGGAGCAGTAGGGACAACGATTGCGAGTGCCATTGAGCAAGATATTCGAACCAGTTGGCGTCAGAGGGGGCGTTGCAGCTGCATCTTCAATTGCTGCGGCATCGGCATCAGCTTTTAATTGGCACAGCCAACGATAGGTGGCATAGCTGAACAGCATGGCGGCCAGGAGGAGGCGACCGTTGCCCGACCAGCGGTACAGGGTGCAATCGAGCAGCCAGACAGAGCGGTCCCAGAGGCGCAACAGTGCGACATGTTGCAGCAGCATCAAGGCCAGGGTCATCTTCAATGAATTGGGCCAAATGGCATGCCAGAAACTTAACGATTGCCCCTCCAGCGTACGCTGGCGACTCGAGGGCCGCATCAACAGCAATAGCACTGCACAGATATACAAGCCCGAGCTCAGATCCGGCTGATGTGTGTTCAATGGATGCCATATAAAGCCACCAAAGTGCAGCACCATGGCCAGGCTCAGAGTGGCCATAAAATCAACTGTGTCCACACGCAACAGCTGTAGGATCCATTTAATCAAGTCCATTCCGATGCGGCTCAAATGCGTTTGGTGTAGCCCTCGAAAGTTCAGTATAATAAGAAATATGAGCTCCTACCAAAAATGATTAAAACGAAACAAATTTAAGATAAGTCTAATTGGGTTGAACTGTAAACTGGGATTTCAAGTATTTGAATGCTCTAAAAGCATCCTTAGATGCCAAGCTGTGTATGCTGAGAGTTATGAGAGCCTGTTCTGTTCGCTAAGAGGTATCTTCTTTTTGACTAGAACAGATTTCAATTGTTCTCAGCTCATTATCGGCATGGCATTTGTCTTTTCAAGTTTGCCTCGACCTTGGCTCAAGCCTCTGCGAGAACCTAGCTTACCACAACAGTCTGGGCTCCTCATTATCAGAATAATAGCCAGAGACTTGCAAATTTGCACGTCTGCACTCCTAGTGCAAATCAAGTCATCGATAGCCTTACAAAACCGATAATAGTCGTTATCGGTCCTGAAAATTTCATCGGCATCTGACTCGAAACAACTTAGTTATTCAAGAAAGCATTTCCCACAGCGTGGGGCCAAGCAGAGAATAAAAACAGACATAAAGTATGATTAGATCCCAATTCAGGTTGAGCTTCAACTTATTTGAGAATCATTTGTGATTTCAGAGCAGCTTCAATCTCTTTTGTAATCCTTAAAGGACACTTACAAGTTCATAATACCCCATTTCTCTTATGCAGGGTATCAGCCTAGGGCTGTGATGCTCAGTTGGCGAAAGTGTATTGAATCTGTGGCCCAAAGGCAAAGCTCATCGAGGCAAACAAAAGCTATAAAATCAAGCTGCATTTGGCATATGATGGGCAAGCGTGTGTGTGTGTGTGTGTATGTGTGTGTGTGTGTGGGTGCAGCAATTTCCTTTGAAGAGATGCGGAAATGCGACGTTGAAATCCAGGAACGAGGACAATGGCAAAGATAAAGATAAAGCCACCAATAAGCGAGGGACGATTGAACGCAGCGGGTCAACTCGATTTGGAATCAGTCTCCCGCTGCGCAGCCAGGCTACAAAATGGCGGATATACTGCAGCCACAAAAGAGTGGGTGGCTGGCTGGCTGGTCGGGTGGGTGGTAGAGAGTTAAGAGTTTTGCGGTGCGACCGACATGGTCTTAAATGATCCACAAAATGATGTGCAGCAAGTCGGCAGCGGCTTTTACACCACTCCAGCTGTGCGCTGCCGTTCTGCGAGAAAAACAACACCAGAGAAACATGGAACAAAAAAAAAAAAAAAAACGCAAATAAATAGTTTTAGTCGGAAGTGCTTGACTAGCTATTACCCTGCACTCAGAGACGAGCTGCCGTTAAGAACATTTCTACGGAAAGTGGTTTTTTGGGTATACTTTATCCAGTTTATCTAGCTGTTAAAGGCTCCGAGATGCGGTTTTCAAGTTATCGATGTTGCGCAAAAAAACATAAGCTTGTGGTGCAAAAACTTATGTTTCTAGCAGACAGCCGGACAGGCAGTCGGACATGGCCAGATTGCCTCGGCTGTTAATGCTGATCCATAAATATATAAATATATATATTTCGGAGCTTTCTCTGTCTCTGTCTGTTGCGTAGATATTGCACAAAGCCCGCTCTACCCATTTTTAATGAGGTTTATATATCTCAAATATTAAATAATTTCGGCATGTTTATGGATAATCAACTATAATAAGCTTTCTATGACAATCCTGTGCATTGATTCGCAATAAAATAATTGCTGTTGACTTTCAATTGTTCAGAATTGAAAGGCCCACGTTGTGCGCCATACCTATACATAATTTATTTAGAAACCAAGAGAAAATAAACACAAAAATTGTGTAAAAAAGTTGTTCAGAGTTAATTGGGCGAAGCTAATATAAAAATAACAACAGGCCGAGCTTTTTGAGAGGTTTTCTTCTTTTTTCTTGTTTTCTGAACAACTTTTTGTTCTACTAGAGGTTTTTTTTGCTTCTTTATTTAGGGACTTTTTTCAGATTTTGTTTTTTTTTTTTTTTTTTTTTTTTTTTGGAAAACTCTAGCATATTATCTGAGCGAAATGAAAAATGAAACAAAATATAGAGAAAGGGGCTAAAGAAAAAGTTGACTAGGGATTGTTGAATTCTGAATACACTTTGTTAGTATATTAAAAGCTATTTAAACACGGTTGCAGGATAAACCTTGGGCTGACAAATATGTTAAATATTAATCTAATTATTGAATACTTATTTTCTGTGTTAGCCAAGATTTGAATCTGGTTTAGAAAGCAAAAACCTATTAAATGAAAGCCTACCTATCTATGTGAGATACAATATTTCAATTCAATATTAAACTGCTCTCTGTTAGGGTATTCAACTACAAAAGACACCTCCCTCTTGTGGTTTCATATGAGAACCTGTGTGGTGCTCCGCCTGCCGTGTGGTGCTCTTTGCTTTTGTAGCAGTGTGTGTCTCCATTTCTTTGTGCCCCACAGCGATGTGTCCCGTGTGTGTGTGTGTGTGTGTGTGTGTGTGTGAGGCACTTGAGAAAGGTCAGTTTTAGTGCCATGGGAAATTGTTATCCTTATTACACACTTAAGCGCTTTTCTGTGTGGCTGTGTGTGTGTGTGTGTGTGTGTGTGTGTGCGCGTATACGCGTGTGTGCGTGCGTGAGGGTTGCGGTCAGAGGGTTTAAGAAACAAGGCAAATTATACAGCAGAGCATTTCATTTCACTTCAGCACGAATTATCATTTTCACATACTCAGGCAAGAAGAAGAACTACAACAACAACAGCAACAATTCCCACTAGTGGGTCTTAAGTATTCAAGAGCAACTCTTATAAGCGATTTGAATAAAAAAATATCTAAAGCAATCTTACGTTAACTTTATAAGCTGGCGGCCAAAGCAAAGCTTTAATGTGATTTTATTGCCCTGTTACACTTAAAGCGACAGACAAATATCATAAATAAGTTTGGCAAAGTTTACCAAGGATTACAGCAGAAAGATTGGAATACTATTGAGTTGTGGAAACTTATTGAGTAATTATAGGATTACAATTTAATAGTGGGAAATTATTAAGTAACTATCGGACTACCATTTAAAAGAGGGAAATCATTGAGTAATTATCAGGAACATTGAGACTACAATTTTAAAGTGGGAAATTGTGGAGTTACTATATACCTGACTACTATTCGAAAGTGGGACAATATTAAGTAATTATTGGTAACTATCGGACTACCATTCAGTATTGGGAAATTGGGGAGTAACTATCGAGCTACTATTTGATAATGGGAAATTATTGAGTAATTATCGGGAACTATAGAACTTCTATTTAACAGTGGGAAATTCTTGAGCAATAATCGGGAACTTCTTTTAATTTATGGGGAATTATGATGTAATTATCGGGAACTATGGAAATACGGTTAACAAGTGGGAGATTATTGAGTAATTATTGGAAATCATCCGACTACTTTTAAATAGCGGGAAATTTTTGAGTCATAGTCGAGAATTATCGGACTTGTACTTATCAGAAACTATTATTTAAGTAATTATTGGGAAAATTTGCACCACGTTTTAATAATGGGGGTTTATGGAGTAGTTATCGGGAAATATAGGACTACTATTTAATACAACGTAATTATGGCGCTAATATTGGGGAACTATCAGAGAACAATTTAAAAGTGGGAAATTAAGGAGCTTTTATCGGTAACTATCTAACAACTCTTGAATGGTGGGAAATTATGGAGTAATTATCAAAATATTAACAGACTTATTATTATTATTATTATGATCATGAACGTAACATTTATTGTTATTATAATTATTTTTAAGATCATTTTGTGTTCCGTATAAGAACGGTAAAGCGGCTAGTTTTCAATTTTGCCCACCTCTTATCGATACTTTAAGCTCCCGACAGCTGCGCTTTAATTAAAATCCATATGGCACATGCAAATACCGTCCCATAATTGGCTGCCGTTTGTCGTTTCTTTGTGCGGTGCAGTCTTTAGCTTTTCACTCCTTTTCCCAACCTAAGCGAATATAAATATTTTTATTATTTATATTATTTTGCAACAAACTCAAATGAGAGCTGCGCAAATTGCTTTTTGCCAAACGAACTGATGGAATAAAAAACTCCACTCAAATGCACACACACACACACACACACACTGGCAAAATTGGTATTAAAATATTGAATGAAAAAATGGCAACCGCAGTTTTATAAAATATATATTCAAACTGCAATCGCAAATGCCATTTTTTGTACCATAATAATAAGAGCTCTCTGTGCCTTTTTGTTCGCAGCCAGATTCATTTTCTCCACAAAATTGCCATTTAAATACGAGGTAAGGGTGCTGTAGATAATAATGCTAGACTAGCAGCTACCCTGTCAAATGTGGCTCACACCTTAAGCTCCCAAGTATATGAAATATTTTTGGACATTACTTCTATAATTATACCTACATCTTTGATCAACTTACATAGGTATGTGTATCTCATATGTTTATTCGTTTGATAATACATACAAATATATATATCTGCCTTTGCATACATGCTCAAGCATAAGCTTTGAAGTAAGTTCTTGGGATCTGTGAAATCACAGCTATTTAAATTTAGCGAAATATTCATATCTATTTACATCAGCTTCAAAGAAAGCATAACCATTTGCCATATAAAGCATAAAGAGAAAAAAGTGCTTGAATAAAGAAAAGCGTTTTGCCTGGAAACCAGAAAGTTACACTTTGAAGATAAATTTCCTGTAGCTATTCAGCATTTTGTAGGAAAAACTGATAATCAGACGCTTTCCTTTCTAAATGGCTTTGCATTGCGAGCGCAAAAGGCGATGCCAAAGCAGCTTGTTCTTGTCTGGCGCTTAACCAACCCTATGCTAGACTATCGCCAAATCATCTGCCTGGCGATATGTAGTCACAATGTTCACAGGGCATTTAATAATAGTGTTTCAACTGTGTGCAAAGTTTTTGCGTTGTGCAACTGTAAACGAAATCGACATAATTTTTGGTAAGTCTTATAATATCAAATATCCTGTATCTATTTATATACCAGATAAACTGGGCCACTAGATAGCTCTTGGATATAAATATATATAGATATAATATATATATATATATATATATAGAATTTTCTATATATCTGGCCGCAATCAAGAGCAGGCAGCGGCTTTCAAAAGCCACAAGAAGCTGAAAGAGGGCAAGCTTAAAAAAAAAGGGAAATAAAAATCCCTGAGAACGTTTCAACTTGGCAAAAAGACACACGAATGCGTGTGTGTGTGTGTGTGTGTGTGTGTGTGTCTTGTACATATGTATTAAGTCTTTTGTATATGTCCGTTTGAATTAATATTACAATGTCCTAAGGTTTATTTGGCTTGATATTCCTTTTTATCTTTATATGTATATAAATATATATTTTGTTGTTGGTCTGTCATTTCTTTGTTGCCCCCGCCAGCGCCCGATCCCGCCCCCCTAAACGCCCTTGCCCGTTGCTGTTGCTGATTTTGATTTTGATTCCGATTCGGGGTTTCGCTTTTGGCTGTTTGCTATTTATGCTGTACGCATTGTTGTTGTTTTCATTTTTTGCCATATTAAAAATTCATATAAAATGTAAAACGAAAATCCTCAAGACAATCATAAAAACTCACGCACAGCACACAAAAAAAAAAGAAAAAAGGATTTTTCTTGCCTCCTTGTATACACATGCATGTACGTGCATGTATATATATATATATATATATATATATATACATAAATATATATAATATATATGTTAATATCCTGAACTTGCGGAATATGGGTGAAAAGGGTATACTGGTTCTGGTCTTATGTATGTAACAGGCAGAAGAAGGCATCTTCGATCCTATGTAATGCTTCAACTATTGATCAGCATCAACAGACTAGGCCATCTAGATGCAATCGTTCATCTGTCTGTATTGCTCATGGAAATTATAGGATCGTTAATCAGCTCGAGCTTGTTGTAAATCTTCGATAACTTGTGCAGTTTTGTCGGAATCGATAAGATTGGATATCGAAATCCTGTGGTTTTAGCACTAAAGTTTGGTATATAGACTCTGGTATAGATTCCAAATGCAGATACCTCCAACGTGGTCTTTGGGCTTGGGCTTTGGGACTTACACATATTTGCAAGTCATATTCAGGCCCTCAAAACTTTCATAAAGATCAGACAATAAACCAGAATGCATCTGCCATGCATTGTGAAGAAGCACAGTCACGCACGCCCGACTAGTGAAAGTGAACTTGTTTTATATTTTATTTCTTTGCTTTTGCATACAGCTTTGCCATAATAGAGTTGAGGCGTAAAACGTTTGCACATAAATATCAAATATGAATTCAACTTGAAATCAACTCAGAACTTTTGGTTCCTGGCTCTTGTTTCACTTGTTTCACTTGATTTCGATTTAAATTTTGTGCTACGCATTCATTTATTTATTCATTTATTTATACGTCTTGTGCACAAATCAAAGCTCGTTACAAATGCTTGACTGCCTCCGATGCTCATACATGTCAAATACATACACATTACGCATTTCACGTATTTGCACTTGTTTAAAGTCTTCAATGTCGAAATTAACAAATGTCCCAGCAAAGAGTCAACATTTTATTTATTTGATAAACACGCAAGTTTTATCACAAACAATAAAAATGCAAACAAATAAAGATTACACTTATTTAATAAAGCCGCATTGAAATCATTCAAATTTCTTATACAGAGGGATATAATAAATAACATTTTAATATATTTCTTTCATTCCTGCTGTACTTTATTGTATAGGAAGCTGGAACTTCTTTAAATATTTTGTATAGTATCTACAATTATGTGTACAAGAAGAAGAGTTAAATGAAATATAGCCTAAATCTTGACCTATACCCAGTACCCACACACCAAATTACATTCGCATAATCTTTCATTTCAAGAGAAATTTAGCTCAGAGAAGAAAGAAACTTGAAAGAAAAGATCTATAAATACAAAGATGCTGAATCATCTCTCGATGCTGACTTTGTTTAAGCTGTTTTGATTCACTTTCGACCACCTTTTCGTCGCCTGCTTTAGTTTGACTTGATTTAGGTGCTCGCCCAGTTAAGTAGGCTACGAATTTGAATGCGCGAGATGGGTGAGAAGGGGGCAGATGATTTCGAAGCTGACGGCGCTTAAAACAAGTGAAATCAATTAGCACCTGTGTGTTGTTGGCCAAAGCAGATTTCTGGCATTTGCCTTGCTGTATTGTCAACGGCCACTCGAGCTCATAAAGATTCTAAAAACAATAAATGTCAATTTTGCAGCGCAACTAATTCGCCGAAATTGCCTGCTGTAGCCTGTTGTCGTCGTTGATGTTGTTGTTGTTGTTGTTGTTGTCGCTGCCTGTGGCAAGCATGAAACAACGCCGCAGGCGGCAACAGCCACACACACACACACACAGACAGGGCAAGTGAGGCAGCAAGACTTAGAGAAAGGCAAGCGAAAAAGTAAAACAAGTAAAAGAAAATGTAGCTGCCGAAGATTAAATACCCTTGCAGACATAAGGCTATATCTGGAAAAATAAACTTTCGACTGATAGTTCCAATAGAGCTATATGATTATATATACTTGGTAGCCGGATGTGTATATGCTTTTGCCTATGTGTATTACGTTCAGACAAGTTACCTGAATAATAAAAAAGTTTTACAAACAAGAAATGAACCCTTGACTTATCGTTCCTATGGCAGCGAAATGCTATAGTAGTCCGATCCGGCATATATACTCTCTGCAACAACAAGAGGTACCTATGCAAAGTTTCTTGGGGACATCTTTAAAACCTAGAGACTAGCTTACATAGGCATAGACAGGGGCACAGACGACTCGGCTGTCGATACTGATCCGGCATATATATGTATAAGCTGTATGTGCTCCTATGCCGTAGCACATTTGATGACCAAATGAAAGGGCCCTCTGCTTGGGCATAACCATAAACAAGTAGCTGACAGCGCGACGACAACAATGAGCCAACCTGGCAACCCTGCTGCTCCTTGGGCTGTTCTGCTGGCCAGCGGCAAGGACATGACTTAACGATATTTAATGTCAATTTGTAGGCGAACGATTTTAATTTGCAGCCCCCTAAAACTTGTTTATAAGATTTACATACTATTAATCCATAAAATTGTTTCCGTTCAACGCAACGCAACGAAACGAAACGTTTCGCAACCCTGTCTGCTTGAAGCAAACCGTTATTTGCATAACTGTACTTTGGTTCAAGTTCAAGTGTTGGACAGCTCCCGTTTCCATTGAGTAACCGAGTCGCAAATTACATTTGCACTTCTGGTGTTGGTCTGGGAAATGGCATTAGAATGTAATTTTCTAGCACCGAAAATCGAGTTTCAGTTTTGGGCTCTGGCATCGGCCCATCACACATGTTGGCCAGGTCCCGCTTTTGGGCTTCGTCAATTCAATTTGGCAGTTCATCTGCGTAGCTGCATGTGGAGCCTAGCCCAATGCATTTCTAAATGACTCAACAATGAGTGGCAAGCTCTAGAGACCTTTGCAGCTTGCCCAACTGTTCGCATTTATGTGTACGCATCCTCCATGTTCAGTTTATTTACAATTGCGTGCTCCGTTTGTTGTCGGAGCACAACTCCATGGTTAGTTTTTACTTTGTTTGTTGGCTAAAACAAAGGCTTCTGTTCTCCTTATGCCTGTATGAATATAGATATTGCATCAAGCTCCTACCACGCATTCAATTCGTTTTCATATTAACTGAAACAATTTTTTTGACGATTTTGGTTAGCTATGGAGAAAAACTAGAGCACCTCCATTGGCACTTTTTTACAAGGTGAAACATTTCGTCAATCATTATTCGTGATTTCTAGTACTTCAGCTATTCGAGATATTGGTATAGCATCCATGTTCATTTTATTGCATGTTCTGTAAATATTTTCGTTAAAATATCCACAATTTGCTTTAATTTGGCTTTCTTTCCGCTTGGTCTACAGTGGCAAGAACTCCATGATCACTTTATAAGAGCAGTCAGTCGTGCACTCATTCTTATTTAGCCCACAATTTCTGTGCAGTTGCCTTCAGGCTGGAGCTACGACAAGACTTTTGTGGCATGTGGCACACATGTCCTTCATGGAAATTCCAGTTGAACATTTCAAAGTTGGTTGAAACGCTTGTTAACTGTGTTTCTGCTCTTGCTTCGTTCTTGTGGTTTTTGTGTGTAATTAATTACGTTTGAAGCACAATTTGCAGTAAACGAGAGTCCGAACCGGCTTTGCTCGGTTAATGCATGCAGTTTATGCCGCTTCCAAATTGACAGTTAGATAATGGGCTACGGTCATGCAATCATGATCATAATAAAATTGGATGCACAAATTCCGTGGGTGGAAAGAATAAAGCGGCAGCAACAACCAATAAACCGACGAAGAGTGCTCTGGTAGGGAGTACCCGACTCGGAGATGCCCTAATTCCAGCGTTCAGCTCTCTTCATCAGAATTCCGTCTTTCTTCAATACATATGTGCTTCCCTTTGCCCCAAACTTTATATGGGCATTGTGTTCATTGTTAACTACGGTGCTTATTGTCCGATCATTATGAAATTTCTAAGGCTTATTATCTGTTAGTCTAAACGGAAGACAAACTTAATTCCAATCGATTTCTATCAATTAACGGAAGAAGATATATAACAAGAGGTGATTAAATAAGTAAATATATATATTTCACTTTTTAAATCCCAATTTTTCGACAGAAGACGGACATTTATTAATTCAACTATACGTTCTCGGCGAGGCTCCTTTTTGCCAGTTGCAAACCGTCTGGACTTTTTACGCATTCTCAAAGGGTTCAGGGTATACAAAAAACACGCACACATATATGCACACACTTACAACAAGCGCAACAACAACAAGAACAAATTGCGAGAACAAGCTGTGACATAAATTAATTTATGTGCGGCAATTACAGCAATTATCAGAGCCAAACAGAGACAGATGCACGGGCCAAAAGCATTTTATTTACTTGCCACACAGAAACAAACACGCCCACATACACACGCCCACACGCCCACACACAGGCACACACGCACTCACACACACCAATCGATGAATTAAGCATAAATAAATTAATTTAAAAAAAAAACTGGCAGATACCCTGTACAGAAATTAACATGTTGTTCTTCCCAGCACTGCGCCCTTTAGAACTCTGCCTCTTTCTCAGCTTCCGTCTTCCATTTACACACTTTTGAAGTCAACCAGGTTGGGGTTGGGCTCGGTCGGAGTGGGTTAACTTTAAATATACCCGATCGCCGATGTTGACCTTAGACTTTATACTTGGTACGCTCTGCTAAAAGATACAGGAATTGGGCATGGAGATTTATCGATTTATGAGATGATAAGGAAAGAAAACATAATATAAATATGAAATGATGAAAACCAACCGTATTTCTACGGACAGATGTGACTACATAAGCAAACAGAGTACAATTAAATCAATTTATTTATTTATTTAGAATGCAATTGCGGCTCTTGCGAATGGACTTACAGCATTAATAATTAAGCAACTGAGGAATTTGGAATATGTTGCATACATTTCGGTGATGCGGGGCGTTGGGGCAAGTGTGGCAATATTAAGTATACGCCGCAGTCTGCAGCCACAGCAGCTGTAGCAACAATTGTAGCTCATGAATAAACCAAGGACAGTTAAACTGCAAAAGAGGGAGAGAGAGAGAGAGGGAGAGAGAGAGAGAGAGAGAGAAGTAGCCGCCACATGAGGCAGCCACAACAATGACAATCCCGCTCGGCCCCTCGCCTGGCCAATCAAACAGTCAGCGGTTGTCAATTAAACTTAATTATGTTGTCCAGCCAGAGACGTTGCAAGATGCTGCTTCCCAGGCACAACACGGCACGATAGCAGCTACAACAACAACCACAACAACAACAACAACAACAACAGCCACAACAACAGCATCGCATTAAAAATCATGCTCATGTGTGTGCTTGTGTGTGTGTCATAAATTGAAAGCTTGAACAAAAGTAATTGAGCATAAAAGCTGTAAAGCGAATTGTGAATGCGACTTGCCTCTCACAAGGATAGACAATGAACTCTGTGTTAGACGAGAGCGGGGATTGGGCAAAAAACAAAGAGGGGGGGTGAAGGGCAGATAGGTCGTCGAGTAAGTAACTTAATTACATCACATGTGCCACAGACCTGACTTTAAAGCCCACCAACATGCCGACTCCTTTGTCTCAGTTTTTAGATACGAACCATGACCTCGATAGTCTGATCTATTTTTATCAATCACATTTCCTTGGCCCTCTCTTGTATTTCTGTTTCTGTCAATGTTTTATTGAAAACGTTTGCCTATGCAACATATAAGAAATTTTACTTAAGCGTTTTTGCAAATTTTTCGCTGTAACTCGCATTCTTTTCGTATTTATCTACTTATTCAAGTAATTATCAAGTTTCTTTCAAATAATCGATAGGTCGCCCATTTTGTATAAAATCGATAACAATCGATATTGAAATTCTGTTTTCATAAGCATATCTCGGAGCATATATTGTAGAAGCTAGAGATACCAAATTTTGCATGTAGACTCTTCTTACGCATATCCAGAATTTTTCACTTTTTGGTTACCTTCGTCCGTACCTTACCATATTCCGTAAAATCGATAAAAATCGGTATCAAGATTCATATATTTGAGTAAATCTTACGGAAGACTGGGATCTAAAGAAGAAACTAAGCCGGGTGTAATCCTACTGTGTTCATCTCTTCTTATCTAGTGAGCAATGTGAATGTACCTGATTTTGTGATGCTGATCTTTAAATATATCGGAAACGATCAACTTATGAAAGCCAACTTCGCTTTGTGGCAATTAGAAAACGATTAAAAAGCTGTTAAGTTTCAGTTTCATTTCGTTCAGCCTCTATCTATCTATCCTCAGCACGCGCCGTCTATAAGTCTCTCTGTCTCTCGTCATATGTGTCGTGAAATGGATATGACAAATTCACTTTTCCTCCCCAAATGGGAGACACATGAGGCCAGTGGAATAAAATCAAGGGAATAGCACTCAAAAATGTTGAATGAAATTTATCAAACGACGGAAACCGAAAGGAATACAACATAACAGTGGAGATGAGAAAGAAGAAGAGAATATATTTGCAAGAGGGTTGAGCAGTCGAGAGGGGTCACTGGCACCTGAGCGCAGTTCAATGGACGCAGCAGTTTTCTTTCATTTTTCTAGCTTTTCGTCTAATTTGGTTTTTTTTATGGGAGAGAATATGATATGACAGGGGGGAGAGGTTGCCTCGTGTTTTATTGTGTGGCGCCCCACCAAAAAGCGTAAACTCATGGGGTCCATAAGATTTGAGACTGGAACTATTGAAGCCCTGTGGCCAGTGTTGTGCAAGCTGCTATATATTACCGTTAACGACATATGCCAACTGCTAAATTGCAGTAAATGACTGAAAATGATGGCCGAAAACGAAAACGAAAACGAAAAAGAAGCAAAATGAAAGATGAAAGAAAAGAAGAGAACGAAAGAAAACGACAACAAAAATTGTTGTCTACAAGTTTCGTGTAAATTTTCATTAGCAATGGCAACGGCCAGCAATGAAATAAAATCAAATAAATGAAACGCTTCACACAAACGAACCAGACCATGTCGCTGAGCGAGCTGGTTTGAGGTGCAGAGGGTGCAGCTTTTACCTGTTGCGAGGGACACAGCCAAAAAGCAATCGAAGTCGATTTGACGCTGTGCTCAGCGGGCCAAATAAATTTATAACATTTAAGGTGCTCACGCGACGCGACGCTACGCCACGCGACGCGACGCGACTGTCAAGAAACTTGGCGGGCCTCACAGCCCCTGGCCCCAAAAGGCCATCTAGAAACGGAGCCAAAGCAACCCCCTTGAAAGCCACAATACTAATCCTCACCGCAGCGCACCCCCCCTAGCTGGCAATGGCTTGTGCGCGTTGCGGTGTGCGTGTTACAAAAATAAAAATGGTTACACACACACACACACACACGCAGACACCCCTATACACCTCTCTGAAACTGGGTGTGTATGTGCCATAGCTACTCATTATGACTACGTCGTTACGTACATTATTTTTCGTATTTTTAGTTACGACCAACTCGACCAGGTCCTTGAACTTCACACCGGTGCGACAGAGATGGCACTACCGAGCGGGAATCGGAAAGGGAGAAGCGGAGGGCGCGACTGTGACTGTTACTTTAACTGTGACTGTGACGTTGCGTCGCGTTTAGGTGTTGTATGTGTGTGTAAATGCCAAAAAAAAAGTACAATTTTACCCTCGAGACGCTGAAAACTGACTTAACTCAATTTCAAGCAAACAAAAAGTAATTGCTACAAAAAGTCGTAAAACCGGCTTCATCTGAAATTTAAATCGCCAGAGGAATATTAAGAATAGTATTTATTTATGTACAATAAAATATATGAGTGGAAAGCGTTTAAATGCAGCTGAAATGCGGCACATATCCAGTGGCTTTTCAGAAAAGAAGATGGCGCCCAACGTAGGACAGTTCCAGCAGCAAAGAAAGCATGAGCATGGACTTGAGCATACCATAAATTGATTATGTGACATCAAACTATGCCTTGTCCCATGTCACTGAATGGTCACTCAGCTCTTTTGCAAGCCAACAAAAAGCAATTGCTACAAAATGTCGGAAAACCGGCTTCATTGGAAATTTAAATCGCTAGAGGAATATATTGTAGGTATTTATTTATAGACAATAAAATATGCATGTGTAGAGGGCATTCAAATTCAGTTCACATGAAGCTCACATGCTTTGACTACTGCATCTAAGCGCTCACATGTGAAAATGGCGCCCAACGTGTGTCACCAACTTAATCCTGTCCTCATAGCTCAACATATTATAAGCTTGTTTGCATTTAAATAGTAACAAATAAATATATATCTATTGCAATTTAGTTGTCGACTAAAACGTTGTCAACTCTGTTGGAACAAAAATTTTGTTGACCTGACGTTAAGGCCACAATACATACAATATAATACGCTTAGCCAGAGGTGAGCAGAGGGCGAGTCAGCTGTTTGTGTGCGTTGTTGTTGTGTATTCGCAGCCATTTAGCTCACCAAACTAACGAAGCCAACTTTGTTATTGTGCATACACACACACACACACACACACACACACACACACACACACACACACAATGTTGGGCAATTAAGCGATAAAATATGCAACAAGCCAATTATGCGCACATTAAGTACTTCGTCTTGTGACTAGCAGGCAATAGCGACAAAAAAAAAAAACAGAAAAGGAGAAAACATCCGAAAAAAGATCATTTACGTGAAGCGCGGCGCACAGGTAACCACGCCTACTATTTGCCAATTGTCCGTACCTCACGGAGGAGGAATGAGAAGGAGGGTACAGTTTGATCAAACGAAGTTTCCGACAAGCTTTTGGCTTGCGCAAAGGTCATGGCGCATAAATTTTTGATGCCATTGCCGCGAATTACAAGTTTTTGAGTGACTTTGCGAGGGCTTCGGCCAATAGGTCTTTAACTTGTGTCTTGTGTGGGGCAATGGACCATGGCGAGTCGTGACTTCAAGCGATCCAGCTGTCTGGGCTATACCATGCACAGACTCAAAACTTGGAGGACTGGTTCATCTTGTTGCCTTAAACCAAATATTCTATCCAAACAAAGGTTAGATTCAGCGATTGTAACTGACATTAAGTTTAAGGTTGATCGAATGAACAAACTAAATTCCATACAACCGTGCTCCCAGCAATATTCTACTCTTGCGACAGGAATGTTCCAAGTAACAATTGTTGGGAATGGGGGAAAATTAAGCTAGCCCAGCTACGGTCTAAGCTGTGCGTCAATCAGTCAGTCAGTCAGTTAGTCAGTCAATCATATGGTTTTACTGTGGGCCACGGAGATTCATCGTTCCATCATAAAAATGGGGAGCCAAAATGGAGCTTAACACTCAGCAAAAAGCAGATATAATAAGCGAGAGCTAAAAAAATGATTATTATTATTATGATTATTATTGATAGCTTCGCTTTAGCCCTTGTACACGCTTCCAAGCACTAGGGTGTGTCTAGTCTGAAATCTTTGTGTAGAGGTTGGGGGAAAAGTGATACCCATTATTTGATGCCCAACGTTGGAATGACCCTTAATTGATAGTGTTCAAGGTGTGTGCGACAGCTATACAAAAATATACACATACACATCCACACACATAGCGTAAGCACAAACACATATAAATATAAATATATGTATGTTAACATAGACATGCACATACATTCATATATAAATATATATATATACATATTGAAATATTGGTTGAGAGTGCGACAAGGGGAAATACAAATACGTTTCGGCTACTTCAATTCATTGGGCAATCACTCTCGACAGTTGTTGCAACAAAATGTGGCAGCACATTGTTACCATTCGTTTTTGCTGTTGTTGTTGTTGTTGCTGGTTTTTGCATGCCAGCAGCAGCTGGGGGCGTGTTCAACGGAACGACCTGCGACTGGGACTCCAGACCCTGCAGTTCGCTGAGCGTCTGAGAGATGTGCTGCATGCAGATGCGCTCCGCATTGTTGCGCTGCTCGATTAGCTCAATGAAATAGAGCATGGCATGCTCCACCAGTGGATAGATGCCTAAACAGCTGGCCGCCAGAAGCAGTTGCAGCACCGAGTCCAGATCGGAGCCGAGGAAACGTTCATCCCAAGTGCAATTATCGCTGCTGGCATTGGCCAGCGATGGCAGCGACTTTTGCAGCTGTTTGATATTATCATTACTATGCTGTTGCATCCACAAAATCAAACGCAGCAGCGTCACCGAGCTAATCGTGTCCAGCTGTATGGGCTGACTGAAGCAAAACTCTGGCTCCTTTTGGCGCTCGCACATGAGCGGCGAGAAGCGATTGATCAGCTGGCTGGGCACATTGATCTGATTGCGATCGCAGCATTGGAAGCGAAGCAGCTGTCCGCGACCGGCCAAATACTTGAGTGGATCACCCAGCTTGGACAACGAACGCGGCAGCTGCATCAGCGGCTCTGTAAGGCATTTGCGCTTGGAGGCATTGAAGCGTGGCCGCTCTTGGTCCACTGTCTCCTCACGCTTGCGCCGAACCGGACTGGGACTGGGACTGGGCGTTGGTGTGGCATCCGTGGATAGCCAATCCGGGTGGGCCAACTGAATGCGGCAACGTGAGGTTCTGGTGCTGCGCACCAGGGGCACAGCTGTGCCGGCGTTCACCTCCCCGGCTGCTGCTACTGCGCTTGCAGCAGCTGCCCCAGCGAGCGTTCCTATGCCTAGAGCTCCCGTTCCAATTGCTCCAAACGAAACTCCTTTAGTTACAAATCGGCCACCTGCTTTCGCTCCGATACCAGCTGTACCCATTTCTGCAGATGCAAGGCCTCCAACATCTAATCCTGCTGATCTAACCCGCTCCATTCCTGTTCCTAGTCCAGCGCCAGCTAAACCACTTTTTTTTGTTCCGCTAACACTTGCTCCCGCACCCGCAGCCGCAGCCGCTCCACCTGCTGCCTTTACTTCAGCTGACGCTACTTTCCCGGTTCCCGATCCCTTGACCCCAGCAGTAGTTCCGTCTTTTTGTGGTTTTACTTCTTCATTCTTTTTCTTCTGGCCGTCCGCTGTGTGATGCTCGAATTCAACTTGTGTTCTTATCATTCTGGGTATCCTGGAGCCCATGCGCTTGACGCTTTCGCTGGCCAGCTTGGGTTCCCGCGGCGGCGCCTCGGCCACACTCTCCTCATAGCCCTTGAGCGGTATATGTATGGACGCGGCGGTAGCGGCGCTACCGGTACCCAACTGCATCCACGGACGCGGCAACTTTGACTGAGTAATTAAAGCTAACATTTTTGTCAAAACTCAAGAATTGTGCATGCAAATCGCCACTCGAAACTTGCAATGTGTACTATTTTTGGGTGGTTTGTTTGTTTGTTTTGTTGTTTTTGTGCTTCTGTTTACAGCTTGAGAATAATTTTGTGTTTTTTTTCTCAATCACCCCTTCGGTGACACGCATATTCTCCAAATAACGCAGAGTCTACTACCATATTTTAAGTGAAACAGCAAAACTAGCGATGTTATTGTTGATATTATTATCGATAGCACTACGTTCGTGTTTAGTAATCGAGCTTAAAGACAAAAGCAAAAATAAAGAGAAGACTGAACATATCAAAAGTGTAGAAATATTAAAATATATCCATATACAAAACCTTAGTTAGCGAATTTTCTTTATTTCGCTCTCAGCCCTTAAGGCAAATTGATAGATCAATAGTCACCTTTTCATCCTTTCCATTGACTGCAGGGCAATAAGAACCGCAGAGCTGTGAGCTCCACACTGAGTAAGACACGGGAATAAGCCGAAGATAAAATTTGCAAGCGGCTTTTAAAGTTTCAGAATGCGTTTTACTGCGGCTTAACCACGCTTCCATTTGCTCAGTGATATTTGACCGGGTTTATTAAAGACTTTGCGGGGCGAAAAGGTCTTCGGCCTCAATGAAATGCAATTTCAAGGAATTAATCGAGTCAGCAGCAACAGGAGAAGCAGCGCAGGAGGCAAATTAAAAAGCAATTTAAATTCAATTTCTGAGTGCGCTTCATAGCGATTGCAGTCGGCGAATGGCAAATGGCAAACTGCTATATTGTAATTAGAGTGAAACAATAATAAATCTTTATAAGAGACAAGGACGATGCTGGGACTGTAGCTGTAACTGTAACTGGGACTGAGACTGAGACAGCGATTGTGGTCTGAGAGCTGAGAGCTGAGAACGTTGCCAGGACAACGCATAAATCTCAAAATCGAGCAATTTTTAAGGACAGCTGCGGAACCAGCGACTGCCGCGACGGTGGTCGGGCCAGATACACAAACCATGAGGGTGACGAAGCAGCAGCCGGAGAAGCGGCAGTGGCATCGGCAGCGGGTACGAGATGTGAGGCAGCACACACAAAAGGCGCAGGAATTAGCTTAAAATTGCAAACTTAAACCAAATGGCAAAAGTGGAAAGAAAAAAAAAAAAAAAAGAAGGCAGAATAGAACGTTAGCACATGCCGATTTGTAAATACCCTACTGCATGAGGGTTATCGTCTTTAACTGAGCTCTACCAAAATGATATGCTTCCTAATGTTAAACTGTATTTTGTGATTAAGTTTAACCTGTACGTTAAAATTCACATAAGCTTAAGGCAAAGATTTGAACTTTTTTTAAGTAACAGTTATATAAGCATACAATTTACAAGTAACTTTACAAGGAGCTTTACAATTTACAAGTAACTTTACAATTTACTTTTTAGCATTATGTAACCGTAACCTAAGCTTTCAATTTACAAGTCACTTTGATTTTGCAAGTTGCTTTATAAGAAACTTTTTCATTTTTTTTAATTTGTTTAATATCAATACTCAACTTGTTTTTAACCGTAACCTTAGCCGTTAATTATCAAGTTACTTTACAAGTGGCTTCCTATTGCACTTTGCAAGTAACTTTACAATGCGCTGTGAAATTAACAAGAAGCTTTGCACGTAACATTCTGCTAACAGTTTTAAGAGACTCGCCGTAAAGAAGAGAACAGAGTGGCAAGCAATGCGAGCAGGGGGAATGAAGAAAATCGAAACAATTTCAAGAAGGACACTATGGAGGACGCCAGAAAGCAGCGAGCGGTGAAAGTGATTCGTATTTTATGCGATGTACATAAAAAATGGAGAGAGCGCAGGTAGTTCACAAAAAAAAAAAAAAAAACAAACAAAAAGCCAAGAGCAGAAAAAAGAAGAGGAAAACGCAAAAAAACGGAAACAAGTCAATTTGCATTGCGGCTTAAACGAGTGCAGAACGCAAAAGCAGAGCCAGGAACAGGAACAGAAACGGGCCAAAGGATACATGACAAGCTCTGCGTGTTGTAGGTGTGTGCGAGTGTGTGTGTGTGTGTGTGTGTGTGTGTGAG
Organism: Drosophila littoralis; assembly: GCA_018903485.1. Classification (NCBI taxonomy): domain Eukaryota; kingdom Metazoa; phylum Arthropoda; class Insecta; order Diptera; family Drosophilidae; genus Drosophila; species Drosophila littoralis. The sequence continues at coordinate 11,723,583 of JAEIGF010000591.1, forward strand.
CGCGCCTGAGTGTGCAGTGTGTGTGTGTGTGTGTATGTATCTGAGTATGTGTAAGTGTCTGTGTGTGTGTATAGAAACTAAAGCCATCTAACAAAAGGGCAACAGCTAAAAAACAAACCGAAAATGAAAAAAAAAAAACCTCTACAATACCTTCCTGTGAGTGTAAGTGTGTATATGTATATGCGAGTGTGTGTGTGTGTGTAAAAAATAGCTGGAAAGGCCAGAAGCTAATCATAAATGATGCATTTGGTCCCTCGGCGCCCGTTCGCCGCTATAAAATCCATTTTATCAAGCTCAACCCAACTAATCAATCAACTTAGACTGCAAGTTATCAGCTTATAACTAGCCCCAAATCAAAGAAGCTGAAGAAAAGAACAAAGCTTCACGAAACAGTCAAAACTAATTTTGTTGCTTCGTTTCAGGTTTAATGCATTGCTCCAAACTTGTTCCTTTTGCTCTTGCACAGCTTCTGTTTTCAGTGTTGGTAAACGAACTTTCTCCCAGTTATATGGGTGTTTGATCTAAGGATCATTGAAGTTAATTGCGTGCCTTCTATTTGATTTGGTTTTTAATTATGTATAACAAGTTTTCCATACAAGCGCCTACTTTTCAACTGATTGTTCCAATGGCAACTACATTATATAGTCTACGGGTCCGCTCTAGTTCCGACATATGTACTGCCTGCAACAGAAATACGGACCTATGCAAACCATCTAGACTATAGCTTTAAAACTGAGCAACTAGTTGGCACAGATACAGACAGGCGGACAGATAAACAGACGGAAGGACAGACGGACAATGCTATGTCAACTCGGCTGTTGATGATGACCTGGAATATATATACTTTATGGGATCGGAGATGTCGTCTTTTATGCATTACACATTTTATGATACAATTATAATACCCTCTACAAGTGTATAACAATGAGTCTTTGGTTTTTAGGATAATACATCAAATACGCCAGTCTTCCTTTAGGTATACCCAGTTTGAAGTCTCGGTTTTGTTTGCCTTCATTCAAGGTGTATTTCATTAACCGGATTTTCCTATGGACATTTTACAACACTGCAAACACAGAACACAGAAGTGGCTAAGCTACAGGATACATTCAAGTCGAGCTCAGTCGACTTCATTGACACAGCTAGGTTGAGAAATTAAAATAATTTCATCTCTGGTTGGCAAACAAGAGCTCTCTCCTTGGGGCTATGATTTGGTAATTAACAATCTATTCGAGTTCATAAAATATTTTGCGCATTATTTTGTTTATATTACGCAAATCGCAAACACAATAAGGACAATAAACAGAATGTTGGCTCATAAATAAGCAAATGTTTTGCGTCCATGAATTGTGCATAGCATTTTTGGCGACGCTGGCTATTAAAAAAGCATTAATTGAATCGTAACACACACACACACACAAGCACACACAAGCACACACATCACCAACATACACACCACACGTACATGGTCCGCAAATGCAATTATAGACCGTCATTTGCATATATGGTATATATGTATATGGCACGTACATGTATGTACTATAAATATGGCATGGCAAAGTGCGTTTTAAATAGCTTTACCAAATGCTCTAGATATACACTACTTCACGCAGGACACGTGAACTGTGTGCAAGCTTTTGTAGCATAACACCAAAACGGGATATACATTTCTATTTAAAATTATTGTCAATTCTTTCAAATTTCTTTGCTTACACTTATTTCCTAATATACTCATTTCCAAGCGTGCTTATAATTCGCAAGTGGTTCACGCATTGATCACAACAAATAGTTGGAAAAAGTCTGTTAGGGATTGGTTTTTAGCCCTTTGCTTTTACGACCTGCTTCAAAATTGGGCTGTTGGCAAAGTAAGGGAATCTGAGCGTCGCTCGTTGGCATTGAGTGCATGTTTTTTGTGTGTTTATATTCGTATTGTATTGTCCATGTCAGCGCTAATTGAGCGATGACATGCATAGAATGCAGCTCTATGGAATATAAATCAAATCGTCGGCTTCAAAAGAAAATGCGAATTTGCAATTTGCGCAACGCACACAATTCAGCCATGTAAACAGATTGTACGCTTTAATTGTATTATTTTATTATATTTATATATATTATTATTATAAAATCATCAGAACAAACTACTAGCGAGTGTATGTGGGTTCCAATGTTAATGCGTGCCGTAATCCAATTGAAATTCTATAGCTGAGAGCTGAGAACCGTGCAGATTCGATTAGGTTTACAATTGGTTTCCGATTAAGTGCAATGGAATTCCATTCCGCACATAAAAATGAATACAAATAACAAGGCATTGTTCATAGTCAAGTTCGCTCCAGCTAATTTTCTGTCATTTCTGTTTGTCAAGACACAAACAAATTTAAATTATATATTAATAACTGTTTATCCCGACGAACGTATTGGTTAAACACGGCATCTTGTTAGATGTAGATGCTCGTAAAGAAGCGGTTTCGAAGGGTTTCACCCGCAATTCTAGAAAAGATGTGTAATTTAGTTTGTTTAACTAATCGATCAGTAACTTCTGTTGTCCTCCAAGTGCAAGTTTATGAGCAAAGGGCATATTTACAGTTTTGTAGGAAAAGTTGCTTGTTAATTATACGAAAGGACTGAAATTTTAAGAGACGTGAGCTCAAAGTGGTAGAGGAAATTTGTATTTCGGGAAATGGGCAGAAAAGTAATGTTTACTATTTAATGAAAAAAAGCTGAGTAATATTCGGAAGTAGCAACTTTTTGCTGAAAAAGTTCACAAATATCGCGCTTTTGTCTTGCCTGTTGTCCATTAATTTATTCAAAAGTATAAAAAGGCAGAGTTTTTTTTGCTTAAAATATTGAAGACGAACAGAACAGTTCTAAAGGCCAAAGTGATTAAATCCCGTGCTTTTCGCTGACTATATGACTAACTCAACGGTCGAGTCAGAGACTTGGCATGTAGCTAATCGAACTGAACTTTTTTATACAATACGTACAATATGTACCTAAAGCGTTGATCTCCCAGTCCCATATGATTCAAGCTGTTGACAAATAAACTAAACATACTATCATATTTTTTTTACCCTGAACCCATTAAAAATGGGTAAAAAGGGTTTAATGTATTTGTGCAAATGTATGTAACAGGTAGAAGGGATCATCTCCGACCCCATAAAGTATATATATTGTTGATCAGCATCAACAGCCGAGTCGATCTAGCCATGTCCGTCCGTCCGTCCGTATGTATGAACGCAAGGATCTCAGAACCTAAAAGAGCTGGAGACTTGGAATTAGCTGTAGGTCCTCCTAGTGTCTACGCAGATCGAGTTTGCTTCCGATAATCGATAACTTACTCCGTTTCCAAGCAATCGATAAAAACCAATAACGACATCCTGTTTTTTGTGCAATTTTGGTAAAAAATAAGAGCTAGAGTCACCAAACTAGACGTGTAGCTTCTAGAATAGTATATAAATCTGCATTTTGTGTTGGAAGAAGAGGGTTCAGGGTATCCTCTAGTCGGGAGCTCCCGACTAGAACCTCTTATTTGTTTTTTGTTGCATTTGTGCTGAGATTTAAGTGAAGTTTCTATTATTAATTTTATACATCTGTTCACATGCCAAAATTACCAAATTAAGCTGCAATAGATCCCGAATTAAACACATTCACAGCACCAACTATTTATGTACGTACATGCAGATGTATGTGGGCGCAATTGCTTTTTTAATTTTGGCCACAAATACTTAATGAATTTAGTTAATCAATTGGATTTGTGTGTGCTATTTTCATTAACTTCCAAGCTTAACCCACTTGGCAGGCCGACGACACACACCAACAAGCACACACACACATACACATTAAGCTCTCGTCGAAGGAAGCTACAATCCTTAATGGTAACCAATCCGTGGAGGAAATTTCATTAGCCCGAAGGCAAATGGTCGTGCGTAATAGCGTGAAAAGAAAGGAAAAAAAAAAAAAAAAAAAAAAAAACGTAAAATGCTAACGTAAACAGACGTAAATAAATAATGAACATTGATTGTTTATTTGCCCAAGATGAAGAACGGACACCAGCTCGCAATAGGGAACACAGACAGGAATAAGGACAGAAACAGCAATAGGAACAGGAACAGAAACATACTTACGATTCCGATGCGTATACATAATAATCAGCCAACACACACACACACACACACAGATGGTTCACATGTGCGCACAGAGGAAAAAATGTTTGCTTATTATCCCATTAAATAATAATAAAAAGCTGGATTTAAAAAACAACTAAATTTATATGCCAATAGAACTTTTACAGAAATGTGTTAAAGGAGCACAGCTCTTTTTAACAGCTGTTAGCTTAACAGTTCTCTAATCTGTTATTATTATATTAAAGCACAACAGCTGTATGCTTTGCGAATAAAGTTCGTTTAAATGCTTTTCATTAACTTCTCTTGACTTTCTGCAACAAATTCTATGTTTTTGTTCCACAGTTGAGGAAGAAAAAGGCGAGCGCCGTGTGGAAATGCCTTGACGAGGTTAATTGATGTTGTTGGTTGAGCCGCCGTTTCACTTGGCCAAAGTGCTTGGGCTGGCCAAGACAAACACACACAAACACACACACACACACACACACACGCATGTATTGGTGTATTTGTGTTTGTGTGTATATTTGGTCATGGACGATAATGTTTCAGTGTTAATTGGCGGGTCAGCGATGGTGCACGTCGCATAAACGAGCAAGCGAGCAGGGGGCATCTGTGCCAGTCGCGAGACAATATGTAGATTAAAGGCCAGACCAGACAAGAGGTTGGGGGCACAGCTGGGTGCCATAAGGAGGGCACGAATAATTCGTATATTGCAATTGAGTTGACGCTTCGTGCGAAGTAATACGATACACTTACTTAAAGCCATCAAGTGGTCAATTGAAACGTTTTGCTGCAATTGCTTTCATTTTATTTGGAGAGCACCAGACAAAATCTGGGCTAAAGAGTCGCGAATAACAAAAAAAAAAAACCGCCTTGAGATGCTACACTTAAAGCAGAGTTCACGTAGTAGTTAAATAGAAAAATTGTGATTAAGTCAGCGTTCTTTGTGGGATAAGAACTTTCAAGTTCTATTCATGCGTTTATGATTTCGCAGTAGAAAAATAAAACTTGCAACCAAAGCACATTTAAAGCAGTTCCTGCCGAACCTCTGAAAATCCATTTTTTAGCCTCTGTCTAAGATTTAATTACTGTCTTATCAAATTTCTTTGCAGTTTTTTTGTGCTCCCTCCATTTACTCAATTTGTGTTCTCAGCACTTACCGTGGGCACTTAAACGTGGAATTTAGTTATTTATGGTTAAGTAAAGTCATTTACCTGTAAATATAAGACGAGAGTTCTAGGTTAAATATAATTAATATACATACAATATAGCTAAGATAGAGGAATGGAAATTAAAAGCTTGTACAGATAATCTCCATCGAATCTACATTTATTATTTTAATGTCATCAAATCAATTCTAATTTCGTACACACGTTTCTCGCGTTTTTTCCGCACATGCGGGTGGAATTTCCGTGAAACCTTCATCACATAAGGTAGCTACAGTGAAAATTTCAGCTTCCTAGCGCTGACGGTTTGGGCTGTGCGTTGATCAGCAATCCGTCAGTTAGTCAGGACAAACAGTTTTATATATGGTGATAATATTATCGAAGGACCTAGTTTAGATAATGATAATAAGATTTTGTTCGCATCAACTTAAGACTAAGTGACCGTGGCGTTAATGTGGAATGAGAATATTTGATGATTATTTCTTTGTCAAAGCTAAAATCAACTCATTATGTCCAAATCATATTTGTCCTATGAGTTCAGTTTGCTCTCTCTCTCTCTCTCTCTATCTCTTTTCTATCTCTCTCACTTTCTCTTTGTACATTTGGCTTATGTGTTTTAATTTGACTACTTCTTGAGAACTGCCATTGCCATGCGGCCAATGTGCTTAAATAATTGAGGCAGCTGCGTCCTTGCCAAAGGCTCTCAACTATGTGTGTGTGTGTGTGTGTTTGTGTGTGTAAACAGGTGTGTGTGTGTGTGTAAACAGGTGTTTGTGTTTGTGTATTGCGTGTGTGGTTGGGCCATCATTGAATGCGATTTTAATGCACTTCTTGTGCAGCTGTGCATAAGAAATCAGCCAAGAAAAATCTGCACTTACATTTTCATAGATTTTTCCTACACGCTTTATAACATATGCCACGAGAGGCTGGCCGCTTGAGGGGTGTATAGGGATTGGGCTCATCATGTCTGTGCATCTGTTTATGCCTGTTATAAGTCGCCGTGTCTTGTCAGGCTTATAATACGCACATAATGGCGAGCCCCTCTCATATTTTATATTGGATTTACAGCAGCCACTGTGAAGAAATCTTTTTCTCTCTTTCTTTCTTCTCTCTCTCTCTCTCTCTCTCTCTCTCTCTCTCTCTCTCTCTCTCTCTTGCCATAGACAATGGCACACAGCTTATGCTCATCTTTTACTCCCGATGTGCATTTGTACGGCTGTGTTTGGGTCTGTGTGTGGGTGTGTATGCCACGCCCATAGAGATCCCATTACGTGCGCTGCGAACGTTGACAGCTGGCAAATGAAAATGCGGTTTTAACATTTGCATTTGACGCGTTTTGCTGCGCTTATTTAGCAAATGGCGAAAAATGCAACATGGCTGCCATTCACAGCTGATGGCGCCCACACACACACGCACATGCACACACACACACATACATACATACATAGCATGTTGCTCATTTTGTGTCTAATTCAACATTTGCTTTCCCAGCACTGTCTTAAGTTTTTATTTTCTTTCTTTATTAACACATTCTCCATTATATCTTTGTATATGAGAATAACACAAGAATAAGAGAATTGAGTCAACTTTCAATCGGTCAGTCCTGTCTCGGAAGTATTTGATTCAAATGGGAAAATTATATTTCAAGCACTGCATTTGCCTAAACTTAAATCACATTATTTTGGTTTGTTTTAAGGTCTTAAAGACAGAGTTATTTATTTAAATTTCTGCATTGAAGGGTGGCAATAACAACTATAATGCATAATGCATAAAACGAATGCAACTAAATTCCACGTTGATCAGATTGCCGAAGAGAAGCCGCCCATATAAAAATGTGTGTGTAAACATTTTTAAGCGATTTTAAGAAAAGAAAAGATCAAGTTCCAATGATATACTAAATATATATATTTGAATATCAATAAACTTCTAGATGTATTTAATAGACAAGGAAAGACTTTGCGGACCTTATAAGGCATATATATTCTTGATCAGGACACCAAATCGACTCAAACTTGTCATCATGCCAGTCGGTTTGTCTGTCTACCCATCTGCTAGAGCCTGTCGATCTCGGTAATTACCGAAGCAGGAGAAAGATTTTAATACATATTCTCGCATACCATACGCAAAATTTGCACTCTTTGAATACCTGCCGCCATTTGTTAAGCTAGAACCCTGCGATATGGTATATACAGACTCTTGTATGGCATATTAAAGTTTCATAAGCATCGGACTGTAAGCACCGATGTTAATCACGAACGCTTTTTCCATTTATTGTTTAGGAATTAGGCTTATTTTACTTTTAGCATAAGCCTGGTTCGGCGGTGAGTTCAGGATATCTCCCAGTCGGGCATACCCAACTGGAGCACTCATTAATTTTTTTTCTTTTGTCGCTTAATGCCAAAATGTTATTAGCGTTAAGAGCACAGCCCTGTACAGCCACGCACACACAAACACACACACACATATACATCTATATGTATTTATATATATTTATCAAGAATATAAGCGTATATATATTCATATATTTAATATTTAGTGACCACTTAGCAAACGCCGCTAAGTACACAACGCCATTGCCATTGCCATTGCCGCTGCCGCTGAGCTGCTGCGGCAATCTTCATATTTAAAATAAAATATTAAAGAAAATACTATATATAGAAATCGTAAAATGCTATGCAGCTAGGGAAATGCGAGAGTAAGTGTCCCATTGGCGACTGCGTTTGGCTAATTATGTTTCTAGTTACCAGCATCGAGTGCCAACAGCAGCTCAAGCGGACGAGAGAGAATAACCCTAAGAGCAGCTGGGAAGCCCATAAAAATAGAAATGCGAAGAAAAAAAGGAAATCGCAAAAAATAATAATCCCGGGGTGCCAGGGGTAAAGCAGTCCATACAGACACTCCGTTATTTGACCTTTTGCAAACAAGTTTATTTTTCCTATGATTAAATCTTTGAGTGATTGTTATTATTGTGGCTATAATTTATAGTGGTCGGAAGTAGATAAGATTTCCTCAGGCTATAAGAAGCACAACTAAGCCCGTTCGTTTAACTATTATAATAGCTTTTATAAAGCTGCGCTGATCAGTTTGCTGAAGAGAAGCCAGAAGTCCACATAGAAATATTTATATTAATATATATAAAATATTTTCCAGACGATTCTCAGAAGGGAAATATAAATATAGATAAAATTTAAAGAGTATAAATATATATCAAAAGGCTAAAGAGTAGCCGTCCACATAGAAATATGATTAATAAATAATAATTTAAGAAATTGTATTATATATCCGTCTGTGTAAGTACGGTTGCAAGCATTAAAGACATCGCCGAAAAGCAATTTGAGCAGAAGATAAATGATTTTTTTCATGCTTCTCCGAGAATATTTAGTAAAAACGCAACACTGCGTAATTCCCCAGCCTATGCATACATATTCACTAGATTTTCAGAAACAAAATGAAATAAAATCCAATCTTAAATAAATCATACTTTTGTTCGGAAATATTGATGAAAGAAAAAAAACGAATAGAACAACCAAATTTTTCCGGCTGAAAAGAAAGCCCCAAAAAGATCAGTTAATAAACTAACAAATATTTAGTTAATGAATGAAGAGCTCTTAACTCGATGAGCTCAAAGAGGAAACCTCAGATTCTGCTTACAGCTATCTGTTAGCACAGCAGAGTTGCAATTACAGCGATAGGAACTAGAGTTGATAAGCCAAAAAGTGTTAGTTAACGATAGTTTTTAAAAGATTCTGTTAATATGTACGAAGGGCAGCTAGTGCTACACATTTGATAGTCAGAGATAATTAGGAAATTCTGAGCATATAGCATGTCTTTTAGATAAAAATCTCATCATGAAATAATCCAAATGCAAAAACGAATACTAGACCTACATGCAATTATTTAAACACAATTTGCTCCTGAGATAATTAAGTGAAAAGAGTTTAGTTGAGATGTGTTTGAAGCAGCAGTTGGCGCAAAACAGGGTCAACATCTATATGCATCAAAGAGTCTGTCCTGACTGGCTGACTGACTCGCTGCTGATAACCGCGCGGTAAACGCCAGGTTGCTGCCGGTCTAGCAAACGCTTCGTGTTGGCCCAAAAGTGAGCATGTGAAATTTATAAACAACAACGTAGTTACTTAGATGTGCTTTGCAAACGTCGAGTTGCCAGTCTGTGTGGCTTTCGTTTCGCAGCGTCAGACAGGCGAGTGGCAGCTCGCTGGTTCTAAGCCAGGCAACGATTTTGAGTTTTTTGATTTGTTTATTTTCATTTACAACGAAGAGCCCCATAAAAAATTAACAAACAAGGCTATAAAAATCGAATGAGTGTTAACAATAACAATGAAAACTTTGTTTTTGTTTGTCAACCACAATTGTGTCCTATGCATTCATCATATATATCCCTGATGCTGAGACGATATAGTCAATTCCGGCTGATCGGCTGTCTGTTTGTCTGAAATCTAGCACAGTTCCGTTTTTCTGTCGGAATCGATCGAATCGGAAAACTATAACATATAGTCGCCATACGAACAAGCTGTCGAAAATGAGGTTCTTGTGGCAACTACTTTTTTTTTTGTTTTTTTACCAAATAGAAACCCGAATTCGATCAATTCTGCCTACATTGCAATATGACAGTTCCCGATGCTGATACGATGCGGCACGTTTTTGTGGAACATGAACCCAGATAAATCCACATAATGGTTTCTTTTACTTTATCCTTCTTTATCTAGATATCTTTACCCAAATCCTTAACTACTAACATAACATTTCTTCTCATTTAGCCGTAAGTCTATAAGCCATTCTCTCCTCTTTTAATCAATTAAAACTAAGGCTTTATTTAAGGGCGAATGCACGGAGGCGTGTTGGCAATTCTTTTGGCCCAGCATATGCCTTGCAGTTGGCGCGAATTACACATAAAATGTGACCCGTACAATGTCGGGTAACATTTGGTTATTTGTATAAATGCATATGACTTATGTTTAGCATGTGTTAATGTTGCAAAGTGCCAGATTTTGGGCTCGATGCGGAACTCTTCGTTTTTGAGTTCAGCAATGCAAAAAGAATTCGCGCAGCTTTGCTGTGCGGCCAAATTGTTGTTGTTTTTTTTCTCCTACAAACAATGGCGGCAGTTAATTGGCGCATAACTTGGCCCCATACACACACACACACACACACACACTCGCACACACACACAGACACACACAAAAGGAAAACAAACTGAACGCCTAATCTACAATTGACACACATACGCGCAAACAATGAGGGAAACTCTTTGCACAGCCTTAGCCCCAAACACTGTCGACAAGCCCCTCTGTCGCCACTGCACCCCCGACCGACCGTGGAGCCACTCCCCCACCCCTTTCCCGTACATCTCGGCAACGTCACAGAGGTGCACAAACAGTGCTCCAATCGACCCAGCAAAGCGAACAGCTCGCGCTCTTTTCTCATTATTTATGTGCGACCTTGTTTTACGCCATTTTTATTATTTTGCTAATTTCGCGCGCATTATAAAAAAAAAAAAAAAAAAAAAAACAGCAACAAAAAGACACACACATGCATTAATTTCCAGCACACACACGCACATAACGGTAGTAAAAATAATATCCACGCAGTTTCACAATGAATTTAGCTTAGGAAAAAGCGTGCTTAAATCCTTGCCCGTAATTTTCAATGAAGCCAGATTAAAATATTATCTTTAAAATTTGCAAAAATCAATTTATCCACGTTAAGGTATATTTATTCTTAATTGAAATTAATTGAAAACTTGCTCTTCCTCTTTAACAATATCTATCCAAAATTATGCCAAGGACAGGATTGAGTTAAGGATTGAAGCCATCCCAAGTTGTAGCTAACATGTTTTTACAGGGTATATGCAAGTTGAGCATTCTCAAGTGAACTTTAACACTGCAAATGTTAACATGTTTTCTTTGTTCATTTGATCTAAATTCTACAAAACAGCTTGGTGCGTTTTCGCAAGCTACAAAACCATTTACAAGCAATTTACTGGGTAGCACGAAATCGAGGAGATCGAGAAATTAATTTTTCTTAGCTCGTACTTTGTTCTCGCTTTCTCTATAATAATTGCTGTTACCAACTGACGATGGATTTGTTGGTAATCTTTTTTTACAGGGTATGTGGTAGTCGAGCAGCGTCTAGTAATTTATTTCTTAGCTCTTTTTCTTACTTTTTTTGATTGCTTATACTATTATTTTTTTTTTTTTGTAATTGTCTCACCAAATTTGGTTGTCATATATTGGTAATCTTTTTGTATAGGGTATTTGGATGTCTTAGCTTTTCCTCGTTTCTTTTTTATTATTTTTGTATAGCTCTCACCAATTGAAGTTTAATTTATTGGTAATCTTATTCTTTTAAAGGGTATGTGGCAGCCTATTAGCGTCTAATAATGTGTTTTACATCTCACCAATTGAGGTTAAATGTATTGGTCATTTCATTTTTCTAGGGTATGTGATTGGTAGCAGTATCTAGAGTACATTTTAAGCCCTACTTTATTTTCTGAATATTCATTTTGGCATACATTTCACCAATTGTGATTGAATTTACTGCTGATCTTATTTTTATAGGGTATGTATTAGTCGAGCAGCGTCCAGTAATAGAATTTCTTTGCTCGCTTTTGTTTTTATTTTATATTTTATTGTATACGTCTCATGAAATACAAACACAGTATTTATTGATAATCTTATTATTGACAGGGTATGTGGTAGTCGAGTACTTTCTTAGCTCTTCCTCTTTCTTTTTAATTTTATTATTTTTTTTTTTCTGTAGACGTCTCACAGCTGTTAAGTGCTTCTAACCTATTTTCCTATTTTTGCGCAATTTATCAACAAATTAATGTAAGCATGGCTTATAATTTTTTTGCCTCCACTTGACATACACAAACACTCACACACACTCACTCACACACGCACACACACTCACACACACACACACACACACACACTCATACACGTGCGGTTTCTGATGAAATTTGCATGTTGCTTGGAACCCTCTTTGCAGTTCTTGTGTTTCATTTTCATGCTTTTGTTTTTTTTCTCGCTTTTTTTTCGGTATTCGGTGCATATAATTAACTTCAAGCGGGTCTCTGTCTCCATGTGAAAGTCGGAAAATGCATGCAATTATGTCACAGCCTGTCACATACCTGCACACACACACACAAACAACCACTTACACACATATATATATATATACATATATATATATATACATATATATATATATGCATAAATATGTTTAACTGTCATTTATGGAAAAACTTTGGCCAAGTTTCTGATATCTAAAAGCATTTCAAGCACAACCTTTCAATTTCACTGGCATGCATATAAATGCTGGCAGTCAATTGTGCTTAAGAAAACATTAATATTAAGTGACACTGGAGGACAGGCAGCTGTTAGCATAGATTACGCATGAACAATACCAAGGAAAAATAATGCAATTAGCTTTCTAGAGCGCCTGGAGACGGGCTATTCGACATTGAGGCCGAATGAAAGAAAGATTTTAATGCAAATAAAATGAACATAGAGTTCATTAAACAAACATGATTGGTCGACTTGAAGTGAACATGGAGGTGAAAACTTTTAGCAGTAAAAAATGTTAAATGAATCGACACATATTAAAGACATGTTTGCCACGTCTCTTGCTTGGGCTGAAAAGTGAATATGGAGAATTAGTCGCTGTTATCACCAAATAAAGTGAACATGGAGGTGCTTTGAATACCCCTGGTAGGGCTGCAAAAATATGTTCTAAGTCAAAGGAGTTTCTTTATTTTTAATTAAACTAACACTGTTTAAGTAAAACTCTAGTGTTAATAAACTAAATGTTAAAATATTAATTGGGCAACTTGCCAGCACTGTCTCTCCCTCTCCCTCTCCCGCTCCCCCTCACCCTCTCTGTCTCCACCTCTGTGTCAGCTCTTTGTCTCTGCTTTGTTTGTCTGTCATCATCTTTGCCGATTGCTTTGTCGTTATTATCAATGACATATAAATATTCACGCTTGACAGGCGATGTCTGACGACAGCGGCGCTTCGTTGCTTTGCATTGAAACGATGAAAGTTGACGACAATGCGAGCGAACGCCCACAAATGAACAACGCCCCTTGTCGACTCGGTGCCGCGTCTGTGTTGGACAACTGTCAGCGACTGTTAACTGTTTTTCCCCCATATCTGCGCACATATACTATACACAAATAGTAGACTCTAACTAACTGTGGCTGTTATTAAGCCTGCAGTTACATATTGTCCTAGATGTGGGCGGTACGATATGCTTACGTATTGTAGAACGAAAGACGAAACGAAAACCGACGCAAACTTTTGATTGGCAGCTGCCTTTGTTTCACGCAGGTGGAGGGAAAATGCTTCGCAAAACTTTGGCAAGCCGCAACATAGACAGGTGCAAAAAGGCCACCGAAATGGCAACTACATGCCACACACACACACACACACACACACACACACCCACACATCTTGAAGATTCTAAAATCGCCATCTCGCTTATCTACTGTGTGGTATTTGCCGACCGAGTGATAAAAGAGCGATATATGGCGATACACATAATGACCCGGGGCGGAGAGGGTGGACGCTTGGCCAAGTATAAGAAGGGCGAAGGAAAAATTTCCATAATTTTACGACTGCTTGACAGGCGACACAGACAGCCGCACGGTCAGTAGTAAAGTGGAATTTTCAAGCACACTTGAAACCGCATCCCAGCACCACAATATACCCAATCGCCCCCCCGAAAAAAAAAAAAAAATGAGCCTGAACCCGAACCCGAGACCGAACCCGATGCCACTTCATGTGCCAGTTGACAGGCATTTGTATCCAGCACCATTTTAATATGTATGCATAAAAATTTATAGGTGCTAAAGTACGGCATCAGGACATGTATATGCATATACTTAAGATGCACAGCTCAACCAGATGCCCGCCCCAGCCCGAACCATAATCTAACACTCGATGTGTGTGTGTGTCTGTGTGTGTGTGTGTGTGTGTGTGTGTGTGTGTGTGTGTCTGTGTGCTATGCCATTTGCAGACATCTTCAGCCAGGGAATACACCTGTTCGCAGAGAAGAGAACGGGGCAAAGTAAGAAGAAACTATCTGAGTTGTTGGAATGCCTTAAAAATTTACGAGTCGCGTTAATGAGGAAGCAACGACACTTAGCTGATCCAAAATGTTGATTGAATCATAAACTTGTCTGTTTTCACCAGGCTCCCAACATCAATTATGTCACCAATTTCATCAAAAAAAGAAAAAACTTCAACTATATTCCTTTGTACATATACATATCAATGGATACAATTCAAAAGGTTTATCAAGGTCTAGAAATGGACTTTGAAGAGAGTGAAAGTATTGAAAGTATCGAACGTATTGAGCTCTATGCGAACTATAATTTTACTTTTGCCGAACCTTAAATATCGATCATTTTAGTCACCAATTTTAGTTTCTATCGTTGTAGTTGCACAGAAATGTTTCAGCAAAATTCGAGTCCCAAGCTTAAAGGTAGTCGGATCCTCAGTTTCCCCTGGAATCTCATTGAACTAGGACCTCTTTTCTCTTAACTCAATGTTTGGATTTTCTTAATTTTCTTAATTAAAACAGACAATTGCGTTTTTTTTTTTCTGAGATATATAATTTAAAATATTATTCGTTATAGTAAAATCGACAATTTCCATTCTTTCACGCATTTATGTTTTTTAGTGTCAAGAATTTTTGAGATCGAATTTGTTTCTTCTGCATTTTTTTACAATCAGAGTACGTATCTTTTTCTTTGTAATAATAACTGTCCTACTGTGTATTAGAATGTTAGTTCTTTTTTTTTTATTAAAAAGAAACGAGATGCGGATTCTTTGTTTTAAACTTGATGATAAGATCTTTGGTTTCGAAATCACGCCTGGAAGATCCTATTAAGCTGCATTTCTATACAAAGAGTCAAAGGCCTGTCGGCCGGATTGGACTACGATATCAATTAGATATTTTTATCGAAAAATGAATATAAGCAACTTTTTCTGTTATCATATTAACATAACTTGGCACAACTTCACCATGTTTCTAACATATCTGTAAAATTTTATCAATTAGTACTAGTTTATATGCCTGCTATGGATAATCGGTCGGAATTAATTATACAGGGGTATTCAATCCCCAGGCAGCTACTTTTTACTGTTACCTTTACGTTAAGGTAATTCAATTCGGGCTACAAGCAAAAGGAACTTCATATGCGAGTTTGCAAAAGACTACATTAAGACTTAATGTGACTTTATGGACCATCAAAAAGTAACTCTAGAATACGAATTACGAATGAAGAACCGACATTAAGCCATTAATTAACAACTATCTCTGTTATATTAAGACCTAGCTTCTCTGCCCACAAAATCAAAGAATCTATTTAAATATTAGGAGCATATCTCGCAGCTTTTAAGAGCTAGAAGCACAAAGTGCTCTTTGCAGTTGCTCGTTTTGTATTAACAGATCAGGAATATTTCACGCATTGGTAACCATCCTCTTGATCCTATTTATACTCTTGATCAGTATGCCCGTTTATAGAGGCAAGAAATGTTGAATGCAAGTCCTTCTAGTTCACCAGGAAATCGTTTTTGTGTGATAATTCGCACTGCTTACACGAAATCGATAAAGATCGATACCGAGATTCTCTTTACTGATCATATCACAGAGTTTATAAGAGCTAGAGATGCCAAATTTGGGATGTATACATCATAGAGTATATGAAGTGTCAGGAATAATTCACATTTCAGATACATGTGTCAGTTCCCCCAACATTTATGCCCTGTACATTTCATAAATATCAAACAGAAAGCCAGGTTCATTACCAAAGCGTTTTCCATAGAACAATCATAAAGTGTGAATCCCTTCACGTCTTGTTAGTTTGTGTGCCTGTGTGTATTTGTGTATTTATGTAACGAAGGAAGTTCGAATATTTGTAACTCTGAGCATAGGGTATCTTCTAGTCGCGCACTTCCGACTAGAGTCCTCCTCTTTGGGTAATAAAAGCCACTTATGCATTATGACTCGACAGGCCCTCAAATTGTTGTGATTCATTTGCCAAGCACAGTCGTGTGTGCTGTCAAGAAAAAGAAAAAAAATAAAGCATACATCTAGGCTAGCCCATGGCTTTAAAAGCAACGTTCATATGCATTTTCAAGCAAATTAAATTTTTATGCACGAGTGTCTGAAGAGTGTGCGTGTGTGTGTGTATTTGCAGGTGTATGCTGTCAGTGTGTGTGCACACAAAATCATAACTTGAAATGCGTTAAAGTGCATATAAAAAATTTATAGCCTACACTTAGGCGCACATTAAGTGACATGCCAGTCAAAGGCTTGCTCGAAGCAGTGCAGAATTGGCCGAGCCATCGAGTCCTTTGCCCGTTGGTAGCTTATCGTGCTGGCTCGTCATTCTTTTGCGTCCTGCCTGATTGCTGTTGACAGTGACGCGCGCGCGCGCTGTGTGACCCGTCGCGTTGACCCCAAAACGTATAATGATGAATTGTGTTTCAGTGCGAGCATACACGCACGCACACACACACACACACACACGCAAACATACCTCGCATATGATAACCAATTTGTGTACTGCCTACTTTAAGGCGCAACGCAATCAGATAAACTCATATGCGTGAAATTGTTTCGAAGAACTTAATGCCAGCATCCCGCACTGCGCCCACTACGCTTGCCCTTTGACCCAATATCAGTTGAAACATAATCATAGCATGCTCTGCTTAATTGTCGCATGCGAGCGCAAAGTTTAATTAAAGGGCTGATGCAATTTGAATACCAAAAATGATGATAAGTTTTTATTTACAAAGAATTTTACCCAAAAGAGCGACAAATAAGCTGTTCTTAATATATATGTAGGGCTTTGCATAGATTATGTTTAAGGACCTGTGCATTAAATAGATTCGAGCACTTGGTGACTATGCGTCCCACGTTGGGCGCCACAAAACCACATTAGCACGTACGGCTGCTTTTTGACATCAAAACTTTGACCCGACAGCAGTTAAAAATATTTACAACATGCACTACTTATTTGTCGCCCAATGCCAGCGAAGGCTTTTATAACATGTATATTAAGAAAAATTCACAACAAATCTCATGCAAAAGAGACATGCAAAAAAGTGCAGAACGTTTTTTCATAATTATAACGTCATTTTTTGTGCCAGCTGCCTTAAATCATTTAAGTACGTTGCCTGAATTGGGATGAAAACAAAACTGTGGGCGCCTAATGTGCTTCGAGGAAATTTCCATACACGTTCAAAGAGCGAATAGAGTATATTGGCTTTGCGCAATTAGCTAAATACTCGCCACAATAATGTAGACTACTGAAGGGCTTCTCTAAGATCAAAGCGAAATATATGCATATCGTATATTGGCCAATAAGTTTGTCTGTCCAAAGCCTACTTTAAGCTGTTTTAATCCTTTAAACGAGTTTTACGCAATTTTTCGTTTGTTTTTTACTGGGCAATCAGTTAAACAAAGCGCAAGCTTTGAGAGCTATTTAAATAATGCAACGCTTTATTTTCTTATTCATAACAATACGATTTATTATCAAATATACTGCATATACTTTTAAAGCTTGCGATAGAAAGTGCTTGGATTTCGTAAAAATTAATTTGTATAGCGCACAGATTTTCAACATCTGTGTGTCCGAAGCGTTTAGCTCCGACAATGGGGAATCATTTGTGTCCATTTATCTGGCTTCATTATGCAACAAATTGGAACATTTTGTTTTGGGGTTGGAGAGAGGGTTTTTTTATGTGCTAAGCAAGCTGAATTTTTACTCGATCAATTTATTGGAAGCTCAGGCAGCTGACATTAGGTAACTATAGGAACAATCGGCTTGCCTCCTATATGTAGGATGTAGGCATGTATGTTTATGTGAACATATAAATATGTCTCAAATATATGCACATGTTAGGGGCAATCCGGGTAAGCACTTACATAGCCTCAGTGCCTAAGAGAAAGATAGGAACTTGAGCATTTGCCGCAACACTTGACTTGAATTTCTCGTGCTGTGTGTGTGTGCCAGTGTGTGTTAGTGTGCGTGTTTGTGTGTGTGTGTTTTGCTTTTGTTAATTTCTGTTGTTTGCGCTAGCCCCAACAATGGCAAAACAGGCACACACACACACACACACACACAGAGCACTTGTGCCAGACAGACAAATGAACACAGTTTGAATGGAAGGATAAGATGGCTGAGATGTGAAGAAGACATTGCGACACACGCACACACACACATACGACAGCCACATAAAAAGCAAAAGGCAACACGAATTAAATTGATGTGTGTGAAAGCTGTGTGTGTGTGTGTGTGTGTGTGTGTCGTGTGCGTGCGTGTGTGTAGATTACTCATACGCAGCTTAGCCGCCGCTCAGTTAGGCTTTTACTTAGACTTGCCTGAGTTACTGCTGCTGCAGTCGTTGTTGCTGCCAGTTGTTGTTGTTGTTGTTGTTGTTGTCGCTGCTGTCTTTTGGCTGCTTTTTATTGTATTTTATGATAAATAATTAACATTTTGAATTTGTTGTTGTAATCATAAGCATGCATCAATAGGCACTGCTCTTCCAAATATAACACATACGCACTGGACACCAAAAAACAATTTACAAAAAAAATGACCTATTATTAGATTAATCAAAACTAAAAGGTAAATAAACATATAAAACTGTAAACAAAATTTGGAAATAAGCCGCGAGAAGCGCTCAAAGCATTCGATATGTTTTTTTTTTTAATTCTTTTTTTATTTTAATAATTTTTTAAATTTACTAATAATTTTTGTAAATATAAATTTATTTTTTGTAACACGCTTTGTTTTGTTTGCTTTACGCGACTCGCTAGTGGCAACGTGTGTGTGTGTGTGTGTGTGTGTGTGTGTGTCTAAATGCTGTGGCACTTTGGTGCGTGTTTCGGTTACCGTGTGTGTGTGTGGCGTGTGTGTGTCTGTGTGTGTGGCTATTTTGTAATCCGCACAAATCCGCTGGTAAATTTGAACTGAATGAGTTCAAAAGCTAAAATGAGTTCGCATACCCAAACGCTTCAGTTCATTGGCGACGCGCTCGCAACTTGCGTTTGCCGAGCGACAAGCGAAGGCAGCCGAACGCCGGAGCCGAACAATGCCGCCACATACGACGAGGCAAGTTCTGACAGCGCAAGAGCGCAAGTGACCGCGAGAGAGGGACAGAGCGAAAGCGAGAGAGAGAGACAGATAGAGAGAGAAAGCTTTCGCGGCAAACTTTAGCCACAGTTGTCAAAAAGTTGCCCAATTGCAAGGAATACCCGTTATCAAAAAATTAGCTGCATTCTATAATATATGGCGCACACAGCTGTTCTACAGCGCGTATAACAGTTGCAACTGTGCGAAAGATCATCGGCTATGAAAATTTCAAAACTTTCATTAGCATCGTCATTTCGCTAACACGATCTCTTCTGATATTTCAATTTTTCTCATTTACAAACAAATATTTTATTTAAATTCAAAAAATTTTCAAAATTTGTGCTCAATACATTTCAATTTGTATAACACTTTCTAACTTTTTTTGAGTATATCAACAATTTCTTTCAGACACAAATTCAAGTTCGTTAATTGTTTTGAAATTGCATGCAAATATTCGTCTGCTTTTGCGGTCTGAATTTAATGCATTATAACACTTTTTTGACATATCTAATACATCCTTTTTTTTATGACCTCGAATCATATTCAAATATTTGTTGAATAGAGTCTAAAAGACTGTACTAAAAGTACAGTTTTATTATTGCTGTAAAATAATTGAAATCTATGTTTCTTTGACTTCAATAAAAATTCAAAAACTTTTAGAAATTTGGTTTTCTTATTCCTGTCTGATTTTGACACATGGAAATACTTTTCATGTATAACAAATACTTTTAAGTTCTGTTTATTTCTATTCTTAATTTAATATTTTTAAAACTTTAACTGCCAAAAACTGAACGTTTTTTTCTCAATTTTAAAGCATCTTTTCAATAGTTTAGAATTTTTTTTTTAAATTTTAAAATACATACACAGACACCAGTTCACACACACACAGCCAGTCTAAGGAATATGAAAATAAAACAAAATATATTTCACTTTTTAAAGAATACTTTTTTTCAGGCTCAAAGCACAGCTCAGCTACTGAAGTGAACTGTACGGAACTGAAGTGAAGCAACAACTGACTGCTCGAACACTATGCAAAGCCGACAAATGCAGTTGAATGAAGCAGAGGAAAGAGCGCGAGCTTTTCGAGCTTTCAAGGCTAGAAAATGGAGGGAGAGAGAGAGAGAGAGAGAGAGGTAGAGGAGAGGAGGGAGAACAAAAGCACATAATTCAACAAATGTTGAAGGCAAACTGAACGTTGGCAGCGTTGTCCTGGCGCAGCTTTAACGCTCACAGCGGCTGCGCTGCGCTGCCAGAAAGAGAGACAGTGTTAATCAGAAAGAGAAAGAGAGAGTAAGAGCGAGAGCAAGAGGGAGCGAGAGGGAGCGAGAGAAAGCGAGATATTCGAACGCAGGACGAGGCTGCTTATATTTCGCACGTCCTTTTGTTGTTGCTGCTGGCGCACACCTGTGATTTAGCGAGGACGTGCGACGAGGACGAGGACGAGGCCGAGTCCACGTTGTCCTCGTGCCTGCCTGCCAGCTGATATTTACCTTATTCCCCACAGCCAGCTAAAGCGGACCAGAAAAAAATATTTAAAAAAAAAAGCGAACCCAAAACCAACAACAACAACAACAACAACAAGACGAAGAAGAACAGCAAGAAAGGCAGGCGAAACGCTAGACACAACAACAATAACCTAGGGGGAAAGGCGCTTTATTCACAAACGCACTTAGGAATGATAGCCCTGGTTTATGCTAATGTTTGCCATTGTCTAAAGTAGTCCGTCATCCAGTCATCCAGTCATCCAGTCACCCAGTCAGCCAGTCAGCCAGTCGGTCACTGACTGACTAGTTAGTTTGTCAATCAGTCAGTCAGTCAGTCTGTGTGACAGGCAGTCCCTCTTTTCTTTTTTGGAGCCCAGTTGCTCGAATGAAGTTTTTATTGGAAATAGCTCGCGAGTCTAACTTGAGGCTGTCATCGATACGTCTACTAATTTTTTGAAAATCTTATAAGGTTTACTTAATTATCAAAAATTAGCTGTGCTTCTTTCAGAATTTAACATTAAAGCGCCAAATTTCCTACAAATCATCAAACAATTTTCTTAATTTATTATGAATTCCCAAAAAAAAAACAAAACAAAACAAACGTTAAAATGGAAAAAGTAAAATATTTATAAAACAAGTAAATTAAAACAGCTTCGGAGTGCCGAAAATATAATACCCTTGAAAAGAGAAGCACGTAAATGTTGAGTGTGACGAAAATATCTTTGATAACAAAATACTTGCATTACATGAACTTACTCAATTGGAGTGACTTTTGTTTGCCAACATTGGCTTGCAGTTTTTTGCTCAGTAAATGCAGCTCAATTTGTAATTTATTTATACTTTTAAATTTCATCAACTTATCTGTCATATTTGCCAGAATTGCCATGGGGCCATGTTTTTAGTTTCTTCAAATTTAAGACATGACTTTTTCAACCATTTCAAGCAGGTGAAAAAATAAAATGTTCTACTGCCACACTATTTGGGTGGCAAATTACAAACATTTGTATTTGAAAATGAGTTTTGAGTCGTTCGCATGAAAAGCAAAAATTTGTGGCTGCAATTTTCTAAATTGCTGAAATACGATTTCGTTGAGCTTTAAGAATAAGCCGAAAGTCAATAGCTCTTGAACTTTAGCCCATTCATCGTATGTTTTCCCGATTTTCCGGCTTAGAGCAGTGCATTTTTCCGGGTATATTTTCTAGTATTTTTCCAATATCGAAAGAAAGAAAACTTAACAAAATTAAACAATCGACGCTGTTGGATGTGCAACAGCTTTAGAGATAAACTGATTTAATTTGCTAATTAAATATTTGTAAAAATAGAAAGTTATATATATATACATATAAGAATATATAAATATATATTCTGATCTATGCCTACATAGGTATTTGATTCTCAGCACTGCATCTGGATACATTCGTAAAAGATTCCTCAACCTTAAACATATTTTGTATTCGTTTTATTTATATAATATATTTCGTGCACAAATGGTCTGGCAGAGAAACTTATCCAAATACACAGAGTAAATAATATACTAATATACCCTTTCCCGGCTTAAGCAATAGAGTTTAACATATCTTAGCTCGTCATAAACTTAAGGCTCGTTAATTGCAACAGAGTCAACCATGTGGGAAGAAGCAATAGCAAGTCCGAGTAAACAGGGTAGAACGTTTAACGACAAATCAATGCGAACTGGGACAACATGCAAATCGAATTATTTGTGCGGCACATCAAATACTTATGAGAAGATTATGTCTAGTACCTCCTTCTCCATTGATTGGGGAGGGTGCAAATCGATCTTGAGGCGCCGTCAGTGGCGGCATTTTTGCTTTGGTTCTTTGCATTTGACTTTAATAATCTTTAATGATATCAGTTTCGGTCAGCCAACTTATTTATGGCCAGATAACAATCGGCAGCCAATCGTCCAGCCATCGGACCGGACAGCTGACAACCGACAACTGACGGCTGACGGTTGACGGTTGACAGTTGATACTTAGCCCCGAGCAGTTTTTTTTTTTTTTTTGGTATTTGCGGAAAAGCCCTTCAGACTATATGCATGCTACTCATACTCATGTAGAGGGTATTATAACTTCGTTACGAAACCAAACAACTGGATTAGCAATCGAGAGACGATTCGATATGCAAGCTAGAGTTTCAGCTTTAAGCTAACTATTCATTGACTCTTCTCTATGTCGGAGCTGGACGGGGTTGTCTATATCATAGAGCCGATATAGGAATGATCGATTGCTAACATGTATGCAAAATCGTTACGAGTCGAACTACTATATAATCGCAACAATCGTTCGGAATTTAGCTTACGTACAAAAGCAGTTTATGGCCATATTTCTGCAAGGGTTTAATTCCTTTTTATACGTCTGTGAAGGGTATTTAAAGATTGTCATCCAATGTGCATCTCATAGAAGAAGACATCTCCGATCCCATAAAGTATATACACATTATAGATCAGCATCGTCAGCCTAGTTAATATGGCCACGTCCTTGTCCATCTGTCCGTCCGTCCATCTGTCCATCTGCCCGTCTGTCCATCTGCTCGTCTGTCTGTTTGCATAGAATGAACTAGCGTCTCAGACCGGATCGGACAACTATATCATATAGCTGCCATAGGGACGATCAGTTAAAAATTAAGTTCTTCTCCTTTGCTTATCAAGATATCTTGACCAAACTCATATATACACGAAATCTTATTAACATCTATATCATATAGCTGAAACAGTAACGATCGGTCGAAATGTAAGTTCTTGTATGGCAAATATTCTGTTATCCAAGATATTTTCATCAAACTCAGCATTTACGATCTTCACCATGCTGACATATCTGCAAAATCGTAAGGCAAACGTCTACAAGGGTATTATAATAATGCTTGACTGAGAGATATCTGCAAAAAGAAGCAAGTACTCTACAAATATTTTGACTCGCGGCATTTGTTGGCAGTTGTGTATCTTCCACAGGTAAGCAATGAATAAAAATGCTTGACAAAGAGATACCCTATAAAGATATAGTAGAATGTAGATTATAGTAGATATAATGCAATAAACACTCTACCAATAATCAGATGTGTCTCGTTTTTCTATCTGGGGTATACGAAAACGTATCGCCTAGGCGATACAAATTCGATTCGCTTGGAAAACACATTTACCATAGTGAAGCTATGGGACTTTACTGTATTAAGCCATTTGGATTTACCTCCTAGCTGCTTTCTTCTTCTTGTTGTTGAGTAAACATTGTGTTATCGCCAAACATTCGCTTTGGAAGTTAAAAGGCGATACCAAATGTAAAACGTACACACCCTTAGCCATAGTTGAGGAGTTTAAAGTGGAATGGAGCTGCATTAAAGGTATTTCTCTCGAGCTGTAATTACAATTTTATTATTTAATTTACTCAAAATATATTTAGGCTTAAATAACGCTCGACTATTATTTGTACTCCTGCAACTGGCAATGTAGATAAAAGCACTTCAAAATGTTTGCTGAGCATAACAAATACAAATACATGGTTTACAGTCTGTAATTTCAGGCATTTGTGTTATATAATACTTGAAGAGTATTTAGTGTACACTTGATTTAATGTTTGTGGCAATTATTAAGGCTTTTCGAATTAATGAGAAGACAAAGAGAAAATTAAATCGAATGCGACAAAAGATATGAAATGCTTATGTGAAGTCCCTGACATGATGTCCTTTCACAGCTCTCAACTAATTTCGATATCTATTGTAAAGCCATAAAGCATTTTAACGACGACCAAACGATTGCATTTGTTGTTGCTGCTGCTGTGGATTTGCATGTGTCCATTGGAATTGTAGTTAAAAGTCTATTAAATTTTACGGCTTCGCAACGCTTGGGCCAATAATGAAGGCTCTCTCGGTCCTATTTCCTGGCCAGCGTCCTGTCGGTCCAGGCATTTCATTTGCAGACGCAACACAAAATAAACCTAATTACACTTTACTTTCACTTTCACTTTCACTTTCACTTTGCAAGCGCGACAAGCGGGCCGGGGCTTGAAGGCGGTTTGCGGTATGCCTGAAAAACTTCAAAAGCATCGGCCGAAGCAAACTTTTTGTTCGAGATTCTGGCTGGTCGCAATATAATTTTACTTTATGTACAATATATATTTTGTGTACTGTTCTGTTCGGCCTGTTGCCAATTTGAGAGCCAATAAAAGCGTTTAAAGACCCGTTGCAAAGATGCCCCCAAATACGGTTCAGTTCGGTTCGGCTTTGGCTCGGCTCGGCTCATCAAGTCAAATGCGTGACAGATTTTAGTGGACAACTTTTGCAAGCACACCAGAAAAAAAAAGAAAAAAAACGAACAAAAAAATCATCAAATAAAAGTCACACACTAAGCAATACCCTGTAGTCAGTGCCAGGACTTGAAATACTCTCATCTTTACTTGAAATGGTTATTATTTTATTTATTTTTTTTTTGTAATTTTTAATTAAGTAATAAGAAAATCTAAGCTAGAGCATATTTTGAAAAAATAAGATAAGAAAAAAAAACAAATTTGTATATTAATTGAACAGTTTTTCATTAAAAAAAGCCATATCCTGCGAAATAGTATTAATGCAAAAGCTAGCTTACTTGTTTTTCCAACATTCTGATACAGTTTGTTTTTCGTTTACCCTGTAATCAATGGAGGTAGCAAACAAAAATGAGCCAGGTATTTTTCATTGATCATAGGGTATACGAAATGTTAGTCAGCCAAACAAACCGTTAACTCAAATGATTTAAAGACTTTGATTGAGATTTCCTTTGCTCTGTTGCACATAAAAAAACGTTAAGCAATATTCGTTAAGTAAATACAGGGTATAAAAGTGCCTAACATGCTTGTCTTCCTGTCACTACTAGAGCTTATCAGTGTTGTAAAAAGGTTTTCGCTAAACACTCGCACAAATCAATTACAGGGTATAAAAAGGCCGAAATAAAGCTCCATTAAGCAGCTGTAACAACGTATTTATGGACTGAACATGCAAGTTACCTTGCCTGTTCCATAGCAAATAGTTATGTGAAAACTCACTTCACGCATTCCAAGGCTTACAGGGTATATAAATGCCAGTGAGCAGCAAAATTTTCGGTAGCTTACAACATAATGAACACTTTTTATATGCAAATAATCATAATAATGTGCCTGTGTGTCTGCGCCAGTGTGTGCGCTCTGTGCGTCTGTGTGTGTGTGTGTGTGTGTTGTTAAAGTGTTGTAAAACGCTTTTGAAGCGCTTATTTGTATGTGATTATTTAAATAATAAATGGGCGCGAGGCCTGGGTCGACTCGATCATCAACGGCGCTCATAAGTAGGCAATAACTTTTGCTTTGTTGTGGCTTGCGAGATGCCATAGTGTCCCCCCTGCCCCCCGTGCCCGCTCATTCCCGTGCAAAGTCTCAGGCAAGTAGCCCGTAATGAGCATGTCATTTAGCGTAATTTCAGTTGATTGTTATGGCATTACAGCCAGCAAACAATATGTAGAAAGCGGAAAAGCGGCAAGTGCCTGGACAATGCTCAGTACAATATACTTTCCAGCAAGGACGAGGCCTCAGTTGGAGTTTATCTTATCAAGAGCCAAGCAGAGCAGCTGCCAAAAAGCCAAATACAGAAACTACACACACACACACACACACACTATCTGCCAGTGTGTGTGTGTGTGTGCATAAATAAGAACTAGCTGCTGTTTTGTGGCTGTGTTTTGTGGCTTTTGTGTTGTTTTTGAATGATTTACTTACTGTTAACACAGATCCTGGGCCAAGGTAAGCTGTACGCTCGCAAGTAGCTCGAATTATGGCCTATGGCTTACCTGTAAAGACACGTGTTTGTTCGATTAGAAGTGAGCCATCAAATCAAAACAATAAAAGTGAAGCTATTCACATGCATAAAATGAGTTGCCATTGTTATTTCCCCAGATGAAACCCAACTCAATTATGTCTCTTCATCTCGTTTATGACTCCTTCGTTTCATGCACATATATTCACCTTTATTTGATTAAAATTTGATTGTCGACAAACTATCTTACAACTGTCTTCAGCCTGTCTTCCTGCCTGTCAGCCTACCTGTCTTCCTGCCTGTCTGCCTACCTGTCTTCCTGCCTGTCTTCCTGCATGTCTTCCTGCCTGTCTGCCTGCCTGCCTGCCTGTCTTCTGCCATACTATAAACGGAAACATACAAATCGAAACAGACTGGCAGGCATGAATATCAATATATTATTTGAGAATTTGTGCTGCATAACGAATTTTTGAGGCACATTGTTTTATTTTTTATATATAACTGAAGATGTTAAGTATTTCTTTTATAAGTTTCAATAAGAAATTAAACTTTCGGTACTTGTTGGTAAAAACAGAATACAAACTCGGACATTAAAGAAAAAATACTTGAAATACTTATTATTTTTATTTATTTGAAAATTTTGACAAAAATTTGACGCAAATATGCGTACTTTTATTATTTCTTAAAGTTGTTTTCATTATGAGTTTTATTGTTATTAAAGGAACAACTTAAATGAAACTTATACGAATAAATACGAACATAACTTGTCTAACATGATGAAATTAACAAAAGGGTTTGGTATATAAACCGATCTGAGAGATCGATTGGCTGAGACCTCCAATTCTACGTCTCCTTAGAAGACGTCCCGCCAGTCGATTGTAAAGATTTGCTCGTCGCGTGTGTAATTCGCAGCCCGTATGCTTATCACGTTCCCGACTTTAGGCAATGCGTAGTATTAGCTCAGAAAAGAACAAGTCTTGGAATATTTTGCCATTTAGAAGTACCTAAAACTGGGTCATAGACTAAGTCAATAGAGTTAGCAAAAGTTAGAGAAATAAAGCATATTAAAATTGATTATCAAATGCACTTTTAAAAAGACAACTAAATAAATGAATGTTGCAATTGTTTTGGCTTGCAGCACTGACTCCAATTAAAATTATTATTTAGTTATTTGAGCCCGTCTGCACCGTGTGCCACAGCCAAATGAAAGGAATTTTCAACAGCACTGCGAAGTGCTCGGCGTAATTAATTTAATTTGAATGCGCTTGCCAGTACTTGCAGCTAATAATTAAATTAATTCAAATTACATTTTAAATGCACACAAAAAGCCAATTAAATCAAATTTCAAATGCTTTTCGAGCTGCGACAAGTAATAAACGCATTTGGCGTATATCCTATTGGGGAATACTGTGTGACATTTAATTAGAATGAAATCGAATGCTGAACCAACTTTAAGCACAGCACAAGCAGTGAATGCTTCTTTAAGGAAATCAATTGAAGCAAATTATTTAACACACTTGCAGCTACGTGTGACCAAACAAGATACTTTAAGTTGACTAATTGCAAGATACTCAGACAGTCTTTATACATGGCCAAATAATCCAACAAGTCAGACAGCGTCTATATAGAAATTAGAGCACACACAGGGAGAGAGAGAGAAAGCGAGAGCGAGCGAGCGACAAGCAGGGACCATCCAGGGGGGGGTGGGCGAGCGAGCGCCCAAAAGTGAAGCCTGGCCGGGCTCGTATTAGGCCATCAATGGATACAAGCAATTTCGTTTAATTAAAACATGCCAATACATTTTGGCTAGCAGCAGCAACAATAACAACAACCATCAACCTCAGCAGGCCGAACACTGAATACCCTTGCAGGCATACTAGACGCAAGTCTGGCAAACTTTTGTTTCTGTGCAGAAAGCAGAAGTGCAGCTTGTTAAAGCTGAGCTTAGACGGTTATATAACTTTATAATAATTATATAATATTTACAGAATATTTTGTATTTTGGACGATCTTTTATCGATATCTTTATTAAAAAGTGGGCCGATGAACTTTTGTTACTATCAAAGTAAAAGCTACTTTTTTGAATGATCGTTCAAATGTCGCCATATTATAAAGGGGACCGATGCTCACAAGCTTTTGTTCTTATTCAGGGAGCGCAAAGTTCGCTTAAGAACTTAACTTTTCTTTCAAAAACTTCAGCACCGATCTTTCCTATGGCAGCTATACCGTATGGTATCCCGATCCGTGCGAGTTCGAGACATGAACAGCCCGCAATAACCTGCGAGCTGAGACTTTAGTTTTATGCTGTTCACTGAACAGAAATATAACTATACAACTGCTGCGGTTGTCGGGCTCACCTTCCGTGTGTTACACTTTTCGTGAGAAAGGGGATAATGCCAGCTGGCAGAGGGCATGAAAGCTACAAGAACAACAGGAACAACAATGGCAACAAAGATCAAACACATTCGAAATGCTGGCCAAAAGGCGAGCGACAAAATGCACACTTAAATTTTATGGACGAGTTGCAGCAAATGGAGCATTGTGCCGCATGCCAAAAGCCATTACCCAAATCGCTCCAATGCCAAAGCGGCCCTGACTCTGGGGCTAAAGAACATGATGATGATGATGATGATACTGATGCTGATGATGATGTTGATGTTGATGTTGATGTGGGCGCCTGTCAAGTGGGACAACCCGTCGTCCTGCCCACTTGATGCTCATTACAGTCAATTGAAGTTAATGCAGCTGCCAGCTGTTTTGGCCCGTTTGCCTTCGGATGCCTTCTGGCTTCTGTTTGTCTATCTGCCCGTTTATTCGGCTCTGCGCTTTCCACTTTGTTTGCAGCGTGCCAAAAAGGTAAAAAACAAAGGAAAACAAAACAAAAATAAAAAAACAAAAAACGAAAATGGAATGAACATTTTCGCGCAGCCTGTCATTATGGCAATTTAATCGAGCGGAAATAAAGTGCTTAAACATCATAAACAAGATTTAATGTGACAAAAAAGCAAATCACAGCGAGACAAACAGCAGGGGGCGCTCTCTGGCTGCAGAGGGGGGTGTCCGGGTGTCTGGGTGTGCGGGTGCGCGGGTGTGCGGGTGTGCGGGTGTGTGGTGGCGCTTTGACGGGACCAACATAAATGTCAAATGGCATTTGGCTAAAGATGACAGGCAAATCCTTTTTTGTCTCTTACACTCACCAGCCCCCAAAATGAAAACGAAACAAAAAAAAACAACAACAAAAATATTCAAAACAAAAATCTGACAACTAGACATGCATGCGTGCTGCCCGAAGGGTGCGCAGGGGGAAGGGGAACAGGCAGGCTTCGTACCGTCCAGTGGGCGTGGGCGTGGGCGTCAGCATGGTTATGGGCGTGTCATAATATATCGCGCTCTAGACACATCTTCAAGCGCTCCATTTGGATTATGGAACCGTTTACATGACAGCAGCAGTTGCAACAGGACCCAGCCTAATTTTAAAAACAGGAGTGAGTGAGTGTGTGTGTGTTTGTGTGTGGGTGTGTATGTGTGTGTGTGTGTGTGTGTGTGTGTGTGTGTGTGTGGATAGGATATACTCTAGGATACGCCACCTACCGACCTAAGTGTTCTTGTTGTTGTTTTATACTCTGTAATCAAAATGGGCTAAAAGGGTATATCGAAGAGATGTTAATGTATGGAATGTTAAGAAAGTGTATATATGTACACACATATATATATATATATAACAACCGATACCCATATTTTCATGTCTAACCATATCGCCATCTCTCCGTCTGTCCATCCGGCCAAATCGAACCCATTCAAGGAGCTCGGTAGAGCCATGTGTGCATATCATGCATAGAATGGATCTCTTTCTTCCCATTTATCCATAAATATCGGTTCTTAAACATAAGTCACAGCTGCTAAAAACAACATAGAAGAAGTTCGATAAATAGGGCTAAAAATATCACATTTTAGATGCTTCACAAGTCAAGGAGAGAAATATCATAGCCGCTGTCGAAAGCGTGTAGGGTAGCCAGAAGTGTGTTTGCAGGGCATCTACCAGTCGGAATACTAGTCCCTCCGACTAGCCCACTCTTAGTTATTGTTTCCTTTTTATTTTTTTGCGAACGACACCTTTCGGCTTATCTAAATATTTGAGCTGGTGCTTCCAATGTCAATAAAACGAAACGAAACTGTGAGCCGAGAGAGAGAGAGAGAGAGAGAGAGAGAGAGAGAGAGAGAGAGGACAGGAGCGGAAAGGGTAGAGGAGGACAAGGACGAGGACAATGGTATGAGAATGATACAAAAAGGGTGCTCAAAAATACAGCACTCTACGGTATAAAAGTGGGCAGAATAACAAGTTCGAGTTAAATTCTTATTTATGCACAATTTTTTTTTTTACTACGAAAAGGGTCAAGCTGTATGTGACCCAAGCACTTGACTTGGATTTATGTTAAAAAAAAAATAATAATAATATGTAAACAAAAAAATGAATATAATCAAAAACTGTGCATGTTGTGGAAGAAATATTATGAATTAAATTCAATTTAATAATTAAATATTGTAAATTGTTATAATAAATGATTATTGAGTAAATGACTCTGAAACTGCACAGAGACCCTCAAACCATGACTAAAGAAGAAGAAATACATTTGTATGATTTGTGGGCGACAACAGATGTCAAACTGTAACGTGAAATCAAACCATCTTTTGATCCATCAAATTTAAACAAATCAAGCAATTGATTTGACCCGGTTAAGTTTTTTTTTTTTTCGGTTTATTTAATGACAATCATCAAACACGCATATCTCGCAATCAATCATTCAATCAATCAGGCAAACGACGGTCACTCGACGCGCTGCACACATCGATCATCGAGAAATTCCAAATATGTTGCGTTTATCACTGGAGGTGATAGCATGTAATTGGGGCAACAACAACAAATCAAGCACTTGAATAGCTATCAAGGTAATGCCCCATCAATAAGTGTCTTTGTCTGGCACCAGACACTTGATCAGCGTCCTTATCAAAAAAAATAAAAGCATATAAGAAAAAAATGTAAAAAAATAGAAGCAAAGAATATAACTAACTTGAACGGAAACAAAGAAGCTCGACTAATTTTCAAGTTTATTATTGAAGAAACGCGCTTTTTGACTATTCACGCCATGTAGATGCTCTTTACCCATATCTCAAGTGTATATATGTACATACATATTTATTGCAAATCCAATTGTTACACTTTATTCAAAACCATCAGAGAGTGTTGCCACTTTGTCCAGTTGGCAACGCTGTCAAATGTGAAAAGTGTTGGTAAATAACGTTGAAAAGGAACGAGAAAATTAGAAATTGGGACGTTTACAATAATAAAGCAAAGACATACATATCATATGTATAAGGCATATATAAGAATATATATTCTTGGCCTTTCTCTATTAAAGGTTAAAATGAAGAGCAGAGAGAAGCAAGGATAAGATTGCAACGTATAAGTATGTATACCTGCGTTTATATATGCACGTACAATTGAACTTTATTTGACAGATACAACACACAGACACGCCTTCATATTTCTTCCGCTTCTTCCAAATCGACAACGCATAGAACACCAGACAGCAAAAATGTGTATAGAAAGTAACTTAACTAAAATTCTTCAGTTGCCCACAACACCTATCGATACGCAGCCAAATCGAGTAAATAAATACGCGAATAAATATAAATAAAATTTTGTCTGCGCTTTGCTGTGTCAAGCGATTCAGTTGTCAAGCGATGACAGTCACATTAACAGCAGAAGCAACGCTGAGAAGGAGCTTATCAAAAATGCAATCAAATCGAAACTAAGGCACACTCGACTAACAACAGTAAAAAAGCGTGTGTTATCTTTGAGGGGAATTCGTTGAAGCAATCAAATCAAAACAAATCAAATCGAACCGTAACGAAATAATAACATATTTAATCAAAATATATCAAGCAATTTGTAAACAATAATTAAAGTTGAGTTAGGCAACGAAAACGTAAATCAATCAGACAACCTTTAAATAACAAGCAGCCAGTCTTGGTAGCTGCGAATCCTAGACAAAGGTGATATGTAGCTGCTTCAAGTTAATGGTTAACGACTGCCTTGCATATATCCAAAATAATTTGGTGTTATTGCAGTGTTGTTAAGTGAACATTGCAGTCAACAGTGAAGCTAACAATTTGGAGGCAGTGTTGGAAAATGTTTTCATCTAGCGTAAATTGCTTAGATTTTACACTTCTCGCTAATCAGCAATTGGTATTTAACTGGCATTTTTTTATCACAGTATTGTCAGTGTTGTCAGGAGGCTCAAGCTCCGTTGTCAATGTTGGAAAATGTTAAACGTAAACAACTTCGTTTTCATATTTTTTTACACTTCTCACTTATCGTTAATTGAGATCGACTGGCGTGTTTCTTAGCACAGTGTTGGTAAACGTCAAATGCTGACAAAAGTCTGTCAATTATCAACACTCTTTGCCCAGCGTATTCACAACAGCGTATTCTCAACTTTAATTATTATTCTATCTAATAAGCAAATATCAGTAAAGTTGAAATGATGGCAAGCAAAACAAAATAAGCTGATAAATCAAATTGCATTTAAACCAAATCAATTTCAGATGCGACGTAATCGCATATAGCTCAATTAGTTGGCCAATTGCCTCCATGTTGATTTAACATAAATCGCTTACTCAATATGCAAAAAGGAATTTGCAGTCGCTTCCCCAGCCCCAACACCAGCCCCACCCTCGACCGCAACCCCCTTTAAACTCCAGCAGCTATAAGCTGTCCATTCTCAGCTATTTACAGTTGATTGATATCAGCAATGGTGGCATAATGGCGCAGAGAGAGGGGGCAGTGCGGATGCCATATGGGTTTTCAACTGCCGCAGACTAAAGCTGGCATTAGATGCCAATGTAAAGCACGAGGCAAAGTAGAATACGGAATACAGACATCTACATGACAACCGTGTTGTCAGACACACGCACACAAGCAAGCAGACACACACACACACACACAGACACACGCACCCACACACAGCCTAGACAATCTTTCAAGCATATGAAGTGGCTCGTTGTATGTGTTTTGATATTTGCATTTGCGCTGCTGACAGCGCCTAAGCGGCCATTTTATCATGTCTACTTAACAGCAAACACACGCACACACGCACGCACACACACACACACACACACCCACACACACACAACCGCCTACACTCTGGTATGTATGATATGACAAATGATATGACACAACAAACAAAATATGAAAGCAACTCACCTAAGCAAACAATATCATACCCAGTTGCAGATTTATTGATAGAATGGGATTTGAAGGGATGCTCTTAATTACAATAATAAATACTTGGTAACACCTTAAACGTACACATTTATACCCACAATGATCTAAGAGCTATATTATGTACTAAATATAATCATGTTTCTATTAAGGCCTTGGGCTCAGATAATGCGACAGGGCTACGGCAGTCTGGAGTTTGAGCCAGCATCATGGTTCCAATTGCTCGCACAACTGTGTGTGGACAACTTATTTATCGAGCACTGCATTTAACTGTCTACAACTGTTAGTCTTAATATACTGACTGGCTGGCTGACTGATTGTAGCATATGTAACTTTGTCTCTTCAGAAAGCCGAAGAGTTAAAACGCTTGCAGACACATGGATATAGAGCGATATTTGGCTAAGTTTCGGTCGATTGTTCCTACGCCAGCTGGCTGATATCGATATTTATCGATTTATTATTAGATGGAAAAGGGGCCATTCGGTGATTTATTGAAATACCCTTATGAATATTAAAAAAGAGATCTGCGATAAGAAGAAACAAATACATAATAATTCTCTTTTTTGAGTAAACCGAAGAGATAAAACCTTTGCAGATACTTCGTTGAAGGACGATTGTTCCTGTTGACTTTTGGAGCATAGTAAGAAGCGTGTACACTGATCAGGTCTAAGATATATTTCGTAATCACATCATAATAGCCTTTGCGTGGGTACGAGTGAAATAAAGATCAGACCTGCTTTTGATTACTCGTGAAGCAGGCCTGGCAAAATGCGTTTAGCAATGAGTTTTACAAATATTTTAGTTTGTGCGAGACTTCAAATTAAAGTAAAAATATAAAAATCTGAAAATCTGAAAATCTGAAAAAATTTTATAAAAACCTACAAATAGTTCGGTTCAAGCTGTTTGCCGCCCTTCCGCTAAAACCAACTCCAAACAAAGAAAAATACAAGAAAAGAAAAAAAAAGAAAAACGCCCACCAAATTCCATATGAAATACGAAAACACATATAGGTAAAACCGGAAAAAACCACACACCAATTTTGGATACAACCCTCTTCCCAAAGAAAGGGAATAAATTGCAAAAGCGCCAAATGTAAGCTAAACTAAGTTATTCAAAGGACAAAAAGTGTGAAAGATAGAGAGAAGGAGAGTGAGCGAAAGAGAGAAAGAGAGCGAGAGCGAGTGAGAGAGCGAGAGAGGAGAGTGTGAAGAAAATAAAGGATGGCATCCAAATATATATTGCCCTGTTTCCGTGTGAAGAGCAATCGCACGAAAAAGGAAAAGGATAACGAGTGCCTGGCCTATCGGAATGAACTGGTCGAGGCGCTCGATCGTACCAAAGGTAAGCTTGAGGCCAGCTGGAAGGCATTGGACAATATCGTCTCCAAGCCGGTCTATCAACGTTTGAGCGGACAACTCTACGATGTCCTGTATACGGGCGGCCTGCTAACCAGCGATGGCAAACTGCCAACGCGCGGCGATTTGAAGCTCCGGACCAGCTACTGTGTATTCAAGACACACGATGAGCTCAATGCGCTGCGTGTTTACGAGCAGCTGGTGAAGCGTTTGCGGCGTCGCCACAAGCATCTGGATGTGGCCTTTGAGTCGCATGCCCAGCGTCTGTTAACGCTGCTCGGCGGCTTTGAGGAGGGCGCACGCCGGCGTCTGGCTCTCCTGATGGCATTGTATCTAATCGATGGGCAAATAAATCCGAGAACGCTGCTCGCGTTGGGCCAGCAGCAGGCGAGCATTGACGAGGGTCTGGCCATGGAATTTATGCTGGTGGTGTGCAGCACATTGAAGCGTGAACGTGGCGCCAATTTCATGCTGCAAATGCTCAAGAAATCTGGTCTGGATGGCAAAATTATAAGCTTCATGCCGCCAATGCTTCGCAGCGATCTATATTTTCAGCAGGTCTATCAGGAGAGCGATTTGAATGAGGTAATAAAGCTGCACGAGACACGGGCCGGACAGGAATTGCGCAAAGGTTTGCAACAGCGTCTGCTCGACGATTTTCACGAGAAGCTGCCCAATGTGGAGGTGGTGCGAAATGTGCGTCAATTTCAGCGCGAGCATCACATGTCCGATTCGGAAGTCATCGGGATTGTCTGGCAGACGGTCAATAGTAATGCCAGTTGCGGCAGCCCGGCCAATTCCAGTCCGGAGCAGACCATACGCAAGCTGCAAACGTATGCACCACTGCTGAATTCACTTTGCAGCACGGACAGCGCACAGATTGCTTTGCTGATGCGGCTCCAGGAATGGTGTTATGAGCACCATGCGCTCTTCAAATCCTTTGAACTCTTCGCGGTACATCTGTATCGGGCGGGTGTTATCAATGAGGATGCCATCGTACGCTGGTATGAGGTGGATCACATTGATAAGGGTAAGGTGGCGTTTCTGGATCAGATGCGTCGCTTTGTCCACTGGCTGCACAGCGATAGCGATGCCAATGCCCGCGTCGATTATAATACCTATGTGTCAAATCGCCGACAGACACAGCAGCGCAGCCAGACCATCTATAGCGATGTCATCGGGCCGAGCCTAAATTCCAATATCAACTTTTCCAAATACTGATAGGTTGACATTAAACACATATCTAACATATACTAATACATGCATACACTTAATCAAGCATATATGCATTATTAGCCATTGGCTTTCACATTTTCAAATTTTCCGCCCATTTAATCGCACTTTTAGCCGCAATGTACTAGCGTATGGTTGCATCCAGAGATCCAATTGTAACACTAGCAACATCAATAAACAATAGAATCGACAACAACAGCAATTGCCTTCAATTATTTATAGTTCACAATCAGAAGTTTACAAAAAGGCACATTCAAGTTTTATAACAGGTGGAAGCAGGCAGATAGAGATCAGCATTAGAAGCCGTGCCGTTCTTGCCATTTCCATCCATCTTCCAGAACGTGCATCCTTCAAGTGCACAAAAGGACGGAGTTATCGATGATCGATAGCTCGTCCCATTTAAAGAAAAAACCAAATTAATCGATATCGGAATTCGGTTCTTCGAGATATATCTTGGCGCATATCTCACATATCCAGAATATTTAATTTATTTTTTCCTTCCTGCCTTTTCTTCTGTTATACACGCATTTCCAAAGACAAAGCCTTGGGCATTGGTATTTCTATCGTATGCATATATATTAATCGATATATCTACATATCTTCTAGTCAGGTACTCACGACTAGAGCACTTTTACTATGTTTCGGGTTAGTTTTGAGTTTTTAAATCCGGCTCTTAAATTCTTCTAAAAATAAGCTTCTGTATTTAGCATAAACATCCTATCTCAGGTACAAGCGGTAAATTTATCTTATGGCAAAAGACAAAGAACAGTTCACTTTTTATGCCTCGTACAAGTTAAATAAAAACGGGTGTATTCGTTTTGTGTAAATGTATGTAACAGGCCAAAGGTCGTAGCTGTGATGCCATAAGTTATAAATAAACTTAATCAGTAGGATATGCTGAGTAGATTGTCCGACTGTCTCTCTGTCAATTCGTCTGTAGAAAATAAAAACTTGTGACTAGAGTCTGATAACTAAAACCACATTCTCGTATATCGTAAGGTAAACGGAGCTGTCCCTGTTTCCGATAACTCCGCTAATTTCCGTAGTACCGATAAATATCGATTTGCAAGATTTTTGTAGGGCCAGCTCGGAGCATTTAATCTTCCATTGTTATGCATAGATTTATATCATATATATTAGCTTTAAACTAATTCTTTCCATTCTGCGCCCTTTTCCCTTCCATATGTATGCATATGTTTGTATAAAAAGGAAGTTTTTGTCGCAGGGTATTATCTCGTCGGGCACTCCAGAGAGTTGGGC
Organism: Drosophila littoralis; assembly: GCA_018903485.1. NCBI lineage: Eukaryota > Metazoa > Arthropoda > Insecta > Diptera > Drosophilidae > Drosophila > Drosophila littoralis. The sequence continues at coordinate 11,761,417 of JAEIGF010000591.1, forward strand.
ACTCTCTCCTATTTTAATTTCTTTTAAGGCTGCCAGCAACCGGCTGACAGCGATTTCCTGAAATCCTGTAATATTGTTAAGAGTGGGCTTAGAAAGGATTTTTTTTTTTATATTAGTTGCAGATTTTCTTTTCTTGGGTTGCAGTTAATGCCGACTGACCTTTTGGTCTTCAGACAGCTGACAGCACGCACCCGTCCCCTCTGCCCACAATCACCACAAAATGCCGCGGGATGAGCTGCTGCAAATCCCCCTGCCCCCCTTCACGGCCGACCATGCAACAGCTTGCAACTCAAACGGCGATTTAATTGAGTTAGTGAGCGGAAATTATTGAATTTTACATGAGTGCATTCGAGATTCGATTAAAACGCGATGCCACTCAAAAATATCAACTAAAAAGATAGAAAGCAAAAATATACACAGTATGCTCTAGCCGGAGAGTGCCCGACTAAAAGTTACCCAGCACATAGCGACAGGCTGCCTTTAGCTCCCTTCTTTGTATTTTAGTTTTATTTATTTACACAGCAAATTTTGAGGCTGTAGCCACAAAGCAAGATGTTACAAGGGAAAAAAAGTATTCTTAAGAGAAACGGGGCAAGTTATCGAACTCGATCTGCGCGGGCACTAGGAGGACCTGAACCTAAAATTTCAGTCTCTAGCTCTTATAGGTTCTGAGATCCTTGCGTTCATACATACTGACAGATGGACAGACGGGCAGACGGACGGACAGACAGACGGACATGGCTAGATCGACTCGGCTGTTGATGCTGATCAAGAATATATATACTTTATGGGGTCGGAGATGCTTCCTTCTACCTGTTACATACATTTGCACAAATACATTATACCCTTTTTACCCATTTTTAATGGGTATAAAAATGGAAGAAAAAAGTTATTAAACAGAGTAAAAAAATTAATATTAATTTATAATATATATTAATTAGAAGAAAGGGAGAAAAAATTTATTAAACAGAGGGAAGAAATTTGTAATAGAATATAGAATATTAAGCCTACTTTAAAGAGATAATGATGACAAATTATCTATATACACACACATGCACACGTAGTTAACGCAGCGGCTGTGCTTCTTCTTGCATTTGCATAAAAAATGCATTTTTGAATAACTTCGGTGCGTATAGTCCGATCTTTATGCAATTTGCAAGGCAAATAAATATGGCATTCAAACCAAAGCGCAAGACTCTGCCTTTAAAAGTGCGAGCTTTATCAATGTTGAGTTGAAGGGAAGGAGGTATTCAACAAGGAAAGATATTCTTCATCAGTTTATACCGTACGAAATATGGGACCTTTACACCAACTTTGGACCATTAAGCTCTGAGCATTTCCGGTTTTAACTATGAATAACCACGTTTAACATTGATATTTATCGATATTATGAAAATTGAAGGAGACAAAGAGCGTAAGCACAGACACGCAGACAGGCGAATAGGCGAACCCTGATCAAAAATATACATACATATATACCTTATGGGTTCGAGTATGCCCCTGTTATACACATTTGCACATTATACGCACTTTTTGCTCATTTTCAATGTGTTAAGGATTTAAAAATGCACCTAGTTGCAAATATGCCACAGATTGTCGATCATTTGTGGTATTCTTGGTGCACCGCACGTGCCTAAGCCAGAGCGCTGTCGACAACAGCAAACGCTAGCCACACCCCGAGGCGCTGCCAGGACCAAGAAGCTGCTGGAACTTGCCAGCCTTGGCCATGAAAAGTGTTCACGGAGGCAGCGAGTTAAGCGACAACCAAACCTTAATCCAAGCAAATAAAATTGATGCGGTCGCATGCAACCGACAACATGATACTCGTCAAATAAAATCTTAAGGCAGGCTGCCAGGTAAAATGTTCGATATAAAATATATCGATATTTATCGATATTTATCATCAGTTATCATCCGTACATGTCACAATAGATATAAGGCTGTCGAAGAGATTTAACCAACTTGCCAAGCACCCAGCGCAATTTCAGGCTTTTAGCTTCAAAATGAATTGCATCGGTCAGAGGAAAGGTCAGCAAGACGGGCATGCCACGAAACTAATATACCCGATTCATGAACGAGTATAAACGCAACCAATTTGAGAGCGCACAGCTATACAGCCACCGATACATATGTATATGTATATCGTATATACCCTACCTTTCGCAAACAGATGTTAAATCCTATTAAAATCAGCAATAATTTAAAAGTAAAGATAAGCACATGCCTTCACATGAAAGCTTGACTGAAAGCATACCCTGTAAAGCTATTTAACTAATCATTGGATTGCTTTAAGCAATTCTCTTTTTTTTTAGCAACTGATTCGGCTCAAGGTTCGTTTTAGAATCAAACCGTTTACTCTCCTTTTATATCTTCACCTTAATCCTTTACAGCCGAGATTCTCGAATCGAATTAAGAAATTTAGTTAAATTACAGCCTGGCATATATGAGTCTTATATTGGTTCTGCGTCCCTCGACCCACCCCTGTAGAACTCAAGCCCCCACAAGGAAGAGAATGCTTAACTGGCAGCACAATCAGGTTCTCTCTTTTACTTTCGTTTGTTCTACACCTTTTCACTGGCTCTGCGACCATTCTGCCTTATTGTTATGACAGCCTATATAAAGTTGATTTTCTCTGATTCTTACTCTCTCTCTCTTCTCCTCCCACCGCACATAATCATTATGTCTAAATTGTCCCATTCCCGATTATCTTGCAGGCTTAAACGTCTCACTGGCATATTGCACTGCGACTCTCTCACAGCGCAATTAATTTGTTTGCCCATTATTCTTTGCGTCGCATTCTTAAAGTTCTCACTGGCTGCGCTGGCCTTTGCTCATTTTGTTATTAAGAAATGCTCACAAGCATATAAACGCACGTTGGACTCCTTTTGCCTCGGCAGTGCGTCCTTCGCGGAGGACGCCCGGCAAATATTATAAGAAAAATGATTGCGCTCGTTGCTCAGAGCCATTCGCAACATAAGCTGCAATAACAACAGCAGCAACAACAACTTGGCCAAGAGGCAGCCAAGACAACAACCAGGACGACCTCCAATTAGAAATGGTTTGCTATTTGGCCGCCCGCAAGTTCTTGTGTGTGTGTGTGTGTGTGTGTGTGGCTGTGTATTTATGCTTGTGTGAAATTTAGCGCGCAATACTGCCACACACACACACACACACGCACACACTCACACACACACACACTACGCATACTCGTACACACACAGGCACCGATTTATGCCCGGCAGTCAGCAAGGAGCAGCAGCAACGGCAGCCAGCAACAGTTTCACCTTTACGCCATATTTATGTTTGACACCGCACACACACACACACACACACACACACACACACTGTCCTTTCTCTCTCCCTCTCTCTCTCTGTCTCTGTCTATCTCTCTCTCTCTCTCATTCACACGCTTTCGAATCGCTCGCAACCTTTGCTGGCGGTGACGTTGCTTTTGACCTAGTAAAATGCAACAGCGTTAAAGTCAAAGTGCGATGTTTTTGCAGTTGTTGTTTGTGAGTTGTTGCTGTTGTTGTTGCTGTTGTTGTTGCTGTAATTGTTGTTGCTGTGGCCGTAACAAATGCAATCGCTCGTGGCAGCAAAAGCAACACCATCAGCCGCACAGTGATTCCAATTTGTGTGCAACAGTATGAAACAAGAAGCTTGTTTCAGTTGCACCTGACCGACTTGCCAATACCCTGTAGCCAAATATGTCACATGCAAAATAGCTTGCTGTTTAGCAGTATTTATATATATATGTGTATATATTTTCTGGATCAATCGACTTCCGTTAGCCTTTCCAATATGTATGAACGCGTCAGTCTAAGAGAACTTAAGCGATAACGACTTAATTATTTATTATTATTATTATTTATCATAATTTATTTGATTTGAACCTACGTTGTGGCATCGGGGGGTGACGATAACAACATAATGAAAGAAACTTGATATATATATACTATTCAAGAAGCTACATGTCAAATTTGGTGACTCTAGCTCTTATAACTTACACGATTTGTTGAAAATACAGGATTTCGATATTGTTTTTACCGATTGCTTGGAAACAGAGCAAGCTATCGATTATCGAAAACAAACTCGTACTGCGCGGGCACTAGGAGGACCTACATTCAAGTCTCTAGCTCTTATAGGCTCTGAGATCCTTGCGTTCATGCATACGGACATGGCTAGATCGACTCGGCTAGAGCTATTTAGCAATATTTAGTCACGAAAACATAAAGGTACCCTTGCAGCTTGATAGAGATAGCTTGTTATCGATAACAGTAATCGATTGGCAAATTAAATGGAAAGCCGCTAGCTTACGAAACACTCATTAGCAAATCTCACACCCATTAAGTTTTAAGCGTAGCAACGTCAAGTTGTACCACTGTGCGACAGTGAAACGAAGCAATTTTGTGCAGCTTGCGAGCGTTTGATGAAGTCAATTCGCGTGTTTTGCCTGTCTGTGACAGCAAACGCAGCGCCCATCTGGGCAGCAACTGCACCACCTGCTCCACCAGCTCCACCTGCACCACCTGGGCACTAACTAACTGGTTAAGCACCGGCAGCTGCCATTGTTGCCAGAAGCACATGCAAATTTCAAAAATGCCTTACGTTTGAGTGTTTGACTGTTTGCCGGCTTATAAAGAAAATGCTACGAATGGGTCTAGGGTATGCATATAAATATATGTATGAATATATACATATACATATATGCATGTGTATGGAAAAAGCGAAAGCATTTGGACATGGAAATTAAAGTGCTGCTCCATACGTTTCGGGCTTTTATTGTGGTGCCAAGTGATTCAGTGCGGCTACTAAAAACAAGGCCAGGCGGTGCTTGGTAAATAATGCATGGATCCGTTGCCCAAACTCACTATTTTTAGGGCTAGTTCAGCTTTATCCATATATGTATATATCTATATATATATGTATATATAATTATATATGTATGTGTGTGTGTGTCTGTGTGCAATGAACTTTCACACTGCCGCGTATTGGGAACAAAAAAATATTTCAAAATATACTACAAATTGCTAAAAGGAGCCCAGTAGGAATTAATCTGAAAGAAAATTCGAAAAAGAAATAAATATGCAGAGTACCTTTCGCTCAGCCGTAACTTAAATAACCACGTCAGATTTACGATATACGATAGATGGTATTCGATATACTAAGCCGCATGACGATATACGATAAGCTAAGTCCTAAAATCGATATACGATATACCAAATGCTGAGCCGCAATATTATATACGATACACCGTATACTTAGCCCCAAAACGATAATCGATAACCGATATGCTAAGCCGCAGAACGATAGACGATAAACGATATACGATATGTTAAGCAGCAAAACGATATACGACATGCTAAGCCGCAATATTATATACGATGAATAATATACGATATTCTAATCCGCAAAACGATATACGATACACGATATACCACACGCTTAACAGAAAAACGATAACAAAAATACTATTTCCACAAAAAAAACGCCCAGCCATTCGATTATTCCTATAGGCGCTACACTACAGGATATTATATATGACCCGATTTTGCCAGGACCGTGTTTTTTTTTTTATCGAAACTTTATGCATTTCTTTTCCACACACTTTTCGCCCATATGAAATTAAAAATTTCCACTAAGCAAAGCGGATTTCGCGCACTCCATGAGAAAAGGTGCCAAGCCTCCTTCTAAGTGTGCGCTCATGTCTGAAAAGGTAATTAAAATACAAATTCCAGCCCTTTTCTCGCAGCTTGGACTGATATTGTTGCACCAATCAGTCAGTAAGTCAACCAGTCAGGAGCACACATAGTCGAAGCTTGTAATTGTTGAACTTAATTGGGACATCTTGACAAGCACGAAACTGTTTTCCATACAAAAATATATTTTTGATACAAAAACGCTATTGTTCCACAGGCCGTGTTTTTTGTCAAAATTTATTTTACACACACGAGCGAGTCTGTTGCAAATATTGCCAAAATGTATTGTTAAAAGCCGCAACAGGACAAAGCTTTGATAACGTAAGTCAATTAACACGCATTGTCAATGCAAGGACACTAGCGAAAACATGCGCACACCCACACACTCACGCATACACCCACACACACACATACGCATGTCCATGCATAAAGCTAGAGATGCACAGATACAACACAGGTCCTGTGACAACAACTGCAATTAACTAAACCATATATGACTTTCTCCCTCCCTCCTTCTCTCTCTCTCTATCTCGCTATCTCTCACGCTTTTCATCTATATCTGTCTCTGTTGCTCGCACTCACTCTGTCTCGCTTTCTCTTGCTCGCTTAGCAATGTGTTTTAACTAAAGCTTTTTTTTTTTTGGCTAATTGCAGATAAACCAATGAAACGGTGTACGAGAGGAGAACTATTTGCACCAGAAATCGGATAAGCTGAAAACAAATGTGGTGCAACGATTAGTTTTAATTAAATTCAAGACTGCATTTTACAGCTACAGTAGTCGCTCGTAAATCAGAACGCTTCGTTTTCACAGTTGATTAATTGATTGCATATATAACAAATTAAATACCTTTTATGCGCATTAGACATCAGGCGTGGTTTTGAATATGTTTAAACATTTTTCTTTGACAACATGTTTCACAAAAGCATTTCCCTTAAAATTTTAGTTTCCATGTTTCATTTCCAAACGTTGCACCGTTTCGGTTCCAAATGTAGCAGGCAAAATACAGTTAACCGTTTCGTTCCGCCCATTTTCAAAAGTTAACCAACTTAATTGTACAATTTTCTGCTATTAGCGATTTGTTTGCCAAACTGTTACGGAAACTATATATGTACGTGCTATGGGTTAAATAAATTCCACCCACAAGCGTGGAATATCAGTGAAAACCCGTTTCATGCTAATTTGTTCATTTTTCTCTGCATTATTGAAAGTTGTGTAGAAATTGTTATTTAAAGTTTTGGAGTGTAACTTTTGAGCCCCAAAAATCTAGCAAATATTATTTACTTTATTTATGTGCAGTGTAAAATTTGCACTTGGCAAAGTTTTAATTAAAATTCGAGGAGTTGCGCTTCATTTGATGAATTTCGAAAATTCAAGCGAAAACGATATCAATTGAAGCCTAATCAAAGCCAAAACGGAAAGGCCAATTAAACTGGCCACAAAGGAATGCAGGCATAAAAGGATAACATACAGGCAGCAGCAGCACCAGGAGGAGGAGGAGGAGGAGCCAAGTAAAAGGGTTGATGGGGCGGGCCACAGGTGCGCAGGTGCACGGGTGCACAGGTCCACAGGTGCACAGGTGCAGGAAATGTGCATGAGGATATCGTAGACAAGTGCACTGTGCTCTGCCCATTGTCTTATTGCTATTCAACTGAAATTTTGTGCTCTACTGATTTGGTTTATCAGGCAAAATGAATCGAATAAGTGGGCGTGCCCAGTCACACACACACGCACACGCACACACGCAACACAAACATGCACACACAGTTATGTAAACCAAAGTCAAAGCGTAGCGAGTCCGGTTTTTGGGCTTGTTTGGCTTTACTTAGCTCTGGTCTCCACCAACATCACCCCCCCCCCCCCCACACAAGAGGAATGTTGTCGACATATTGCCTTTAAGACAACAGCTAGCCACGCCCCTCGTCGCACACCCTCCCACACAGTCACACACAGCCACATATTGTTAACTCTTTGGTTGTCTCAGAATGAGGCTGCCATTCACAATCAGCAGCAGGGAAAGACCGTAATTGAAATGCCGTGTGGCATGCGGCATGTCGCATGCGGCTCAGGAATTGCAAATACGCCGTGCTGCCTCCAAGTGCCCGCAACAAAGTATTTGTCAATCGAAATTAACAGCAACAAATGCAACGCAAGCGCAGGTCAAAACTTTCGTGGAAAAACCAAAAAAAAAAAAAAACAAAGAAAACAAAGAGAGTCAACACGAACGAGAGGAACGGCGAAGAGAGGAGCATATTAAATAATAGTTTTCAAAAAGACAAACAATCAATTGCCGTATTTAAAAATAAAAAGAATCACACAGAAAGACAAGCAAGCTGAATGGGAAGAGAAGCGCGTAGAAGAGCATGCTATACCCTACAGCTGTTAGATATGGGGAGGCTTGCCTATGAAGTTTAACTGTTCTTTTCCGAATTCATTTATTGGTTAGTTTCGAATTTAAGTCGCATTTGGTAACAACTTAATATTTAGTTCCCAATTGTTTCATACAGTTTTCAGTTTCCTTTTCTTCCATTCTGTGTTTCATTGCCAAGTGTTTCATATCCGGTGCTTATTGTCCGATCCTTATGAAATTTTCAGGGCATAAATATGGCATAGAAAAGTGTGTTCAAAAATGTAAATAGTTTTTTTTCAGTTTTGGGACAACTTGATGGATGCATCGAAACTGTGTATTCCTAATATGTGTTGAAAACAGGACCAGATATCGGTAAAAAAAAGATATTGCATATGTTATTGGAGAATATATATTTGAAATGACGAAACGTAAGCATTTTTAGCTACAGATATTAACAAATTAGCATAGACTCGGCTGTTGATGCTGAACAAGAAAATATACAGGGTACTTGATGGAGTGGAAGATGCTTCCCACTGCCTGTTTCACACATTTGCACAAAAGCATTTTAACTTTTTACCCCATTTCCAAAGGGTTCAGGGTATTTGAGTTATTTTGCTTGCTCAAATCGAACCCTAGTACAGGGCATTTGATAAACGACAACAAAATCAAAGCACAAAATGCAAAACGTGACTTTAACCGCAAACGTCGACTGAGCCATCAACTGCCTTAACTGAATGGCTGATTGACCAACGAATCGACTGACTGACTGACTTACTGACTGGCTGACATTTGGTAAATTTGTAAATTCGTTTATCCCGGCGCGCGACAAGTGTCAACAAGACAAAGTTCTTTAAATATCAATAGACGCCAGGCCGGAACGAGTGCGGGGCGGGAGGTGAAAATACACACATTTTTCTCGAGGCTTTTATTGAATCAATGGGCGCTTATATTTATATATACATATAGATATATATTTATGACTATGGCTGAGCTTCACTTGGCCCATTTGCATATTTGGTTAATTGAAATTGATTTTCGTGTCGAAAACAAAAGTCGAAGCGCTGCATACAAACGAATGTTGGTCACACTGAGCAGCGGAACAGCGGAATGGAACAGAGCGAGAGCTGGCCGTGACAGCTGTTGGATTCAAACGGGCCAAAACAAAGAAAGTACAGTCACCTTGCGGTTGCACTTAAAAAAAAATCAATTTCAATTTGAACTAGCGAAAATTATTATGCAACTCGTGGACCGGCGGTACAGCGCGGGGCGCAGGGCGCGGAGGGTGGGGCATAGGTCTGTGGCTTGCGAGTTGGCTGAAAACGGACTGAAAGAGACTGTAGACTGCCAGAATAACTTGCAAGTTAACCATAAACGCCGACCGAGTTGTTCTTGCTACACTTCTTGTTGTGCTAGCCGAGGCACAGGGTAGCGGACAGGGGAATGCGGCGCGGGAATTGGGGGGCTAGGACGACCGCAAGAACCGCTCGCCAGGCGCACTCAGCGAACTGCGGCCTGACCTGCTTAAACTAGAGAGCTAAGCGCAGTGGGTTGAAATCTAGAGTGCTCGCAAGGGGGAATGCAAGGAGTGGGAGGGGATTGTTGGAGGTTGCATGGGACAATGTGGCAAACAGTTTGTGTTTGACTATTTTGTGTTTGCGTGCAACATGCACACACAGTGGGTGGCTATAGCTGGTTGCTTGGATGGTTGCTTGTGACGTCAATGAACACACGCACCACCATGTTGACAACAATGCAACAGACAGACACACAGAGCAAGCGAGCGAGCGAGAGGCGGAGAGGGCGTCTGCGGAGCGGTGCGGGGCGGTGCGGAAGCACAAACTACAGTGCAACTTTAGTGCAATGCAATGACAAATGATTAATCACAAGAAGAGGCAAAAAAGGGCAAAAGAAAAAACAAATGCGAAAAAAAACGTGGAAACAAAACGCGACCGGTGGGAAAAATGCAGGGCATGACAAATGTTTGCCCCAAACTCGCCCGAGGCACCTAAATATACATGAAAAATCCAAAAATAAACGCAATATGCCAAAAATCTATTAAACTACTTAAAATATACATGCTCGCATTCCCTTTCCTACGACGCCTGACGCGTTAAAATTCCGAACCAGTTCAAGCTTCCAGTTGCTTGAGTTGGTTGCAAAGTCTGCTTAGGATAGAACCAGGAGGTTCTTGAACCCAACCTGCTCACTTCTTGCTGCTAACTCTTTGTAGTTTTCGTCGAGTTTTCCCCATTTGCTGGCTGCTGGGGTTTTCAGCTTACGTCAGAAGCATATTCAAGTTATATTGGCCAAAATATAAATATATGTTAACAGTTTAATATCTTTAATGGCGTACCAGGCGAATAGCACAAGGATTTAGCGCAGATCCGAAAAATAGAAAAACCTCTGACAAAACATTTTCATAAAAACTACAAAATACTAACTTAAAATTCGTAAATTAACAAACATATCCCGTTGTTTCGTTTTTTTTTTTTTTAATTTTCTCGCGTAACTCACATTGCTTTTAGCTAACTGTGGGCAGGGGCAAATATAAAATATCCCCATTGCGTTATTGAAAACTTTTGCAATATCTCTGAGCTTTCAGCTTTTAACTATGGAATATTCATGTTTTATTGAACAACGCTCGCTCAGGGCTTGATGTGAAAACAAACAAGAAAGTATGGATAACCGCGGCACGCCGAAGATTTAATATCTTTGCTAACAAATGCTGAGTTTGATGAGAATATCTTGCAAAACAGAATATGCTCTTTTGACCAATTCTGCCCATAGAGCTGTATAATATAAAAGTGCGTTCTTGATAAGATTTCGCTTATATATGTGCAGCATATCTTGGAAAACAAAAATGTTCTCCATACAAGAAGCAGCTTTTCTGAGAGACTGGTCCGCATGGAAACAGACAGACGGACAGACGGACAGATAAAAAACAAACGATCAAATGGACAGACAGAAGGACAGCTGGTCTGTTAATGCTGATCTGTAAGATATACATACTTTATGGGGTCGGGAACTCTCCTTCTTTGAATTTAAGAAAAATATATTTGAATTAAAAACCAAGTTTCCCTCACTCGTAAACGGTTATACGCGGTGATACGCCTTAGAGATCTGTGGCCAATCTGAGAGTTCTTCACAGAGACCTGAAGATCCCCTGGGTCGAAGAACAAATTCTAACCCTCAGCGACCTGTGGAACAATCGGCTAATCTCACACGCCCACAGGCTCGCCGGCAATCTGCGAGGTGCACTTCCTATCAGGAGACTTAGAAGCAGATCCTTTGCCCAAATGCTCCGCTCCCTAAAACTAACAACCACGCCCAGTCATTCCACCTCAGGGGGGGTACACCTAATACAAGAAACTCAATTTTTTAAAAATGTCAAGCACTTGTAATAAAATTAATAACAAAAATGATAATCAAGCCATGACAATGGAAAGTTGAATCAATAATCTGTAAGCGTATAAAGAAACTGCTCGTAATTAATTAAGTTCAGCTGATGCATATTGGCTTAGACACGTTTGTATCTATGGGTAGAAACAAAAGACGATATCAACAGCACACAGTCGCGTTATCGCCATTCGCTGACATCTGGGAAGGGCTTTGCTCGACTAATGCGCCTTAATACACCCATTGATCAATGCGTTGTCGTGGCGCCTTACTATTTTTGAATACGACCCATTGGAACCCCCCCGTATTACGGGGCCCCGCTGACAGTGAGAGATGAGACATGAGCAGATAATGAATAATGAGAACATAAATAAATATTCATATTCATGCAATCGAAAAGCAAAACACAAAACAGGCCACGTTTATGTGAAATTGAAGAACCGCTCAATCACTCAGATTTTGAGGCCAAATTTAATACATTTTATCAGGCGAGATCAAAATCAAAACTAATTTTAAAATTACAGTAAGAAGTGAAAATTGTATCGAAAGCAATATTTTTATGCCCTGAACCCATTAAAAATGGGTTGTGCAAAATGCAAATGTATGTAACAGGCAGAAGGAAGCATCTACGACCACATAAAGTATACATATATATTCTTGATCAGCCTCAACAGCCGAGTCGATCTAGCCATTTCCGTCTGTCCGTCCGTCCGTCTGTCCGTTTGTATGAACGCAAGGATCTCAGAACCTATAAGAGCTAGAGAATTGAAATTTTAGCTGTAGGTCCTCCTAGAGCCTACGCAGATCGAGTTTGTTTCCGATAGTCGATAACTTACGTCGTTTCCAAGCAATCGATAAAAATCGATGTCGACATCCTGTTTTTTGAGCAAATTGGGTAAATAATAAGAGCTAGAGTCACCAAACTTGATATGTTACTTCTAGAATATTATATATATCTGCATTTGGTGTTGAAAGAAAAGGGTTCAGGGTATTCGCTAGTCGGGAGCTTCCGACTAGAACCTCTTACTTGTTTTTTACGAAAGAGAAGCCGGCCCCCCTGGAAGTTATTTAAATATTAATATTTATTTGGGCTATCAACAAGTCTTCCAAAGGATCCAAGCTCCATTCCACACAAGGGCTAAAGAAAAAAATATTGATAATTTTCAAGCAGCAATTCATCTGCCTAGACCATGACCCCTCGGCGGACAAACGTGCAACCAAAAAAGAATTAGACATGTTTTTAAATACAACTACATTTTATAGGCTTAAGAAATGCTGAAAAGCAACTAAGTAAAGGCTAAAGAGAAGCCCTCCACATAGGAATATGGATATCAATTTGTAAACTACATAACATTCATATTAATCAATATTCATGCAACAAGAAGAAATCATTTGGATTTGCTGATGATAACAAGAACCAAAAATAAAGTCATATATATATTTAATTGAGACAATTTCATTTAAGGTAAATATCTTAAAAGAATCGAATTTCATAGCCATATTAAGGCTGAAGAGAAGCCGTCCACATAAAAATATTCCTATCAATCAATTAAAAAACAAAATCCTTTCCTGCACAATCAAACAAATATAAATAAATAATGCAAATAAAGACAAAATCTGAATAAAAAAATTTGTAAATGTAAATATTATTTGCAGTTAAGTCAAGCTTAACAAAAGGCCGAAGAGAAGCCGTCCACATAGAAATATTGATGCATAGCTTGAGAAAAAAACTTGAATTTTCATTGTTATATATACATAAAAGAATATAACTAAAAAAAAAAAGTAGAAAAAAATTGTAAATTTAAAAAAGCAAAAATATTGCGCGAACAGATTTAAGTGCTAACGAAAAAAAAAACGCAGTAATTCCAGAAAAATAATAGTATAAATGAAAAACAAAAATTGAGCTAAGAGCAAGAAGAGTTCTTAACTCGTTGAGCTGCAGAAGGAAACTGAGCACTCAACTGTCTGAAGGCTTACAGATCGGCTTCTGATTACAGAATTCTGTTAGCATAGCAGAGTTGCAATTGCAGTGATGGGAAAAAAAACTAGAGCTGGTAATTGAGACTAAGCTATAGTTAAAGGACGACAGCATTGCAATATAACAGTATATCGATTGTCATAAGCTTTTGATGAGAAAAGCACATCTAAAGTAAGAAGCTGGGAAAAGATTTATAAGTTTTAAAATAAATATGCAGCTTACCTTTAATGTAAAAAGCGCGTTCAGTTCTCAGCTCATGTTGCATGCTGCAAATAGAAAAACATATAAATATGGTAAATTGTTGCAGATTTTTGCGGATGCGAATGTGGCGTTGAATAAAGAAATAAAGCTTAAATGTGTTGATTAATTATTGCTATTGAGTGCATAAAAAAATGTTAACAGATATATTATCGTGCCAGCTTTCCAGCTGTAGCTGGCATTGTATCTCCCATGTGCGTCCCCCTATACATGTGTGTCATACATATGTATAGAACAAAATTTCAATGCTGGCCCGCACCAAAAGATAAACAACGACAACAAAAATTGAAAAGCACAGAATGAAAATAAATAAAAATTGAACAAAAAAAGAAGAAAACTGTAAAGCCGGCGGCGTAATTAAAAGCTGTTATCAATTTCAATGGCTAATTGTTGTAGCCAGCAAGTAACTACAACAGCTACGTGCATTTGTATCTGTATCTGTATCTGTAGCGGTGTGTGTATCTATGTGTGTGTATCTGTGTTGGGAGCTGTTTGAAAAAGTTTTACGAGTTCAGCGACTGGTCAACTATATGTATAGCGCTTCGTAGATTAGAGAGCTGCCCGGCTATAAGCCCAAATGCTAACGACATTTTTTTTTTACACATAACACATAACAAACACGCATAATACTCGCCACAAATGGTTGCAACAAGTACAGTGGATACACTCTAAAATGAACAGTTGTCCTAACTTGTAAATAACAAAATAAGTCTTTACAAAAAATATATCTATATATATACCTATATATATGACTGCAAATATATTCATGCTCCAGATTCATATTTAAATATCATGGTTTACGACCAACATTAAAATTGGTTTGGAAACAGGTTGCAAACAACTTTGAAGAGGTTTACGGCGGTTTTTGCACATCTTCAAAACGGGTTTTAAAACGATCTTAAAACGGATTTTAAACAGTTTACAAAAACGGGCTAACATATCGATTACAATTTCTAGTCGGGCTCTAGTCGAGCGTGCCCTACTACGAGATACCCTAAGTCCCGTTCTAGCTGCCTTCTATGCAGTTGTAACACACACACACACACAGACGCGTTGTTAGCTTGCTTCTTCTTCCCTCAACCCCACACTATGGCGTAAATGGTTTCTTGATTAACTTCGGTGTTTATTGGCCGATCTTTATGAATTTTCCAGGGCAATAACATGACAACGAAATGGATGTAGATACCAATGTCCATGGCTATACCTCCTAAAATAACTCCAAATTTGTTACGCATAAGCCTCCCAGACATGCAACAAGGCAGTTACAACTGGTCAAGAAGTACTATAGCTTAAGGCACGTGTGTGTTGTGTGTGTTGTGTGTGCGTGAGTGTGTATGCGTGTGCGTATTCACAGCATATTAAATATATTAAATTTTTGTCGAGTGTTGCAAACTGTTAAATTGTCTGCAAAATGTGTGGGGAGAGACGAGGCATGGGAGAGAACTAAAATTATCGTCTCTGCTTTATTAAAAATACATAAAGTGCTACACACACACGCACACACACACACACACACACACACACTCTCACACACGCGCTGTAACTGTTAGGCTTAGCCTCCACTTGAAGCTCTATCGGGCAAATTGAGCTGCAGATTTTCCAACGGCCATTTCCGGCCTGCAACGAGCTGCCATTTTGTGGTTCCAACGACGCACACAAGTACACGCACGGACGCACGCACGCACACACTCACACTCACACACACACACACACACTTACACACACAGAGACACCAGATTGTGTGCGCACTGCAAACAAGATGAAAGCCCGAATTGAATCATTTTTCTCTATGTTTTGCTTTTGGTTTTTTCTTCAAAGATTAGACACGACCATCGCTCAATTTCAATCAACTAGCATCGGTTAGAGATTGATTTTGCGTTGATAAACTTGGCCTAATATAATTACGTAATACTTTAGAAAATATTTACAAGTTTTCGACTTGCTAATGCATTTCTGAGTGCGCTCAAAGCCTCAAAGTCCACAGAGCAAAGACCAACTCGAGGGGCTAACTTTTTAAATCAATTTATCGGGCAAATTAAGTTGCCTTCAACCAACTGACACTTGCGCTTATTAGGGACAAAAACATGTATATACCATGTACACAAATGTAGTTTCTATTTAATTATGGAATACATGCGCACATCTTTGTACAGCCAAGCCGAAAAGCTCAACAATACTGCTTTAAAGTCTCTGCCTTATGCCAAGCCTAACGTTGAAAGGCTTAAAGTCCATGTTAGGCCAAGTTCTTCATTTCATCTAACATGATTTGGCATCCATTTTGGAAAAGGCGGACCTATGCCAGATAACCTTATGGCCAAATAAAGCTTGCCAGTTGATTGCTGATCACGAATTTATATCGGGAACGTAGATAATCATCATTATTAATGGTATCGAAGACCGAGGCCACAAGTACTAGATATTTGAAATCATTCAAAACTCGCCGCGATACCATATCGACAGGTATTGATATTCAGTTGAAGCCTCTTGAGCATAGCTCAGAACCTATATGAGCTGAAAGCAGCAAAACAGGTGTTCTGCTTCCCGTTCAGTAAACGAATAGTTTTGAGGGTATTGACTTGGGCTGCGGTTTAACAATTGAACGACAATGCCCTAAATTATTCATGAGTGCAATTATGCACTTGACAGTAAAAAAAACAAAAACTGCTTTGTAACTGCAAAGAACTTCGCAAAGGCAGACGTCAAGACAAAATGACATGACAATATCGATTCGACAGTTGAAGCTAGTCAAGAATGTGTGCATTCCTTGTTAAAATTCCAATATTAAAAATGTTATTGGCCATTTTACACGCTGCTGTTAATTGTATTAAATGTAAATGCGTGTGGTTTTGCGTGCGGTCGCACATTGCATTAAATGGCGGCAAATACGAAATTATCGCACGAAAGTTTAATAAGAACTCTCTGAAACATTAATCAGCATATTATATGAATTAAATAGACGCCCAATTAATGTCCTCCCATTAAAGCGTCAGTAAATATCGTGCGCCATTGCATTGTATAAGGATTACTCAACATGAATCAGACCTCAAATGAAGACATCAAAATAATATGCAGAAAAGCGCACTTATGACCCACTGTATGCGAGGCAACCACACACCAAATTTGGATGCAACAACAATCTTACGACAAGAACTACACTACAACAAACGACACACATTAGAAATGCAACACATAATTAACACACCGACGAACAAACGACTAAACTCACTTTGACAGACACCTATTGCACAGCCAAACAGACTCAGTTTGAATCTTCACGCCAAAAAGGGCAGATGTGTAAAAGAATGTATGTTAAATGTGTCAATATATTGTTTAATTAAATATATTTTAATGTTAATTGTTTTTTGTACCTTGTGTTTGTGCCCTGAAGACGGTTTGTTTGATGTGCAACCGAAATAGTGTTTCATTGTTTTGTTTAAACAAACCTCGGACCTCGAGCCAGCCAAATATATATGTAGTATATTATTTGTTTCACATCAGTTTCTATCGATGTGATCGCAAGCCTGCTTTTCCCTTTACTCACTAGTTGGATTTTCAAAATTTCCCAAGACAAATAATTACCCTTTGAGCTATATTTATTAATTATTCGTTAAAGTTAAAGCGAATATTTCTATTCCTTTCGACAGTTGTTGGTCGTCCCGCTTCGATTAAAAAAGGCGCAGCGATCTTCCAGTCGATTGCAGTTCGAGACCAAAGTTGTGTCTTCTTCTTGATTTTGTTACAATCAAAATGTGTATCTTTTTATGCCCTGAACCCATTAAAAATGGGTAAAAGGGGTATAATGTTTTTGTGCAAAATGTAAATGTATGTAACAGGCAGAAGGAACCATCTCCGACCCCATAAAGTATATATATATTCTTGATCAACATCAACAGCCCAGTCGATCTAGCCATGTCCGTCTGTCTGTCTGTCCGTCCGTCCGTCCGTGCGTATGTATGAACGCAAGGATCTCAGAACCTATAAGATGTAGGTGCTCCTAGTGCCTGCGCAGATCGAGTTTGTTTCCGATAATCGATAACTTACTCCGTTTCCAAGCAATCGATAAAAATCGATATCGACATCCTGTTTTTTCAGCAAATTGGGTAAATAATTACAGGTAGAGTAGCCAAACATGATATGTTGCTTTTAGAATATTATATATATGTCAAGTATCTTTCATTTTAGACCTATCGCCACCTCCCCGCTACCACCTCAAAGAGGGTTCAGGGTATTCCCTAGTCGGGAGCTCCCGACTAGAACCTCTTACTTGTTTTCTTTGTAATAATAACTGGCCTGTTGTTATTGGCAGGTAACAATGGGTATTTTATTATTAAAAAGAAGCGAGTCTCTCTAGGATTTCTCAAGGAATATCATGTCTGAATCGGACCCAGCAACCACCTGTCAGCCAGCCGACGTGCGTCCAGATTCTGCCCGACGTACTGGACTATGTCCAGAGGAGGCAACCCTTGACAGTGCGCTGTGTCGGACCTGCTCTGGAATAACCTGAACATCAGCAATGTACCAATCAAGGAATCCGACGAAGACATTCAGAAAACGGTCGAGACCCTGGCACAAAGCATCCACGAGGCAAATCTACCCGCAGAGTACAGACCGTCGATCCCAAGGAGTGATCTTTATGTCCAGCCGGGTGACCCCCAGACTAAGGGCTAACTGGTGCCTACAAGTCTTTTCGCAACCCATGTGAATATTCCCGCTGGAAGCCCCTAAGCCCAGTCGTAGGATCATGCAACGAGATCTCAAGGGGAAGGGATATTTTTTGGCACAGAATCACGTATACTCCCTATATGCTATCCACAACCTTAGAACAGGTTAGACCCAGGGAGAGAGAGTAGCGAGCGGGCTGCTTTGAGCAAGGCATCTGTTGGGTTCTGTTCTTTGGATACCCTTAAATCCAATCCAAGAAGTGATTAGCCTAATCGAAAGCCCAACCAAAATCAATCCGAATTTTATTTTGAAATACATCAATTACCAAGGTTAACTCCTAGTTGCGCATACCCGACTAGAGCGCCCTTTCTGTTTTCCCTTTGACGCTTGAACAATTCACGTTGAAATACGTTTGCAACTATTCCCTTGGGTTTGGGTTTGCTCACCAACTAAGTGAATGTATACATTGGATTAGATCCAATCTCTCACCTTAATATACTGTCGTCAAGCACTCTTACGACGCTCACATTCTCGCATATGAATTGCTTTTGGAGTGATCCCTTTTGAATTTCAGTCCTAACAAAAGCTTCAACAAATCGACGTTCAAGTTTCTGTTAACCTCGAGCAGAGGCTGAGTTCTGTGTATGCCCTTACAATCGGATCTATTGGCATGTCGTCGAGCGTAGGCGATTGCGAATAATGCCAAGGCAGCTGCCTACCGGCGCCAGGTTGTGCATTATAAGCGCCGCCCTGTAACTGATTGACAGACAGATTGACAGTCCACTGAACCGACTGAAGTCCAGTTTGAATTTCAGTTTCGGTTTCGGTTTCGGCTTCGGTTTCGCTGCGACATTCTTTGCTCTGGCTCCGGCACGCGCCTCTCAGAGTCAACACAAAGAAAAATTGAAAAAATAAAATCAAATAAAAATTGTATCTCGTAAATTGCGAGTCATGTCGCGTCGCTTTGTTGGCTTTGACAATTTATTTACAATTTTTTTTTTTTTCTTTGCCTTTGGTCCGAAATAATAGAGCGCTAAGCGTTAAGGTGTTAGATGCCGGCCACAAATGAATCGCAGCAAATGCGCGAACAGTTAAATAACACAATTCCAAATCTGTTGCATGTTGAGCAATTCAATTGTCTGACAATTTATAAGCGCTAATTAGCCCAATAAATTTACAAAATTGAGCATATACAAATTGTGAAGATAGATAAAGACGATTAAATGTGTGGAACGCTAGGAATTCGTAATAACTTCCCTTTGGAAAGAAGCAGAATGAGAATGTTAATGTTAAGTTGATTAAAGCAGAACACGATACGTCTTAGATTAAATGAACTGGCAGGAAAGTGCGCCTATTGAATCTATGTGATGTGATAATCAGATGTGGCTAAGCGGAAAGTACCCTATGTTGACCGATTACTCAGTAGGCGTAAATCCAATTGAGAGAAGAGTAAAGCTCAAGATAACTTGAGTAGCAAAAGAGTTGTCCACACAAGAGTAAACGATTACAGACCTTTAGTACACTAAATACCCTATATATTGGAGAGCTGAAAGAATTGTAATAGAGGCTAGGGAAAATAGATAAAGGCTTTACCGAAAATAGGCTGGGCCCTAGTGTAGATAGTTTTGGTCAGAATCCGATCCGCTTTATTACATAAAAAAGGGTTAATAGCCCCGGCAGGGTTATGATAAGCCAAAGCCGTTCATAAAGTGCAGATCAAAGACCCGAAATGGATTAGTCTAAGCCCCTGCTTGGGCAATCATCATTAATCAAATGGACCCAGGTACAAAGTTCAGCAAAAACTACTTGAGTAGGAACTCCCAGTTAAGTAATACTTAGCCCAAACTTAACAGTTTGATAACAGCAACAAAAGTTGTTATTGTTGTCGTTGTTGTTGCTGCTGTTATCAGCCATGGTAGTTCATGTTAAACTTAACAAAGTGGAACTGAAAGTGGGTATGGGGTCTGGGCATGGGAATTAAACGATATATTTGCGGCAACATTTGTGGCAACAAACGGCGTTCTAAATTTAGAGCCGCACAATTTTTTGACAGTTCATCGAAGCGTTACACTGATAATTATTTGCGCACACACCCACACACGCACACATACTTGGGTTTTACCAGTTTTGCAGTTGTTGCTTCTGCTTTCAAGAGTTCCGATTCTTTGCCGCATGGCAAAGTTCTGCCTTTCGCCCTTTTGCTACAGGCTTGAGCAAGTGCAAACAGCACGATTTCTCTCATCTCTCTCTCTCTCTCTCTCTCTCTCTCTCTCTCTCTCTCTATCTCGCTCTCTCTGTCAGTCTCTCTCGCTCTCTCTATCGCCCTCTCTCCCTTTATCTCTCTCTCTCTCTCTCTCTCTCTCTATCTCGCTCTCTCTGTCAGTCTCTCTCTCTCTATCGCCCGCTCTCCCTTTATCTCTCTCTCTCTCTCTCTCTCTCTCTATCTCGCTCTCTCTGTCAGTCTCTCTCTCTCTCTATCGCCCTCTCTCCCTTTATCTCTCTCTCTCTCTCTCTCTATCTCGCTCTCTCTGTCAGTCTCTCTCTCTCTCTATCGCCCTCTCTCCCTTTATCTCTCTCTCTCTCTCTCTCTCTCTCTCTCTCTCTCTCTCTCTCTCTCTCTCTCTCTCTCTCTCTCTCTCTCTCTCTCTATCTCGCTCTCTCTGTCAGTCTCTCTCTCTCTCTCTATCGCCCTCTCTCCCTTTATCTCTCTCTCTCTCTCTCTCTCTCTCTATCTCGCTCTCTCTGTCAGTCTCTCTCTCTCTATCGCCCTCTCTCCCTTTATCTCTCTCTCTCTCTCTCTCTCTCTCTATCTCGCTCTCTCTGTCAGTCTCTCTCTCTCTCTATCGCCCTCTCTCTCTTTCTCTCTCTCTCTCTATCTCTCTCTCTCTCTCTCTCTCTCTTTATCTCTCTCTCTCTCTTTATCTCTCTCTCTCTCTCTCTCTCTCTCTCTCTCTTTATCTCTCTCTCTCTCTTTATCTCTCTCTCTCTCTCTTTCTCTCTCGCCAAGCTAAACATCTTCCTCAGCGTCAGCCTACTGTATCATAAAGCTCTACAGAAATAACTATCAACATTTATTGATCAATTCATTAAAAATTATTATTATTATGACTATAATCGATCACAATATCATGTTTCGTATGTTAAACCTTTCTGCTTACTATGATTTCTTCACGAAACTCGTAGTTGCTACGAGCCAAACCTTTTTCCTAACATAGCTGCAGAATCATATCAAGTCGGCGAACAATATCATTTGGCACCGATAAGAAGAGTAGGTCAAAAATAAAAGCATTTCTAGCACATGTATCTACAAGAGCATTTAGTCTTCGGCGTGCGGATTGTTCTTGTCTGAGTGCCATTTGGGATCTTAATTCAAACTAATTCAAAATGTCTTTATAAAATGATTCAGTTAACAATCTTTCCAGTTGGACCAACTCTTAGCTACAGCTTTACTTAATGTTTTAAACGCTCTGCACAGCTCAAAAACTGACTCATAGCAACAACAGCTGATTAAAGGTGTCCGTAATACGTCTCGGGGTTTGCTCTATCGCACATGAATAGCTATTACTACATATGGGCATTACAATTGTCGATCTCTCGTACTTTCCACTCATTTCAGCTGCTTCGTCTCTTTGGGCTCTTATCAACCGCTGGCGACAGTTTGAGCATTGTTGTTGTTGTTCTCATTACGTAGCATTGATAGGGCACATATGTAGCAAATGAGCCAGCGATCCGGCCGTAATCAAAAGTCAAAGTCACCAGGCACACACACACACGCACACACACACGCACACACACACGCACACACACACGCACACACACACGCACACACACATACTTAGAGACACCCCCGCCGCACCACCCAGTGGACTGCACCCACCAGTTGAATTCCCCGTGGATCGAGCAGGTTCCAGTTCCGAGTCTATGAAGCGCTGCGGTAACTGAACTTTCGTTGAATTGCTTTATAGGGTATTTATACACATGTATATACAGTATGCATGTATGTATGTGTGTCGTATATATCGATATGCATCGGGGTATGCTCGTACTTTCGTTAATTACGTAGCCCAAGCACTTGACCATATAATCGGCGTATAATGAAAATGCGTTGCCTGCATCTTATCATTTCTTTTGCGTTTTATTATTATTTTTCCTTTTTGTTGTTATTTTTTGTAAATTTTATTTTTTTTTTCTTTTTGTCGAGACACAAAAATAGCAACTCAAGAGAGAGAGAGAGAGAGAGAGAGAGAGATGCGAGAGAGTGGCTGCGCGAGAGAGAGAGGGGGGGGGGGGGGGGCAAGGCGAACCGGTTGTAAAAACTTGGCTGTGGGCAAGACAGGGAAAATATTGAGTAGCAGGCGACTCTGAACTATGCGGCAACAGGTCCACATTGTTGCGATCTTAACAACAACAACAACAACAACAACAACAGCAACAAAAAGTGGTTTGCTCCAGTCCCCAACTTTGGTGGTGCCAGTTCTCTGCCCCGCTTAAGGTCGTCTGTAGAACGGAACCCAAAGACAAACTCGGGGGAAAAAAAAACAGCAGAACAGCGTTCAATACCAAATGATCATCATGGCGATCATGATCATGAGCCAGCATGATCATCATCAACGGCTAACATTGATGACGCCGGCCAAAGAATGTGCCAGTCCAGCCTCTGCCCCCCATCCCAGTCCACCCCACCGTATTTGCACCTTACCCCCTAGCCCCCACCCCCCGCCAGCAAACACGCCTCCAACATTCTGAGCACAGTCCCACACATCAGGCCAAACAAGTTTCGCTCAGCTTGCGCGATCTACGAGCCGCATCGTGTACTGTCAAGATCGTTCATAAACAGACCAAAGATCGGATCGCATGGCATGGCAAGGGGCAGCGGCAGCTGGTGGGATGCTGGTGCAACAGCCAGCCCGGGCATTGCACATGCACCAACTGGCAATCGGCAACTGGCAACAGCCAACAGCCAACTGCCAACTGCCAACTGGCAACTGGCAACTGGCAACACTGGCTTACAGGTTGTTGTTTGCTTAGTACATGCTGTGCCAAAAGGTACTGAAGATCAGGTTTCGTTTAGGGATTATCATGAATATCATAAGCAAAGTTAACCAACTACTCATCGACTACTAACCAACTTATTCAGTCTCAGGCAAACAATCTCTAAGGATCTACTGAATCTTTTCGTTTAAGTAAAGACGTATGTATATATTTTATATCAGCCAGCTTTAGCTTAGCTCTTATATAGGTATTAAACGGAACTCCAAGCGAAGCAACAATCGAAAAACTTTACTAGGTTCTCCAAAATGTAAACAGTTTTCATCGCATGTATACAACAAGTTGAAGATCAGTGACAAGTCGAGGCAAAGGTTAGTCTGTTCTCAACACAACTGAAGATCGGCTGAGATCAATGCCAAAACAGAACGTGGATCATCTTCAGGTAATAGACAATCTCCAAGCCAAAGGCTAAGCTAAAAGCTAAGACTTTTTGATTAGTTAAAATAGCCCAAGATCATTTAATTTGAACTCGCTTACACTGAATTGCGTCTGGATATTTCATACAGAACACGTTTGAAGATCGGTTCCAAATCAAAGCCCAATAGGATCCTCTTCTAAGGCTAACCTCAGAGAGTTCTTTTTAAGTAGTTGCCATAACCTAAGATCTTTATGCTCATGTGTAGATAACCCGTTTGAAGATCGGTTGAGATCAGTTACGAATCAAGGCCGCAATCCGATTTAAGTAAAAGGCTATCTCTAACCTCACAGAGTTCTCTTCGATTAGTTAAAATAACACAAGATCATTTATGTTGACTACACTTAGCTAGTTCCAAGCCCATACCATAGCCAATCGATCTTATCTGTTGAGCTGTTAATGCCAACTAATCTAATGATACCCTTACAAAATATTTCGATTCTCAAAGTTCAGTTGCCTTCTCAGATAAAAAAAAAAGAAGTAACATTTTATTTGGGCATTGAAACAAATAACTTTTAAAAGTGTTCGTACTTTGACAGCTTCATTAAACCCCTTGAAAAACTGATCGATCATATGAAAATTGAATAAACTTCGTATATCTTATAAAAGCCAAAAGCTAAAGATAAATGCATGTATAAAACAAAAATACATGAATGTCAGCCAAGCTTAATGCTAGTTGATCAACAATTAACTTGTTTTTTTTTTCCCTCGTTTAATTGAAGATCACAGAATATGAGCTTTAGGCTTAAGCTTTAGTTGAATGTCCCATCACGAATTTATAATATTCTCTTCGATCTATTCGTGCGTGAATTTCTATTGTGAATCCTTCCTATGTATGTGAGAAACGTATAACCAAAAACATAAAAATGCCCGACTATTTGCTTATGAGAGCACAAAGAACGCCCGCACAATGCGCTTCAATGCTTAAGTGTTTCATTGTTTAAACAATTTTTGTATTTAGCCAAACATTCAAAAAACAAACAACAAAAAACAAAAAATAATAAAATAAAAGAATACCAAAAAAGATGCCAGAAAACCAAATTTGAATATAAGCAAAAGCAGCAACAAAGCAAACCGAAATAAAAACTAAACAAGTAAGAGTGCGCCAGTCGGGAGTGCACGACTAGGCGATACCCTCTACATAACTTGCTTGCTGCGCAGCACCTGTGCTTCTTCTTCCTTCAGCCACATACTATGGGGCATGGGCATGTGTTCTTGTTCCGCCCGATCCTTGTCAAATTTTCAGGGCTTTGAGATGGCATAGAAAAGTTTGTACGTACCAAAGCCAAAGGCTATATTATTACTATTATTATTATTATTATTCGAATATAATCGGAATTTATGGGCATTAGGCAGAATTACCTTTATAGTTTCAAGTCTTTAGCTTCCATTGTCTCTGAGATCGATGCGATCATAGACGGACATGTCTAGATCGACTCGACATGAATGTGTCCTCCATCTTGGATCGGAGATGCCTCCTACCGCGTGTTACATACACTCGCACAAAACCAATATGCCTGGTTTAGACCATTTTCAATGGGTCAAGGGTACAAGCAGAACGAAAAAGAGTACACAAGCAATTTATCGTTATTATTAGTATTACTAAGTAATATTTCGACAATTTTTGTTTGCTTTATGTTTGTTGTTGGCTCTATACCCTCGCTACGCATTGAGATTGTGTGAAAAGGGGTATCATGAAGTTGTCCAAACTGAGTCGTTGCAGCCTGTCAGACCTGGCTAGACTCTTGACAGTTCGGGAGGCAGCTTTACGAGCAGAACAAGCTTATTTTGATCGTTACCTCTAGGCGCTTCCGGCTGCTGTTTGGCACATGTCGCAGTTGCCCCCTTGCTACAGGGTATCTGCAAGTTGTGCACTCTCGAGCAGAACCACTCTTGATTTATTTTGTTGCCTTTTGGCAAAGTTTGTGCGATGAAATGCAAACAACACATGAAATTTTTATTTACTACTACTGCGATTCCCACTCCCATTGCGCCATGCCTCCTGCCCCATGCCCCATGCCCCATGCCCCATGCCCCATTCCTATTCGAATGCCAATTGCCATGCACATTGCCCACATTGTTGGCTGATTCACAGATCCAGAATCTTCGTACAGTTTGGCATGTACAGCCACTTGGTGAGACCAAGACCCTTATTCGAAATTGACCTACGCTATGCAACATGAGTCAATTTCCCAATAACCTTATCGCCGGCACTTCGATATCGCCAGCTCTTATTTGAGTATCTACTATATAATTTATCATTCGATAAGAAACAGTATTGGGGCTTGCTTTGTATATTCGACTTAATCAAACATATATACGCAAAAAAAGTATTTGGCACGAGATTTGTTTCTGGTGTCGGAACTTTCTATCGCCCATCATAAACAATCATGCATATATTATTTGATAAGGAAATACATCTAAGATGCAGAACAATGCTCTATAAATTGTATACTTTATCTAGAATAACTTTTATTTTCTGATCATTTTTGATCAATTCTGAGCTACAATTAATGCTAGTTCTAGGGATATCCTATATATATTACTTATATATAAAAGCTATATGATATTTCAAAGACGGCGAATAATAGATCTGATCTAAAGTTAACTTCTATATCATATAATCCCAAGAAAGAGCATAAAACATCTGTTCGAGATCTGATCTGACTACTAAAACTGAATATTTTCTTGATTTTATACCCTTGCAGAGGGTATTATAATTCTGTCATAATAAGTATGTATAACGCATGGAAGTAGGTTTCTACGATCCCATAGCGTATATATATATTCTAGATCAGCTTTAACAGAGGAGTTGTCTTTCTGTCTGTCCATTTGTCCGTCTCTTTATCTGTCCGTCTGCTTGTTTCCGTGCGAATTAGTCTCTATATTAGATAGCTCCCTAGGAAGAGTTGGACAAAAAGTTGGTTCTTTCATGGCAAAATAAACTATACTCACATATCTGCAAAAGCCTCACGCAAAGGGTATTAAATCTTCGGCATGCCGGAGATATCCTTACTTTCTCGCTTCTGTCTTTCAATTAAAGAACCATAAGTGCTTCGGTTGCTTGGACCTGACGCGACTTGTAGTCGTATTTAAGTCACATTCTCTACAAATTGGTAATTTTCCCCATAATAATAGGACTCTATTCCAGTCTGTTTCCCAGTCTATAACATATTCCGCTTGATTTATGGCACTCGAATATATTTGGACGTGTTCAATTTGCCGTTCATGGATGCAGTTTTCTTGGCTTTTCTTCTGGCAAATAGTAGGACTTTTTAGCGCATGTCTTCCTCTTTCTGATGATGGCTGGGCCAGTTATAATTGTTTTTAATATCCCCCGCGTGCTGTCTGGCTATCTGGCAATTTTGCCGCTAAAAACTTGGCCGTTGCTCGTTGTTGGCACTATAATTTATGATTGGAAAAACTATCCGGCATTTCCTTCGGTGCGTTCGTTGGCTTTTTGCATATTCATGAGGCCTGGCTAAATGCGGCGATAGATTCCGAGCTAGCTTATAAATGAAATACAGATGCACACACACACACACACACACACACACGCACACACACACGCACACCGAGCTGAATTGTTGCTGTTTTTTTGTAATTTTAATAACACTCAACAAACGCCTTGGACTTGGCTTGAAAATTGTTGATAAATTATGTATTTAATAGTTGTTGCTCCTCCTTCTCCTACTACTTAACCCCCCCCTCTTCCTCCTCATCCACTGATTGTTGTTTGTTTTTTGCTGTTGTCTGGCGCCAAAGACATAACTCCTAATTATTTTGATTATCGAGTTCTCAATCTTGCAGAGAGAGAGAGAGATAAGTTCGGCACGCCGAAGATTTAATACCCTCCCTTTGCGTATATGTCAGAATTTCGAATGAAAATATCTTGGAAAACAGAAAGTTTTGCCATAGAAAAACTCAGTTTTCGACTGATTCTTCCTATAGAGCTATTAGTGTGATCTTGATGGGGTCGTACTCAAGTTTATATAGTTAATGCCGGGTTTTAGACTAGATATCTTGATAAACCTACTTATCGACTAATCGTTTCTTTGGCAGCTATATGATATAGTTGTCCGATTCGGTGTGGTTCCGATATATTTCCTGCCTGCAACAGAAAGACGAACCCATGCAGAAGGCTAGCTCGTCTCGATCTGGAATATATATATACCTTATGAGGTCGGAGATGTGTCCTTCTATGCGTTACACATTTCCTGACAAAATCATAATAGCCTCTACAAGAATATTATGAATAGCAAATCAAGCACAGGTTAGACCAAGAGTTTAAGTCCACAAGGAACAAACGTACTTGTCTATTTGTGATGGATTTTCGATTTTCGAAAGTGTTTCGGGTTTTCGGAATACTCCAGATCTTATCGTAACTAAGTTCAGGCTGGAATAAATCCTTTAATAAATCTACTTTTGGTTGCTCTGGCTATCAAATTGATTGACTTTCAGTACATGACTGAGAATAGATTCTTCGAATTGAGTCTATTCCAACTTCTTAGTGCACACAAACCTAATTTGGGGACTCTAGCTCTGGGGGTCTCTAGCTCTGGGGGTCTCTGAGACTTCCTCCAGGCTGGTTACAAAGGTGCGCAGGTGTGCGCAGGTGCAAGCATTGCCCAGCTAAAGGCTGTTAATGTGCAAATTCATGGCACACACAAAGAATGAATTTGATTATAATTATCGCACAAGTGAAAAGGTCGGGCAATGTCTTTAATTTTAATCATAATTCAAGGATTTGAATCAATTGCATGCACAATAGAAAGAGAAAAAAAAAGCTGTTGATACGCGGCGCACAGCAATTGTTGAGCTCGGCCCTTAGCCAGTTGGGAGCGGTATGCGGCGTCAAGTGTAAGGGTCGGAGGGAGGGGAGTCGCTATACCCTATCATTATCTAATAGCTGCGCAAAACGAATTCAACTGCGAGTTGTTGAACTGTGCCTTTAACTATAGGCGAAGGCCTCCAGTCTCGACACTTTATCGCGCGTATCGTGCATAAACTCGTAAACTCGTCGATTCGTATATATAATTATATACAATATATATAAATATATATGTACATATACAGTTGCATAGTCAAGAGAACGACAAGTGTTTGGTGTGTGTGTGTTTGGTGTGTGTGCGTGTGTGTGTGTGTGTGCTTAAATCAAGTAAACGTGTCAATCACAAAACGTCTTAGATATGTCAACAGCGCAGGCAACGACAGAATCACATAAGAAACAATACAACGACAATAATATGTTAGCTTGTAATAATAATAATAATAATAACAATAACAATAAGCATCAGCAACAACAATAACGTTAATTATTTAGATAAACATCATGTCGTGAGCTGCCACGAAGCGCAAATACCCTCACCAGATGTCCAAATAGTTGCAAAAATCATAATAAAATAGAACCCAACTCTTATAGAAAGAATCAAAAATAAAAATAGTGAAAGAAAGAAAATAAAAGGGAAAGAAAAAAAAAGGGAGAGAGAGTTGGAAAGAAAGAGTAAGAATGAAAACGTACGAAAGACGAAGAGAAAGAGTGAGAGCAAAAGAGTGAAAGCAAGAGAGAGGGAAATGGAGAGAGAAAGAAAATAGAGAGAGCGAGACAGAGAGTAAGGGAGAAAAAGGGAGAGAGTAAGAGAGAGACAGAGGGAGACAGACAGAGAGACAAAGAGAGAGTGAGAGAGAAAGAGAGAAACAGAGAGAGTAGGAGATTGAGAGAAAGAGAAGACTGAGAGAGGGAGAGAGAGAGAGAGAGCGAATCTAAATTCTACACTAAATATTATAGAATAATTAATATTATTTAGTTGAAAATTAATTTTCCACTCATTTCCTGACCTCGTCCATCCAAAACTAGAGAAACATCATGGATAAAAAGTCTTGTGCGAATATATGTAAGAGGCAGAAGAAGAAGAGTAGATACATTCCATCTGTCTGCACGTCTGTAGAAGTTTGCTTTAGGATCGGACAACAGGCTCCGAGGTTAGCGGGTTTCCTAAAGAGTGGGAAGGAAAGAAAGCAGAAGCTATCTTTAGTCCTTTAAAACAAGTTCGAAGCGGAGCAAGAAAAAAAAACAACAACATTACAATAAGATCGAACAACACGCCGAGGAATTATCCAAGATTCGTTAGGGTATACACACATTTATTCAGTTTATAGGGTATACATTCGTTGTATATTACATGTAAAACATGAATTTAGGCACTAGCTTTGACATTTGGGCGCAGGCGAATCGCAATTGAAGAATTTAATCGTCATATTTGCCAAATGACAGCTGCTGAGTTGAGTTGCAATTCGCTTGAGGGGAGATGGGGTGGGGGGACTGGGACGGGGACGGGGACGGTAGCTGCTGTTGATAGAAACGAGTACAACTGAGTAGTTGCTGAGTATACTCACAAATACTCATAAATATTCGGCGCTTGGCACGTGGGTGGCCGGCAAATGCGGAAGCGGCACTTGAAATGCCGGCGAATATGAATACAGAAATACATATGCTAGCTAGCTGCAGATACAGTATCTGGTATCTTATAGCTTTATGTATCTTCTATCTTCAAGTATATTTCGCAGCATATTCGCAACGCTTTAATGTCATCAAGTGGGTGTCTTTCGACATGAATGAAAATATTTAAATGGCAGCGCAAAATCTGTATCTGTATCTGTATCTGTATCTGTATCTGTATCTGTATCTGTATCTGTATCTGTATCTGTATCTGTATCTGTATCTGTATCTGTATCTGTATCTGTATCTGTATCTGTATCTGTATCTGTATCTGTATCTGTATCTGTATCTGTATCTGTATCTGTATCTGTATCTGTATCTGTATCTGTATCTGTATCTGTATCTGTATCTGTATCTGTATCTGTATCTGTATCTGTATCTGTATCTGTATCTGTATCTGTATCTGTATCTGTATCTGTATCTGTATCTGTATCTGTATCTGTATCTGTATCTGTATCTGTATCTGTATCTGTATCTGTATCTGTATCTGTATCTGTATCTGTATCTGTATCTGTATCTGTATCTGTATCTGTATCTGTATCTGTATCTGTATCTGTATCTGTATCTGTATCTGTATCTGTATCTGTATCTGTATCTGTATCTGTATCTGTATCTGTATCTGTATCTGTATCTGTATCTGTATCTGTATCTGTATCTGTATCTGTATCTGTATCTGTATCTGTATCTGTATCTGTATCTGTATCTGTATCTGTATCTGTATCTGTATCTGTATCTGTATCTGTATCTGTATCTGTATCTGTATCTGTATCTGTATCTGTATCTGTATCTGTATCTGTATCTGTATCTGTATCTGTATCTGTATCTGTATCTGTATCTGTATCTGTATCTGTATCTGTATCTGTATCTGTATCTGTATCTGTATCTGTATCTGTATCTGTATCTGTATCTGTATCTGTATCTGTATCTGTATCTGTATCTGTATCTGTATCTGTATCTGTATCTGTATCTGTATCTGTATCTGTATCTGTATCTGTATCTGTATCTGTATCTGTATCTGTATCTGTATCTGTATCTGTATCTGTATCTGTATCTGTATCTGTATCTGTATCTGTATCTGTATCTGTATCTGTATCTGTATCTGTATCTGTATCTGTATCTGTATCTGTATCTGTATCTGTATCTGTATCTGTATCTGTATCTGTATCTGTATCTGTATCTGTATCTGTATCTGTATCTGTATCTGTATCTGTATCTGTATCTGTATCTGTATCTGTATCTGTATCTGTATCTGTATCTGTATCTGTATCTGTATCTGTATCTGTATCTGTATCTGTATCTGTATCTGTATCTGTATCTGTATCTGTATCTGTATCTGTATCTGTATCTGTATCTGTATCTGTATCTGTATCTGTATCTGTATCTGTATCTGTATCTGTATCTGTATCTGTATCTGTATCTGTATCTGTATCTGTATCTGTATCTGTATCTGTATCTGTATCTGTATCTGTATCTGTATCTGTATCTGTATCTGTATCTGTATCTGTATCTGTATCTGTATCTGTATCTGTATCTGTATCTGTATCTGTATCTGTATCTGTATCTGTATCTGTATCTGTATCTGTATCTGTATCTGTATCTGTATCTGTATCTGTATCTGTATCTGTATCTGTATCTGTATCTGTATCTGTATCTGTATCTGTATCTGTATCTGTAGCTGTAGCTGTATCTATATTTGTATCTATGTTTCTGTGGCCGCATTTGCAGCTGTGTGCGAGCAATCGAGAATCAAGAGACAAACTGGGTAATTGGTTCATTATATTGTAGAAGCCAACGACATCCGCTCGTTAATGTAAATTACACAATAGTTTGAAAATCATATTTTTTTTGGCTTCGGATGCCGCACAACGTTTAATTTCCACTTCATTTCTGCCTGTGTTCTATTCCCTTAGCATACCCCAAGCCTTAGCATGCCAAACAATATATTATCTTACGGCAAATCAAGAAACTTAAAATTTACTACATATTTGAAAAACCATTTTAACATATATTTATTAGATTAAAAATAGCTTTCATTCCCATCTTCTTCTATATATTTCCTACTTTCTATATATTTGAACATGAAACCTACCTTACAGCCAACTTTTAACATGAGGATAAGTTAACGATAAGCTAGAAGAACCAGTTTTGTACCTCATAGATATCAAATGAAAAGTTGGGAACTAAACATACATGCACATACACATATACACACACATACACAGGCACACGATGAGAAACGAGAAATGAATAGAATCGTTATTTAACGTCCGATCTGTATGAAATTTCAATTATATTATCAACTTTAAGAGGTCGGGCTAAGCTATACAAAAGTGAAGTCAAGTCTCCAGATCAAGAACATATACACGGCTGTTACAAAGATTCGCACAAAACCAATATGCCCACTTAAATCACTTTCAATGGGTGCAGGGTAATCGCAACGCCCTTACAATAAACAACATGTAAACAAATTTTATAGCAGTTATCTATCAAAGTGAATTGATTGTATAAAAATAAGACAACTTTGTTTATAGAAGTATATAAAAGAAAAGGCCTCGAATTGCGACTGAGACACAAAGTCTAAAAGTCCAACAAAAGACAAACAAAATAACTTTATAATACGAGAGTTATGCTACGGGAATAAACAAATGAAAATCTACTATTTCGTCTGTTTAAATAAACGCGACGTGTTTTAACTGTAAACAACGAATTTCTGAATTCGAGATCTATGTGAATACAAAGTGTAAGATATATAAGATGAATTCCGGACGACTTTGTCACTGAAACAAGTTCTCAACGTGCTTAAATACTAGATGGAAAAAACTCTCTTATTTTATTTCTTTTTCAAATGTTCTATATTTCGTCAAAGCAAAATGTTAAATAAATATCCCATAGCCCATATCCCATGCTGGCATTTATTCTTTTGCCGAGTTCTGAACATAAATATCATCCCCGAGCCTGAGATTTTTTGAAAAGAAACATAATATTATTACCTGAAAATGCGCCCATGTATTTAACATAGGCTTAGGATATATTCCAGACTATCTGAATAGATGAATTGGTCGAAGAGTCATGTTTTTATTTTTTTGCTTAAAAATATAAGAACAATATTCTCATCGATATCTTAGCTACAGATTAGCATATCGCGCATGTTCTCGGCTCAATTTAAGCACGTTTTATTTCTTTTTGATAAACGATTTGAAATACTATTTATATTTTAAGTGATTATTATAATATCGATGCAAACAAGCGAACTACGTGAGTTTTCACTGTATTCTAAATTTAATAACAGCAATAAAAACAACAACAACAACAACAACAAAACACAAATATTTGCGTGTATGCAAAGAAATTCCAATTTCGAGGCGGCAAATTAAATAAGAGACAAATAAATGGATAAATTTTGTCGCGCGCTCTTAAGAGCGACCATAACAGAGAGAGAGAGAGAGGGAGAGAGAGAAAGGGAGAGAGGGCGAGAGAGAGAGAGAGAGAGGGCGCAGCTGATAATACGCTGCAACAACAACAATTAGAATACAATGGGGAATTATCAGTGGACTGCGTGATATGATTATCAAAAGGTTTCTTCTCATTGTTGTTGTTGTTGTTGTTGTCGCTGCCGCTGCCGCTGCCTCTGTCGCTGCCGCTGCCTCTGCCGCTGGCAACGGCATTTCTCAACACACATGCTACATATGTAAAACAGTTTAACAGCCCCACACACACACACACACACACACACGCACACACACTGAGCAGGAACCTACACAAGTATATAATAAAGAAGAACAAATAAGCCCAAGTGCAAAAAAGAAGAAAAAAGAAAAAAAAAAACATTATTGTAAATGTAGCTAAGAAAATGTCACGTTTTATAGAGTTAATTTTGGGTTGCGGACCAAGCGAGATGAATACGAGAAAAACTATAAAAATTCAAAAGCAACAAGGTTGCCCAATGCTCAACTAGCAAATACCCTGCAAACAGCTGTAATCAGTGAGAAATGACAAAATCAGATGCTGCCTTCGAGCTGGCGACAAAGAATGCACACTGATCAACTAGCAAATACCCTGCAATGAGCAAAATTAAGTGACAATGGCAACTAGGCCAGCGCGACACGCCCACTTTGGAAGGTATTTCTGAGCGTATTTCTGAGTGGAAACGGAGATGCCCTCTGCCGGCTGCGCTCTAAGAACAGGGTGTGGCAAAGAGGCAAAAAAAAAAAAAACTAGCAAAAAACAAACAACTATTTGATATTCAAATTTTGCAGGCACGATTCTTAGCAGCTACTACAGTAAATAATATTAAGTATATATTTGTGTGCGTGTGTGTGTGCGTGTGTGTGTGCGTGTGTGTGTGTGTGTTCGTATTGACACAGTTGTAATAAAGCTAGCTAATAAATAATGAGAAACAAAACCTAAGCTAAACAGCATTAGTCAAGGCAGCTGCATGTCATGCAGGCTGCGCTTAAAGCTGGCAAATGCAACAAGTTGGCAGCGCCCAAAAAAAAAAAAAAAGAAGAAATCAAAGCAAATGGGATAAAAGAGGGAAGAGGGAAAAGGCAAAAACACTTTCATTGATAAACAGCAGCAGCATAAAAAGATCAACGGCTGCTGTTGCTGTTGCTGTTGCACTTTGTCTTGTCTCTCTCTCTCTCTCCCTCTCTCGCGCGCGCGCACACACACACACACGCATGCACTTGCATACTTACATTTGTTCGTCCAAAGCAGCAGCCAGCAACAACAACAACAACAACAACAGCAGCAACAACTGGCATCAATCAGCCGCAATGCGTCGCCGTCGACAATTGAGACTAACCAACATTAAACTGTAACTTCCTCACACGCACACACAGCTATGCATGTATGCATGCACACATACGCATACACACACACGCACACACGCACACGGACTCTTTTTTTTTTTATTTTTATATGACATGTGTTGTAAAATTTTGCACTAATTCAGTCGCTTTTGTTGAACCTGTTGCACGCACCAAAAAAAAAAACAAAACTAAAGAAACTTGAAAAAAAAAAAGACCGGGAATTTAAATAAATATTATAATTGTGTGTATGCTAGAACAGTAAGCATATTAGAACAAATGCAGGCGGCGGCTTTGAGTTGCGCGCGCGCGGTTTCAAGTCGCAGCAGCAGCAACAACAACAACAACAACAACAGCAACAACAACAGTAGACGGGCATATAAACAAACAGCGTGACAGGCGGCAACAAATATTGAATTAAACAAAACAAAAACAAAAAATAATAATAATAAATAAATAAAGAGCCAAGAATTTAAATTTAATAAAAACACACGTACACACACACACACACACACATAAAGCGTTGCTGTTGTTGTTAATAATATTATTATTATAGTTGTTGTTGCTGTTGCTGCTGCTGCTGCTGTCGGTTAACGACGACAGCGACGATCACAGAAACGCACGAAGTGCACGACGAACGATCTGGCACGCACGAAATGCAAAAACGCACTGAATATGATATTTAAAAGAGAGTAGCGACATTTTATTATTTACGTATGCTCCACGCAGTTGGGCATCTTTGGCAATTGCTTAGCACGATTTAACGCGCGTTGGGCGGCCAACAGTTGCATAGATTTAGCAATTAAATGAAACTGAACCGATTGTAATCAAAGTGTAAAGCCGAGACAATTGTAGAAACACAAATTCAAATAAAAATCAGAATAACGCTAAATACTCAAACCGGCACTGTTATGCTCAAAGTGGGCGGTTAATTGGCGCTGTTAGCCATAACATTGCATTTATATGCTGGCATGACACTCTTGAACTTTGCACGCCTTATAAAAGCACACCGTTGACAGCTATATATCATCATCATCAAGCCTTAATAGTGATGCGATATTGCTTTCGAAAAATAAATCTATGCGTTTGCAGCTATTTTTGTACTGTCGAAATTCATGATCGCGCACAAGATTTGAAAATATAGTGCCTGTTGCGCTCATGTTATCAGCAGCGTAATAACAGTGTGCTTTGCTGTTGCTCGCATTTAACATTACATGTTGCTTTTAGCTGTTAATTTCAAACTAATTGAGTTAAATGAAATTAGTTTATAACGACTGTTCACATTATTAAACATTTTTACTATAAGTCGTGCAAAATATTCTATTCATAAATCTGTCCAATCTAACCTAATGGAACTTGTGCAATATAAACGTATGCTTGATCATGTGTATCATGCGATTGTGCCAGGTGCTCGAGAAGGAAACAAGGGGCGGAACCGTTGGCAAAATGTTGCTTTTAAAGCGTCCGAATAGCGTCCAGTTCCCCAGCATTATGATTGCCAGAATTAATACACGACACCTGGGACAGCAGCTGGGCATCAAGCAGCGCGTCCAGATAATCCTCCACATCCTTGGCCTGTCGGATCAGCTGCTTGGTG
This sequence comes from Drosophila littoralis, assembly GCA_018903485.1. Classification (NCBI taxonomy): domain Eukaryota; kingdom Metazoa; phylum Arthropoda; class Insecta; order Diptera; family Drosophilidae; genus Drosophila; species Drosophila littoralis. The sequence continues at coordinate 11,798,127 of JAEIGF010000591.1, forward strand.
GCGAGCACACAGACATTTTCGACCTCCTCCAACTGCTTGAACCGTGTGCGCTTCTCCGCATGGTACGCCGCCCTTGTCTGCTTCGACTTCACATAATTGACGTAAAACGACTTCATTTCCTTAGCCTTCTCCTCGCTCGCGGTCCAATTGGCGCACACATGGCGCGCATGCTTGTAGCGCTGCAGGCAGAGGGCTGCCTCGTGATCCGTTTGCAGCTTAATCGATTCGACGGCTTCGTAATGTTGGCTTGCAACGCGCAGGTCGCGCTGCAGCTTGCAGAAGGCGCACCCGAAGACGGTCAACGTATCCTTGGCCATGCCGGAGCAATCGAATAGTTCGGCGATCTGATGCTCCAACTTGTACACGTTGCGCTGCAGCTGCCTAATGCTCGCATTGCTGGAATCCTTTAATCCTGGCTTTATATCAGTGCAATTGACGTGCAAACGTGGTGGACACGCGGGCACGCCCGTCTTCAGCTGCATCTCCAAATTATCCAAACAGCCCTTCATCAGCTCCAGCTCGTCGGCAATATTTTGCACCTCCGGTTCGGTGGGCTCCAATAAGCTGTTGGCGCTGCTGTTGCCGCTGCTGGTGCCGCTGCTGGTGCCGCTGCTGGTGCGCGCATTGGACTTCCAGGGATGCGCCTCCATTGTGTGGATGTGTAGTTACTGAATCGTAATGGCTACCTACTGCCCTGAACTGGAGAAATTAGTCAGCCAGCAAACACAGTAGAGTAGAATGGCAAGGCGCGCTTGTTTAAATTTCTCGCAACCAGAACACAGGGTTGCTTTGAGCATGTAGTGGAGCATAACAGTGTACTCTGTAATCTGTAGTTGATTTCAAAGCTCTGTTAATCTAAGCTCTACTCTGTAATTTGTAGTTCATTTCAAAGCTCTGTTAATCTAAGCTCTACTCTGTATTCTGTAGTTCATTTCAAAGCTCTGTTAATCCAAGCTAAGACTTAACATATTATTAAACTGGGTTCATTCTGTAAGGCTTGCCCCTGGGCTATTTCCCCTTGTCAAAGCTATAAATAAATAAAAGTGGGCCGCTTTTTCATAGTTTGTAAGTTTATTATTTATTTTCAATAATTCGCTCATTTTGTACTATTTTGTCAGCTCAAGAAACTATTTGCAGTTCTTAAACAGTTCCGTTAATAAAAGCTGTTAGGCTGAAATATTTGCTTAATATTTTATTATTAATATTGCTTAGCGTATTATTAATTGCAAAAATTGAGCTACCAGCCAAAAGAAAAGAACGAATAAAATACTATTTTGCAGGGCAAGTTAACAACGACTTCGCTATTTACCCTTAAAATGTAGAGTGTGGCAATTAAAATGACTTTAATAGTTCTTTCTTATCTAATGAAAAAAAAAAAAAATATAAGGCTTTCATATGAATTTAATTTCTGGCCAAAAACTGGCGCTAACAGTATATATTTTTCAAAAACAAAATTTTTAACAGAACCTTTCGAGTATTCAGTTATGAAAAACACCCAAAGCTCAAAAAACCATTTACAACTGTTAAACGCATTTTGAATATTAAAACAAGTTAAAAAAAAAAGATAATTAAAAACTGATGAAACATTATTTATTCCGCACCCCTGCTACTCTTAAGCAAATTGTTTGCTAACATTAACATTTTAGTCAACTTTTTTAGTAGCGAACATAGAAATTAAGAGCACTTTTGTTTTGTCAATAGGCACAACAGAAACACGAAAATGTTAACAAGCTGCTAGCTACATAATTAGTCCTTGAACTTGCCCAAAACGATGTCCTTGTAGAAGGGCACACAGTTCATGCGCACATTGAGACGGGCGCACAGCAAAAATATGCCCGACAGCTTGCGATGTATCGAGTAGATCTCCTCGGGCGGCGGGCAGAGGCGATGCGCCACCATTGTGGGCACCAGGGCGGCCAGACGCTCGGTCGTATTCTGTTTGCCAAAGTCAAAGTCCCCATCGTAGCGAAAGATCTCTCCGAGTATCATAACGGCGTCGACGTGCGCCTGCTCCATTTGCTTCGTCTCATAGCCCGTCAGGAAGCCCATTTCGCGGGACATCTGCAGCACGCCATCCCGATTATTCTGCGCCGCACTGATGATCACCTGGCGATAGTTTCGTATGAACTCGTGCTTGTAGAAGCGCGTCGAGCCAAAGTCAATCAGCATCAGGCGCCGGCTGTTCACATCGTACAGGAAGTTCGACCAGTTCGGATCCGTTTGCATGCACTCGATCTCGAACAGCTCGCGCAGGCAGAGCTTCAGCACAGAGGCGGCGATGTGTGAGCGATGTTCATAGCTGAAGGGGGCATAGAAAATAAGTCAGGTTAGGTTGAAAAAAGCCTTGCTAGTGTCATTTATGCTATGATGACACTTGTCTCTGGAGCTTAAGAATGAACCATTAAAGTGAGTTGCCTCCTGTTAGGTATGAAACCAAAACATGAACTAGATCTATATCGAATCGGTCGAATTAACCGTAAATCTAACAAGTATGTCTGCCAAATGGTTATCTTGATTTCTGGAGCCCCTGAAGCCGAATTGGAAGCTGGCAGAGAAAGTGGCGATCTGTCTAAGCAATAGCCAGGGCCATAATCACCTTAGTGGAAGCCTAACAAGTGTCATTCGAGGTATAATTATGCTCTGATGACATTAGCTGATGATGTCTCTGATGACTTAGCCCACTGCAACCCAAGAATGCACAAGAAAAGTAAGGCTATCTTTGTCTAACCAATGTCATTGTATAACAGAACTGTAGTTTTTAGTTCTTTGGAACCAGTGAATCAGTGAAATGAATCAGTGAAATGCATCACTGAACAGCGCTGTCCTTGTCTTACCCATGCCCAGACGAGCTGTTAGCTTGCACTCACCTGAGCTCAAAGCACTTGTCGAGAGGCACACCTGGCACCAGTTCCGTGGTGAGAACACTGGAGGTGGTCAGTTCACGGATCACCTTGGGCACATAGTATTCCTTGTAGGGTGAAATCATTTGGCGAAACTTTTCGGTATAGTCGGCCTCGCGTGCATAGTCGACCTCCCACTGCAGCTCGCGCTTGGCGACGCGCACCACATTGTCGATGAAGAAGCCCTGGGGGAAGACATCCCACACCTTGAGCATGCCGACCAGATTATCAATATCGCTCTCGATGCTCTGGGCAACGCCCGGATATTGTATCTTAATGGCCACCTCCATGCCATCCAGCAGCGTGGCCCGATGCACCTGGCCAATGGATGCCGCCGCAAACGGTTTGTCATCGAAGCTGCGCAAACGCTTGCGCCAATCGGGACCCAGCTGTGTGTTCATCACGCGCTCCACCTGCCAGTCGGGCATATAGTCGGCCGCCTGGCGCACCCGCTCGAAGGCCTTTGCCAGCTGCGGCGAGACCACGTTCGTGTCCTGTATGCTCAGTATCTGGCCAATCTTGAGCGCGGCGCCGCGCACCTTGCACAGCGTATCCACAATGCGTTCCGCGTTCGCCGGGCTCAGCAGTGCGTCGCGCATATTCGTTGAGCCGCCCAGGCCCAAGGCGCCCTTTGTCAGCTCATTGATGGTGCCTACGCCGAGGCCAGCGAAGAGGCCGCCAAATGTGGCCATGCGGCCCAGACGCGATGCCGGCACACGGCGCTGCTTGGCCACCTTGCTCAGCTCCGGCAGCGTCGATTCGGGGGCCTTCGGGGCAGCTAGAAATGTGGAACATGTCAGATGTAAGGCATGAGTTGGGATTAGAGGCAGTTTTTTTCGGATCAATTTCATTGTGAGTGCTTTGTTCTTGATTTCAATTGAGATGGCTGAAAGCTAGTAGATATTGCCAGGGAACGACTGGAAACGGAACACCAATTGAAGTTAAGAATTCTTGGATTGAATGTGTATTAACAATTTTTGGATAGTCTGATGTTTTCATTGGGGGAACGACTGGAAATGGAACACCAATTGAAATAATTGCATTTCTAATAACAATTCTAGAATATTATGTTTCCATAGACAGTCCTTAAGGGAACGACTGGAAACGGAACATCAATTGAAAAAGGGAACTCCAGAATTCATTAACAAACTGAGGATAAGATGCCGTTTTCATTAAGACCTTAAGGAAACGCCTGGAAACGGAACACCTTCAGAACACTTTTAAATTGATTACGCTTTATACCTATTTTTATATATTCATTAATAATTTTTGAATATTAAACTGTTTTCTTCTATGACATTGTAAGCGAACGACTGGAATCGGAACACGTTTGGAATTGACAATACTTTTGAATTGGATATGCATTAAAGCATTTGTAGAGGAACAACTGGAAACGAAATTCTTTGGAAATGTAAAACTGGCTACTTAATAGAAACAACTGAAAATGGAACACTTTTAAAATAAGAGAACAACTGGAATCGGAACACGTTTGGAATTGACAATACTTTTGAATTGGGTATGCATTAAAGCATTTGTAGAGGAACAACTGGAAACGAAATTCGTTGGAAATGGAAAACTGGCTACGTAATGGAACAACTGAAAATGGAACACTTTCGAAATATAGAACTGACCGTAGGTCGGCTTTATGTTGCTTATCTGCTTCGGGCTGGTATGCTAGATTCTATATATTCAGATTAAGCTATAAAACTTCTAATAAATCTAGATTTAAATCAAATTCACAAAGGGAATGCGAAATCGAAACACAAAGAAAGGAACACAACGAAATTGAAACACAAAACTGCGCCGAGTATTTGGATATGGGCTTTTCATGCATACCCGTATTTGCCGCCGTGGATGATGCCATGGTCGAGGTACCGGCCACAAAGCGCATCAGATTGTCCACATATTCGGTGTCCTTGCTGAGGATGCCCTCATTGCCGCTGGGCACGGGCGGCGACGCCCTGGTCGTTGGCGGCGACGTCTTCGGATCGCTGGGCAGCTGTTTGCTGGGCGTGGCGGGCGTGCGCAGGCTGACGTTGCGATTCATGTTGCGCTTGGAGAGGATTTCCTCGAATTCCAACAGCGTTATGGACGATATATCCAGATTGGCGGCATCGGCAACATCCGAATGGCTGCGACTTGAGCGCGACACGTGACCAGCAGCGCCGTCCGCAGCTGCAGCTATTGTGCTCGCGCTGGGCTGCCAGCCGATGGGCTGCAGGGCGTTCAGATCACAGGGTAATTTGGTTTGCAGCAAGTGGGACAGACCCTGGGCCACCACGTAGCCACGTTCGCCGGTCTCCTGGAGCAGGGCTTGCGCCTTTTTCAATTCCTCGCTGGGCTGTTCGCTGGCCGTACGCAGCGCGTCCACCGTCTGATTCACATTGGCCTCAAGCAGCTCGCGCACACTCGAATTGCTCCACAGATGCTTAGTCAGCGCCAGATGCTCGCGACCGCACGCCTCCGCAACGATTTGCAGGCCGCGCAGCACGCCGAGCACGTCTTGTGCTGTGCGTGTCATCACCACACGTTTGACCAGTTCGCGATGAGTGGGTGTTGCGCTCAGTTGTCGCACTTCTTGTTATTGTTGTTCTTCGTCTATTGCCGGCATATACAGGCACAGGCAGCTACAAGTTTTTTGGGACGCTACTGCATCGGTCCGTGTGTGTGTATGTGTGCGTGTGCGTGTGCGTGTGCGTCTGTGTAGCCTCGTTGGCACATACGATTTGGTATTTCGGTGCTGACTAAAAAATACAAATATTCAGTTACGTAAACATAAATAAATAAACTTGCACGTATGTTGCGAAATTTAAAACAGCTGTTGGCCAAACAAGTTTATTTCGGTTCACTTGCACACATATGGCTGCGCGGCAGTGTTGGCAAAAGCCCACAGAACTTAACAGTCTGTTAACGCTAACAGCGTTATGTGCAGCTAGGCCTATGTTAAGTGAACTAGATGAAAGCATTTCATTTTCGTCTTAAATATGTATATTGTATTTAATTCACATTTATTGTAAGCTTTTGTTTCAATTTAATTTAAATCTAGTGTATCTGCTTAATTATGTATGTTTTAGTTGACTGACAAAAATTACCTTTCTCTAGGTAGGCGCGTCCTTAACAGCTAATTAACATGCATACACATGTAAATTCATGGCAGCACATAGACTACAGCAAAACAATTTTAGAAAATTAAAAGCAAAATCACTTTATAACCCATAAGATTTAATTTAAAAAAACTGTCAGTCATAAAATGTAAGGCAAACTTCACAAGTCATCGTTTCAAATGAAAAAGCAAAATGGCGAAATGCCGAAACGAAGCAAAAACACAAAATGGCGCAAAACGAAAAATACTCAAAATGGTGCTGGCAATAACAGTCGCTCAATTGAACTGGTTCGGAAGCGCACGCACATGCCAATGTTTAAATTTGGTACATTTCGTATTTTAAATTGTAATGTGCGGCATATATTGTGGAATAAGCCGTAATAATGATGATGCCAGTTGTCATTTGCACAGCGCCTTGGAGACGCTTCTACACAATCGTGGACCCGACCTAAAAGACAAGCTCATAGTTGACAATGTACTGCTGGCCGGCAACGTTCTGTGGCAACAAGGCGCCGCGCCACAAAAGCAGCCCCTAGTCAAAGAGGATCTGGTGCTGCTCTTCAACGGCGACTTGTACACTTTAAATGACAAGAAGCCCGCAACTGAGGCAGACAGCGCCTGGCTGCTGGAACAGCTAATCAAATGCAGGGGCAGCGACGATGCCCAGCTGTTGGCGCTGCTGCAGCAGCTCGAGGGACCCTACTGCCTGATCCTGTACAACAGGTATATACAAATACGCTACAAAACAAGTATGAATCATAAATCAAAATAACCAATTGCCACAGACGTGACCAGGTTCTATACTTTTGCCGCGACGCACTGGGCAGAAATTCGCTGATCATCGAGCGGCACACGCATTGCCTCAAGCTGATGAGCACCTCGTGCCACCTGGAGCAGCAGGCGCCGGCTGCGTCAATGGAGCTGCCGCCACTGGGCCTGTACAAGCTGCATGTGGCGGAGCTCGACAAGTGCACCTTGTATCCCTGGCAGCAGTTTAACAAGGACACAGAACAGCAGCTGGCGACGCTGGACGCTGCCATGCACTGGAGCACAAGGCTGGAGCGGCCCATAGCGCCGACTTGGCTGCTCGACACGACGCCGGCGGTGGCCAGCTACGATCTATACGAGCTAGCCGCCGACACACTGGAGCTGGAGCCGCTCTACAAGCGGTTGCTGGACCATGCGCCCGTGCAGCAGGCATTGCGCAAACTGGACGAACTGCTGCGGCATTCGGTGGCGGCACGTGTGCTGCATACGGCGCCCGTTTGTCGCAAATGTGCCGCATCTGGCAGCTGTGCTCATGCCAAAATCTCCATACTGTTCTCGGGCGGCATAGACTGCAGCATTCTGGCGCTGCTCGCTGACAAATATGTGCCGCAAACGGAGCCCATCGAGCTCATCAACGTGGCCTTCGAGCGGCTGGCGGCAAGAGCAGCTGGCCAGGATCTGCAGCAGGAGAGCAAGTGGGATGTGCCGGATCGCCAGACCTCGCTACAATCGCTGGCCGAACTGCAGCGCCTGTGCCCGCAACGCAACTGGCAGCTGCTGCAGGTGAATGTCAGCCGCCGGAAGCTGCAGCAACAGCTGAGCACCCACATACGCCAGCTGATCTATCCGCTGCAAACGGTGCTGGACGAGTGCCTGGGCTGTGCCTTCTGGTTTGCCGCCGCCGCGCCCCAATCGACGGCACGCGTCGCACTGCTGGGCAGCGGCGCCGATGAGCTCTTTGGCGGCTATACGCGGCATCGCAACGCCTGGCGGCGTGCCGGCAGCGACGGGCACGCCCGCCAGCTGGCTGTGCGCCATGAGCTGGACATGGACTGGCAGCGCATACCGGCACGAAATCTGGCGCGCGACGATCGCATCATTGCGGACAGCGGCAAGACGGCGCGCGCCCCCTTCATCGAGGAGCATCTGGCCAGATTTGTGCGCTCCCTGGCGCCACAGCAGCGCTGCTGTTACGCTCTGCCCGAGGGCGTTGGCGATAAGCTGCTGCTGCGCCTCTACGGCTACAGTCTGGGGCTGCGCGAGGCGGTGCTGCTCAAGAAGCGGGCCATACAGTTCGGCTCCCGCATTGCGGACAAGAAGCAGCAGGCGACACAGCAGTCCGACTATCTGCGCTTCGAGTCCTTGCACCTCAATTGAAGGCACAAGACTCTTAACTATAACCCTAATACATTCTTACATTTAGAAAGAGACTGCAAATCGAAAATGTCCTTTTTTCATATAAATTTTATTATAATGCCATTACAAATCACAAACTGTGTCAACTAACTTATATGTCTAGCACTTAAATCCGTTTTAAAGCTGTTGTCACGCAATATTCGTTGCACTATGATGGATAATTAAATATATAAAAATGTTAACTGCCCGCAGAATTTAATTTGTATTTCATTTAAATGGGCTATTCAAACGCTAAGGGCACTCGGCATAAAGCTACTTGTAAACATTTGTCATGCATGTTATAATTGTCGTACTGCTTATGTTAACTTGGACATTAGATACTGTTGCGCCGAAAGTATGTTTTAATTACAGCTAACATTTAACTTTACATGATTGAAAACTGTTACCCGAATGTTACGACAGCTAGCTGCGTATGTGGTGTGTTCAACTCGCGCAGGCTTCACTGTACACAGCCAATTTTCACTGTTCACGCACTCACGCGAGTTATAATATGTTTGCGGTTTCAAATTTTTAGCAGAAAATTGCCAACAGCTGCAAAATCTTGCAGTTAACTCGGAATTGGGTGTGCCGTGAAATGAATGCCAGCGCAAAGCTACACAATGTGCATATATATCGTATATATGTATATATATATATGTATATGTATGTATGTATATAGATAAGTACTGAATTGTGTGCTTAGATGCACGCTTGTTTGTTAAGTACATAAGGACTCGATTGTATAGAAACGTATGTACAAATTTCTTTGAGATAAAAAAATAAGGATGAAGATATTTACAATACAATTGCACTATTAGCGGATTCAACTAGTTTTAGGAGGCGGCAAAGCCTCGGCTATTTGCGATTAAGGCGACCGGCACGCTCCGTTGTGGGATCGGCCAGCTCCCAGGCGGGCTTGAAGCAGGCAACGGCAGCAGCAGCAGGATTCGCCGCGGAGCAGCTGCTGTGCTGCAAATGCGGATTGGGCATGGTGTTGGACCTGTACCCAATGGATGTGTAGCCCTGCGCATACAGCTGACAATAGGGCACCTTATGCATGTGTATATAATGCCAGATATCATGATAGCTCCACTCCAGCAAAGGATTCAAGCGCATTATATCCGGCCAGTCGCTATCCGTTTTCTGCAAATCATCAAAAGTTACACTTTGTACAAAACAGAGCGAGAGGGAAAACGAGAGAGAGAGAGAGAGACGCACCTGCATAGGCTGTAGATGCTGACAATAGGGATCCGTATTGCGGCTGCCGACAAAGACGGCCTTTATGCGCGGCATATCCTCCGTCATGTGGGTGAGCGCCACCTTCAGCGAGTCCTTATATTTAATTAGATTAACATCGTAGCGCCGCACGCAGTGCACAACAAAGTCATCGATTTCGGGAAACGAATCGTCCGACTCAATATAGAGCATGGGTATTTCACGGCTGGCGATTCCGTGCTCCCGGCAATAGCGCATCAGCAGGTCGAGCAGCACGGTGCAATCCTTGCCGCCATTAAAGCAGAATATCAACTGGGTGACATCGTAGAGCCGCAGGGTCTGGTCAAAGAAATCATAGGCAGCACGGACGCGCCTCTCAATCTGAAGGCGTGTCGCATCTGTGATGATCACCGGATAGTCATCATTGTTGGACATGCTCCCGCTGCTGCTCCCGCTGCTGCTGCCGTTGCAATTGGTGTTGTTGTTGTTGTTGTTGTTGCTCTTGCTGTATATGTCAACAATATTGGACGACTTTGTAAGCGTTGCCTGTTGTGTCTGCATGCAGCACTTATGCATTTTGATCATCTGTTCAAGTCCTCCTCCTTCACGCTGGCGACCGACCGTGCGACTCTCCTGCTGGACGCCGCCTATATAAGTAGAACGTGCGCGCGGATATGACAATTGATTAACTACTACGACAACTTTCTCCAAAATGTGACTGTGTGTGTGTGCGTGTGTCTGTGTGTGTGTGTGTGCGTGTGTGTGTCTGTGTGTGTCTGTGTGTGTGCACAGTGTTGCTTTTATATAATAATTATCAACATTAACAATAGCTTTGTGGATTCGCGTTATCTGCTCGCCAAATTACATCACATGCACGCTTTACACACACACACACACACACAGACCCACACACACACACACACCTACCTACTTTTATTTAAATGAGTTATGTGTCTGGCTGCAATTAGACCAGCACGTTATTGATATTCAAGAAACGTTAACATTGCTTCTTTTTTTTTTTTTTGCCTTAATCTCTAGTAATAAGTGCTGCACAGCGCTGCCCCAAAGCCTTAAAAGTCAGCTGATGCGGGCAACTGGTGCGCGAGCTGGTTTAGCTGTAGTCTGGCAACGCTCAGTTGCTGGCAGTGCTGTAAAACACGTTTGATTGATTTGAATTCGTTTTCAAAAGCGTTTTATTTGCATTGCATTACATACATATATTTTGTATTTGTTTTTCTTACTTTTTTTACATATAACAAATGTGTGTGTGGGTGTGTGTGTGTTTAACTTTAACAAAAACAATGCAATAATTGCGTTGAACGCCTAAACAATACAAGTACATTTAGTTGCTATATATAACAAATGGGCACTGTCGGTTGTTTTTTTTCTTTTTCTGTTTATGTTTTCTGTTGTGTCGTGTAGTGTTGTGTTGCGCCTAAACATCCACATTGTCCAGGACATTGTCAATGAGTCCGACAACTTTCTGACGAAAGCGACGATTCTGCTTGCCGCTCATCTCCTTCAGATACGGATGCAGGCTGATCAAAAACGAATAATCCGCATCCGGCTGCGCTGCAGCTGCCGTTGATGCTGCCGCAGCTGCTGCTGCTGCTGGTGCAGGTGTGCTTGCAGCTGGCGGTGTTGTTGCCGCGTGTCCAAGATGCGTCAACATGTTGCTGTGCTGATGATGGTTGTTGTTGTTGTTGTTGTTGCTGCTGTTGTTGTTGTTGTTGTTGTTGGTGCTGTGCAGATGCTGAAACTGCAACTGGCTGCCGCTGCCTTTGAGCCACTCGGCCACCGTCCAGTCCATGTTGTTGCGCAGCGCCGCAGCCATCGTAACCGGCAGCGTGACCAGCGAATGCTGCGCAGCTGCAGCAACAATTTTGTCAGCACTTTGTTGCTGCTGCTGGTGCTGTTGCTGGTGCTCCACTTTGATGGCCTGCAGGCGCAGCGGTGTCTGCGCCAGGCTGGCATCTGTCTCCGTGTGCTCGTGCTCGAGCTCGTGTTCATCCTCCTCCTCCTGCTCCTCCTCCTCCTCGGAGACCTGCACATCCAGCGGCTGGCTGCCATTGCTGTCTTTGGTGTTATCGTCGCACTCGTTAACCTGACCCTCCTGATGCTGCTGATGCTGCTGCTGCTGCTGCTGATGATGATGATGTTGCTGCTGCTGATGATGATGATGATGATGATGATGCTCGAGCAGCCGCATGTGGCCAATGCGCGTCATGGGCTGCGTGCTGAGCGCAGCGGCAGCCAGAAATGTTGCCGCCGTCGTTGAGGTGCTCGGCTTGCGCAAGACCATGCCCCCAGCACTGGGACTCGTATTGGGATTGGGCGGGGCGTTCGCGTTCGCGTTCGGTTGGGCGGGCAGCTGTTTGTGACAGGCGCGCGACTTTGTGTAGGGTATCAGAAACTGCAGATACTTGGACAAATAATATTTGCGTTTGCCCCGACCCGTCGAGGTGCGCGCCGCCTTCAGGGATCGCAGGAAGCTGCTGCGTATGGTACGCCAACGTTCCCGGGAGTTGCGCACTGCAATGGATGTAAATGGATGGACTTTAATTTGGCACGCGATGCAATCATCACAAGCTGTGGCCGAAGTGGCGACTCCCTGAATACCCTGTAAATACACACCCGGATAAAACCTACTTCCCCTCCCTGCCCCCCTTCTATCCCTTCTTCTAGGTACTTAAATCATGCTGGTTGCATATTCCATATTCCTGGCTAGCTCTTGAGTCTGTGGCAAATAGTTGGCTCCATACTAAAAACTCCCGCATATTTACAATAAGTCAAAGTGCATAATACCCTAGACTCTCGTGCATGTCTTCTATGTAATATCGCCCATCCAATCTCTCGCTTATTCAGTCTCCAATAGTTCAGTCATCTTATATTCTATCCCCAAAACATACAACATTTCTAAGTAATATTCGGTTTAACCATTGAGTAACTTGTCAAGTAACATAAAACACATAAAACTTAAACAAAATAATTCGCTTTTTAACGTACGCCAAAACATAACCTCAAAATAGTCAAGCTCTTGGTTAACATAACCTCAAAAGCCTGCTTGGGCGACATGCCATATAAACAGACCGCATTTTTTTATGAAATAAGAAACATAATTTTAACAGGGATACCCCGAGTCTGTAATTCCCATTAAAAAATATAAGCATAGATAAGAAGCTGCAAGCCAAAATACAATGTCTTTTCTCTGGGGGTTATTGCGTGTGCAGTGCTGTAAAACGCAGCATGCCAAAAGGTGTGCGGCAACAAGTGTTGGTTAAGCCTGCGGCTGATTACATGCAGGGTATTTCCACTGCTGAACTTTTCTTCTTTTTTTTTTTAATAACATGCCAAAAGCAGGCGGCCTGCCTGCAAAAACAACAACAACAACAACAACAACAAGCGCAGCGACTAATTGCATGCAAACGCCGCGCGCAGCTATTGCTGTGTGTGACACAGTGACACACCTACACACACACACACACACACACACACACACACGCATGTGAGGCATTTAAGCGTCGAGTGCAAGCGAGTTGGCACGACTACAAATTGCGATTGCATTGAAATCACACACACACACACACACACATAGCAGCAGCAGCAGCGAAAAGCTTGCATCATAGGCGCGCGCCAACACACACACACACACACACACACACGCACACGCACACATTTGCACAACAAATGAGCACGCAATTGCAAAAAATAAATACATAAATATGTATGTACATAAACGAATATGGAAATGGAAATCTACAAGTGCAGCAGCAGGCGAAACGTAAGCTTTTTCAGCCTGCAGCACGTACATACATATGTATGTACATGCATATGTATTGGCACACATACATACGTATGCAGTTTTGAATGCGTGTGTGTATTTAGCACCTGTATCCTTTATTTCATTGGCCACATGTTGCCAGGCCTTCTGCACCTCCTCCTTTTTGCTATAGCCCGGATGTGTATAGTTCCAAAGGCAGGCCTGATTTTCCACCAGCTGCACGAATTTCACATTGAATACGGGATCATCCTTGCGTGCCATGCTAACGCTTTACAACACTGACACACTGCCGCGGCACCGTTACAATTGCAGCAGGAGCTAGCGAAGCGCACATTACACGCCTATTTTGTGCTATCGCAAACACACAAAAACAAACAAACAACAACAACAACAATAAAAAAAAACAATTTCAGTTATTGCGCGCGCGCTCTCTCTCTCTCTCTCTCTCTCTTTCGGTCTCACTCGCGCAACGGCAGCTGCAGCGGCGCAAATGCAACAAACGGTATAATAAAATTAATAGTTTTGCTTGTGGTGGGTTTTCAATGATTTTAATTTTTTTTTTGTTTTGTTTTTGTTTTGTAAATGGGCAACAGCAACAACTTGTCGCAACGAAAGCGCCGAGAAAACTGAAACCGAAACTGAGCGTAAAAAGCTGACAAATAAAAGCTGCAACGTAAACAATGCCAAACGGTTGGCGGCAGCGGCGGCGGCTGCTGCTAGAATCAACATCAAATGCAGCAAAAAAAAAAAACTTACAGCTGCAGCGGCGGCAATGATTAAAATAAGCTTGTGTTTGCATATGTGCATTTGTGTGCGTCTGTGTGTGTGTGTGTGTGTGTGTGTGCAAAAAGCTTTGGCTCTAACGCTGACGTCGCTGGCGGCATTTGTTGCATACAAACGCACACACACACACACACACACACACGCTCGCGCGCGCGAAATGCAAGTTTTTGGGAGCACACACAAACGCACACGCGCGCATGCTTTGGCTAATTGTGAACAAAAAGCGCGCCAATAACGAAATGGCGCACTTTACAGCACTGAAAACGCGCACTGGCAACGCTGTTCAACTGTTCAGCTAGCGAACTAGTTCCGCACACGGTGGCTCACACAGCGCATATGTAACACAATTTTGTGTTATTTTCTTATTATTTTGCTGGCTGGAAAACAATTTAAATGAAAACTTTGACAATGCTCAACGGCCTGCTGCAGCACAGACTGACACAGGTGAGTGCGACGCCCAGTTAACCAGCAATCAACGCTCAACCAAAAAAATTACACTTGCAGCTGATGCGCTCGCTGCACACACAACCCGCCCGTTTGTCCAGTTTCCGCTCGTCCCGCGAGCTGCAGCCGCTCGAACAGTATCCGGAGGTTGAGGTCGTGCACAATCCGCCCGAATGGAAGTTCGTGGAGCGCCTGCTGCCGCCCAACACAGTGCCGCAGCCAATTGCCAAGCCGGCCTATCCCTCCGGCTGGCAGCCACCAAAGACAGATGGCCAGGGCAGCGGCTATTTTGTGGCCCGCACCAAAAACCACATGGTGCCCGTCTATCTGCACACACGATTCCGCGGCCAGCGTCGGCTCACCGTTGTGCGGCGCGTCCAGGGCGACATCTGGGCCCTGGAGCGCGAACTGCGCGCCATTGTGGAGCGCGCCCGCAACGGGAAGCTGTGCGCCACGCGCGTCAACGAGCTGAGCGGCCAGATACACATCCATGGCGACTATGTGGACCTGCTGCGGGCGCATCTCAAGGCGCTGGGCTTTTAGTTTAAACCAATTGAATGCATACAATTAACTGTCAATAAACATAATTCATATAAAGTCGGGACTCTGGACTCGGGCTAGCTCGGATGTGGTATGTATATCTATTCCGATTGCATCCATTAGACGTAGGATGGAACCCCATTCGAGCAGAAGTCTTCCCATCTTTCGTCTCTCTCTCTCTCTCTTTCTCTCTCTCTCTCTCTCTCTCTGTGTTGAGCATATGTTTATATAAAAGAAACTTCTTCGATCTTTGTCGTAGGTTGCGGCTTTCAGATCCTCGATGCTTTTCTGGCAGAGTTTGCATTTGATTGATCTAGAATCCTTTGATTTGATCTAATGTCGGGAACAGTTCACGTATTCCTCAACTTTTCTGCAGATCTTCAGTTGGAAACCTGTTGATAAGCTCTTATTATCCTTAGCTCTCCCCTAAGCCAGATCCTTTGCTGCATTATGCAAGTTTCGATCCCCAAAACTTAGGAACTCACATAACTTCACCTTTCCGCAGCCCTAGGGATGGGTTGAGATGGGGGCACATGGACTTTGGCACGTCGGGACGTTGACAACGTGATTTGTTTCCAGCCATTTTTCAGCCTTGCGGGTGAAAATTTTCCAGCGTAAACTAACAGTAAATAATGCAAATTTCACGGTTTTGGTTATTGTTTAATAATTTGAATACCATAAATACGATTACGATCAAACGGACCAGACATAGAACTATATAAATATTAATAGTAAATGGACCTAAAGGAATCCAAACAAAGAGCTCTATTTACATGTGTCTTGCGTATTGACCGTGTTTATTCGGCAATGAGAGCTTCCGCAAATCGGAATCTTCATTTGGCCTCGGAACTTAAATACAATACACATTTAATATTCATAATATATCTCTATATATGTATATATATATATATCTAAAGGAGCTACTTAAAAGTTATATAACATCTATATGTTCAGCTTGAACCGATCAAGAAACAAGAGTTCGCTTCGCTTTACAGTAATGAGAAAAAAATTGGCTTTATTTAGTGTACAGATCTGTGGCTTTATACGCTACACTTATATATATCTAAACATATATATATATATATATATATGTGTATATCATTCTTGCATATAGTAGACTATATGCTGCGGGAACTCTTATTACACAGTGTTCAGGACATGATCATTACGGACAGAGACGCTGCCGGGATGGGCGGGGGGGGTGTGTGCAGAGGATATTGGCGCTCTATACAGCTATATATACAAAGTTATGCGCGCATATAGATACATACACATATGATGTATGCATATATATTTATGCTACAATTTCGACTTAAGATTAGTTGTGGGATTGTGTTTGCTTGGGGCTTCTGGGGGAGGGGGATTGACAATCTGTTGTTGTTTACATACTAGACAGTAAGAGAAGCATAATGGCTCGAAACAATAAACGAGCGTCTGATTATTACAATCATAATCAACATCATTATCATAATCAACATCATCATCATCATCATCATCATAATGGGGGCAGCGAGTAACAGGAGTAACGCGGCTTGGGTCTGGGCATGAGAGCATTTGCTACCTTACGCTGCCATCAGGTAAGCTCCTTGTTGCGCGCACGTGCACGAGCACGGGCACGGGCATGGGCATAGGCAGCGGCACGCCACCGTTATCCATTGGCGCCCGCCATGGCCGTGGGAGTTAGCGGCACGCCGATCAGGCCACTAACGCCGACCGGCGTCGTTGGGGCACCGCCCGCCGTTGCCGTTACGGCCGCCGTGGAGGAACGTTTCAGCGCTTTGCGTATAATCGTCCAGTCCTCCATGATATCCTCCTCGCGCAGCATATATACAACATAGGGGCCGGTGACGGTGACGGCCTTTTTGCGTCCAGGTCCACGTACTTTGCTCTGGCGCTTGTCATTGCCCCAATCATCCCAGGAGATGTCCACATTGTGTCGGTCCTCTTCGAGACGTCGTATGCGCTCCATTAGATCCTCGCGCAAATTATCCGCTGCCATTTGTTTCTCGCTCTGGCAAAGTACAAGTAAAAGTCGTTTCAAATGTTGCAGCCCGCAGCAAGAAAAGCCAGAACACTTACCTCAAAGTGCTGGGATGCTGCCTGCTCTTCGGACAGGTATTTGTGTTCGATGTTCTGCAGGCGAAACTTGCGCAGCACGTCGGCGACCTCGATGCGCGTCCGATACACCTTGTCCAGCTCCTTTTGCGGCTGCACAAACTCCTCGGATCGGCCGGAACGCACGTCCGAAAGCTGCTGTTCAATGAGGCTGATGCGTTCGTAATAATATTGTTCGCGCAGTTGGCTAAACTGTCGCTCGAGGCTGGCTGTAGGGCGATACGTGGGTCAGTGAGATGTGCTCAAGGCTTGGCGCCAATTTCGCTGCTTACCCAGATCCTCTATGTGCTCGGCGCGGCGCAGCTCAATTTCGCTGGCGTCCATTTCGGAGGAATCATCGGAATCGCATTCATTTGCCTCCTCCTCCTCCTCGTCGGAGGTGTCGTGCGCCTGGCTGGAGTTCGAGCGCTCCGACTCCGCACCAGAGACGTCGCCCTCCGCGTCCGATTCGCCATTTTTAACTGGCATTTGGGTTGTACTTTGGGTGGGGAGCGGGGCTATTTGTTTATGGCGCTAACACGATTTTCTTCGTTCTTTTGATAATCAAGCAATTCACGCACTTGTCTGCCGCGCGATCTACACCTTTTTGGGTTAATTATATATCTTATTTTCAGCAGTTTTGCTTCGATTTGGTAAATTATGTGGAAATTTACTGGCTGCGAATATTGTTTTGTACTGCAGCTGCAAAAAGTGTTGGCTGACGACGCAAGGCAAACAGTGCTGCAAAGCGCAGCACTATCGATTATAATTGTATGCTATCGATAAGTGTTTTAATACGCACAAAGACATATTTTGTCGCGCTTCTTGAGTGCTAATTCTCGTAAAGAAGAGTGCTTTCACTTTATATACGAAAATTATTCGTAAAACAAATGTGTTGTCAAGTTTTGCGGGAAAAATACCAAATGCAAATACCAAAACTGATGCATTGAAATACGATATGGTCACACGCACGCGCCAAGTAAACAGCTGACGTATGAGTGTGAGGAAAAAAAGAAGTTCGAGAAAAACAAATAGGCACTGCGATAAATACGTGTTATTTTTGTTAAGAGCGTGAACAAATTATATTGTACTGCCATCGGCGAGCTATGGAAACGCCCACCAGCGATGATTTGCTACAGTTTCGCGACTACAGCGCAACTAACAGCGGCACACCAGCACAAATCAATGTTAACTCGCCAACGCATGCAACTGGCGGCGGCGGCGTCGGCAGCGGCAGCGGCAACTTTAATGCACAGCGTCAACGCGGAGATCCGCTCTCCGATCTTATCTACGATATGAGCAACTCGGCCCAGACAATGGTCGGCGGCGGCGGTCCTGCCGGCGCATCGGGCGCCTCGGCGGATGGAGCCGCAGGCGGTGCACGCCTCTCGTTTCTGACCATGGAGTACTATCAGCAGTTCTTCAACGTGGACACGTATATGGTGCTCGAGCGCATTGTGAACTCAATGATACCGAAGCGGGCCGCTGCCAACTATTTGCGCATGAACATTGGCGAGAATCCGGATCTGTATGGTCCATTTTGGATAACCATAACGCTGGTAAGCCACAGGCACAGCCGCAGCCACGCCTTCGATATACACACTCACATGCTGCCTCGTTTACAGATCTTCTCGATAGCGATTAGCGGCAACATTGCCAGCTATTTGCAGCAGGCGAACGACAGCTACCATTGGCACTACAACTTCCACCTGGTCTCGTATGCGGCCACCTGCATCTTTCTGTATGCCAACATACTGCCGGCCGTGCTCTGGGCTCTGTTCAAGTACAGCCTCAAGCCAGTGGATGAGGCGGATGCCGTCGAAACGGACAGCGTTAGTTACAAATCCACAGCAATCGCCTGCTCTCCTCTCTCTCATTGTTATTCTCTGTCTTGCTCTAGCAGGCCAGCTACACGCCCAGCTTGTTGTCGCTCATGTGCATCTATGGCTATAGCCTGGCCATCTATATACCCGTCTCCATACTCTGGGTGATCAATGTGCGTGCCGCAGGCATTTGGCATCTGTAAATTATGTGAATTTGTGAATTTGCATTAAATGTGTGCCTTTTTTTTTGCAGATTTCATTGCTACAGTGGCTGCTCGTTATAACGGCCGCTCTGCTCTCCGGCACGGTGCTGATCGCGGTGCTGACGCCCGCGCTGCGCAACTCGAAGTATTCGCTATTCCTTATCATCGGCATACTTGGCGCCCATATCATATTGGCCGCCGGTTTTCTGCTCTACTTCTTTCACAGTCCACCGGAAGCGGCGTTGGCCCCAAAGCCAACGTCCGAACCGCAGCTGAAGGCCGCCTTACCAAAATTATCCACCCAGGCGGTGGCCGGCGATCTGCCGCCGGGCAATATTACCGGATAGAGACCATTCCAAGCTAAGCAAATTTCGATATCTGTTGTACATTAAGTTCCAAACAATTATACTTACTTTATTCTTTCCCTGTTTAAACTACAATTTTGTTGGTCGCCTAACGAGATGTCAACAGCTGCCGGCTGTTAATTTCAATAAATTCTTAAGAGTTGCGTCTAGAAATGGGTTCGCGTTTTACTGGCTTTCCGGAGATTCCGGCAAAGGCAGCGACTAATCAGCCTCTACACGTGTCCCATATCGGATATGCACAATTTATTTCCCCCAATTAGGGCTGGTACAGTGAACGCTCGCGAACGAGCACCTGCCGGTTCATGAGTTAAAGTTGCCACGAACTCTTATATTCGAAAATACTTATTCTTTATTTATCTAAATGAAAAGAATTTGATATGTGATTATATGTGTACAGTAAACACTCTGTGGAACGCGCAGAGATTGTCAGTTGGTATTTGTCCGCTCAAGAGCGGTGTCCGCCTAACAGAGGGCTATGGATATGGCCTTATATATATATAAGCTTTATTGCAATTGAATACACAAATTCGGCAAACTCATTTCCCTTTGAAAAAACGTGGCTGAACTTTGAGTACAGTCTGTCTTCCGATAACGGACACGTGTAAACCAGTCGCGACTTTTGGCTTTGCTTGTGCTTGTTTTTGCCTGTGTGTGCTTATATCTAACATAATATTAATAATAACTTTGTATTCACAATCTGCCCGAATTGTGCATGGCGTGACATTCACTGCGGTTGCCTTTAGCGTGCGTCTACTGTACACACAGGAGCTGCTCACTTGTGCCCAAAACTCCAAATGTGCCCCAAAAGTGCCGATTGTTGTTGCTGCTTGGAGCATCCCTAATTTCCTAATGGCCGCACGTGCACACACACACACACACACTCACACACACTCACATACTCACACACACTCACATACACACACACAGGCATTGGTATTCCATATTGAGAGCCTGCCCTGCGGTGGGCTGATTTGTGGGTTGGGTCCTTTGCTGCCAGGTTGAATTCTTCCAAACACATACACACACACACAAACACACACACGCGCACACATACCCTTGTAAAGGGTATTATGATTATGTCATGAAATGTGTTACGCATAGAAGAAGATATCTCCGACGCCATAAGGTATATATATTCTAGATCAGCCTCAACAGCCGAGTTGACATATCCATGTCCATGTCTGTCTCTTCGTCTCTCTGTCCGTCTGTCCGTCCGTCCGACTGTCCATCCGTCCGTCTGTTCATCTCTCTGTTTCTATAACTAGTCCCTCAGTTCTAAAGCTATCGCCTTGAAACTTTGCATAGGTCCATGTTTCTGTTGCGGACAGGACATATGTCGGAACCCTCCGGATCGGCCCTATACATCATATACATAGCTGCCAAAGGAACGATAGGTTCAAAATTAAGTTCTTGTGTGAAAAACTCGTTTGTTTATCAAGATATCTGGCCCGAACTCGGCATTTACAAGTTTAACTATGCTCCCCATATATATACTAAATCCTATCTAGATCGGCCCACTATATCGTATAGCTGCCATAGGAAAGATCGATCGAAAAGTTGGTTCTTGTGTGAAAAACTCGTTTATTTATCAAGATATCTGGCTCAAACTCGGCATTTAAAGGTTTTACTATGCTCCTCATATATGTACCAAATCCTATCACGATCGGCCCACTATATCATATAGCTGCCAAAGGAAAGATCGATTGAAAAGTTGGTTCTTGTGTGGAAAATAACTACATGCAATCTACACTGCATATATATGAGCCTCAAATCAAATATTGTATAGAAAGAATCGTTCGAAAGCTGAGTTTTTGTATGGCAAGGCTTTCGGCTTACCGCGACAAATATCTGCAAGGGTATTAAGTCTTCGGCTTGCCGCAGAATACGCATCACACCCTCAGCGTATGCTCAATGCTGTGCATTTCGTGCTTTGGTGAATTTTATTCGCTTGGTTTATTTATTCCAGCAATGTGCAAATTATTTGCATGGCAACAGCCTTCAAATAAACAGGGTGTTCCTTCCAAATCAATGAATGCAAATAAAACTTTGAGAGCAAATCGAAAAAATGTATAGAGCCTCAAGCAAATCTGAAGAGTTATTTGCATAGTTTCTAAATTTTAAAATATATTCCGCATCTACTTTTGACTATTAACTATTTGTAATTGTTTATTTTTTTTTAATAGTTTGTAATAAATTATCAAAATAATACAAATTTTTTATCATAAGCTGAAAGTTTAGTTACTGTTCAATTTTGAGAAACTATTTAATAACTTGAATAGCAGCCAAAAAAAACTGAACTAAACAATGGCATGGGTCATCATGGGCAGGTATTACTGTACTGTACTGTGAATGTGCTCGAGGCGTTGCTCCAGAAATGTCACCCTGTATTTTGTGTGCATTGTAAATGCGTGTTAACAAAAGTACAGTGCACACTCGCTAAATGACACCAACTGTCGTTTAACTAAATGTCTCTTAATTCTCAGTTTACATTTACATACATATATATTAGATAAAATACTCAAAATTATACAAAAAAAATTGATATATAAAAATATATATTAAAAAAATATATAAAAATGTATTAAAAAATATATATATTTGTTAAATGTGTATAAAATTGAATTTACGGACTTCATATCTGGAATCACGTATACTTATGTATATAGATTAGATAATTTTAGAAAAATGACGTTAGCTAGACTATACCGTACAGGGTATCTGCTAGCCAAACACTATTGCCCACAACATACTCTTGGGACTTTGTTGTCACACGCACACACACACCACACACACACACACACACACACACACACACACACACACACACACACACACACACACACACACACACACACACACACACACACACACACACACACACACACACACACACACACACACACACACACACACACACACACACACACACACACACACACACACACACACACACACACACACACACACACACACACACACACACACACACACACACACACACACACACACACACACACACACACACACACACACACACACACACACACAACACACACACACACACACACACACACACACACACACACACACACACACACACACACTCACACACACGCTAGCACACACTTGCAAATATATTAAAGAGGAAATTTCTCAATTTCGAATGCAAATATTCCAGCATCCAACGCATCGTTAGATTCGTCGTTTATTTTGTTTCTTTTATGTTTGTACTCTGTAAAATATGGCTAAGAACAGGTATAATAGGTCTATAATATACCATAGATTTGTAAGCAGAAGCAGACTTCTCTGAGCGTATATAAATTCCTGTTCAGTACCAGAGCTAGAGACTTAACATTTTTAGTATATATTCCGTAGATGACACAATTTTGACAAATCCAAAAAAATTTTGATTTTGAGACATGCTATCTTAAGCATAAATTGAATATTGTAAAAACTTAATAAATTTCGTGAACTATGTGGGATTTCGCATATTAGGACTATTTTACTCTTTGAATACCTAGCTGCATGCCTCAATTTTGGACGCTAAGCCTTGGGCACGGTTATTTACACAGCTTTTTATGGCATATTAAAGTGTTCAAAATTTCATAAAGATCAGACGTGAAACACCCAAGTTATTGAAGAACGCATTTCGAATTTATGGGAAGATGAAGTGCATGTGCAGCATGCGGCATGTGTGTGTGTGTGTGTGTATAGGGTATCTGCTAGTCGGGCACTGCTTCGTTGATTTGTTTTTTTCGTGCTGCCTAAGCCTCGACAGCCCTGGCCCACCCTAGCGCTATGGATGCTCAAAGGTGCGAGCGAGCTAGC
Source organism: Drosophila littoralis (assembly GCA_018903485.1). Lineage (NCBI taxonomy): Eukaryota > Metazoa > Arthropoda > Insecta > Diptera > Drosophilidae > Drosophila > Drosophila littoralis. The sequence continues at coordinate 11,821,369 of JAEIGF010000591.1, forward strand.
AACAATTGGCATGCGTGCATTGCATGCGCTCTGCATGCGGCCCCCGCTGCCCGCTGCCCGCGCCCCTTGCCATTTGCACGCATGAAAATGCTGCTGACTTTGCATGTGGGCTCAGAATGCGGCATGCCGCTGGCTTATGGGGCGTATACATCACGTCGGCAGCAGCGGCTGCAGTTGACAATTTGTTTGCCAGCCAAATTGGAAATTTGTAATTGAAACTGCAAATGTGAAATGCAATTCATTATTTTTTGATGGCACGCAAATTGCAAAGCATAAACACATATATATTTGAATAAATATACAAAAAATAAATAAAACTATTTGCGCTCAATCAGCTTCAAACTCGATTGGGAGAACATTTAATTGATTTATTTTCAGCTGGGAAAATGCAAGTCAAGCTTTAAGTCAATACATTTTGTATAGATATGGTAATATGCGCGGAATATGTAAATATCTTTAATGTTTGAAGATAGAACTAAACATGGTACTCGACCAGGAGATACCCTCTCTAGCTTATTTCTATCAAGCACTTTTCTTAGCGTCCTCTTTCCGCAGCCTAACACTTTGGGGAAATGTGTCCTTGATAGATTCTTCTACCTCTAAGGCCAGGAATCAGAGTCGATCTATTTGAAATAAACTCGATCTTTGCAAGTCTCTAGCAGTTGAATACTGTGGAAACCCTTATTTAGGTCTTGCGGCTTGGCCTGTGAGTCAGTCAGTCAGTATCTATGGATATAAAGCTGATTGATTGAGAGATTGACTGAGAGTCGGACTGACTCTCTCTATATAAACCTGTCAATTTCAAAGATCATTGAGAGAATGGGCAAGGCCGGACTATACCCGCTAGATATGGGTATATATAGTTACATCGTCATTCAGTCTCTCAATCATATAGACTTTTCAACTGACCGACTGATTGACTGATGTAACGTATGGCTTGGTCTGTGCATTAATAAATCTGTTAATCAATTAGTCAATCAATATAAAACTGATTGATCAGTTAATCATATATAAAACTCACTGATTGATTTAGAGACTGACTGATTGACTGATGTATTGTATGGATTGGCTTGGGCGTTAATCAGTCAGTCCCTTGGCGAGTCTTTAAGTATTTTATACATAGATGTATAGATATGCATATATGATTGATTGAGAGACTGACAGACTGATCGATGGACTGGTTTTGATTAGTCTGTCAGTTTCTGAGTCTTACTTAAAACTGATTGAATGAGAGGTTGACTGATGTAACGTAAGGCTTGCTGCTTTAATCAGTCTGTCGGTCAGTCAGTTATTCAGTCAATCAGTATTAACTTGATTGATTTAACGAGTTAGTCAGTGTCTCAATCATGTATAAAACTCACTGATTGATTTAGAGACTGACTAATTGCACCTTTATGCTATACAATTTAGGTGAATGCTTCCGGCTCATATTCTTTCTCAACTGATTAGCATACGTTTTGGCGAGGGGTGTAGCACAAGCCTGTGCTAAAGGACTACCCATAACGCCCGCGCACGCCTCCTTGACGGTACTCGTTTGCTGTCGTTGCGGAAACGGAAGTCACTCGACGTTTGCTGGTTTTTTTTTCTTTTTTGATATTAGCTAATGTGCAGCGACTCGTGAGACATGTGTTTTTTTTCGGGTATTTATTTTATTAAATTTACATAAATATATATATGTATATTTTTTTTGCGTCAATTAGTGGCACACATGCGCTTGTGTGTGTGCAGCCCTTGTGTGTGTTTGAGCCGCCCTCGTAATGCATTTGAAGCGTTAAAATGCCACTCGAGCCAAGATATTCGCATATGGTTGCGGGCCTGTGGGCCTGCGGGCGGCCTCTTTACGTCGGCAGCCGCCGCGGGCAGCAGCTGCAATTGGCAGCCACAAAGGCAGCGGGCGGCTCTTCTACAGATGCAAAATGCGCAATGCAATCGCATTTTGCAATTGCCATTCGACCTGTTGAAGTAGCTCGTGGCCAACAGACCGTAAACTGTTTGGGATTTACGTAAATCAGCATATTATTTTGCGTCCATCTTGTTACCAACTAATCCGAATTATAGGCGCAATATGTGCTCTCCACATTTCGAGGTCAAAGTTGCGTATTTCTATTGACAGATAACCAAGACAAAAGAAGAAATGTATAAACACGTAAGCTGTCTGTTTGGTAACCAACCGTTTCCAATCGCAGTAGATTTTGTTATGGCAAACGGCATGTCCAACTGTCATCGCCAGAACCAGTTGCGAATTGCAAGTGTTAAGCAATAAAAAAAGGACCGTCTGCTGACATTTTCGTTAAGTTGGTTTCAAATTTGATTTTGCAAAGCGCTTAGTTTGCTTGAACTTTACCTTTTGGCTTGGTGTTAAAGTTTAAAGTTTACTCGAGCCATATTTAAATATCATTAGATCATTGTAAAGCCGAAGCGAGAAGCGTTGGATATTCCGAAAAGTGTGAGACACTTGCCGAATGAATTCTAACAAAGAACTGGAAAAGTGAGCATAAAATCGATCGAATGTTCAGCCAAAAAAGTTGAAGGCAATCGCTTTCCGCCTTTTTTTCACACTCGTGGCGGAAATTTGCAGGCTTTTATGGTTTAGGAATTGCTTTGATTAGCAATCACTCGATCAATCAGTCAATCAGTCAGTCAGTCAGTCAGTCAGTTAATGACTTAGTCAATCAATCAGTCAATCAGATAGTCAATTACTCAGTGAATCAGTCAGTCAATCAGTAAGTGTATCAGTCAGTCAATTAGCCAGTCAATCAAATAATCAATTAGTCGGTCAATCAGTCAGTAAATCAGTCAGTCAGTCAATCACTCAGTAAATCAGTTAAGCAATCAGTCAGTCAGTCTTTCAGTCAGTTAATCACTCAGTCAATCACTCAGTTAATCAGTCAGTGAATTTGCCAATCAATCAGACAGTCAGTCAATCACTCAGTCAATCAGTTAAGCAATCAGTCAGTCAGTCAATCAGCCAGTCAATCGAGCGAGGGGAGGCAATATTTGCCAAAGAAAATAAATATTAATTATAAAGAAATTCAATTTTATTATCATGCTAAATTATTTAAGGCTTTGCCTGGAACCACTTTTGCAGCACTTGCAACTCATTTGAACCTGGCAAGGCCGGGTAATTTCTTATAGTGTGCAATATAAAACAAACACAGACGAGAAGAAGAAATGTTGAACAAATTTTCGTAGGGATTCGCTTCTGTTCAGTCGAGCATAATGTAAATTATAACACGAGCTGAATTGAGAGCCTGAAATTGGATGGTTACCGGGGTTACCATATTCTTAATAGGACATTTGCCTGGAGGCGTTTGCTCTGCTTCTTCCTTTTCCTATTCTTCTTAACTTGACTTGCGTAAATTTGATTTGCGCATTTTCATATTTTTATCTTGTTAGCAGCTGTTCCACTTGTCAGCTGCAGTTGCGGGTGGGTCGAGGGGCTGGTGGTCCACGTGCCCCGGGCCAGTTCAAGTTTGGCCAGCCAGGTGATTGGAGTGTGGAGGGGGGCAGGGGGGGGGCAGGGGCGGCGTTGCGTGCGGACAGCCGGCCGGTGCGTTTGGGGCGTGTACCTCGCTGCCTGACACAATTTCAGATGCGGCAAGCATCATCGCCATCGTCGTCGCCAGCTGTGTATCCAGCGCTCCGGATGTGTGCATGTGCCGTGCTCCCGTGCGCCAGCCCCCGCGTCGAGGTGCTCCAGTTTCCAGTTGGGCTGTTGCCGATTGTCTACACGGGCATCGGCTGCGCCTGGCCAAAGTCTACACGGTGCCGTGGCAGCCAACCCCACGCAGCGAAAGCTTTTGCCGCCACACTTCGAGCTTTGCGCAGTTGCATTGATTTTGTTGCAGGCTCCGCCGTGCACCGCACCGTGCACCGCACCGTGCAACACAGCCACCCGCATCTACCGCAGAGCGCAGCGTATCGCGTTTGGTCTGATTATGTATGCGGCTCGGCTTTCGGCTTAGATAAGACGAGCGACCCGACCAGGCCCCCCTCCCACCGTCAACCCAGCCGTATGGGGGCTGGGTGGCGCCTTTTGTGGCGCACGAACCGCACATAATTCCATTATTTATTTTAATTAATTGAAATTGTTCAAAAGGCAACTCCATTTACTTCCGCACTGAAACGCCTCCCAGCCGCAGCCCGCCCACCCTGCTGCTGCGCCTACCTCCCGTTGACCCGAATGTCAGCTGCGTTTACTAATTGCAATTGACGAACCCACCCCCTACCCCCTACTCCCTACCCGCGCCCCACCCCACCCGCTCTTGATTGTTTTTTGCACTGTGAAGTCCTTTTGAAGGAAATGTGAGGCCGGCTTTGATATACATAAATGCGGTATCTAGTCAATTATTAGAACCGGAAAAGTACCCAAGCGAAAAGCCAGAAAAATGTGGAAATATGCAAATTTTTGAATAGATCTTAGACTGGAAAAACTTCAATAGGATACCCAGAGTTGAAGTGTGATGGAAAATGCTTGCAGATAAAGTTTATTTTGCAAGGGAAACAACAAATACTAAACTACAGTAAGAACTCCCTTTAAGCTCCTCTTGACCTATTATTAACCATATGTCATATCTATATCTATTTTCTAGTGTGACATTACTTCTGATTTGCCAAATAGCCTCTTCTTATACATATATACAACACTGGAGAGAGTGAGCGAGAGAGGGAGAAAGTGAAAAGCGAGAACAGGTGAAAGGATTAAGCTTAAGATTAACAGGTAAGTATTAAGGGATCTCAGGCTGATGATCAGAGCTCATTAGAAAACAGAATATGCCATTTTTTTGTTTTTATACCCTGTATTTGTGCAAATGTATGTAACATGCATAAAGAAGCATCTCCGACCCCATAATATATATATATTCCAGATCAACATCAATGGCCGAGTCGGTCTAGCCATGTCCGTCTGTCCATCCGTCCGTCTGTCCGTCCGTCCGTATGTATAAGCGCAAGGATCTCAGAACCTATAAGAACTAGAGACTTTAAATTTGGAACGTAGGTCCTCCTAGTGCCCGCCCAATACGAGTAATCGATAACTTGCGCCGTTTCCAAGTAATCGATAAAAATCGATATCGAAATCCTATTCTTGAGCAAATCTCTTAGGTTTTTAGAGTAAGAGTCACCAAACCCGACATGTAGCTTCTTGAATAGTATATATACATATATATCAAGTATCTTTCTTTTTATAGCCATCTCCCCCCCCCACGTAGCTAGAAATAAACAAGTAAGAGGTTCCCGACTAGGGGATACCCTGAACCTTCTTCCTCTCTTCTCCCAACACCAAATGCAGATATATATACTATTCTAGAAGCAACATATCGTGTTTGGTGACTCTAGCTCTTATTATTTACGCAATTTGCTCAAAGAACAGGATGTCGATATCGATTTTTATCGATTACTTGGAAACGGAGTAAGTTATCGATTATCGGAAACAAACTCTATCTGCGCAGGCACTAGGAGGACCTACAGCTAAAATTTCAATTCTGTAGCTCTTATAGGTTCTGAGACCCTTGCGTTCATACATACGGACGGACGGAGGGACAGACGGACGGACGGGCAGACAGACGGACGGGCAGACAGACGGTCATGGCTAGATCGACTCGGCTATTGATGCTGATCAAGAATATATATACTTTATGTGGTCGGAGATGTTTCCTTCTGCCTGTTACACCCATTTACATTTTGCACAAAAATATTATACCCCTTTTACCCATTTTAATGGGTTCAGGGTATAAAAAATTGACCAATTTGAACTATTGTCTTTTTGTTCTCATTTTATTTGTATTGTACTTTTGTTTAATTTTATTTAATGTTTTGTTTTTAATAAACCCCGGACCTCGAGTAAGCTAAGCAACGATCTATTTTTTTTTACGTAATATTGGTTTTTAAAGTAAATGGCCCCACTATGCGATTCTCATGAACTTAAGTTAGGTTATTCTAATAATAACAACTTAAATAATAATAATAGCAATAGCGATCTACGTTATTTGTATTTGTTGCAAACACTTTCCCAGTATGTTCCGTGGGAGGGATATGCTTTCCCCGAGCCCCATTTCCGTTTCCAACACAATCTGAACCTTAACGGTTCTTTGAGGTTACGCTAACGATCCCGTTATGCATTCAAATTGCACGGCTGCGGCTGCCATTTGCAGCTGTTGTATCATCTGGTAGACCATTAATTAGAGGTAACTACACTGCGCAACACAACAACTAAAGCCCTGGCCGTCGAACAGGCGTGTGTTTTCAATTATTTTCAAGCGCTCCTGTGGTCACACTGCAAATAAAAGGCGCCATATAAGAAGTGCGTGTGCGTTGTGTGTATGAGTGTGTGTGTGTGGATGAGAGTATGCCAGCAATTACACAGATTATATGTGTGCTGCAATGATATGAGAGTGAGAGAAAGAGGGATAGAGTGTGAAGCTCGCATATATAAAGATTTTTATATACTCTTTATATATACATATATATATTTTATATGCGCCTGCATTAAAGTTCGTTTGTGCCCGGCAAATCGTAATCCAAATGCATTTGCAGGCAAATGAAATCGAATTGAGCTTTGGAGACTTGGTCCAGCTGCAGTCGCAAGCATTGCGTCGCAGCTTTGCCTGCTGTGTGTGTGTAGAGTTTGCAGCTGAAAGCTGAGCGGAGAGCTTGGAGCTTTACGGGGCCCTGCTATGGCGCTGCCCTGTAGGTGCTGCCTGCTGTTGCTGCCATTTGTAGTTGTTGTTTTTATTGTTGTAGTTCTTTTACCGTTTTTTTTTTGTTGTTTTTTTCATTTTGTTTTTGAACTTTTTTTTGCTTTGCTGCTTCTGGTTTTTGTTGAAGCACAACTCTCAACACAGGATACGTTGCGGCCGCTGCCGCAGCTGGCGTCGCCTGTGCTGTCGCTGCCGCTGCCGCTGTTTGGTGGGCGAGCTGAGCTCTCTCTCTCAATCAGTACGAGTCAAGCAGTCTTCGGCGTATCCAGCAAACGCGGTTCTTTTTTAAGCGCGTTTTGTATTATTCTACTCATATAATTTATCATTTGCGTCGCTGTATGATTTCTCCTTGTTTCGTAGTACACAAACAAACAAAATAAAAACAAAATAAAATAGAAATATATTCACAAAAAAAAAAAAATAAAGAAAAAAAAAAAAACAACAAGAAAAACCGTACGAACTAGCTAGCTAACAACACAAACGAAGAACAAAACAAACCACAAAAACAAACATTAAGTGTGCTAGAACGAAGAAGAAGCAACAACTTAACGCCAAGTTCTAATTCGAGCTCAGGAGAGCGCTTTGCTGCGGCCGCCATTGTCGTCGCCGTCGTCGTCAACGTCGCTGTCGCTGTCGCAGTCGCAGTCGCAGTCGCCTCAGTACGTTTCACGCAGTTCCCAAGACCGGGAACTGACAGATCAGACATAAAAGAATTGTTATAAACACATTTTGGAGAAGACTCTCATTTTTTTGGTTTTTTTTTTTTTTGTGTTAATAGTTGTGCATTCTTTCTTTGCCCAAACCCAAACTCACTTTCGACCTACTTATTATCACAGCTTTCCATACATCTATAATTCATGTATGTATATCAGAGATAACATTTACATGTACCTAAAGTGGGCGTGTCCGTTATCATTAACATAAAGCCAGAAGTGGAGCTTATATTAATAAGGCCTGTTTGTGGCTGAGAATAAGCTGCATCTAAAACTAATTTCACTTTCCTGTCAGTTTTTCCTGGCTGCATTAGAGAAGTTATTTCAGAAACTATTCCAACTGCCTAATTCAACTCACATACACATTTAGAGGTTATGTTGAAGCTTCTGGAGCATTTTCTAACACTTATTTCTGCAGCGACATAGATAAAGAAACAAATCCAGTTATTAATTTGAAGGGAATTCGCTCTAAATATATTATATTGAGATATTATATTTATTCAGAAATGATGCCGAGTAACTTTTTATGAATTTACTAATATAATAACTTTTTTATTTAATATATGCTCTTATATCTTTTCAGATACTTGAGACTCTTTAACCAAAAGTCTGCAGACAGCAATCAAGAAAAAAATAAAATAAAAGCAAAAAAAAAAAAAAACAATTTCAAATAAAATTATATAAGTGAAAAATAAAAAAAAAAGTAAAACTAAATTAAAATTCGCGTTTTACATAAAAAAAGGATCGATAACATTTCCCCAGTTTACCTTGAGTTAAAATTTTTTAATGTGAAAAAAGCAAAGGAAAAGCAATTTTACTCGTATTAAAAAAATAACTAGAAGAATCAATATATAAACATTGTGAAAATATTGAGAAATAAATGAACTAATAACGCGTTTTTTTTGTACATTTTTTTGAAGTGTGCATATAGCTAGGCAAAAACTTGTTGGCTATATAGAAGATCGTATAATTAACTAGAAATTATACAAAAGTGTCGTGGGTTGTGTCTTTGTGCTCAAAGTTGAGTGTCTAGAAGGCGAAAAGGAGGCGAAAAAGAGGCGAAAAGTTGACTAAAGTCAAAAGTAAGCGAAAAAGAGGCGAAAACGAGACGAAAAGGAGGCGAAAACGAGGCGAAAACGAGGCGTTAAGAAGGCGAAAAGGAGGCGATTTTGTGACGATATACCACAAGGTTTTTTTTACAGAATTTACAGGGCGTTGAGGGTGCGTACGCAGGTTCAGGCATAAGTATATATATATATAAACATTCACACATAATAAAATATATAAATATTACGAAGAAAAGAAAGAAGAAGATTAACACCAAGAATAGTGAAGTTAGGAAAGTGTTTTTTTGTTGTTTTTTTTTAATAAGTATATATAATACGAGTAAACTATATTTACATTTCGATACAAGACTTGAAATTCTTTAAGAAATTCATATTTATACACGAGATTTAAACAAAATACAAATTATAATAAAAAAAAACAAACAAACAAATCAAACAAAAACCAACGGACTTCCAACGATTTCAAAATACGACGAATTATTTTTTAAAACCCAACTAAAATAGAAGGAAATTCCGGCTAACAACAACAACAACAACACCAAACAACAATAGCTGCAACAACAAATTGCCAAGAAAAAAAAAAAAAAAGACAGATCAATTTATTTAATTCAAAACCAAAAGCAAATTTTCACCCAAGCGACAAACTAAGAAAACGGCGAGCTAAAAGAATTTATACAGAAAGCAGAGAGGTTGACTTAAGAGAAGCACACAAAGAGAGCTATACACTAAAAGAGAGCGAGAGAGCACCGAAAGAGAGAGAGAGAGAGCGGGAGAGAGCGAGAGAGATAAAGAGCGAGCGAGCGAGATCTGCTAAGTGATATTTTAAACCAAAAAATATCAGTTAAGGACAACAATTTATAAGGTAAGTAAGCCTCTTACATATATCATATCATATATTATAATATATTCGTCTTGACTGAGTGACTGAACCGTTAGAAATTTTCCTTATGTGCTGAAGGTGTAACCCAAGACGGGGCTTTGTGAAATTCCACCCGCACATGTGGAAAAATCGCGGAAAATTGTATGAAACTTTTAATTATAGAATACCTATTATCTAGGCATTCTTTAAAATTAGCAATAATTATGTTCCAAGTTATCGATAAATCGATATCGATATCGATATTTTATAATAGCGTTTGCGTTAAATCATGTCCAACCGCCCTATTTCGCATTTTCCTGTGGAATTCTTTTCGAGCCATCGTGTTGCTCGTGTCACGGTAGATAAACACGACACGTGCCCAACATCGGGCTGCTCGTGTCACGAGAGACAAGCACGACACCTGCTCACCACTGTGGCATGCAGCAGCTAATACGCTGTGATTTCTGTCCATTCCGGCATCACTAATAGCCGGAATAATGTGCTGACAGCCCCAAAGGGTGCAATTGCATTTATGCCCCGCTCCTGCGCTGTCTCTGTCACTCACACATGCTCCGTCTCTTTCGCCCTTTTCATGCGATGCCTGTCCCACTCGCACATGCCGAACGTGGCTTTTGTGCCCATATTTACACTTCAGCTCGTTCAGAAAGCAATTTATGCATTAATTGTAATCGTTGATTGCATTGTTGTTCCAATGTGGATGTCGTTGGTCGTGATAGTGTTGTTGTTGGGGCTGGGGTTGGCCTTGATGGGCGTGTCCATCTAACCCTAACCGCAAAACGTAGCCATACAAAATGCCAACAATATTGTGCCCCAGCGCCAGCCCCAGCGCCAGCCCCAGCAATTTGATCGATTTTTAAATTGATGCCATTTAATTGAGCATCATTTTCTCAAAAACGAACGCAATTTCGACGAACCAACATGCATATCGGGCCCCAAATACGTGATGGATACATCAATAACTAAATTATATATGCAAATGGCATTAAACTGCAGAAAAGCTGGTAATTGTGCACTTAATATTATTAAGCTATGGTTGGATATCAATTGGCAATTACAATTGCAAGTCTAATGCTTCGCTTTTGGAAGAGTGTTTAATTACCATATTATCCATTCTAGATGAAACAAGTTTACTCGTAATTTTAAATCAATCACGATTTGCACATAACGATTGTGCATGACTGAACCATCTATTGTCCATTTATTGGACAAACAAATTGGAACTTGGTTCGCTTCAAATGTAAATTAGTTTCATAGTTTTAACATAAAGAGCTCGTGAACAGATTCAGTTTGGCTCAGTTCATTAAATGTGCCATTCTGTGCACAGTCTGTTGTTAACAGAGTAATGTTAACAGCGCAATGTAAAGAGTGTCTTGCAATCTTGTTTAGATAAACGATTGCTGCAAATCATGTTAATGTTAACATTACATTGCAGCTGTTAACAGCTTACTGTTAATGTGACTCTGTCAACTTCACTCTGTAAGCATCACGTTAACATGCACGAATTACATATCTCAGTCGAACTCTACCCTCGAATTAGAGTTATTTTGTAATTTATGTACTGCAGCCTCCATTAACAGATACATTTTTACATTATGTTCTTCGCATTTTATTATTTTCATAATATTGAAGACTGTCAGTTAGTATTGTGAGCGCAGCAGAAAATTGTTTTCGGCCACAAAACGTTTTAAGGGCAACGCCTAAAAGCAGGCAACGAACAGCATAGATATTTCAAAAGAGTGGAGCAAAGGACAAACAGAGCAGCAGAGAAAAGGACAAAGCCTGGGATGGGCAAGTCAAACAGACAGCGAGGGCAAACAAAATCAATTATTTAAATGTAACTTGCCAAAGTTCAGAGTTCGATGCGATGCAACACTGGGGCCTGGCCATGTCGCCTTTCGGTCAGTTCAGCTGCCTAGGCACCCCTCACACCCGCCCACATCCACGCCCCACTCAGAACGCTTGTGCGCGATGGCATAAAATTAAAATGAAATGAAATGCGATTTGTGTGCGGGAGGAGCTTCTCCTTTTGCCGTCGCCTGGGCGGAAGAGGCAGCAAAAGCACATATTATATATAAATATACATATATATATATATATATGTATATAGATGTTATATAGATATGTACATGTATAATATGTGGTACATGAGCTGCCCCTATGCGTGGCACGTTATGTACTTCCACCTTCAAATGGCTCGTTGCAGCATCCAAAAATTGCACGAACGAAGCCCTGTGAAAGTTGCAATACACACACACACAAACACAAACACACACACATACACACCACCAGTGCATGGCGCCTGCTTTTTGTAACACGCTGTATATAAATGAGTGTGTGGGTGTGTGTGAGTCTGTGCTTGTATGTGTGTTTGTCTGGGTTAGTTGTATGTACACAGCAGATATCCAGCTTAAGTGGCAGAAAGCTCTTGCAGTTTCCTTGGGCCACCCACCCCCGCGGGCATAGTGTAAACTGCCTATCATGGACAGCAGCAATCAACACCACCCAAACCACAATGTCGACACACTAGCCACCACCCACCACATTACAATTCAGCTGGGCTTCGACTTATCTCTTGGGCACTTGAAGCTGTTACCTTAAATTTGATAAGGGACAGCGCTCTGCCGAATCCAGATACATTTTTTTCTTCTTCGCAATTCCACTCAGAAATGCTTTCTTTAATTAAAAGTATCTAAATATTGTCATGTTATGTTTATGTCAGGGCGAAGTCTTTTGGGTTCAGTTCATGATTCAAGCCAATGCCTTGGAAGTTGGGCCGGCGACTTGCCGTTCGATAGTCCGACGCTACATTTAATTATATCTATATCTATATCTATATCTATATCTATATCTATATCTATATCTATATCTATATCTATATCTATATCTATATCTATATCTATATCTATATCTATATCTATATCTATATCTATATCTATATCTATATCTATATCTATATCTATATCTATATCTATATCTATATCTATATCTATATCTATATCTATATCTATATCTATATCTATATCTATATCTATATCTATATCTATATCTATATCTATATCTATATCTATATCTATATCTATATCTATATCTATATCTATATCTATATCTATATCTATATCTATATCTATATCTATATCTATATCTATATCTATATCTATATCTATATCTATATCTATATCTATATCTATATCTATATCTATATCTATATCTATATCTATATCTATATCTATATCTATATCTATATCTATATCTATATCTATATCTATATCTATATCTATATCTATATCTATATCTATATCTATATCTATATCTATATCTATATCTATATCTATATCTATATCTATATCTATATCTATATCTATATCTATATCTATATCTATATCTATATCTATATCTATATCTATATCTACTATATATATGTATCTATAAGTACTGTAAAGTTTCTTGCCCTCTGCTACAAATGGTCTTAAGTTATTATCTGGGTAAAGACATCCGATCTAATAAAACATGATTTTATTTTTGCTGAGATATGCAGCTGTGTACAATTCTCTTTCAAGTACATATGTCTGTGTGTGTGGCTTGGCGCTTTCCAACAGCATTCATTCAGCATTTGTGAAAACTTGTGAAAATGCTTGAGAAGTATTTTTCACCGAGCTGTGGTGGGGGTGGTTGGGTGGTTGCTGCTGGATGGTGGTTGCGCTGAAAATGTTATTATCAACTTTTACTTCAGTTAAGAAAACGCGCCAAGCAAACAAAGCTAAGCTCGAGCATAAGAAATTGAATTTCAAAGAGTTATTTAATTTTTATGTTATATTCGTTTGTTTTTTCCTTCCATTGTGCGTCTTGGCTCTCATAAGACTGCTTTTCCCCTTCACCCACGAGCCACGCACACATAAGGGCTTATTTATTCTGCTTGCTTTTTATCGCTAGCCTGCCTCTCTCTTATTTGCCCATTTCCCATTTCCCATTTCCTATTTCCCGTTTGCCGCCTGGCATTTGCCATTTTCCATTTGACCATCCAAGTTTTCCGCATCTCGTTTCTCGACTTCTTGCCCCTTCCTCCTCCCTTTGCCCAGAATTGAGCTCTGCATTTGGACTCCTTGTGGAAACAATGCCATTGAGGTTTGATGAGCTTCTGTCGTGAGCTTTTTGTGGCCAAATAATTTTATTTCACTTTCGTTTCGGATAGACAATGCCTCATTTAAGGCTGTCAATTTCAAGTAATTGGTGAGCATATTTTTTATCAGCCATTTTCTTTTTTTCATATCATTTGTTTAATTTGAATTAAATTCCATGTAAGCTACTCGCTAGAACTGTTTGGGAATTGTAAGAGAAATGCCAAAGTAACGACAAAGTGTTGCCTTGTGTATATATTTATCAAGCAGGCTATTCTAGCCACATTGTAGTTTTCGTTGAAGACATCATCCATATAAAATAAATATATATATTAATGATCAGCACGATATATGTTACAATTTGATATATGAATATGTTAACTCACTGTTAAGTGTTCAATTTTAACATTTTAAATAATGATTAATGTCGGACTCTCTGATTTCGTTCTGATTCGTTGCAAACTACTCGTTTACTTTTACACGTATCTTTATCCAATTTGTCATAGATCTTCATTTCATTCATTCGCTAATTTATTTTCCAGCCAGACCATATCGGAACATTATGTCATTTAGCCCTCAAGCATTGATTAAAACAAAGCTTTTGTTTAAAAATCTGTTTTGTTTTTCAATTCCATCTGGGTCGAGCGTGAAGCACAAACTTACACAAATATATTTGAAATATATAATTAGCAAAAATATTTATTGTAAATATCAAACGAATCCTTAATTAAGCGCATCTCTTTGTATTCACATGCTGAGCAATTATAGTTTTGTTTTGTGCTCTCGTGCGAACATTTATAATTGCTTTTGAGCACACACACACACACACACACACACTCACGCACACACACTCACGCACACACACTCACGCACACACACACACTGAGATAAATAAGTGCAATTCATTGAATGCACGTAATTGGAAGTTTGATTCGTTTTGTGGTTTGAATTGAATTTCGTTCATTATTTGCGTTTAGATTTCGCAATTTCCATCATACCCATATACTTAACAGGGCATCCATCAAATGCACTCAAAGCAGGCGTACATCTTCAGCCATGCCCCAAACAAACCCGTCCAGCCCACTTCCGCCTGAGTTGCGCCAAGAGCAAAACTTTATATGCAATGTGGTCCACAATTTCCTGGAGCAGGAGCTGCGCGACAGGCTTCTCGTGTTGTTTGATTGTGCTAAAAAAAATATTGGAAATGCGAAATTGGATATTGGGGTATTGCATTTCACATTCCGTTCTTTATTATTTTGGCAACATTTTTTTTTTGTTTTTCGGCAAATTGGGGTTTCCTTTTGAAGTTTTTTGGCCAGATACGAAAATCAATATGGCGCATGCGCTTGCAAATGCTCCAAAGTTCCCCAATGCCCTTCCTGACGGTTGTGCGTGTGTGCGGCGAGTATGTGTGGGTCCAAGTTCCGGAGCAACACAATTACAGAAGACTACGGATACGATAGTGATGCCATCCTAGACTTCTTCTATGCGCTCTCATCACTCCCATCAATACCATTTTTTGAAGTCTGCTCGCAATCAGAAGTTGCTTTTGCAAATTCCTGGGGGATCCATGTATTGAACTTTATTTAAACATAGTTCACATAACATAGCTAATAATTGCACTGTTATTGTTTCTTAAATGACGCTGTTACAGTGATGCTTATGGCAATAATGTTAAGATAATGCTGTTAAGGTCTTGCTCTGTATGACATGCTGTAACAGTTGTGCAGTAATGCTCATAACATAACATAACATATCATAACATATCATAACAGATCATAACATATCATAACATATCATAACATAACATAACATATCATAACATAACATAACATAACATAACATAACATATCATAGCATAACATAACATAACATAACATAACATAACATAACATAACATATCATAAAATAACATAACATAACATAACATAACATAACATAACATAACATAACATAACATAACATATCATATCATAACATAACATAACATATCATAACATAACATAACATAACATAACATAACATAACATAACATAACATATCGTAGCGTAACGTAACGAAACATAATCTACATATAAGTCTCAAATAATCGCCCAATAGAGCTATTTTATCTTTTTCTTATTATCTATTTCTCTCACCCACAAAGATGAAAAGTGATTTTAATAGAGATTGACTTGGCTGTCTCTTATCGTTAGGCGTGTCGTATTCAGGCAATTGCAGACACCTACAATATTATGCCTATCCAAAGCTGGACAGTTGAAAACAAATTAGAAAGAAAAAGATTGTTTTTATTTTAATTTTTGTTTTTGTCGCTGTCTTTTCTTGGCAACGTCTGTGCTTGTTATTTGCCAACTTGAAAATTGCCTTTCAAGTCCAGTCAACATGGCTAATGTCCAAGATGAAAAAAACTACAAAAACAGCAACGGAAAAAATTAAACTTTTTTAATTAATTGTTTAGCACTTCATCTGTTCGGCAGTTTGGCAACTTGCTCAGCCATTGGCAAAAGTTTTGGAAAATGTGCAAAAGAGAAATTTAAATGAGCTTTACGAGCCGTCTAAGTTCGATGCTCGTGATATCCTTCAGCCTGATGAAGACCATGATGATCCTTGTTGAAGGCATGCTCTTAAAAACTAGGGTTGCAAAGTTTCAACGATTGGCTAGCTGTTGTTTTTCACAATTTGTCTACCCTTCTAGGCGAACGGGTATTGCTATTTCTTCTAGCAATGAGTATTGCATATACGAAATATTCCAGCCTTAACAAAAGGTGTATGAAAGTATTTAAAGTAACACTTATGTATACTATTATCACGTTACTTAACACTGATGTCTCTGACTTATCGATGTGCAGCTGTTAACAGAATGACAAAATGTTAATATGATGGCTACATAAATCTTTTTCAATCGTAGATCGAGCGTGAATGAAGCTGTTTCACAGAAATAACTTATGTTTCGGATTGCTATATCATTTAGCTAGCTAGGGACTTTCGGAAACTGACATCATGCTCAAAAAAACTTGATTGTCTCGTTGTATTCATCAATTACATGAATTGACGGCAAAGACGGTTCAATGTCTGCAAGGGTATTTAATTTTCGCTAAGCAACTTTTTGTTTTGTTATTTTTTGTATATTTTCTCTTTTACATATGTCGCAATCGACCGGATGGGTCAAAAATCACTTTACATATAAGCCAAATCTTCTGATTGGAATTATATAAAGTAAAATTCGAAAAATATTTGTATTGTAAGGAAAATGCTTTCGTTTTTCAAGATATTCCTGGGAATTCGGTTTCTTTTTTTAGTGAGGAAAGTGTATTCGTTTTTAGATATATTCTTGGGAAGTTTTATTTATCTAGCATATCAGTATCGAAAAACAAAGTTTGCTTATAAAAAGTTTGCTTATAAAACTTCATGTCTGAAAGCGTATTTAAAGTGCGATGTGCCAAACTCGTCCATTCGTTCCATGTGTTTGTTTTATATTTTGATTTTTTTTTTTTGTATTTTTGAGGCTATGTAAAAGTGCCCGCTCCTAAGTTTCGGACAAAATGCGAGTACATGCAGTTGCCAACAGCCAGTTACATGGCATACATCATTTTGAGACGAAAATGCGAACTGGTCCGGCCCGCAGGCCAGCTTTTCGCTACCCCGGCTCTAGCGCTCTATGCCGTACCCCCCGCTGTTGGTGCCTCTCGCCAGGGCCAGGGGCTGTTGTGGCTGCAGCCGGATGCTGTCCATTTCAATTATCGTGCGCTGGGCGCTCTGGAGTGGTGCTTGAATTTTGAATTTTGCAGCCATTGTTGTTTTTCTTGTTTGTCAGTTTATGCATATTTGATGTTTATAAAGAGAGAAAAACAAAAAAAATTAAAAAAAAAAATAGAAGACTTGACAAAAAACCAGTAAAAACGCGACTTCGATTCTGTCTCTCAGCTGCTTGAATGCGCTACAGTTCACAAAAACAATTCAGAGTCTTCCAGTCGTGAGTGCCCAACTGGGACAAGCCTAGCATTTCAGCTTCCATCTATACAAATGATATATGAGAAGCTTTTGTAGCTTCTGTGATCCTACAGACAGGCAGACAGACGGACAAGGCTAGATCACGTCAGTTCTACGTTCTGATCAAGCATTTATACTTATATATAAATACAATCTTTGGGTATATAGTCTATGGAGGCACTTTTTACCAATTTCCAAAGGGTCCAGAGTAGAGCTGGGCGCGGGCTGAGCTTTTACGGCACGGCCCAGCACGAGCACAAAGTTGACTTCTTCAAACACGAACGAGCTAAATATACCAAGGCATAACTAAAATCTATTCTTATTGGCAATTACAAATTTACAATGTATCGTTTCTTTTCTAGTTAAGAATTTAGATGTCTGGATCTGCTTTTATTACACTCCTACTCATGTAAACTATCGACTAGGCTTATGTGATCTCTGTTAACGTTGTAGTTGTTCGCTGTAGCCTGTCTTTAAAGATCGTGTTCTGCATATTGTTAAGACTTGGACGGATCCGCAGAGAACACGGACGTAGTGACACGCAGAAAAACACGAGCCAGGTCCATCTCTAGTCTGGCGCATAAAAAACTTCGCGACTTGGCCTGTGCCGATGGCTGCAGCTTTTGCCATGGATTTGCCTGTGGCCGGTGGCTGTTGCGACTGCTTCTGATGGACGCGGTGGTAGCGACGGTGGAGTTGGTGGCGATGGTGGTGTTGGTGGTTGTCCTGTGGCTGCACTTGGCCGGCGACCAGTGGTTGCTGTCGCGCAGGTAATGAAAGTTGCCAGCTTGGCAGTTTGGGTGCTGTTGGTTGTTGTTGGCAGCGCTTTGACTGTTCCTGCTCCTGCTCCTGCTTCTGCTCTGCTCCTGCTGGTGATGGTGCTGGTGATGGTGATGGTGATGGTGGGGTGAGGTGGTGCGGTGGTGCGGTGGTGGGGTAGTGCAGCGACTGCCTATGTTGGTGGCTGTTTTAAAACTTGTTTTCATTGCGCCAAAGTGCACTTCAATTGCATTTAATTTAATAAGAGCAAATGCTCAAAAGCTTCAAGTGAAATGAATCCAAATTCTTTTCACTTTACTTTATTAATTAAAGTATATGAATGTTAAGCATGAAGCCAATGTTTTTGGGTGTGCTATGGCTGAGCTCGCATAGGTACAGTAGAGCAATATGCCAGATAGATGACAACTCTCAGACGCACGTTTTATGTTAACGTAAGCAGCTGTAAACCGTTAGAATGCACTAGCATACTTTTACAAACAGTGCTATGTTATGTAAACGAGATTTTAATGATAAGCGCGCTGTTAAAGCCAAACCAGTTGCTGCCTAACAACGACGCTTTATCATTTTTCATTAGGATCTATACTCTGAGAAGGACAAGTATTCTCTGTTTTACGACATTCTGTTAACAGTTATAAGACTTTCTGTTAACATTAATGTTGCATTATTGCGTTTCCATTGGGATGCTACTTTGAAAAGAACCAGTTTTATCTATTATACGAAATTCTGTTAACGAGTCTATGTTAGTTCGTTCTGTAAGCATTTATATATTAAGCTAAAGAAAGATTATCAGATAATAGCTCTAGCAATAGCATGCGCTGCTTAATGTTCAATGTAAAGTCGTGCAGTTAACATTCAAATGTTGGGCTCAAAAAAAACCTCGCTTTCTTACAATTGTGCAAAATGTTCCATAGTTTTGTATAACTGCTTTTGATTAGGATGTAATCTATACTTTACATGAAAACAATCAGTATTATCTGCTATACGACATTATGTGAACAGTTTTATGTTATGACGTGCTGTTAACATTACATACATAACATATGTTAGGCTTAAAAAGTGATCTAATTATAAATACTATTTAAAATCTGGCCTTAGCTCTACAAACAATAATTACTGCCCAAACTTATGTGTGTGAACTTAAGCAACTGTTTAAAGTGCCCTTTTTTGTCGGCTGGTAAAAATATATACAAGGCATAGACCTTCTCAATGTAACCCACTTTTTAAGGCACACCAAGGCTGACCTTAAGGGTGCAACAACCCTTTGAAAAACTTATCTATTTATAGTGTTCCATCTGAAAACAAACTATTTACAACTTTTACCAAACTTTGCAGCACAAAGCATATCAAAGTACACCTTCGTTAGTTAAAACCAAAGCACGCTCTGAACCCCCCCTCCCACCGCCAACTTTTCCACACTAGAAAAAACCCCCCAAAATTCTCAACACTCGAATGCTCGAATATTTGCTACCCTTCGGAACGTTCAATAAATGTTAATGTGCAATTTGGAGTTGTCCCTGCTGATGGCAGGTGCTCATATACATAAACATCTACTATCACTAATGCCGCTTTGTTGTGCTATGTAACACGCACCCACACACACACACACACGCCCACAAAGGCTGTGTACATGTGTGTGCCTGTTTCTGCTGCAATTTATGAAAGAACAGAAAAAAAAAGGAAAATTGCGAAAAAAAAAGCGCAAAAACATGAAATACCATTTTTCGAGCTAACAAAATAACAAAAGCCGGTTCCTTGTGTGTGTGGGTGTGCATGTGTGTGTGCGTAGCTAACATACACCCACCCGCACACTCGCACACACACACACACGAACAGGCACACACACAGGCACACCCTGCCGGCAGCCACGTCGACAACACATAAAATGCAATGAGGCAACATTTTTGCTTTGCTTGTTCTTGTTGTTGTTCCTCTTGCTTCTACCTCTACTTCTTCTTCTTGCTCTTCTTCTTTGTGGTTGTTGTTGCTTCTTCTTCATTTACTGCCTGTTGTTGTTGTTGCTTTTTCCTTTCTGCCGCAAATTCAATTTCCGCACATTGTGCGCAGTTCCCCAAAATGAAAAGCCAAGCAAAACTTTCAGCCCATCCACTACACACACACACACACACACACACACACACACACACCCGCAGATAAATACAACACACACACACAGAGATCCGCTTGCTCTCACAGCCCTGCGCAGTGCAGCTGACTCTCTCTTGTGCTCCCTCTCCCTCTCTCTCTCACTCTTTCTCTCTCTTTCATTCTTGCTCTCTTACTTTTGCTTCCTGCTACTAGAAAAATTGTATGCCGCTTGGATTGCGCAATCTATGAAAATCAAAACAACGCCCCACAAATACACACACACACACACACACACATACGCATACTTGGAGAGCACGTGAATGAACAGCGAGCATGGGCGAGAGTAAGAGCGCGTGTGAGAGTCGGTAAAAGCAGCATCGGTGGGTTTTTTGGGGGGCTTTCGCATAGACAAGTTGGCCACCGGCCGGCAGCCGGCAGCCGTTATATTGAGTACCAAAAATCCGCACCACCCAACCAACCCACCACCCACCAGCAGCTTCACATGCATTTTGAGTGGGCGGGTGGTGGGCGGTCGTGCTGCCCGGCTTGATGTTGTACATAGGATTGTGTCAGAGTTCAATATCCTGCAGGGACACAGTGCCTGCAGGTGGCGGGCTGCTTATTTGGTCAGGTGACTGATGTGTGGGTGTGTGTGTGGGTGTGTGTGTGTAGGTGTGTGTGTGTATGTGTGTGTGTGTGGGTGTGTGTGTTTGTGGGTGTGTATATACATGGTACTCGTTAGTACAAGCGCAGCGATCCGCAACAAAAGTGAGCGATTGAAAGAGCGGGAAAGCTTAAGCTGTTTGAGGTTTTAAGCACAGCTTAGACTCTCAATGTTTCGGCTGTAACAAGCTTAATTATAAGCCCCATTTGCCAGACACAAGGGTATCAAGCTTAAGCGCCAAACAAGGACTTAAAGCTTAAAGCTGGCCCGATGAACGATTTGGAAATACGAAAGTGAGTTGATGCAAGTTTCAGAGCTTTGTTCTGGGCTTAAAGAAAAACCATATCAAAAGTTAAGTCCTAAAACAGAATTATGTTAAGAAAAGGTATGTTCAAGAAAGCTTGTATTACCCTTTTTTAAAGTTCGACAGGAGGCATTATGTTAAAGTAACGATTAACTTTGGCTAAGGCTGAATGCGAGGCCAATATTGAAAAATAGTGAAAAGCACTTAAAGCTGCTGTTCCTTGAATTTAAGCAACGTACTTCCAAACAGCAACTTTAAGTCGCAATTCAAGCTTCAAAGCATTATGGCTAAAACCGCAAAAGCTGCGCTGTCTAAGTACTTTAAAGCTTTTAAGCTCGGCGATCATTGAACTTAGAATAAAACTAACTTGTATGAGCACAGTTGGAAAAAGCTCTCCTACCACTTATCTTCTTCTGTCAGCTTTTAAAGCTGCTGAAAGCTTTGAGCTAAGCGTGAATTATACATAATCATCAAGAATACATATCTGTCCATATAAGTACAACATTTTCCTGAAACTTGGAATATATATCCATATTTATCTGCATCAAACCCCAACATTATTTTCCTGCGAACACAGGGGCCACAAATCGATATCTCTCAATGAATTTGTATAGGGTATTCTTATTTTGTCAGGAAATGTGAAACATATACACCCCCATTAGGTATATATTTTCGATTAATACCCTGTATATTACCTATATAGGAAAAAACGGATAAAAGAAAGAGTTTGAAAGAGTTTTTGCATGGAAAAATTGTCTATTGTTAAAAATGTCTTCCACAAACTCAACTTCATAACTACCCTATAGATACAAGGGCATTTAATATTCGGCTTGTCAAAGTTCGATCGTTCCCTCTTCTTGAAAGTGGCTGTCGCTTTGCATTTCGAGCTTATTAGCCCCAGTTAAATGTAGTCTATAATTATTGTGGCTAGCGTGGAGACAAGCCAAGCGCGAGCTCACCTTTTTTAACGTCTCACTTATCCTTAGACAACCCTTAACTAAGCGTGTGTGCGAGTGTGAAGGAGTCAGGCGCCAGGCGAGGGTTGTTAATGCGACCAGACAGCGTACTTCAGCTGTCAGGCTTCACTGTATGTGGAAACAGCTGAGTTGCCCGGGCAACTGGACGTGGTCCATAGCTGATTGTCGGTTGGGTTCTGCATGTGACTGGCATTTCAATTGATATCAATTGAATGCTCTACCTGAAACAACTACGCAATTTCGAGTGCATTGAACTCACGTCTAACAAGGAGAGCTGGAGGAATAATCGCACAGGGTAGGCGAGCAACAGCGAGAGGGAGTGGGACAGGGAGAGAGAAAACATTAGTAGCAAATTCGCAAAAAAATGGGGCGCAAACTAATTTGCTGCCAATGTAAACTGCTTGCGATTGGCAGGGGCGTCGGGTATACTTGCGGAAAGAGGGGTTGCTTAAGTTCCGCAATTGATCAAAGACGGAATGATCTTTATCAAATGCCACTAAAATGACGCTAAGCTACGCCTCTGCGCATACTTAAATGTGAGCTATAAGCAATTCGTTTAGTCGGCACATCTTTGCTTAGCTTTCAAATATATCTCACGTACTTCTACTGCGAAGTTCTCTCAATTTTCAATTTGCCTACATCATAAATCGATCCCATTCAAAGCATCTTTTAACTACGCCTCTGTACAACTAAAATTATATTAATAAGATTTCGTAGTTATACAAAAATATACTACTTTATAAAATCTGCGGAAAGTTATAATACAGCCAACAGTTCTAGGTCTGTTAACAGCTCCCCTCATTGATCGACGCCTCTGCTCAAACAACTTTGAGGCTACCCAAGCGAAGCCCCCTCGAGCATAGACTTAACTACGCCCCTGCTTTGGCTGAAATGACATTACATAGTACTTTGCAAACCCCATAGCAAAATGTCAATAAGTCGATGTTCAACCAGAGATTTGACAGCTGCGATCCCCGATAGCCGGTGCTGCTGTCCCTGGTGGTGGATCGTTTCTTCGCAAGGCAGAGGTCGGTGGTGGAAAGTGTTACATTTCCCAATTTGTCTCTCTTTCGAAATGCAAATGGATTTGTTCTGGTTCCGTTTGTAAGGCAACAAGAAACGAGTTAACCAGAGTTACAACCAGTTTTGCAACACTGGTTTTTTTCTTCTCTCAAACGATCCCTTTTACCTCTTGTTGTTGTTGTTGTTGCTGTCAAAACTTCAAAAAAAAAAATGTAAAGCATTCTGGCGTTTTGACACACACATGCGTGCTGTAAAGTTGGGAAAATTAAGACATATGGCCATATTTTTGTTATAGTGCCGGGAATCCAAAATAAAAAAAAAGGGTTGTTGCCAGCCTCAAGGCAGCGGGAACAGTGCTTGAACCTGTTTTGTTTTCGTTCTTTCTTTTTTATTTGAAATGGGTCGTGTAATATGGAAAATTGTAGCTTGTAAATTGTTGTAAAAAAAACAGTCCAGGCATCATTTTAATTAGGGGTATTCCATTAGATGGCTACTTAAATTACATCAAAAGATATTTATAAATACGAAAGAAGTAAGAACTCTATTAATACATTTGATTGGGTTAAAAAAGTCATATTTTTTTTAGCATAATTCGATTTTTACTAAATTATTTGATATTTATTTTGTATTTTCTTTTATATGGCTTAAACAATTATTTCATTTGCAAATCAATAATAAAATTCCATAAAATCTGTAGATTTTCTTCTTAGAAATATTTGAGAAATTTTGAGAATTCAAAAAAAGAATTTCAATTTTATTTACTAACATGCATTAATGCTCGTAAATGCAGAGCTTGACGAAAATATCATAAAAAACAAAATAGTTTGCCATATAAAAACATATAAAATAAGACATAATTTTCCGATGTTGGCAAGATTCTGTATATGTGTGCGGAGCATAAGCAAATTGATAAATGCCGTGTTTGGTCAAGATATCTTTTATAAACAAAAGAATCGTCTACAAGAATCTACTTCTCGACTGATCGTGCCTATGTCAGCTAAACGATATAGCCTAAGCAAAGTTTCAAGACGAGAGACTAGTTCCTTTAGAAAGCGTCAGTCGGACAGACGGACGGATGAACAGAAGGATGGATAGATAGACAAACAGACGGACATGGTTATATCAACTCGTCTGTTGATGCTGATCTGGAATATAGTATATACTTTATGGCGTCGAAGATGTCTCCTTCTATAAGTAACGCATATGTTTAAGGGTGGAAAATGGGTGGAAAACTATATTTTTAAACCAAGCGAACAGACTATCAAGCTTTTATATGTAAATAACAGGTATTTTTTTCAATTTACTAAAATTGAGCCAAACTAAGATTCTTATTGATAAAAGCAGCACATAAGTAGGTTTTTACACATCTTGAGCACACTAGATTGTCTCTTAAATGCGTTAAGCTAAGGTCTTAAAAGAATTCGAAGGAACGCTGCTCAACAAATAATATGACCCTTGGAAAGAATTCCCAAGTATTCGGCATCTTTTATCAATAGCCACCCTTTGTGAATGGTTATTCAGAAAACGAGCCTTAAATGGCATGCAACAACTTGACACTGAAGAAGCTGGGCAAGAAACCACCCCAAAGCCAAATTAAACGAATTGGGTCAAAAGATAAACGGAATTATCTTGAAGAGCCTATGCGAATAATAAGAAACACTTTAAATTGCAAAGCAATGGGGAGTTGGGAGCAAAAAAGATAATATATATGCATACATGTATACACAAACAAGAAGGATGGGAAATGGAATGCTAAAGAAATGCAAACGGTTGCCACTCAAGAAGCAAAGCAACCACCCAAATCACCCAAACCACCCAAACCACCCAGAACACCTAACCCACCAAGAGCAACCGACTGATGTTTAGGTTGACTGCGTTCAACCCGCTTCCGCGCGCCCAGCTTGGCCCCCGCTGGCAACTTCTGCTCCAACCAACTTTTACTCATCTTCGGTGTTGTCAACCCAAAACGTTGAAATTTTATTATTTATCATAAGGAAGACGAGTGTGTGTGTGTGTGTGAGAGAGAGACAGAGCGCGCGCGTGCGTGTGTGTGTGTGTGTGTGGCAAGTGTCTTTGTATGTGGCTCTGATTAATAGACTGGTGCTGCAAGGTGCTGCTCGCCGCTCTCCGTGCCGGGCAAAAAAAAAAAATGCGTAGAAAGCGCAGACAACCGGCTGCCGGCAAAACATCCTCTTTCTCTCCCTCTCTCTCTCTCTCTCTCTCTCTCTTTCCCTCCTCTCTCTCACTCTCTCGCTCACTCTTTCTCAGTAGCTGTGTGTGCGTATCCTTATTGCGTGCTATGCCAGAGAACGTCAGATATTGGAGCAGGGGTTGTGTTTGCGGCACTGGCGAAATTCTCTTTCTATTTTTTCTTTCTTATTGTCAAGCTATTATCCAGAAAAGTACGCATCTATAGCTATATATAGATATAGATGTAAATATATGATATTGAATATTCTGAGAAGTTTTTTTTGGTGCTCTACGTATGAAGGCTAGAAAAACGTGGGAGCATATTACGCTTATATCTTAAATAGTGTTGATTTTTCGAATTCTTTATTAAAGCTTGACTATAATTTATATGGCAATTGTACAGAAATATTTTAGTCAGGCCTAAATATAGTCCATTAGGCCCTAATGCGGTCCCTTGATACTTCTCAAACATATGTTTGCCCATATAATGGGGTTTTACCGGGTCAAAAAAATAGATCTTTCTCGTATATTTCTATTATGTATTTTCTCGTTCAGCATTAGCATCCAGGTCAGTCTGTCTCTTTCTATGTTAACTATTCGCATACACATAAAGTAATATCCTTTGCAGAACCACATCGAACCGGACCAGATTGACATATTTGAACCATATAGCTTTCATAGGAACAATCGGTCGAGTATAGAGTTGTAGGAAAAATACTTTAGCTTTTGAAGGGATTAACACACAACTGCCTTATTAAGATCATAACAAAATCGGACTACCCTATATGTGTATAACAAAGTATAAAAAAGTATAAAAATAAAGGATATATCACTAACTAAGATCCGAGTATACATATGTACCCTTACTCTACTAAGAAATGGAACTATGCAAATGCATCGAAAACTAAAGCTTCCTCAAAAGTTTGAATAATAGTTAACTTATGTAAGATTTAAGTTTCTTGGAATTCCTTTGTCTCTAGCAGATCTCGGTATTCCAATTAATTTCGATCCCTGTGCCTATATATACGCAGGTCAATTTAATTAGTTGGACGCCTGGACTTAAGGTAATATGCGAAGAGCTGTTTACATTCATGTTGAAAGTGGCATTTAGAAAGCTTCTTCCACTTGATGAGCGCCAGATGGTACTTAATCTGCTTTGCATATCAAAGTATATAGCCACCATCTACGATTTTCGTCTATATATACATATATATTGTATGCATGTGTGTGTGTGTGTGTGTGTGTGTATACACTTGCATATCGTGCATGTCACAAAATCACCCAACCTCCTGTTTCAAAGCCCCTCAGCCACAACCACCCACTCTGCTGGGCACACACACGCACGCACTCACACACACACTCTTGCTCTCTCTCTCGCAAAAATAAAGGCAAGACACTGCGTGCGAGCGAGAGCGCACGCTTTTGTATGGCTAGTTCGCTTGCGCAAAAGGGTGTGTACCACAGCCGGCTGGCGCTAAGCGTTGTGCAGGGCAGAGCGAGATGGCGCCAACTGGAATGCCTCGCTCGCCGGGTGGTTGCTTAAGCTCTAGCACTCTGTCTCTCTGTCGCTCTCATTCTGGGGTGTGTGTGTGTGTGTGTGTGTGTGTGGTGTGGGGCGTCGTTAAAGGATACGCAGGATACGAGTCGCGGCCGGCGGCGCCTGCTTTCTGTTCAGTCGTACGTGTTCGTTCGTTGCTTTCGTTCGGTTTTGATTCCATTCGGTTGTGTTTCTCATTCGAGAACATTCATTTATAATTTTTTGACTCCTCTGCACCAGTTTTTGTGTTGTATTCAGTTACGAATTTGTTGTGTTCTCGGTTTTTTCCAACTAAAAAACAAACAAAACAAAAACTAAAACTAAAACAAACAAAATATATGAATAATAGTCAAAGAAACACAGACACAACAGCAACAACAGTAACAACAACACCTGCAACTGCAACTGCAACTGCAACTGCAATAACTGTGCATGACTCTCTGTGCAATATACCAGATGATATACTATATATAATGTATATATAGATATATATTTATATATGTACACTAACTATCGCAACTTTCGTTTCGTTACGTTTCGCTTTTAACACTCGTGTCGGGCCCCATAAATTGCAATACTTTAAACCCATTTTAAAGCCGAGCTAAATTGTTGAGCAGCAGCAACAACTACAACTACAACAACAACAACTAAAACA
Source organism: Drosophila littoralis (assembly GCA_018903485.1). NCBI lineage: Eukaryota > Metazoa > Arthropoda > Insecta > Diptera > Drosophilidae > Drosophila > Drosophila littoralis. The sequence goes on from JAEIGF010000591.1 coordinate 11,849,047, forward strand.
ACAGCAACTTAAGCAGCAACAACAACAACGCATCGATTGTGTTCAACTGTCCTAGTCAAATTTGTTCATTTTTTTCGCTTTTTGTTACACTGTGCAAAAGCTAAGCCGCATTTAAATTGTGTCTGCAGAGAAAACACAACAACAACAACAACAACAACCACGCAGCACACTACAGCTAAAGCCCCAACAACAACAACAAGCGTGTGTGTGGGCGAGGTAGACACATACGCCAGAACGAGATAGCAGCTGCAGACCAGGCGCCCAGCGTAAGAGTGTGCGAGCGAGCGAGCGAACGTCTTGCAATCAATAGAACCAAAAAGTTGTATTGTTACTGCTGCTGCTTCTTCTTCTTCATTTTCGTGCTCAACCCACACACCGGGACGTCAAAGTTTTTTTTGCTATCTTTTTTTCTATGTGTCTGTGTCGACTGTATTGCAAAAATCTGTAAGTATATAACAGTTATAACAGTGTATGGTTTGTTTTTGTGGTTATGTTTCTTTTTTTTCATGTGCTTTTTTTTTTTTGGAAGTGTAAACAGTGTGAAATATAAAGCAAAACAGTAAAAAAAAAGTTTTGCCAGCAGAAAAATGCTATGATCTAAGATCTGTAATTCATCAGCAATCGTTAAATGGGCATTTGCATAATGAAAATGTAACAGAAATTGAACTTCTGCATCTGTGCTAATAGCTAGCTGTAGAGCCTACTGGAGGGAGGATTTTCATTAGAGTAGTTTTGGATAATCTGCGATCATCGGATGCTGAGTGAGAGAGTGAGAGAGTGAAGTGGAAAAGGGTTAACCGGAGAAAGTTAGGCCGAACTGAATTTATGTATATCTATCTATCTCTCTCTCCATGTCTATCTCCCTCTCGCTCTGTCTGTTTCTCGCATATTTTCTCTCTGTTTCTCTGTCCGCTGTTTTGAAATATCTCACAGCTTCCGCAGTTTACTTGTTTCTTCCTGATCTGTCCTGACTGTCTGTCTCTCTTACTCTTTCTCTCTATCTAAATCATTCCTAATTGCATTTCAGCTGCTCAGCTGTGTTTTTCGTCTCTTTCATCTTTTGCTTGGCTGCCTCTCGCTCTCCTCCTTTCACATAAGGCCTCTCTCAGCTAAGACGGAGGTTGTAAAGTAGACGGTTTTTCAATTCTTCGTCTCTCTTGCTCTCGCTCTCGCTCTTTTTCTTCTCTGCTTTCTTCCTTCCTTGTTGTGCAGTGTTGCACAAGCTTGTCTAATTCTTGATTCTCTGTGTCTTCTTCTCCTTCTCTCTCCTTCTGCCTGCCTTGACAATATCTGTCACTTCTGCTTTTCTCTCTGTCTGTTGCTGGCTTCTTCTATTTTATTCAATTGCCGTTCTTCTATTGCACCCTTGGCCTCCCCAAGACATGCCGTGACCCACCTCAAGGCGCTGTGCGACACACATTTTAAATGAGGTCACAAATATCGGCGCAAAAGTGTCAATTACACATTTTTCCTTCTTTCTTTTTATATTTTCTGCTCATTCAACACACCCAAACACGCACACGCACACACACCCAAACACGCACACACACACGGCATCGTTGTCTTTGGCAGGGTCGCTGGCCGTTTGGGGTTGGCTGTTGAAGGAGTTGCTGGGCTGGCGGGTGGTCTGATGGGCTGTGCAGGAGGGATGGAGCGGGTGGGTGGCTGGTGCCGAGATGCAGCCCGCTTTATGCAGCGTCACGCCATGTTGCAGCACAATTAAACGCCCAGTGTGCGTGTGTGCGTGTGTGTGTGGGTGTGCTCTTTGCTCTTTGCTGCCTTTGACACCCCCCACCCTCCACACCCACCCACCTTTGGACTCTTAATAGCTGCACTTTCTTTGTTTGAGCTTGTCTCCTTTTTTTTTCTCGTGGCTTTGACTTTGACTTGTTTTGTTTTTGTTTTGCTTTGCCTTTTGCTTGACACTCGCCATTCAAGTGCTGTGTGTGTGTGTGAGTGTGTGTGTGCGCTCAGCTTTATCTTTTTGTTGTGGCTCTTGTTGTTGTCCTGTTTGGGCCTTTTCAAGCTGCGCCTTTGAGTTCATTGAACGCAGCCGCAACAGCTGTTTCAGACGCTTGCCACATGCCACATGCCACATGCAACAGAATAGCAACCACAATAGCTGCAACAACAACAACCCATTGATCTGCTGCCTTTTCAGAGCAAAGTCGAAAACTAGTAAGGCCCGAAAAAGGAAAAACACCCAAAAACACTGGCCGCAACGCGGACGGGTTCATTGAACCCGGCGAAACGAGCCCAAAGCCAGCAAAATCCCATAACGAATTCTGAGCCCAACACACGCCAGCAGCCTGTGTCCTGTGCTCTATGTCCTATGTCCCCTGTCCCCTGTCCCCTGTCCTCTGTGCCGTGTCCGGGTTACGCGACGTGCCGCTTCGTTTGTTTGTTTTTCGCGTCAGGTTTTTACCCTATTTTCAATGCGGTCCCTTTTCATATTCTAAGCCTCACACGCAACCACACACAAGGATCTACGTAGCTAGCTAAAAACGGGGGTCCTTTTCCTGCCTCTTGCCCTCGCGCGCTCTCTCTATCTCTCTCTCTCTCCCTCGCTCTTGCGGCTTGCTCTCAGTCTGTGTCTATATATTTCAACCCCTCAATGTGCTTCCAATTGGACCAAACCAGGCACGCGTTTTTTCCAATTGGAATCGCATGCAGTCCTCTTGGAGTCAGTTGCAAACTGTGAATGCGATTTGATTTGCGATTTTGTTTTGCTAAATTGCATATTGCATGCCAAATATATTTTGCCTGCAGCTTAAACGACTCCACGATACGCTACAAATACTTTACAAAATAATGCTGAAAAGGCAAATCTATTCAATATGTAATTGTTATTAAAAGTTTTCGATTTTCAACATCAAATTTACCTCGATCTCTCAAATAGGCTTTGAAAACGTTCGCTTTCGAGAAAAATGGATCTCTATTAGATAGAAATTATATGGTCAAATCTATGTTTGACGATAATTGCTTGTTTATAAATATAATAATAATGAAAAAAATAATAATGATAATAATAATAATAATAATAATAAATAATAATAATTAAATGAATTTGTATCCATGAATGAAGATTAAATACAAAATGTCGCATAGTAAAAATGTATTCAAATTGTACGAAATGCTTCGATTGATTATTAAATGTATTTCATTTTAATAATTGAAATGATTATTATTATTAAAATTAATACTTATAAGCAAAAAACTATGTACTCACATTTAATATGCTTAACATTCTACTCAGAAAGGTGCTATAACATTTTCCAATATTTAAGTTCTTTCAATATGCCGCAGTTCGCAAAACTAATAAGCCCTACCGTGTGCAGGGTATTTATATTAACTTGAAAGCCGCAAAAAACAAAAACGTGCTGAGCCATGGCAAAAGCTGGCGCTAAAGTGCACGTGCACCGAATGCTTCGAGTACTTACCCACTGTGGTGCGAGTCCCAGCGAACCGCTGAGCCGCTGAGCCACTCGCATATTGCGCATTTCGCACAAAAAAAAAAAAAAAAAAACAATTTAATTAAATTCCAAGCCATTAGGCAAAGTTTTCAGCTGACAAAGAAAAAAAAAAGAGATGAATGGAAAAATGTTAAAGAAAGAAACTTGATGATAAACAGATTTCGGGCTTTTGGTCCTGCCGGGGTGTGTGTGTGCGCTATAGCTACTATATGTCAAATATCTGGATGAGCATTAGCCTAATGCTTGCCCTGTCTTTGGGGGTGACTTTTCTTTGCGTCGGGGCCCGACCAACTCGACGGCTTAACGCGCTTATCACTGGGGGTTCAGACTGAACTTCTTTTTTCTTTTTTTTTAATTTTTTGCTTATTTTGTGTGAAGCTCATTAACGTGAGATAATTTAGACTGATTTGTGTACTATCTATTTGCAGATTGAGTAAAAACACGAGCGAGCAATCGAACAGAGGCTTATCATATATCAGAGACGCGTTACAGCCCAGAACAGGAGGAAGAGTATAATCAATCGATGAGAAAGATTTTTAAACTGCAACCGAAGCAAAGCGAAAAACCAAACACCACCAAACAAAACCAACAACTATTAACATAACAGAACAACAATAACAAGAAGAAAAAGAGGAAGAAGAAGAAGAACAACAACAAATATAACGAATAATCATATTTAAACGTATAACAACATTATAATAAATACATATACCATATTATATATGTATGTATATTTCTTATAAACAAAACTAAGTTCCAACAACAAAAACAAAACAAAACAAAACAAAACGGAAGAAGCGCAAATTAGTAAAAGTAAAATAAAAGAAAACAAAAAACAAAAAATTTATTGCTATCTTTTTGCATTTTTGCAATTTTATATATATATAACAAAATAAATAAATATAAATAAAAGCGAACAAAATTAACTCAAATACTCAAGAGGCGAACAGTTGAGCGAAGAAGAAAAACGGATAAGTAAAAAAAAAAAGAAATACCAAAACCATTAGCAAAATTTACTCTTTTATCTAAAAATAACTAAAACAAAATAAACAAAATAAATAAAAGAAAAAATATTACTTCAAACTTAAATTAAATTTTAAACTTTAAGCAAAGCCAAAGAACGGTTTAAGACAAAAACAAAAACAAATGAACTTAAGCTAAATAAAATACTATTTTTTTTGCGATCGTAGTTGATCTAAAAACCCAAAAACAAAAGAAAAAGAAGAGAAGAACAAACAAACGTCATAAACAAAACAACAACAATTCGAAGAAAGATAAACAAAAACCTTGCGACAAACAACTTCACGGGACTTGTGCAAAGCGCAGTCAAAGCTCTTTATAAATAATACTACAAAAAAAAAATACCAAGAAATAAGTACATATATTCTAAGCGTAACAAAACAAGCAGTGAGATTATATACTAAGCACAAGCAAGCAAGCAACCAACCAACAGCAAATACCGAGTATAGCCAATCGCAGAAATTGAGGAAAGTAACAGTAACAGCAACAGCAACAGCGACAGCAACAGCGACAGCAACATTAACAGCCACGCTAACAGCATCATTAACAGCACCACGGACACCAACATTAACAGCAACGTTAACTCTACCAGCAAGATTGAGAGCAACAGCGAAAGCAACAGCGACAGCAACAACATCAGCGACAGCAACATTAACACTAACAGCAACAACAACAGCAACATAGCCAGCAACAGTAACAGCAACATTAACAGCACCACGGACAGCAATATCATCAGCGACAGCAACATTAACAGCAGCAAAATTAACAGCGACTGCAACATTAAAAGCACCGGCGACAGCAAAGAGAAAGACAGAAAGAGCGACAGCACCAGCGACAGCAAGAGCGACAGCAACATTAACAGTAACGGCAACAGCAACAGCGACGAGAACATGACCAACGCAATGGATATTGTGAAAAACGGGAGCGCAAATGGCTCCGTGGATGGCAGCAATGATGAGTCGCGTACCAATTTGATAGTCAACTATCTGCCACAAACCATGACGCAAGAGGAGATGCGATCGCTCTTCTCAAGCATTGGTGAGTTGGAGAGTTGCAAACTGGTGCGTGATAAAGTCTCAGGTAATTTGGGTAAATATTAACCAATATTCTAATAATTCAACTACACTAAATAGCATTTATTAGTTAATAATTTTACCGTAGATCATGCATAACTTTGTTTATATATATATATTATTATTATTTATGCCATTTGGCCATGTTCATGGTAAATTTACAAGACAGTTGACGCTGATTTACCTTCTATAATCACATATAAAATAAATTTAGTATTTAATATGTTTAGAACCAATAATGTTTCCCTAATGAACAAAATTACGTCGCTGTTTATTATTTACATTTTCGAAGGGGTTCCTTATTCTGAACTTATTGACAAAGTATTTACCAACTGCATCTTTGCATCTCAAAATATAGATCATCAAAAGATTGCAATGGAAACCATAATCTTAAGCCTTCTAAGCCTCTTTGAGTTGTGTGCTATGGTTAGACTAACTCATACTTCCATATGCCATCAGATTCGAAAATAAGAATGACAATACGTTTCTAGGGAATTACGGTTGTTACCTCTTGGGATTGTCTGCCCTCTATTCCATCACTGAGAATGAGTGAAATAATTGAGGCTTAGATTTCATTTGAATGCAGTCAAATCCAAGGAGCGAAGTTTAACTGATATCAAATATGAATAAAGTGAACAGCTGTTAAGGAAACTATTAACATGGCTGTAGCTGAAAAGCGCGCTGTTACTAACATGCGCGTATTATGTTAGACATCTATTAAATGCAAAGTCGCTTGAATGAGTGCAAAGAAGTGCTGTAACATCAGCAACTAAGTATTTTGTGTTAATTAAAAAATTTTAGTTATAAATTTGAGTAATCTTTCATATTTAGCATGCAAAGCTTAACATAATCGTTAACATTATTTAAATAACATGTCGAACTTGATAAATTCATTTTACAGTCTTGCCAGCATCATTGACCGCACTCAATCCGGCTCTGCAGCAGGGTAAGTGTATTTATGAATTTGTTTATTTCAGTTTAATATTAACACCAATTTGTAGGTCAGAGCTTGGGCTATGGATTCGTTAACTATGTGCGCGCCGAGGATGCTGAGAAGGCTGTGAACACCCTGAACGGCTTGCGTTTGCAGAATAAGGTTATTAAAGTATCATACGCCCGTCCAAGCTCAGAATCTATAAAGGGTGCTAATTTATATGTATCGGGTCTTCCGAAAAATCTATCACAACCAGACTTGGAGGGGATGTTTGCGTCGTTTGGCAAAATAATTACATCTCGTATACTCTGTGATAATATTTCTGGTAATTTTTGGCATGAACAACAATCGATAACGTTAGCGATAACGAAATCTATCCGCAGGTCTATCGAAGGGTGTCGGTTTTATACGTTTCGATCAACGCAACGAAGCCGAACGCGCCATTCAGGAGCTAAACGGTAAAACCCCCAAGGGCTATGCCGAACCGATAACCGTTAAATTCGCCAACAATCCAAGCAATAGCGCCAAGGCCCAAATCGCCCCACCCCTAACCGCCTACTTGACGCCCCAAGCAGCAGCGGCCACCCGCCGCCTAGCCGGCGCCCTACCATCCGCCGGACGTATCAGGTGCGTAGCATCCATTAAAAACCTAATCTCAGCCGGGGCCATATACCATTCAATATGCTTATACAATATACATACATACATATATAATGAAAACACAGTCCGATGCGTTCGCTTGAATCTCTGCGATCCGTGTACGTGTGGGATCAAAAGAAACTCCGCCCCACAGAGTCGGTCGCTGCGTTTATTATTATTATTGGAAAAATGAATTAGAAACTAGAAATCAATTTGGTTAACATACATATATTATTTGAACATACGTAACAAATATTTATATATTATTATAATTTCATTTCAAATTATTATCGATTTAACATAACTTTTACATGACTTTGTTTCCAATTTAACTACCTCTTATGTGGCATATTTCGGTTTTCTTTTTTCTTTGACAACAACAAATTTCTCATCATTTTTAGCATTGGAAAAAGTCCCATGTTAGCGATTAACAAGGGTTTGCAAAGGTGAATTTTTCGACTTATTCATTTCACACACACACACAGGCACACAAACACACAGAGACACACACACACACACACACATATATATTGATTGCTGTTTTACTTTTTTGATTAACTATAAAAAGAAAAGAAATACAATTTGTAATACTAAATGTTTAGCATCAATGTTTGTGTGTAATTGTTCTACATAATACCCGAATACCCTATTATTTCAAGTAAAACTCCTTAACGTAACTTTTGTTATATCCTTTCAACAATTAGCTAGCATTCACATGACGGCTTCTTGTGTTTGTTGCCACGTTTCGATACTTTCCGTTCTGTTACAGCGCATGCATCAATTCTCAGCTCTTTTGATTTCCTCTAACATGAAACTGCCCATATGATTTTATAGTCTATTTAATCACTGTGTAACATATACGTTAACAACTAACATTCCTTCCGAAAGTAAATATATATATATATATATTTTCTATATTATTTTTTTTACCAAACCAGCGACAATTACATGCGTGTGCTTTTAACCTAACAATCAATTGGGCTACGGAGCATTATGTGCAAAGAAAAATGCCATAAAAATGAAAATTTTTGCAGCACAGTGTAATAGTGGCCAGCAAAATTACTATGAAAGCATGTCACATGATATTATAAACCAGAAAAGTTGTTTCAAATGCGGCATGCCGCTTTTTAAATACCCTTGCAGACTGAACAGCTCGAGGATGCAGTCCTCTTAGATCATGGGATAATCGGGAGAGCAAAAGTGAGAGGGAGATAGAGAGAGAGAGAGAGAGAGAGAGGGGAGAGAGAGAGAGCGAGAGAGAGATAGATAGAGAGAGAGAGAGAGAGAGAGATAGAGAGAGAGAACTTGAACGAAACAGGTTTTAATTTTCTTTGCATAAATGTTAAATAATTGAGATTTTCTTCTTTTAGTCTGATCTTGAATTGAATTAATATATTTTTATAATTCTGTGGCAGAAATACAAATATGCAAGCTTTAAGGTCTGTTTGCCATACAAAATATGTATTATAATAATCACAGTCTGATTTTTAAGTAACAACTACAAGACCTCCCAAAGTCAGAGGAACAAAATTTTGAAAGTAATTGATTAAAAAGTTAATTCAATTTTGAATAGATCGTAGTTCTACAATAATGCGCTTCAATACTTCAACTTCCAATATAAATGATAAAAAAAGGTATCTTATTGAATTATGAAGGAATATAGATCAGATAGACACAGCTTTATCAGGTACAGATATTACCCATCCATCGCCTCAAGAAACTGTAAGGGTATATACATATACAAATAAAAAACTAAACCAAATTCAAAATCTTTTATATACATACCATAGCGTTTTATAGTTTCCTAAGTGTTATACTCCAGGAGGGAACGACACGTTTTGTTGTGGATATATATATGTTTATATATCTATATATATTCATACATATATCCATATACTGAACCATGAATACAACCTCAAGTACTTTACTCCTATCGATAACTAATCAATCAACTCAATGTGTGTAACTAATCTATTTGCATTCTCTCTACCCCAAACCACAAATCAAATGCTAATGACCCGAACAGATACTCACCGCTGGCTGGTGATCTATTGGCCAACTCGATATTGCCGGGCAATGCAATGACCGGATCCGGCTGGTGTATATTCGTTTACAATCTGGCGCCGGAGACTGAAGAGAACGTGCTGTGGCAGCTATTTGGCCCGTTTGGCGCTGTGCAATCGGTCAAGGTAATACGCGATCTGCAGACCAGCAAATGCAAGGGATTCGGATTCGTTACCATGACCAACTATGATGAGGCTGTGGTGGCCATCCAATCGCTGAACGGCTATACACTGGGCAATCGGGTGCTGCAGGTTAGCTTTAAGACCAACAAAACCAAAACAACTTAAGGCCAATCTCTGCACAGCCAACCCATCTATATTCGTGTTTTCTGTTCGTGAACAACCAAACTGAATGTATCTATTATTTTTGGATCGAATCTCCCTCTCACTCTATGCAGAAGAATTCGAGAAAAACTCGTTACGATGAACGAGTATAATGTAGCAGGAAAATATGATGAAGAAAAGTAACTATGGCATTTGACAGCGAGTTGTAGTCATAATTGAAATGCACACACATACTACTCATAACACATATGTGTATCTATGTGTGTGTGTGTGTGTATTTACCTATATTGATTTGTATGCTAAACGAAATTATTATGATTGATTGATTGATTGATAATGATTAATGAAATCTTAGCGAAAATTTAAATATTTATTATGTTTACTTTTGTGGGAAATTACACGCAGCACTTACATAATTTATCAAATTTAAGTTGATTTAACAAACAAACAAACAAACAAACAAACAAAAAATACCACAAACATACTAAAAAAATACATTTTACAAAATAATACCTAAAACAAAGCTTAAAAGAGGCAACAAATACAAAAGCAAAAAACCAAGAGACAAAATCTCTTTAGATTGACTAAGCGAAATGCATCTAATTAATGAAAACAAAAATACTTAAATTAACTGAACTTTTTTTTTTTTATATTAAACTAAATTGAATATTAAAATTACGTAACTAAATTATTTAATGTTTATTCATTTAACTAAGCAACTAAAAGAAAAAGCAAACCAAAAAAAGTATATATATATATATATATTTAAATATATATATGTATATATAAAGAAAATGAAAGCCCAATATAATTAAAATACACGCATATAAAGAAAATGATAATTTTTCAAGAATTTATTCTGAATACCTAGGTACATATAGTATAATCAAGCCTATATGTGCTGCTTTAAATGCTATATTGTATTTGTATTTGTATTTGTATTGTGTTCGTTTTGCAAAACTTAATTAAACTTAATTAATCAATTAATTACATTCACTTAAACTAATGTTATAATATGTACTTAAAAGCTTCTATTCAATTTGATTCAATTCGATTCGCATTGATTTGAAAAATGTACCCCCGAAGAGCCGCGTTCAAGTCGATCAATTGCGATCGCGAAACGCAACAACAGCAACAAAATATACATACATCATACATCGTACATCGTACATCATGCATACATCATACATCATACATACTTATAACCATTCTTATTATTATATATATGTAATCGTTTTAATCTTATTTTTTTTCGTCGTCGTCTAACTTAAAATGAGAAAAACAAAACAAAACAAAAAAACCAAAGTATATTCAATATTGTATGTGCAAACGCAACGTAAAGAAACCAAGAAAACTTATTATATTATATTACATTATATTATTATGCCTACTTATTATTCCATTTTTATAATTATATCTTACAAATAAAACCAAAAACCAAAACCAAAAAAACACAAAACTAAAACAAAACTAAAACAACTTAAAAAGTAAACAAAATTAATATATATATATATATACACATATATATATTTATTATAAAATAAATGTGTGACTTATTCCAAAACTATGCGAAAAGAACAACAAAAAAAAAACCAAAAACCAAAACACAAAATTTGTTTTCTTTTTTTGCAAACACAACAAACAGAACAAAAGACAAAACAGAAACACACACAACTGAAAATTGGCAACGTTGCACATTGACTGATTGATTGACACATTGACTGATGGATTGATCCGATCAGAAAACAAAATAACGAAGCAGCTGTTGCTGGTGCAGTTACTCGGGCTGAAAATTGGCAACGGCGCACAGCTGTGAAATTTGGCAACGCTGCACTGAAAACTGGCAATGTTCGAGCTCATTTTTGTGTGTCATTCTTTCGCTTGTTCATTTCTTAACTTTATCCATTTCTATTTTCACACACTGTTTTTGCTTTTCTTGAATACAACTCTGCAAATGCTACAAACGGGTAACTGAAATGTGGCAACATTGCCTTCGCAGCTCGAAATTTGCTCGGCCTGGTCACGTACACCCACAAGTTATACACATATAAACAATATTCCAAAAATACAACAACAGCACTCGCATTTTTAAACAAAACTACAGAATATTGAAACTCGCGTTTGTTCAGCTCAGTTTCAATGGTCAAACAAAGTAAATAATGCATAAGTTTTTTAACACTGCTTTTCGAAGTCTAAGAAAATGCATTCAAAACTAACTAACAAGATAGCTAACATACGTACGATAAAGTATACTAAATTTAAGATGTGAGCCTACTGCATAGATGCTCCCTTGTTCTTTTCCCCCGTACTCAGTAGCGCTTCAGAAAGCAATCAATGTGTGTGTGTGTCTGTAGAAATTAGCAATCTAAAAATGAGAATGTTTAACAAAAATGCAAAACAATTTTTAAAATGAGACTTTTTTTTTCGAACTAGTGCTTAAAGTACGGCCACATCTACATGGCAAGCGGGCACTCTGAAAAAAAAAGAAAGAACTTAAGGTAGTTAATGTAAAACTCAAGCGAGGCGAAAACAAAAAGTTGTGGAAGTGTCAGGCGCAAATTGAAAACACCAAGTACATATATATATATATATGTCTGTAACGATGTAAAATTTTTTAAACAAAGATTTATAGTAAAATTTATTATTATATTGAATAATAAGTATATATACATGCGTACATTATAATATATATGCATATATATATATATGTATATATATAGATATATATATATATATATATAGATGTCAAACTAAGCAAATGCATAAAAGTAAAAACAATGTGAAATACATTCAAAAAATACCAAAGATTGGAGAAACACTTAACCCGATATCCAAGCCACACAACCAAAAAGCTCGCCAAATGTGCCCGTCAAGGAGCGAGCTCTTTGGATCCGAAACTAAACCCAACAGACTTATCAGATGGGTGCGGCACATAAATACTCAAAGCTCGCGATATACATACGGTATTCGATATTCAATAAAACAAAAAACAAAAAACAGCAGAACTAATCACTTACGTGTATGTGTAGCAAGTGTGTGTGTACTCGTACATGTAGAAATTTCAAACATTAATTGTTATTTTTTTGTCTTTATTGGTTCGTTTTTAAGTTCCGGTTCGTTCGTTCATGTGTTTGTCTTGCCAGTGGAATCTATATAGAGCATTACCTAGAAAATGAAAAGAATAAGGGAAAACAAAAAATTATGGAAAATTTAAACATATATGTACATACTCACTAATTGTGCATGTGTGTGTGTAAGCAAGTCAATGAACTTAATGGATTTAATTACATTTAATAACAAAATAAACAAAATAAATAAATACATAAATAAATATAATATCCATCACATTAGCCAGGTGCTGGTCCCGAGCTGGGGCCCACACACCACACGGCTGTGTGTCATTATTCAAGAAAGCAATATTAAGATGTGACTCGAGTTGGCTGCAGCCAAAAGCCAAGACAAGATAGTCCTTCAGCCTAGACGCTTCAGAATGCAGTTCATTATTATAATCGAAAAGTTCTTCAAAATAGTTGATATCTCTATTTTTGTTAAAGCCAGAAATGACTTTTGCATCATTTGGAAACTTACATTTGCACAATTTCAATCATTTTTGGTATTTTGGTATTGTTTTTGGTATAATATATCCATCTGTCTAGAGGGAAATGTTTCAATAATTTCTTAAAATCCGAAATACCTTGGAAACGACGCTTAAATATTTCTTCGGAAAGATAACTAAAGAGTTTCAGTATTTCTCTAGTACAATATTGAAAGTTTTTAGTTTTTACTAAATAACAAGAATTTCACAATTTTCCCGATTTATCGAATCGCATTTTTTCTAAAATATGCAGTCCTTGGTAACATATAACTAATCCGTATTGCTTCAGAGTGCACATCTTTAAAATATTTGCAAACTTGCGGTGTTTCAGTATTTTCCGGGTCTTATAGCCATTTTCCAAACAAAAATATCGCTTTTTCTGAAAACCCTATGCCTAGAGGTGCGCATCTGTATAAATTCAAAGGTCAGCAACTCGGTCACAGAACTCACAGTGTGCACACATATGTGTATGCTATACAATTACCTAAATATAGCTAAAGAATATTAGTACATTTTAAAGGCTGAGAAGAAGAAGAAGAAGGTGAAGAAGAAGAAGACAAGCATGATGTTTAAGATGAAGAAAAAGCAGTCGAATGGGGAGCGAAAAGGTACATCAAAATAGACACAAGCACTCACTAAACATACACTGGCAAAAACAGGAATAGGAAAAACGGAAATTTAAGTACAGTCAACAAAATACAACAAAATATTGAACCCAACTGAAAAACTTGTGAACGAATAACAATGAAAATCATAAACTAAGCATGAAATGCATTTAAAATAATTTCAACAAATATATACATATTTAAAAACAAATTATATAAATATACTCCATATATTTATATATATATATGTAATACATAAGTAGTTGTATAGAAGCGTATGCTTACCTATTTGGTCCGACAAGAAGCACAAAAGTGTGAGCAATGCTTGCGTAAAACCGTAAAAACTTCCAACACTTAAACGTTATACAACACTAACACACACACACACACACACACACATACAGACACATTTCATGGATTTTAATAGCACGCAGCATCAGAGCTATGCGAAAACAAAAAGAAAATAAAACTACGATAGATCGCATTCCGTTGTGCAATTTGATGTTGATCAGCAAGCGATAACGATAACAGTCGATGTTGTTCGATAACTCAATTTAGTTAATAAGCACTTAGACAAATACTAAACGAGTGTGAAATCAGCCAAAAGCCGATGCTCAGGCAGAGGCATATAAACACGGTCTAGGTTTAAACAGCCCAAAAGCTATGCGAGCCCTTAGCTGCATGCCATGAGAATCGCATAGGCAGGCGCACAATGGTGCAGCTAGCTCAATGCTCGACTTTAAATTTAAGCAGCGATTAATTATAACTTTTAATGTATGTGCTTAGAATTGACTAAACATAAAGAAAGCAGAAAACAAAATGTTTAATAATTTGCAATAAATTTGATGATGAACCAAAAACAAAATGAACATAAGATCGTAAAGAGACAAAGAAAAAAAAAACATATACTTAGCCGCTTTGTCAACGGAACGCGCCCAAACCAAAGAGAAACAACTCCAAAAAATCAGTTAAATAAGCAAACATAATACTATATATTAAGAAGATACATTATAATGATAAGAAATTGCTAATAGGTATACACAAATACACACACAGTCCCATACACAGACACACTCACACACATACCGACACACACACACACACACACACACACACACACACACACTCCAATCGATTACTAAATATTTGATTATGTATGCTACTTATGATTGTCTATGGAGATATATGTATTACTTTGTATACCCCACAAAACTTGTACTTACATATTTATTGCATTGTATTCAACTTAGTTAATCACATCTTAACCAACTTACCAAACTTACCAAAACTTTCAACATATTTATATTACATTATAGTTACATTATCTTATATTATATTGTATTGTGCTTGGCATTTAAAATTGTCTGATCTATACCTGTATATGTATTGGAGTGGTTCCACATTTGTTTCTGCTTTGAATGACTAAAACTTCAAGTATCCAAAACAAATGAATAACAAAACCCCCATGCGAAAACAAATTAAACAGCTAATGTAAGCCCATAGGATACCCAAAACCTATAAAGAGATCTTAAGTATTCGAGTGCTATAATCAAGCCATACGTACTACATCTACAACTAGGCATATTTGTATATACATAGAGCTCTATGCTAGTGGGTGAGCATAATGAATTTTTGGGGCACGTGCAACATGATGAAGAACAAGAGAGGATTATGAAACATTTTTTGCATAATTAGATCAAATTGGATATACCGAATACAGATGAATCGCCACGTGGCGAAGATCAACAAGAATTAGATATAACTACAAGATTTACACACATTTAGATGCATATATGATTATTATATAACTTATTACAAGAATTTAACTATACTCGTACATACTTATAATTGATATGGATGTATGTATGTATTATTAATTGTAATTATAATTATTATTGTATTTGTATTTTATTGTATTACCATGTATTAGTTTTGTTCCACACTCTTTTGCTCTTTCATAAATAAAAACCAACAAAATCAGCAAAAATATGAAAATATGAAAATAAAACAGAAATTATACAAAAAGCCGGCAAGCGATGGTATGAATATAACAAATAAGTCAGAAATAAAACACATAAATAAAAACGACGTGAAATAAAGTGAAAAAAAAAAAAACGAAATATGCGCTAATTAGCTTTAGTTTTTCTTTTATTCAAATCAAATTAGAGTTTTTGCTTTTATTTTTATCTATTTAAACATTTATTGAATTGTTTTTAAAGAATTTTTATCAAACATAGTGCGTAGGTTTCGCATATACATAGTATATTTTATATATAATATTTCACTTTTTGCATACTTTGAAAAGAGTTCAGTTTTAAAGCGAGAGCCTTGGTAATTACACACAACTGGGTGCCATATTTATGCGCTGTAAATTGACGATCGGACTATAAGCACCGATGCTTTTATAGAATACAATTTCCACGGTCTGCAGCACGCAGAAGTGGAGTGCGTGCGTGCGTGCGTGCGTGCTTTTGTGCATGTCAATAAGACAGCTTTACGTGGTCTCTCTCTTTTTTTTCTTTCCATATTTGTTGCGTAGTGTATCTCTCTCTCTGTCTCGATCTTTCTCTCTCTCTTATTCGCGCAGTGTATCTCCCTCTCTCTCTCTCTCCCTCTCTTTCTATCTCTCTCTCTCTCTCTCTTTCTCTCTCTCTCTCGCTCTCTTATTTGTTCCATATGTATTGCGCAGTGTATCTCTCTCTCTCTCTTTTGTTCTTTCCATATTCATTGGGCCTTGTGTCTGGCTCTCTTTTTCACTCTATCTCTCGATCTTTTGTATCTTTTTGTATTTCTCTCTCTCTCTCTCTCTCTCTGCACTTTTCCGTCTATCAATATATCAATATATCTTTTTGTATTTATCTTTGTACCTACATGTTGCAATGTAATTGTTTTTCTTTGTCTATCAAGGAAAACTCTTTAGATTTGCAGATAACATCGTTTATTTCCAGTAAATACTTTTAAAATTTGTAGCTTGATTGGGTAAATATGTAAGTTTTATAATATGTAAATACAATTAACATGCTGTATCTGCATGTTCCAATAATTCTCATTACAGAGAAATCAAATTTATATAGCATGCTTTTGGGAGCCCGTTGCCCATCAAAAGAAATCCGAAGGAAATACGTAATGGATTTTGGAACATGCCTGATAATAGATATATATATATATATATGTTTAAATAACACTCGATTATATGCATATAAATATATGTATATAGCTTTTATATTGTGTATATAGATATATTTTGCAAACTTTGTTGGCACAAACATTTGTCATGTATGTAGGTACATGGAGTACGTATGCGAATTTTCGTGTATCTCTAAGTTTTGGAAAACCTAATAAAAAAAAAGTGCTACAGCTAGGATAAAATTAGGAAAACAATGGGTATGGCTACATTTATATGAATAGTAGACAAGACATTAAATATAAGCAATCTGTGGTTGCCGTTGTAATGTTGATATGCCTGCAATACATTCTGGAGTTAGGCATGCGCCAAGGGGCATCGTCTTGGATCACGTCACTGGTCTAATTTGGTGGTAGCTAGAAGCGCAGCTGGGCCATTTCCAGGGTCTGCACGGTGCAGTGCCTTTGTTTAGACGCCCAGCTCGCGACTGGGCGTGGTTGTGGCCAATTGTCCAGTATTACTCCCGGCCGGCGGCGGTGCGACCAAGCTGGGCAGCCACTTGTTCAACAGAGTGCGTATGGCAAAGGTTACATCATGATTGGCGAAACAGAACAGAAACGAGACAACGAAGCCCTGCAGGCTGACCAGCACCACCGACAACAGCTGATAGAAGCGATCCAGCTGGGTGCCAGCGTCGGGTCTATAGGGCAGCAGAAAGTGCTGCAGCCCGAAAAGTGGCACCAAAATAATTGTGGCACGCACCGCCTTGCGTATGGCCAGCGGTGCTGGCTGTGCCGATTGTGGATGCAGCTTGCGCACAATCACCCGCAGCACATTGATGAGAAAGACTAAGAGGAAAGAGATGACAAGCAAGTTGATAGATAGTCATAAATGTCGGTTAATACTTACTGAAACTGGCCAGCAGCGAGAGGGTTATGGGCACCGAGAAGATCCACAAGTAGAAACTGTCATTCATCCAGCAGCTGTGAGAGGAGTTTCAACAATATCAAGTTTTTATATGAACTTATTTTGCTCTGTACACTCTTATACCCTGCACCAAAAATTATATGCGTACTTAATGTGAGCTTAAGTTCTGCCATTTGATATTTAGTATCCATTATATTGGAGCAAGTTTTAAATTTTCTAACTAAAGACTAATTACATCTACAATATCTGTGCAACTCACGTACTATATGAAATCGTTGAAAAACATCGAAATGTAATACAAACAATTTCCGCTAATATTCCACATTTCAGTGTGGAATCTCGAATATCAGTAAACGCATTTCGTTAAGTTTTTTTCTACTTTTTAGGAAAAGGCCCAAATATGCTTTAAATGATCGGATAAAAAATACATAGGGTTCACTTTTCGCTCATTTTTCACAGTTAAGTGTGGATTTTGGTAAATAGCTGCAACGCATATACTTGAAGGTTTTATTTAGAGCTTCGGATAAAACTTCACCCGCTTTTTCAATCTATATATGCTTTCGTATATCTGATCTGAAAAAGCCCTCCAATAAGCCTGATAGTCATCATTACTCACTGAGCATTATCGTTGGCACTGAAATGTCTGGCAACGCCGTAGGGTAGTACAAACAGGAGAGGAAGCAGCCAGCTGAGCAGCTTGAACCAGCGCATCACAATCGTGTCCTTGACAAAGACCTGCAAGACAAGTGCATTAGTTAATGAAAGCTTTAGTTGGCCAGCCGAACATAGAATACCCTACAATACGGTGTTACCTAAAGCTTTAGTGGGAAAAGAGTAAAGTAATTATG
The DNA here is from genome assembly GCA_018903485.1 of Drosophila littoralis. Classification (NCBI taxonomy): domain Eukaryota; kingdom Metazoa; phylum Arthropoda; class Insecta; order Diptera; family Drosophilidae; genus Drosophila; species Drosophila littoralis. The sequence goes on from JAEIGF010000591.1 coordinate 11,867,633, forward strand.
CTCGCTGGGAAATGGAAAGGCTTCTAATGAAATAACAATTATGATTAGAATAATTTTTCCGGGAAAGTCTGAGCCAATTTTATGGGAATAAACTTGTTACCAGTTTTAATTAAATGTGAATATTATATTTAGCAAAGTCTGATTCAGTTTCAAGCGAAACTCCGACGTTCACAGTTTCCAGTTTCGATAGAAACTTTGACTAATAGAAATTTAAAGAATGAACCTAAAGTGGTTGTTCCCAGTTCTAATTAGGTTTAATGAAAAACGAAGGCGAACAATATTTCATATAAGATCCGCTCGAGAGGGGATATAAAAATTCCCGATGGCCCTTGACATTTGCAATTTCAATTTGACGACGATGCGGAACAGTTGCAAATCATAAAAAAAAAAAGGAAAATGCTTGAGAGTTGCTTTCACATAAATTGAGGCGGCTGTAAATCTCATCAGGAATTCACAGCAGTTGCTCGTAAACTATGCAAACTTGTGCAGCAATTACAGCGATTTGCATGTGAATGGGTGGAAAATGGAAAAGCAAAGGAAAGGGCAGGCAATATGATTTGTCAGGCCAGGCAAGGCGTGGGGCAGGGGCAGCTTTAACCAAGACATACCACAACTAGGACCAAGTGCAGATGCAAACCCTCGCAAAACATCCAAAAGTAGTTGACCAGCATAAAATAATGCACCACCAAGTGGAGTGCAATGCACCAGGGCTGTAAAACATGTAATAAAAGCATTATTGTATAAGGATAATGGGATGAGCAACAGCTGTGGCCACTTACCGGATTCTCGGCTATTTGCTCGGTATGCTCAACGACCAGACGATACCAGAGTATCCAGGCGATGCATGTGCAGGCCAGGGAGGCAAACAGATGCACATGTATCCTGATGCGAGTGCAGCGCAAGGATCTGTAGGATAGAGCATCAGCATCAGCATCATACGCTAGCCTGGCTAATTGCCCAGCTCGTACGTACTTAAAGCCAAGAAATATGACAATCGATATGAGCAGCGCCAGAAGCGACAGTGCATAGCCCTTCACATACAGCTCGTTCACAAATTGCCGGAACTGCAAAACAAATCAACCTTGACAACAGCTTTGATCTGGATGCACGGTGACTAACCTGAAAGTCCTCATAGTCCACACAGTTAGTATAGTTGGACCAGGTCTGATTGCTAACCGGATGCCGGAACCATGAACCAGTCTCCAAGCAGCTAACCACCCATCATACATGCGTACAAGGGTAAATAATTGTTATTATTCAAAATAAGTTGCTTAATTTTCAGCTTTCACATATTAATTGTATCTGGAAACTCTTAATTGTTCATAACTAAATGTGCATAGCTAGAGCAATCAACTTGAAAGGTTAAAGGCCTTTATGCATCAAACATTTATTGATTGTGAACTGGTTCCAATTGGTTTCTTAGGCATATATTCTGCTTATGTTCTATGTTCTATGTTCTATGTTCTATGTTCTATGTTCTATGTTCTATGTTCTATGTTCTATGTTCTATGTTCTATGTTCTATGTTCTATGTTCTATGTTCTATGTTCTATGTTCTATGTTCTATGTTCTATGTTCTATGTTCTATGTTCTATGTTCTATGTTCTATGTTCTATGTTCTATGTTCTATGTTCTATGTTCTATGTTCTATGTTCTATGTTCTATGTTCTATGTTCTATGTTCTATGTTCTATGTTCTATGTTCTATGTTCTATGTTCTATGTTCTATGTTCTATGTTCTATGTTCTATGTTCTATGTTCTATGTTCTATGTTCTATGTTCTATGTTCTATGTTCTATGTTCTATGTTCTATGTTCTATTTTATATTTTATATTTTCTATGTTCTATGTTCTATGTTCTATGTTCTATGTTCTATGTTCTATGTTCTATGTTCTATGTTCTATGTTCTATGTTCTATGTTCTATGTTCTATGTTCTATGTTCTATGTTCTATCTAAGGCATGAAATGATCAGAAAGGAACCCACTCAGGCGACGTTGCTTGAATTTTATATGTGAGTCGAGAATGGGGTGAGTCGAAATGAACTTAACCATTTCCCAAAAATATATAAATATAATATGATGGGGAAACACAAAATACTTGGGCCTATCTAGAATGGAATATAAATTTAAATACTGTGCGTGTTTATGATAAACAGAATACGCCTTGAGGCTAGCCGCTCTTTAAATGTAGTTTGATTATAAGTTTAATTTTGCATTGAACTCACGTTTTGTGTGCCAAAAACTTGCTATTAAAACCCTCAACGAAGTCGGGACAGTATTGACTCAATACGGTGCCAGCTGGTGTTCGTGGCCAGCACAGATAGCCATCAAAATTCACGGGACAATAGAGGGTTTCCATTTCACTTGTATTATGTGAATGGTGATTTGTTGCCATTGTTGCCGATAGAACCGTGGCATAGAGCTCGTTCTCGCTGGCCGCCTCCTCATCCACATCCTGCATATCAATGGTGCCCTCATTGAGCACCGCCTGCTCCAAGTAGCGCGGTATCGTTGTGTATGTCTCCAGCAGCAGCCCACCATCGCCAGGCTCTAATCATGATGGTAAGGGGAAGCGGATGTTGGGTGGGGTAATATATACAAGCATATATGTGTTCATGAAAGTTTCGATTTGTTGGCAAGCCCGAGTTGTAAAAGGAATATTCTATTATTCAATTGTGACTGTATTGAAGGTATAGCCACATTTCAGTGTGGCCGTCTTTGTAGTGAGGCCGTCATTTAGTAAGATTTCATATTGATTTTGGCAGATCGTGTGGCCGCATATGAAATGTGATCGTGTGCTTGAGTAATTTCAGTGTGACCGTATTTACGAAAACTGCGCTTGAACACAATCGCTTTTCATAGTGATAAAAGTTATAATGCTTTCAGTGAGACCGTATACCTATATTGTCAGTGTGACTTTACTATGAGTGTGTCCATTATGAAATGTAACCGTAATTTAAGTTTCAATATATGAAATATCAACGAATTTATTCGTATGAAACCGTATTTGAGTCCGCCGCAACTTTAGTGTTATCGTAAGAAATATTTTCTGTGTGACTGTACCTTATAATAATAGTATGTATCAATAAACCTGTGCGAGTGTCAAATGAGTGCTACGAGCCTTGATGACGGCAACCTGAGCAGCTTTCAACTCAAATAGCGTATTGAACAAACCTGTTGCCAGTTGGTCTGTGGCCGTGTCATTCTTGTAGCGATAGACGCACTCGGCATACAAATGTTTGAGAAATGTGCGTAGATTATCCTGCGGCTGTGGTGGCATAGCCCCCGATACTGTCATCTCAAAATAGGCAGCTGTTGCCATAGTCAGTGCTGTAATGGAGACAAATAAAAGGAGTGTCGGTTGGTTGTTTTGTTACTTTGTTGTGCATTCGTGTGTGCATGGATGATTTACTTATTCCTCGAAAAACAGAGGTTATCCAGAGCACGAAAATCTTTATAAATATGCATATACATATTGGTGTGTAAAGAGTAGGTGAACCCGTAAAAAGAAGGTCGCTGGTTCAGTTTACGGTTCGAACCAACTGAGTTTTCCACATTCTGAAACCTAGATTCCATTCGACTTAAAGTTTGGTTTGTAGCAAAAACTAAATTGGAACTCCGGGTTCGAACTTATTCGGCTTAAAACTAATTTGCAGCCGTCAACAGCTCGGCGTTAATTTATATGTTAATACCAGGCTCTTGGTAATAAGCCCTCAATATACAGTATCTATATATATAGAACGTAGTAAACAAAGAGTTAACATATGCAAGCACTGGCACAGGTAGCTTGTTTACTTGCAGCTGCAATGAAATGAAAATATGTAAACTCTCTTCACATCCCACACACACGCGCTGACATTGTTGACTGCCATGGCATTGATTGCAATATGTCAGAGTCCTGATGACCTGGCGACGCAAGGCCACACGCTCATCTGCATAAAGGACAATGCCTGGCCGTCGGGCTGCACGCTGGAGCGCACTTCAATAAATCGGTTTATTGTCTAATTAATGAGCGCTCGTTTCAGCGCTAGCCATCGGGGTATTCAGTTTGTAATTAAATTTCTCCTTTGCAGTTGTACAACCCAGCATTAATCGATGCTGCAACCTACACACACACACACACACACACACACGAGAGAGACAACAGCACGGCACATGCTTCAGTGAGCCCTTCAAGTTTCTTGCCTAACTTTGTTATATTTTTAATCAAAACTCATTCCACTTGATTGAGTTTTAACACTAACAGTCTAACAAATACAATCACACGCTCCCACACACTGCCACACACTGCTACACACTCCCACACACACACGCACAGTCTGCGGCAATTTGGTTAATGCAATGCTAAACCCAAAAACCCAAAACTAAAATTCTACAAGTCACGGCCAACATGACGTATGCTTCATTTCTACTTATGCCAGCTGCCAGGCAGTTGGAATAATATGGATATGTTGCGGGAACTAACTTTGGAATAACAACTATGATTACGTTAAGGTGCTGTCAAGTGTACGACTAGCAAATATCCTGTACTTAACACACGAAGAAGATAGAGGAAGAAATTTTGATAGAAAGCCAGAGAAATAGACCTAACCATTTGCTAATATAACTTTCCATTGTTAAAAGATCATTGATATGTACATAAAGATATAACGAAGTATGTATATATAGTTCATGGCGACTATATGTATATATAGCTAATAAATGAAGTAAGCAAGAGAGTCGCTGTTAAAGTTTTACAGCTTTAAAGTTACTTTCACAATTGTTCTTAAATGGTAAGCACTCGGATTTTCGAATGATTGTTGTTTTTTCCGTCTTCTTCAACCTTAACAAATATGCCTGTCTGTTACACATATACCTCATTTGTTGAGTCTTTTTGTGTACAGGGTATATAAAGTACGCACACATATTTTTGTGTTTGTCAAAGTTTAAGCTAGATCTTTGGGTAGTAGAAAGGGCAGATGGTGTCTCTATGAAACATGTACATCTTCAAAGTTATCATGTTACCCCTTGTACCTCCATGGTCACGTTATTTGCAAGCAAATAGAATTCTTTACTGCTTTTGATAAGCTGCATATTTGCCAACTCACGGAGCAGGCGAACGAGTTACAATTCATATTTCTGTGTAGCTTAGTTTTAGCTGCCTCCATGGTCACATCAATCCAACTGAGTCGCTTTTAGGTAGTAACCAATTGTGCTTACCGGCAATTCGTGTATATTCGAATGCTAAGAGAACGAATTTAAAAGGGCACCAAACCTTTGGCGTCTTTAAATGCAGCCAATTGAAAGTAGCTCAAGCAATGTAATTGAGTTATGAGACTTTGTTGCTTGTGCTACTGTCGTTGTTATTATTGTTGTTCTTGTAGTTGCCGTTGTTGTTGGAGCTGTTGTGCAGCTGCATGGCAATTAGCTGGCCCATCAGTTCAAATGCCAGTTTGCTGCTGTCAGGGAGCGGCAGCTAGTTTCTCATCTGCTTCATGTTCGTGTACAACTAATGCGACAGCGACATTGCGTATACGCCACGTGCAACAGGCAGTTGCAACGCAACCCGACCACGTATTGTCGGCCAGCTAATTGCGTCTGCTAATATAGGAATCTCGATGGATAATTGTATGTTCGTGTAGCACTCGGGAGCTTAAGCCTTGAGGCCAGCCGGGCTAATTGCCTAGTGGATAGCTCGTCTTTGATGGATGTAAACAGATTGGGAAAAGCGCATTTACAAAATTTAATCAATTGCGAGTTGCGTGCATTCACATGAAAAGTGAACATGGAGAACGCTTTGAATATTATCGAGCAATAACACTTAAACAAAATATAATTATGATATCTCCAAGAAGACAAGAAGAAGGAGTAAAGTGACCATATGTTTTTATACCCTGAACCCATTAAAAATGGGTAAAAGGGGTATAATGTTTTTGTGCAAAATGCAAATGTATGTAACAGGCAGAAGGATGCATCTCCGACCCCATAAAGTATATATATTCTTGATCAGCATCAATAGCCGAGTCGATCTAGCCATGCCCGTCTGTCTGTCCGTCCGTCCGTCCGTCCGTCCGTCCGTATGTATGAACTCAAGGATCTCAGAACCTATAAGAGCTAGAGACTTGAAATTTTAGATGTAGGTGCTCCTAGTTCCCACGCAGATCGAGTTTGTTTCCGATAATCGATAACTTAATCCGTTTCCAAGCAATCGATATCGACATCCTTTTTTTTATCAAATTGGGTAAATAATAAGAGCTAGAGTCACCAAACATGATATGTTGCTTCTAGAATATTATATATATGCCAAGTATCTTTCATTTTATACCTATCGCCACCTCCCCGCTACCATCTCAAAGAGGGTTCAGGGTATTCCCTAGTCGGGAGCTCCCGACTAGAACCTCTTACTTGTTTTTTAATGAAATTTGGAGAGCAAAATAACTGCTACACGAACTGAACAGGAAAAGAAAAGTCGTATAGAACGTAACATTCAAAAGTGTTTAAAAACTAGACGAAAATATAAATTAAAATGTTTTAAGTTTTGATGTTGACAAATAGTTACTCAGCTTATGATTTGGAACTTAATTAAATGCAAAAATAATAAATTCAAAATTTGTTGATCAGGAAATGAATACATAAATACTGATAAATATGGAAAATAAATGAACGACATAATTAGAATCGTGTAGCCAAATGGCTGCTGTTGGACTAGCACAAAAATGTGACGCTGCATAAATTAAACTCCTATTGAAATTGATGTTTGCCAAAAACGGGAGAAAAACAAAATACGGCAAGGAAAAATGGCCGCTAGCTAGAAATACTTGGATAATATGAGGGGCAAAATAGGAGCAATCGATACTATTGCCGGGGATTGAGCTGAAATAATTATATGTACATATGGCTGGATACTGAATACTCTGATGATGAATTGTTGCCGCTTGCTGTTTACTGCTCATCATGGACACAATGTGTGTAAGTGTGTGTGCGTGTCTGTGTGTGTGAGAGATGGAGAGAGGGGGTGCTGGTGGTGGTGGTGGGGTGAGGCATGTCGCTGAGCCTGTGTGAGGCTGTGTGTCGCCTAGTTAATGTTAATGTTTATGTGGCAAACGATGCTGGCGGCGCAAGTAGCTCTGCAACGGAAATCGAAACACAACACACAGCACCACACACCCTCACACACACACACACACACACACACACAAAAGAACCAGCAGAATTGGCAACAGGATTTGGTCATGCAACAAATTTTGCCACTGTATGTGTTTGTGTTTTTTTAAAGCAATTATAATAATAAATGAGTTTAGCTATTGTGAGTCCGGTCAATTGCTGTGTGTGTGTGTGTGTGTTTGTGTATAGGTCACTTAATGCAATTATGCTCTATGTGTGTGTGTGTGCGCGCACATTTTCTGGCTCATTGCCTGACCGAGCTGTTCTTTCACAGCGCACCATGGCACACAATCCTAAAAGCTTTTCTTTTATGTGTACGAAAATTCTGATAACAATCGATTTGATCGCAATTTTATTGCTTTCGTTTCGTTTTTTGCTTAAATAATATGCAAACGGATTTCAAAGATGATTATCCATAACTAATGGCACATGAATTCGTCATTAATTATAAATATTTAAATATATTTAATATTAATTATATTTAAATATAAATAAATATAATTTTGAGGGACTGTTTGCTGATCAAATGTTTTTGGCCAAAGGCCGACCAGCATGACTTTTATTTTCAAGGCTCTACAGAAAAGAGAGTTGCCTGCTTGAAGGAAATGTGATAAAGTACTTTAAATCGTATACTTTTGATATATAAAATGTTTTGAATTTTCCTGTAGAAATACATGCCAAGTTTCAATACGCTAGAATTCAAGGAAATGCACTTTAGATCTCCATGCACTGATTGAGGTCTGAAGCTGCGAATAACGCCCACAAATACGGTTTTGTACCCTACGGTGCCGTTCAGAAAGTTTTCCACTTAGCCGCCTGATTAGCTGCTAGCATGGCAGTTTTTTATTTTATTCTTCTTGTTGCTGTTCATTTATTTAGCTGGAATTTCGGCTATAATTTGCAGCTAATCAAAGTTGGTTAAGTGTTGTTCTTCTTGTTGCGAAAAAAAAGAGAAAAAAACAATTCAGCCGCAACGGAATAAAATTTAATTTCTTGTACACAAATTTTGGTAAATATTATAAATTTACCTAGACTCATATTGAAATATTTTCGATTCATATTTGTTTTACTTTTCGCACATCAGAAAAAAATAAAAATGAAAACAAATTTGAATATGCGTATGATTAAATAAATGTGTTTATAGCATGCATAATACATCTAGCGCCACTCGGGTTTCCCTTGCGGAAAAAGACTTACATGGCGTGAAAAATGTTTGCTTGTTGCTCCGTTTCTTTTGCTTGGTTTTTGTTTTGTTTAATTAACGCGCTGCGCCCGCTGTTCGCTTATTTATTTATACAAATTATTCGAAATTTATCTGGCGCCAAAAACACACCACAAGTTCCGCAACTGAATGCTCGCCGACGAAAGCGTCTGTTCGCCCGCGCCTCAACTGGCCAAATGAGCCGGCCGAAGTGTGCCGCTGGCCACAGCGAAGCTGTCCATCATGCCGCACAACCAGTCCACCTCTCTCTCTCTCTCCCTCTCTCTCCAAACCTACCCAACCCACCCACTAAACAATTCGCCCCATTTGCGCCCACTGTAACTGTGCGAAAGCCTGGCGAACTGCTTTGCCGACCCTTGGGCAAGCAGCCGGCTCTGCGCTGAGCAACAAGTTGCAGCAAAACTATGGCCCGTTTGTGTATGTCGCGAGTGGTGTGTATGTGTGTGCGTATGTGTGTGTGCATCTACGTCTTTATAGCCTTTGCACTTAAAAAGTGTAAAAGGCGCATCATAAAATCCTGGAAATGAACTATGCATTGCCAGAAGTATGGTACAGTAAATATACTCTAGAACGGTGTACAGGGTATTTTTGAGGCTAGCACGCTAATTGTGTTTGTGGCAACAGTTAACAGTTGCATTTGACGAGAAGAAGGAGCTGGCAGGCAGGCGGCCGGCCAGGACTCTGACTAATTTGCCAGCTGCAGAAGCGTCGTGTTCTGGGCTCAAATGAATTGTTTGCTGCAAATAAATTTTAAACAGTTCTCTTCATTTGGCTACAAACAGCCTTCAGTTCCGCCACCGCCTCCACCCCCGCCTCCGCCCCCTTCAAGCAGCTCGTTGAAGCGCAACACGAAATGCGCACAGCTGTTGTGGCTTACATCTTGTTCAGAGTTTGATGACAATGGCAACAACAAATCATAAAGTGGACCAAGACAAATCTTAAAACAAAGTGATGGAGAGTTGGAGAGGGAGAGTGAGGGGGGCGGGGGCGGAGGAAGAGTGCACCTAAGCATCTGGTAATTGGATTAAGCTTCTTGCCGACATAGCCTTGTTGAAAGCTTTCAGCACGAAAACCCATCTGCTATTTAGCTTAAGACAACTAAAACTAACATCACAAAATCTGATTTTAATATGCCTATTACTCATACTAAACAGTTTAAGAGCAATTCTGTTGCAATGTTGAGGTTGTATGCAAATAATAATCTGGCATGCTTGTTATCCAAGGACATTGTTGGAGCTGGAACATTGCAGTTCGCGCAAGATGAGCTGCCCAAGTGACGCACTCTTTAAGGCAACAGAGCAACAAGGTTTCAGTTACGAATCACTGGCTGGTTTATGGGTCTAGCAGTTAAAGCATGAATTGGGTAGGTTGATAGTTTCTGGCTGTATCCTGTACTCTTAATCAGGGCTGCAAGGCTTACAAAATTGTCTCGCTGGCTCGATTCACGATTAGAGCCAATTTCCTGCTTTCAGTTTCGGCTCATGCAACTGGGTTGATTGGGTTCTTCTTATACAACTGATTGATTGGTTTGAAGGTTCGGCTAATGTCAACGGAGAAAACAAATTAAAATTATTTTTTCAAATAGGTTCGGTTCAAGTCCGATTTGCAGCCTTGCAGTTAATAATATCTTGTTTTAGACTATGTCCCTGAAATGATTTAGCAATAAGATTATTTAAACTCTTCTCCAGACGCTTTTTAATCTACAGACAAAAAAGTAATGTAATAACGCAGCTGCTTGAGATTTAATTCTGAGCTTCAAGACTTTTAACTAGTCAACCCTGTTCAACAGGTTAAATGTATTAGAATTGTGCTGACCCAATACTAAAAGGGAAATAAAATAAAATGGAATTTAAAAAACGATATGCTCTATTGATTAGAGAACCCCTATGGCTTTCTGGTTTGTTAGTCTAAAATTAAAAAAAAATATATATGCATATATATGTTTTAATTGCGCAGCTCAGAAAAGATAAAAACTTGCGGGAGCTAGAAAAAGTAGTTTGTTTGTTTTTAATTTTTATTTATTAGTTGTTATTTCTCACAATATTTTTCTTTATATTTCTGTTATGTCATAATTGGCATATAACTCGCAAAGAGCTGCTGAAACGCACGTAGGTGCCAGATAAAGCGGCATGCAGAAAGAAATATTGAAAGTGAGTTTGTTAGCCGGGCCAAAGCGGAGCGGCAGACAATGAGTCACGTGCGCCGATAGAACGATTATGTGAGTGCTTGGACAATGGCAAACGCGCAGCGTCATCCGCCGCCAGCCGCTGCAGCAAGTGCCACCTGCGCTGCCCCATATAAGGCGGCGGTGGGGCCAACCAGACATCAGTGACAAGCGTCAGCGATTCACAGCAACCACCCAACCAATACCGATCCAACATGTCAGCGCTCAGCCTCTGCCTGCTCGCCAGCCTGGCCTTTGTGGCCGTTGCCCAGTATTATGGCGAGTCCTACGACGACTATACCTTCAGCCAGTATGGCGCGCCGGTGGGCAGCGTGCAGCTGGATTACCTGTACAGTGATACGGGCCCGGTTTACGGCAGCTCGCAGTACAGCGCCAAATCGGGATCTGGCGCCAGATCGTATGCGTACGCCTCGGCCAGCGGACCCAATGGCGCCAGGGCCATTGCCGAAGCGCCCGGTTCAAATATGAAGCCCGCCATGGGATCCTACCCGGCTTATCCGCCAGCCTATACGGCGGCGCCCACGACTGCCGCAACAGGTGTGACTGCAGCGCCCACAACAGCGGCGCCTACTACTGCAGCGCCTATTACTGCAGCGCCTACTACTGCTGCGCCTGTTACAGCAGCGCCTACTACTGCTGCGCCCACTACTGCAGCGCCTATTACTGCAGCGCCGACTACTGTAGCGCCGACTACTGTTGCGGATACGACAGTTGCGCCCATAACAGCCGCGCCCACAACAGTTGCGCCTACGACAGTAGCGCCCACAACAGTTGCGCCTACGACTGCCGCGCCCACAACAGTTGCGCCCACAACAGTTGCGCCCACCACAGTAGCACCCGTAAGCAACAGCTCTCTCTTGCTCTCTCTCGCTCTCTCACACACTGTTTTTCACGCACATTTTTGGGCTTTCGCGTATTTTCTGTTCATTCGTAAACGTTTTGTGAACTTTACTCTCTTGCAGATAAGTCCGCTAACGCTCGTTGTGACCGCAGCTGGCGTCCAGATCTTGAGCGTTACAATCGATCCAAGCTGTACCGTCGGCAATATCCTATCAATCAGTTTGGGCCAGGCTGGCAGCTCCCTCTTGAGTGTGTCGGGCTGTCTAACAATCTAAATGAAACGTTTCGGGTCTCTAATGTTTTGTTTAAACATAACTAAGTACTAATCGTAAGCATGGCAAGTGCTATATGAAGTGTGTTCCATTAACCATACTAAAGCAATCATTAAAGGGCAATAAAGAACTCTATTTTAGTAAACCATAATATTGGCATTGGAAATACCCCACAGAACACCGATTTCAATGGATCGCTCCACTCATGATAATTATGATATAAATATTATGATAATTATTAACGCACATTTTCCGGACGAACAGGTGTTTGCCATTGTTTGACATGCAACGCAATTGTTTTTCTTTTGCGCATTGTTTTTCGCTCTCTTTTATTTCCATATTCAATTTTCTATGTTGTTTTCTATTTGCGTTTATTTTCCTAGGCATTGTTCGTGCTTATCTGCCGACAATAAATGGCATTAAAAAGCTTTACAAAAAAAAAAAAAAAATAAAATAAAAATAAAAAAAAATTGACAATGGAGCAGCTCTTAAAAAAGTTTGAGGCTTGGGTTGCCTTTTTCTCTCCCTCCAGCCATGCCATAGCGGAAATTAGGGATAGGCCATGGCTAGAGCCATGCTGCTGCCGAAGGCAACATTTTACGCGCTCACTCAGACACACACACCTACACCCACTCACAGTCACACCCACAAACCCAACAATTTACATTCAAATTGTTTTGACTGTGCTTTGTGCTGATTTTTGGCCTAATATCATTTCAGGTATCTTAAGATTAATTTATTTTTCTATTTGCGTCGGCTTCAAGTGCGACAAAAGAGTTTGGGTTTTGTTTTTATTGTCTAACCAAGTGTCATTTACATTTAATTTAAATTTTAAGTCCTTGTAAAGGGTATTTCCACTATGTCATGAAATGTGTCACGCATAGAAAGAAACATCTTTGGCCACATAAAGTATATATATTTTAGATCAGTATCAACAGGCGAGTTGATATAGCCATGTTTGTCCGTCCGTCCGCCTGTCCGTTTGTCTCTTCCTATACGAATTTCTCTCTCAGTTTTAAAGCTATCTTCTTGAAACATTGCACAGGTCCGTCTTTATAGGCAGTACAAGTGTTAAGTCGGACCCGATCACAATGTCATAGAAAACCATCGGTCGAACAGTTGGTTCTCGTATGGAAAACCTTTTGTTTTTCAAGATATCTTGACTAAGCTCCGCATTTACAAGATCGGACCCATATATCATATAGCTGCCATATGGATCGGTCGAAAATACAGTTTTTATATGGCAAAATATTCTGTTTACCGCGATAGTTTCGTCAGATCAAGCATTACGCTTAACTATTCTCACACATCTGCGAAAAGGTAATGTCATCAAGGGTATTAAGTCTTCGGCTTGCCGAAGATATCCCCATTTTGTCGTTTTGTATATACTGACCCACTTGATGGCCACATTTCAACCAATGTATCCAAGCTATGTTTTAATTAAATTAATGATGTTTTTCGTTCTCAATTTTCACTTGAATCTTATGCATGCGTTCTCCATGTTCAGTTTAATCGTGCATATCTGTTACCGTAGCTATTTATGTACATTCTGCCTGGGCTTTCTTTAAATAAACGAGTTTAGATAATATAAACGCTTTCTTGGCTCTGCGGTTGGCTTCTCCATTGTCCCTTTAGTTTTAGTTGGTAATGTATGTCCTCCATGGTCACTTAACCTGCTCGCATGCTTAAAATAGCCCATCTGTGTCATTTACTGCTCAACTACTAGCCTGCCTTCAGCACAAGAACAAATCTTGTTACTTTCCCGCTCTCCATAGTCACTTTGTTTTTCATTTGCAACGCGTCCTCCACTGGCCAATTAGTTGTGTGCAACTTCTGTCTGCCCATCTATGGTATCTAGCCCCTCTGGTTCATTTCATTTTTCTCTTTTATTTGAAATAACTCCTCTTCAATTTTATTTATCAGATTGTTAATTTTCGCCGAGAACAAACTAACTATTTAGAGTAAGCCACAGTTGCTGGTTAGAAGTTTTTTATCTACAATTTGTTTACGAACATAACACTGAAATGGAAAAAAAAATATAAAAAGCTCGAGCGTAGTTTATTTTTATTCAATGCCATTTGCATCACATTCTTCGCTTGCAACTCTTTTTAATTTGTTGAATAAATTTTTTAATTGAATTTAATTCAGATTCGTTGCGAGTTGATTTGCCATCACGCCGCCCGCCCCACCAGAAGCAGCCATTATGTTTCATTCATTAAAAGTTTTGCGAAAATAGTAAAATGAAATGAGAAGTAGGCAGAGCAGACAAGCCGAGGCTTTGAATACCCTAACCCATTATGTTCTTTTACTATACCAAACGCAACCCGAGTATAAATCACTTTTTATTATGTATAAATGTAGGTGTGTTTGCGTTTATGCATGTATGTGTGTTGGTGTGTATATATGTGCATGAGTATGAATGGGTCTGTGTCTGTATGCATAAATATGTGCGCATACACTTACGTATAGATTTATTTGACTCGGAACAGAGAAAATTCGAGATGCGCTGCAAGTTATTAGCATGTATTCTTAAATGCCTTTCTATGCGATTCTCATATATGCAAGTAAGCCTAATTAAATAAAATCTACTTTTGTGACTTGCTTCAGTTCAATCTCTTAAAGTCTCTTTCTGTGTCTATCTCCCTCTTCCCATTTCTTATAAATGGATGCCTCTCATTACCAAACGCAACGCATATGCCCTATTGTAAGAGTAAATATGCGAGAAAAAGAATATGAAGAAAAAGCATGAAAAGTGTTTTTAGTTTTTCTCACACCTAGCCAGTCGCAGGCGGTAAACAACGAAAAATGAATATTGAAGACAAAGCGGAAAACAAAACGTGAAACGTTGAAATTTAAAAGACAGCTGGGATTTTGGCCACCATCGATAACTGGCTATCAATTTGGCCAATTGTTCCCTCTACGCGGCTTACATGTTGCCCATTGTTGTTGCTGTCGTTGTTGTTATTGTTGTTGCTGTTGTTGCTGTTGTTATCGTTGTTGTTGTTGTTGGCAAAAGCGGCATCTTAAGCCGGTTATCGACAAGCTAGCAAGTCACATAAATCAACATTTTCTTGCTATACTCTATCCGCACGGGGTATTCATAATTTTATTGTAGCTTTATAAATTTCCATTTATTTCCAGATTGTAGTCAAGACCGCATCGCAAAAACCAATTTTGAATTGAGGTAGTTGATACCCGATATAAATTCATTTATAAATGGGGGAGAAAGCATTGAAAGCAGGTATTAACAATTTGGCATGTGAGAACAATATATATTGCTGATCATTATGAAAAAGCTAGGTACAGAAGTCTTTAGATGTAACGGGAACCGATTCTCATATCTTATAAATTATGTTCCACAACTGAGTCAAAATTATATCTTGTCGGTGCCATAAAACTATGGGAGCCATAGGTTCGAAAAACTAAGTTAAATGACAACATGTATTCTGTTCTTATACTCTTCGCCCATTAATGCTTAGAGATGTATATAAATAAAAGTATATATTGCTTTCAATTTATATAACAAAATCTGCTGACTTTATCATATGTTATATACAGATATATTTCTACTTGATAACAGTTTGTTCATTTGTAAGGGTATTCAGACGACGAGAGCATGCAGCTGCATCTTGTATGAATTTTAATAAATTTGCTTAGCTGGGCAAATATTTTATTTAAATTTCATAGGGCATAAATCAAAGCGCAGGCCGACACGAGGCACGTTGCCCGGCTCAAAGAATTTGATTTTGATTTCATTCTTTTCACTTTGAATTGATATTTATGGCCGTGAAATTGGCTTATAACATTGCGTATTCGCCCCGTTGTCTCTGTCGCTGTTGCTGTTGTTTTTGTTTACAATTAATCCAAATCAGCGGAATGGGGGCGGATGGGCATAAAAATGTGTTTGTTATTTTTATTGGCTTTGATTACTTGAACTTGGCCCAAAGTGTTTGGCTCTTGACTCCATATGGGTGCGTCGGTGTGTGTGTGTGTGTGCGTGTGTGAGTGTGTGTGAGTGCTGATGCCGGAAATCAAATGAATCGATTAAGCTGCCACAAATGTAGCATAATTTACGACAGCTACCTGCCACAGTTAAGGGGCACTTCATATGTGGCCTGCCAGAAAAGTGAGTTAAATTTGCACAGGAAGCAAGTCATGAATTCCTAATTGGCTTTATAGCTTCACCAGGCAGCTATAAATAAATTAGCTTAGCACAAGGTTGATTTCTTATTGCAGTTAAAACCAATCGGAAGGGCAGAGGCAGCTCAACCCGGATAGAGAAATTGCACTTGAAAATCAATTAACTAGTTTTACGTTTACGAGCAATTGATATGTTAATTGTTCAACTTGCAAGCTCAACAATAAAATATAAAACTTATTAATTAATACAAAACTTAAATAAAATAAAATAAACTTCAATTTTTGTTGTTGTGTTGTGGGGATGAAATAATCTCAAACAAAATTCATGTTTTGTAGTCCTGTCTTGTACAAATTTATGTATGTTATGTTTTATTTGGAATAAAGAACATGCTTTACTGCATTTTCACCTCTTATACAAAAAGACATGGAATCAATTGCAAATGGAATATCATGTGTTTGTGCTCATGTAATGGGATAACGAGGGATCTTCTACTTTATAGAGTGTTCAATTTATAGCTGAACTTTCAAGTTTCTTAGCATTTAGATGCCTGTCTGTCCGTGTATATAAACGTGTCGATCTCGGCAGCTATAAAAGCTAGATACTTGAAATTAGATTGAGATTGTTTTGTAACCATGACTCAAAGATTCTAAGAGCTAGATAGAGGTTTCTCGTACAGTATACACAGGTTAAGAGTATTTTACTTTTGGTATAATTGTCGAAGTTCTACCCAAAAATCAAAAAATTACAGATAGAGTCTTGCGCTAGTTGGGTTGCCATGCTTGGGCCCATTAAATTTGTATATACTCAGTCGCACCGGGGATATAGACGGGGCTGTTGATTAAGAACAAACATAATTAACGCACAAAAAGAGACTGAGCGTGGCACAGAAAAACATTTAAAGTGGAATATGATTTAAACTGAATCGGAAGCAAAATTGGCACAAGAAATGGGGCCAACAACTGCTGAGGTAAGAGTAGTCGAGGTGGGGGCCGAAAAAAAATAACAAATTAAATATACATGAAGCTCACAATTACCAAATTTGTATACTTAATGTAGGTGCGTGTGCGAGTGAGTGTGTGTGTGTGTGTGTGTGTGTGTGTGTGTGTGTGCGTGTGTGTGTGTGTGTGGCAGCAATGAGAGGCAGAGTCGACGTCGACGACGTTCACGGCAATGAAATTCAATCCAGTGTCCATTTCTTGCAATATTCCTGCTGCTGTTTGTGCAGGCATAAAAATTTAATAAGCAACCAAAAGTGGGCTATAATAAAACCGTGAGCCGTCGTTGCAGACGGCGCAATGCGATGAGCCGCCGCTAAATTCATCAGCCCCCACAACCAGCACGCCCCAAATTATGCTATTAAAAACAAAAAAAAAATAAGAAACAAGCCCCGACACAGTTGAAGCGACAGCACTTGAGCCAAAATTGACATAGGAGACAGGTCTGACAAACAGGTCCTGCACTCCTTAGAATGTGCCTGGCCAGGGGCCAAACGGCCTTTTGCCTCATTAGTGACGCATTTCGGGGTCGACTCAGGGGCCTGATCTCCCTCAACACGTATAGAAAATGCATTTCGAGTGATTTTCATGTCTTGAAGTTAACATGAGTTAACCTAAGCTAACTTTAGCTAACCTGACCTTACTCTCGCTAACCTAATCTAACATTATACAACTTAACCTCGATTGGCTTTGCAGAAAATACCTTTTCAATACTTCTCAAGCAGTTAATAGCCACAATTTTTGGCTTGACCAATATTCATAGAGAACTGTCATTTGTTTTGGCGTCATGCATGCAAATGTTTGCACTGTTGTGCGTGGAGTGTGTGTGTGTGTGTGTGTGTGTGTGTGTGTGTGTGTGTGTGTGTGTGTGTGTGTGTGTGTGTAAGTGGAGAACGACTGTGGGGGGTATTGTATACATGGAATTCTAATGAGCAGCGCTGCCTCCACTATGGCACGTGGCAAGTTCACAAAAATAAATATCAAGTGAACAAAAGAAAACAGCTCGCATTCGGTTGCTGTTCATTGAATACCCTGTAAACGTGTCATTAATCCTGTTCACTATCTTAGGCATATGGGTATTATAATATAAATATTAATAATATATTAAATAATAAATAATGTTTTATGATTAATGATTGATTAAGGATTAATAAATAATGATTTATGATGTGTAAAAAATGAGTAATGATTGATTATAAATAACAAATGACAATAAATGATAAAAGACAAATAATAATTTATACCAAAAATGATAATAATTATAATAATATATTGTCTAGCGAGAAAAGATTGATTGCAATATACAAATTGAAAAATTTTAAATTTAAAAAAACATGCCAAGAAAATCCAATTCTTGAACGTTTGCACATAATTTAAGTAGCTAATATAATGAAACGAGTTTCCTTATGCTTCCCGACGAGGGAAGACAAAGACTTCTATATCAACCCGAGAATCGCCTCCGTTGAGGGCTCATTCAGATCAGGGCCGGTGCGGAATACTCAACTCAGGTGTATTTGAACAGAAAAAAAGCATTTATCACGCGCGATGCATAAGACTTCGAGAATGGCTTTTCTTCAATGCAACAAATACAAGCAACGAGAAAAGTGTCACAAAAAGCGCTCAATAAATGAAGAGAAATGGCCAAAAACAAATGTGGACAAAGGCGCAGGACAAAAGCCAATTGAATTTACCTGCAGCTCAAAGGAAGAGCGACTTTGCTGGGGTAGGGGCAGGAGCAGGAGCAGGAGCAGGTGCAGAAAAAGGGGCAAAAGTACCACTAAATACAACTCAAAGTTATACAATTAACAAACGTCGCTGACGGCCATTGAATTTTGCCTACACGTGACTGCCTCCAGATGTTGTGCCACAGCGCTGCGGCATAATGAAGAGAGGCGGGGGGTGGGGGCGTGCTTGAAGCGGCGGCTATGCAGCGGTTAGGCAGCTAATCGAATCAGTAAGCCGCAGCAAAGTCGCACAAAAAATAAACATGTTTGGCTATCAGGAGGGGTCAATGCGGCGTATACGCAACGTCCGATAGATTTTCAGCGTTTATTTACAAGCCTTGTGCAAATACGAGGCAGAGAGAGAGAGAGAGAGTGAAAGAGAGAGAGAGAGGAATTATTTTTGATTTCACTTTTTTTTTTATATTTTATATTTTATTTGCTTAGCACACACATACACCCACAGACAGGCAGGAATATACGGGCGCAGCTATAAAAGGCGTTGCGTGAATAAATCATAAATGCATTGACATGAAATTTCAATCGTTTTGGGGCTTCGTCGCCAGCACTTGAGAGGATATTGCACTTAGACGTGGCATGCAATCTATTCCACGTATCGAGTTACAAGCATACGTGAGGGGAAGTGTTCTGTAATTCGGGTCTGTTAGCTTGATGAGAATTCTCTTAGCTATTTTTGGGATTAGCGCGTGACCAATCAATGGCATCCGAAATTTAATAGGATTTAAATGCGGTCTATTTTTGGCAAGAAATACTTCCGTATTAGCTACACAAATCCAATCCGGACACTTACCTGCTCGCAGTAGGGCCATGTGCGGCAAAGACGTTTGGCTGTTTATGTTTAAAGAAAATCTGAATTTCTACGCTATATCATAAAATATATTAATATATACAATGGCTCACTCGATTTTCAATTATATTAAATTTACTATTTCTCTTTTTGTTTGATTTTCACTTGAAATCGCGCCAAAAAAAAAATATAACTATATGAAAAGAAAATGCCTGCTGACGCAGCTGCGACGACCGCTCGCAACGGCTTCGAGTTGGTAAGTGAAGCCGCCGCAAAGCTGAGCGCCAACTCGAAGTATTGTTCCTGGCTCCTACGGTTTATCCTACAAGTTAGCCAGCAAGCAGTGCTAACTGTTATACGAGGGCTGTTCTAATTGATGCAGTAGCAGTTAAGTTATACGCACAGTGGCACACAGTTCGAAAGACATGTTAAAAATTGTTATTTTAAGGCTTGAGAATAAAAAAAATATAGAACCTGCTGCGAATTTATGATTGCTTTGAACGGATCAATATAAAAACTGACTTGCAGCGACAGCTCTGCTGCATATGTATATAACTTTTGATAATCGGTGTACTAAGTAGTAATGTCTGCCTACATGTTCTTAATCAAGATGTATTTATGAAAAAACATATCTATCTATGTGAGTTTTAAGCCATCTGTGTTTGTACTACCCATAATGTGGTTTCTAATCATGTTTTAATGCCCACAATATTGTGTATTTTTCTCAACTAAGGTACTTTTGCCTTAATAGCAATTACAATAGGTCCACTGAAGAGAGTCCTCAGTACAGTCAAAAAGTGCTTCAGGTAATATAACCCCAAGGCCTGAACTCTTTTAATGTATGTATAACAATTATGAGCTCATAAACGACTTGAACTACAATCAATCACTTTTTCTCCCAACTCACGTTTTATTTATTTCAACTGACATCTTAAAAGGTCATTTCAGCGATAATACACAAGTGATATGCCAGTGTGCGTTGCTTGCTTTTGTATATTGTAACATGATCTTTGTTTGAACTTTTGACACACAAATTGTAGGGTACAAAATTTGTAAAAATGGTAGCTGAACTTAATTGTTGTTTATTGATGTTAATTAAGCACAAAAAGTCTCAGATAACTATTTCAAGGTAATTAAATAGACGGAAACCCGAAAAGTGAGTACGCACATATTTTAAAAGGATGTTTTAGTTTTTACACACGATATGGCATACTTACAATTAAATTATAATATATTGCGAAGTAGAGCATGTTGCATATGTTGTACACTGAAATACTAGTTCAACGGGGGCCATCAGAAAGTAATCTATCAAATAAATTCGCTTTAAAACTGTGGCATATAAATTTCTTTATGCTTTCTCCGTTGGGCGTGGCCGAAAACTCATATTAAAAGTTGTTTAGCGGAACAAGTACATGCAAATGCACTAGAAGCTTGCTGTCTCGAGTCTATATAAAATTGAAAATAATTTGGTTAGTACTGACAGATAGTCAGTTAGCCCATATTTTATGTTCACTAATACATACAGGGTATATGAAGCTTGCAAATTATATGATAAATATTTTGAAAATGATTTAAGCAGCACTCGTACAGATTCGAAAAGATGTCAGATGCTGTGCACTGCTTGGGGAACTGTTTGCTGTGTAGCCAAATCGCAAAGCAGGCAGCCTCTCAAGCAGCGCATGGCAGTAAGCAGTTGAAAGCATACGAAAGCAGTGTACGCCCACGTAATTTGAATAAATGCATTGCATAAAAACTTCATTAAATTAATTAATTCAGAGTACTTAATTAACATAGTGAGTGGTACTAGGTACAAAGAACAAGGCGCTATCCAGAGAATATGCTAGGCTGCGTTCAATCAGTGGCGACGCTGGCGCCAACCTTTACAGCTCGAAGCGCAGGTCAGGCACGTAAGCGTTGAGATGATAAGACGCCGCTGTCGCTGCCGCCGCCGACGGCGTCTGCTGCTGCAGCTGTAAGAGATTTGAGGCTGAGCAGCAGCAGTTGTGCGTCTCGTAGTTGGTAGGTATAAAAAAGCGAGTGCAGGGCCAATTAGGCATATCAGTTGCAACTACAACTTCGACATGTGGGCACAACTCAGTACAATTGCATTGACATTAGGCCTGCTCGGTCTAGTCGAGGCACAGCGCTACTTGGAGCAGCATCCAGAGCCGCAAGGACGTGGCAGAGGGGACTACACCGCCTGCGGTCGGCCAGTGTGCGCCACCAATGGTTATTGCTATCGCTCATTTCAGAACATTTGCTTCCTGAACACCTTCAATTTGCAACTGCTCTTCGCCGGACAAAGGGGTAAGTTAGCAGTTATTTAACTAGAATGCTCTTCATTCTTGACCCTGCATCATTTCAGAATTTGTGGAAGCTGACATGCAGCACTGCTTACCAAAGCCAACTTGGTTCGACAACAACACACCCTACAGAGCTCGTCCGCTAGCCTCCTCCTCCTCCTACGCCTATGCAGCCGCCTATGAGTCGCCCTATTCATACGAGCTTGGTGCTGCACAGGCGAGTGGCTCTCTGGCACCATACCCTTCAGAGTCACATAATCCCTATCGCTACTACAAATCACAAGCAGAAGCCATCTATTCCCCGACAAACGGGTATGGGGGAAGAGCTGACTATGCTAGCACGTGGGAACGTAACAGGGGAGTGCAGGAATACCTTACTCAACGGCCTGCACTTACAACATCCACTACAACAGAATCCACAACAATGTCACCCACATCCAGTTCAACAGCTGCAGTCACAGCAGAATCTACAGTGCCAACGACAACAGTTGCAACAACATCAGCCACAGCATTCTCTGCAGCAGTTAACACCCAATCCTCAGTGCCAACTACACCGACATCCACATTAGGCTCAAGCACGGCAGTTACAACAGAATCCACTATACCATCCACAACAAATGCCATAGCAATTACGAACACAACAGCTTCAACGCAGTCCACACAGATCTCAACTGAGAATTCAACAACAGTCTCAAGCTCAACAGCAACAACATCATTAATTTCATCTTCAAGTTCAACATCTACAACACCATTTACACAAGAGTCTGCTTTAGTAGGGGTATTGAGCACAGCAGTTAAGGGAGAATCAATACAACCATTGGCAACAAATTCAACAGGAGTGTTAAATTCCGCAGGTAGAACACAGTTCACAACAAATCGTACCACAACAAATATACAAACTGCATCAAGAAATTTAATAGCACAATCAAGCACAGGTACGCCTACAACACAATTCACACTACCATCCACAACAACACAAGAAACCACACGATCCACACAGCTACCCACAGTTAGCTCCACGTCACAGCCCACCACTAAAGCAACCACAATACTATCCACAATTCCATCTACATTAGCACCTGACACAACAACAGTATCAACTACACAAACAATCATATCATCCACAGCGAACTCTACATCAATATCAACGGAGTCCACTCCACCTGCAACACCGACTACCACACCACAGCCAACTACAGCAGCATTCACATCAGCATCCACAACAGCAGCTACTAAAATAGGAACAACACAGTTCACGCCAGCCTCAACAATGAACTCTACGGCACAGTCGAGTGCACCCGTAGCCCCAATAGCATCCGCATCGTTTATAATAGGATCAACATTGGCATCCACTACAGCATCAACAACAAGTGCTACAATAAGAGCACAAGAGTCAGTGCCTGTTTTAGCAACGAACTCCACTGCAGAGTCGAGCATGCCCGTTTCCACCACAGCATCCACCACAGCTTTCACAACAGCATCCACAACAGCATCCACACCAGCGTCTACTTTAGCAACCACATTAGCAACCACAAAAGAATCCACACCAAATTTGACCACAGCATCCACACTAGCAACCACAGCGGCACCCACATCAAATGCTTCAATTGTAACACCTCAATCCACATTTGCCTTAAGAGTGAACTTAGCACAGTTGAGTACAGCAGCATCCACAGCATCATCCACTCCAGCGTCTACAGAAACAACAACACAATTGACAACAAACTCCACAGCAGAGCCGAGCAGAGCTACGTCTCCTACAACAGAATCCACAACAGCATCCACAACCGCCAGCAACGACATGAACGCCGTGAGTATTCTCAGAGTGTAATATTACAACAATTTGCACACGTTATATAACCTATAGCATTCTACACTCGACTATCTATTTGCTATTTTTTCCCCCGAACAGAGCACTCTGGTCTCTCTGGTCTTTAGAGTGCCCGACAGCAGAATCTTTAGACTCGCACTGGCCTCGCAGATAACCCATCCAATAACTGGGCATAAGACATGCGCCGACGAGACCAATTTGGAGCTGAAAGTTAAGGGCATATCGGAAACGCTCAAGTTTACTCGATCTGAATCGAATGACGGCACCTCGACAAGCCCAACGCCAAATAGCAACACACATAAATCAGTTAACTATAAGCCTTATGGTTACTTGTATGGCTTTGCCTATGTCAGCGGTTATGGATCCGGTTATGGGTCTGGTTATAGACCCGGCTACGGATCCGGTTATGGACCCGGGTACGGATCTGGCTATGGACCAGGATATGCCAGCGGCTCCGCTTCGGCGTCTAAGCCCCATAGCTGGGCTCAATTACCATCGGCCCTAGTTTTACTTAACGACCTACCCCAATAGTTCTCTACTACATTGTAAAATAATCAATAAGACTTTTTTTTTAGTATTCCTATACCTTGCATATATATAGAGCTATTCAACATATAGGTAAATAAAATGTTGATACCCAAGCGATTGCTGTGCGGCAACGTGACATTTAATACCAAAAGTATTCCAAAATGTTTACCTTTCAGCTTTGGTAATACTCGTAGTATTTCAATAATTGATGACTCGCCCGCTTATTGCGTAGTCGCGGGGCTGAGGTGGGTCTTAAACGATTTGCTTGGCTCATCATAAAATCATTTTCCTATACATTGAGTAATATTTCCAAGAAATGCTATTGTATGCCTTGGTATATATGCATTTTTTTTCAAATTATTTCAAGCTGACTGGTGGCCTTGACAATTGTCTATAGTATCGTTATACGCTGCGTGCCAGTCCGATTAATCGCTATCATTGCCATATATTCATAACTCGTAACTTTTCGAAAAGAACAATTTTAATTCACAAAATTTCCCATGGCGCAAAGTTTACGTATAACACGAATAATACAGATATGAGTGTAGCTCAAAAACTTTCATAAGCTGAAAAAAAAATTACTAAAAAACACAAAAAACTTAGTGCTAACCGTCTAGGTTTAACCTAGAAGCGTTGATATAATTAATTAACGAAATGGAGCTCTGGACACGTAGACATTGCAATGATATGAGGGCATATGTCACAAGCCCATTGGAGGTCGTGGTATAAAAAGCGCAGCCTGTGCGAGGTTAGACTATAGTCGAGCTTAGGATTCTACACAAAATGCTCGCGTTCCATTTGTTTCTCCTCAGTTTGTTTTCGGGCGCCTGGAGCTGGGGTTATGGCGAACCCAAATATTACGCCCCAAAGTGCGACTATATCAACTGTCCGGCCGTCAAAGACGAAGTCTGTGCCAAGACCCAGGGCTCACACCAGGCTGCGACCTTTGATAACGCCTGCGAGGTTCAGCGCTATAGCTGCCTGACGGGACAATGTATGTGGATGATGCGAAATCCGAGATTCGAGTAAACGGTTTCTTTAATACTTAAAACTCTTAATTGACAGATTGGCACATACTCTACGAGGGACCTTGCGAGTGCCCAGTCAAATGTCCACTCACGTGTAGTCCCGTCTGTGCCGCGCTGGGGAGTACGCAGAAAACCTTCCAAAATTACTGTGAAATGTTGCAGTTCATCTGCCATACAGGAGAACGTAAGTACTGTATATAACACTCTTTCCATGTTTTTTCTATATCCCTGTCTTTCTTTACCACATACTTCCTACCCTTTTATCGATTATTTCAGCTTGGAAATACCTACGCAATGAGGCGTGCTTAGAGGTAGAGTCCCAATACTCGGCGTATTCAGAAGCTTTCATTTCTCGTGAATCGTATCCTATGTATGGGCCCCATCCTTATGGACAACATGCGTATAGGCCACCAGCTTATGGCCCTCCAGCTTATGGACCTCCTGCCTACCAATCCCCAGCCTATGGGCCCCCAATGGCATATCCCAGAGCCTACCAATCCCCACCACATCCGTATGCGGCATCGCAGCTGCAGCCATATCATCTATCAATCTCAAGGGACACTTTGCCCACTGAGTCAATGGATGCGTTTGGGACAACAACCAACACAATTCCTGTTAGATCTACAAGTTTTCCTTATACTGAACAATCCACGACGACTGAATCATCAACAGTTTCGACAGCAGCTCCAACCAATTCAACAATAGCGGCTAATGCGCCACAGTTTGTTGCACAAAGCTTAATCAAAGATACAAAATCTGAATCAGAGGCTACCGCTGTGAACACAACTGCTGCACCTTCAATGTCCGTTTACGTAACAGAAGCTACCGTCAGTTCTACTTCGTACTCTAGTTCAGATTCGACTTCAGAATCTACTTCGGAAACGACAGCTGTTTCAAATGATTCAACATCGCCAAGCAATGAACCTAGAAGAAGGGTTCAAAGTAAGGCGGCAGTAGCAAATCGAGTACAAAGCACTTCGGAAAGCAACACAACTCCTGCGGAAGTCTCTTCGAATGCTACATCGGCAACGACACCTGTTAATTCAAATACTGATTCCACAACAGAAGCTTTGGCAAGTTCTGACTCGGAGTCCACCTCGAGTGCCCCACCAAAAGATATATACAGCTCTTATACTTCAACAGCTTCGTACTTAAGCCCTATTACGTCTGATACAGCATCAGCTAGGAAGGCTGTGGAGCCCAAAGTAGATAGCTATACGCCTACTGCGGCTGCTTTCTCATATATTGCACCGAATAATACAACTCAAGTGCCCCTGGAAACTACAATGGCTTCTGATTCCACAACAGAAGCTTCCGTAGGTTCGACCCCGGACTCGACCTCAGAGTTGAGCTCGGCCGCGACAGTAACTTCAACTGATGCACCAACATTGGGCAATGCACCACAATTTAGAGCTCAAAGCTTAAGTAGAGCTGCATCTGTAAATCAAACACAAAGTACTCTAGTTAATAATACCACTACGACGGAAAGCCTATTAAGCGATACATCAGAAACTACAGCCATAAGTCCCAATTCTACAACAGAAGCTCCTGTGAGTTCTGACAGTAATTCCACTGCGGTTGAGTCATCATACCCAACATCAGTTCCATCATATGGAACGAGTTCCCAATCCCAAGCTGAAAGCTTGTACTTATCCACCTCAAAAACATTACCGAAATATGCTTCGGAATCGACAGGATATCCTCAGGAAACTACCTCTGAACCTCCTGCGAATTCGACGTCTGTCTCGACACCAGCTTCGACATCACCGAGTAATGAGCCACAAGTGAGAGCTCAAAGCTTAAGCAGAGCAGCAGCTGTTAATCAGACCCAAATTGCTCCAGTTAATAATACCACAGAGACTACAGCCATAAGTCCCAATTCTACAACAGAAGCTCCTGTAAGTTCTGCCAGTAATTCCACTGCGGTGGAGTCATCATACCCAACATCAGTTCCATCATATGGAACGAGTTCCCAATCCCAAGTTGAAAGCTTGAACTTATCCACCTCAAATACATTACCGAAATATGCATCGGAATCGACAGGATATCCTCAGGAAACTACCTCTGAACCTCCTGCGAATTCGACGTCTGTCTCGACACCAGCTTCGACATCACCGAGTAATGAGCCACAAGTGAGAGCTCAAAGCTTAAGCAGAGCAGCAGCTGTTAATCAGACCCAAATTGCTCCAGTTAATAATACCACAGAGACTACAGCCATAAGTCCTAATTCTACAACAGAAGCTCCTGTGAGTTCTGCCAGTGATTCCACTGCGGTGGAGTCATCATATCCAACATCAGTTCCATCATATGGAACGAGTTCCCAATCCCAAGTTGAAAGCTTGAACTTATCCACCTCAAATACATTACCGAAATATGCTTCGGAATCGACAGGATATCCTCAGGAATCTACCTCTGAACCTCCTGTGAGTTCGACCTCTGTCTCGACACCAGCTTCGACATCGCCAAGCAATAAGCCGCAAGTGAGAAATCAAAGCTTAAGCAGAGCAGCAGCTGTTAATCAGGCCCAAATTGATGTTGTTAATAATACGACTCTTTCGGGTACCACACCTAAAGAGACAACGAAAGCAATTGAATCCACAACTGAAGCTCTTGTCAGTTTGATCTCGAATTCCACATCTGAATCGAGCTCAGATTTAACAACAGTTCCAACATATTCAACATCAACAAGTGTTGCGCCAGCCATAGATAATACTCAACGTGCTTCAGATAAAAATATAACTTTAGCGGAGTTACCTAACAGAGAGAGTACGAATGGAACCCAGTTGATTGTACAAGTGTCTGAAAAGGATGACGTTCAGACAGTTAAGATCAATAATCAAAATACCAATCCAAGTCCGACATACGTGTTCATATTTCTGTCCAAGTCCTCAGCACAAAAAGTGGAAGTATGAGTATGTTACGAAAGAAATTATAGATTATTATGCAAAACAATGCCAGACAAATCAACTAATCCCAATTCATTTATAAGACTTAAACTGTTGCCAATTTAAATTGTAATAAATATATTATGTATATGATTAAGTTAATTGTTTTCTTTATGCACTAAAAATGCTGTTTCAGCTCTTCAAGCTATAACTCGAATCCATTTATAGCTTATGGCTGTTGTTAAATTGAAGAATGCCTGCTAGTGTGAATTACTACAGCCACAAAAAGACGACGGTGGTTAGAACCAGCGCCCTGCCGATTTAGTTATACTTATTGCCTCTTTTGCTAAAAATAAGTTTGGGTGTCGTTCCAGCAGTTTTTTGGCGACTGGTTCGGTTCGATCTGGATTCCTTTCCAAAAATCCATTGTTACTCCTTCTATCATATCGATTAGTCCGAATTGTCTGAGGAAGATTTATTTGCTGGGTAGCTTCAGACGTCGTTGACAGTATGGATTTGTCTTCATATGCCACATTTCTTTTCCTTTCGCACATGATACGCTTGGTCCTTAAATTCCCCTCACATATTTGTTAATAAGTAAACTTTGGATTGGCGTCAAAACGAATTTTATTTAATTTTTAAGTATAATTGGTTTTCGATGTGGTTTCGGCATTTCAGGTTTTGGGCTGGTCGCAGCGTTCGCTTTGAAGCCCGTCGCATTGCGAGCCACATCGGGTGTGCCCAATTTGAGCGCCTTGGTGGTGGTGGCGGTGCGGCCAACGGTGGCGGCAGCGATGGTGTCCGCGATGGTGGCTGTGGTGCTGGTGACCTCTGGAGCAACGCTGATGCTGCTTGAACTAACTGTGGTTGTCGAGGTGGTGCCGTAGGGCACATAAAAGAATTTAATCTCCCCTCTCGGTACAGTGCTCGTTTTGGGCGTCTCGCTGGTTCTCGGTATGGCTGTTGTGCTTGTTATGGCTTGTGGCTTAGGTGTGGTTGTTCTGCTGGTGGTGCTGGTGGTGGTGGTGGTGCTGGGCGGCGTATCGGTAATTGTGCCCACACCCGGCACATACAGCGACAGACTAGAGTCCGTAATCGCGTCATAGTTGAAACCCACATCGGGTATATTGTAGACGCTATAAGCATGGACGGCACGCGACACGGAAACATGGGGATTGCCTAGGTTCATGTATCGATGGAACTGCATGGGCGCTAACGTTGTGGTTGAGGTGGTGCTGCTAGTGGTCCTGCTACGCTTATTAGCCAGCCTGACGTAGATGTGCCTCCTATTGGCGGGCGTGGCTGTTGTTGCTGTTGTTATGGCTGAGGCTGTGGCTGTGGTTGTGGATGTTGTTGTGGTGCTGCGTCGCCTGCCGTGCTTGCGCCTGCCTTTGCCCTTGCTGCCTGGCCTGGACTTGAGCCTGACATCTCGACAGGGCCCTTTCCTTAGAATGCGCATGGCTGGAATAAGGATTAACCAAAATTAGCGGGCGTCATCATTTTACTACAACTATTCGAGTATACACACTTTGCTTGGTCAGGCAACCGCGTCGATGCGCCTCACACTCGTTCGCAAAGGTTACGCCCTGTTCCTGCTTGGCTGCTGGCTCACCGACCGCACAGACCGGCGCGTATGTTTTATTGCAGATCATGTTGTCGCATTGCGGCAGGCAGCGCTCCAGTTCGGTGGGCTCCAGCTCTGATTGGGTCATAGACTCTCTCATTACTAGTGGCTCGCATGGAAGCGTGCTGCCAACTTACCCGTGCCGTATTGGAAGAGCAGCTTCATGTTGGCCGCCTCCAGCTTGCAGTTGTTCTCAAAGTAAAAGTAGCTAGTGCCATTGGTGGCACACACTGGCTGCCCGCCGGTTCCGCACTTTGGCTGATAGTCAACATACTGATACTGAAAGGGTCCCAGCCGATCGTGGCCACGATTCTGCCCATGCCCATGCCCATGGTCATGTCTAAAGAACTTGTCATACTGCGCCTTCGCATATTGCTCATCGTTGAACTGCCAGGCGGCGTTGGTTGATCCTACAACCGCCAGGCTTATCAGCTGACTCCAGAGCAGAAGCTGGTCCATCCTCGCAGTCCATTTGAGATCTAGCCGTTGCATCGTCTCCAATTCTTAGCTGGTCACTGATCTCTGCCGCAGCCTCGGTGCGTTTTATACTGGCCCATTGGGCAAGCATCTGGACTTATCTCCGATTTGAACACCCCCACGACGTGTCGATATGCGGCGTTCGCATCGATGCAATCGGTCGCTGGGCAAATGCATTTTTGCAGTTGCCGCCGCAATCGAGTGACCAACCGCTGACTGGGCTACGATTGCCGCTGAGCGGGTTAACGAACGCAACAGTTGGCCAAGATAATGCGGGCTCGTATCTCTACATCTCTACCGACTGCACAATTCTCTGTTTGGCAAACAGTTAATTGGCTTCGTGTTCAAACTGCGACTTGTCCAGAGATTGAGTTTTGAGCAGAACCGGGTGTCGCCAGTAGATTGATTCGATGAGCAGTAAGAGATGAAATAAGATATATATAGTTCGGACAATATGTACACCACACTAAGCCAGAACAGCGTATGAGAGCAAGCCAATAACTAAGAGTTGCCATCTCTCCTCGAGATTGCACGTAGTTCTTGTATACATTCATTCATCCATACTTTATTTGGGTGCACTTTGTTGGATTGGGTACATTTTATGGTAGACCTTGGTACGAAACCATTTAAAGCTTCTTTGCTTGAAAGCTTCAATCTCTGAAGCTCAGCTTTTAAAAGCTTGCATGCTTGGCGGGCATGCTAAGTGGGATTTTTGGTAAGCTCATCGAGCTTTTTGGTGGTGAAAAGCTTTCATTATGTGCCATAAATATATTTGAGACTGCCATAAATTTATGAAATATAGAAAATTACGTAAATATTGTGCAAATTTAAATACAAAATCATGCTAAATTTATCATAGTTTATTCGCTGCAAAGTTTCAGGTTCAGCAAATTGTGTGGATTAAGTTCGTCTCCGTTTGGATTGGCTAAAAAGTGCGAAACTTGGCACAATTTGCTGCTAATTTAATAAAACAAAGTTTGTTCAAAAAGAGTTCATTTTCAATCGGCATTTATTTTTGTAGCACTTAGTTATGTCAATGTTTTCAGTTCCGTTCGAGCGCAAGCTGCGCGAATTTTCAGTAAGGGGAGGAGTGAGGGGCGGGGTTGGGGGTCTGCTGTGGCCCCTAGCAAAGGTGGATTTTTGTGGGGGAGGGGGTTATAGGTTAGAGGGCTTCGCGGTACCGCTCGGAACTGTGAGTGAACAAAAATTTGGCATGAATTGTGGGAAAATTTGATCTGATTACAATCAAAACTCACCGGAATTCTATATAAGCGTACATGATGAATTGTCGTGAACAGTTCATCGATATGGCATGTTGCTTCCTTCTTATAGTTTAATTATCAAACAGATCCACTCGATATTTCAGGTACGCATATACATGCTAATCACGTATATGTATATTGTATATTATCATATATATTGCAGAATATGTACATATACAGCACGGTTATGTTCGACGCAAACTGCGCGCCCCCAAAGCGGCCTCAAGCTGAGGGCGTGGTACCGTCGTGCTAAATAACAATTTAATACGTATGTATAATTAATAATCGGGGAAAATGATGTATATGGTCAGAGAGGGCACTTACTACTACTACTCTTATCTGTGAGAAATAAATATGTATGGTAAAATAAAAACTTCCATCAGCATACAGAAACTATATATATAAATCAAATTAATAATTCAAATTAGTTTTAATTGAAAAGAGTTGTTAGTCGGCTACTCACAAATGATTTATTATCTGCGGTAAATGTCTCCGCATACATTCTTACATCTAGTAACTCATCAATAATAAGCATCAGTATTCGTTGGTGGATCTGTTTTGATAAGATTCAAACAGGCAACCAGAACACGGCCAGCAATCAGTTGATCTATTTATTTGGCAAAAAGGCTTGTGAGAGAATTATTTTGTATCTATTCGATTCTCCTTTCATTCATTTCTATCTAAACGCTTCCTTTCCTTCTTGCCACAATTCTATATTTGTTCTTGGTTCCCATTACCGTTATTGTGCTCCTATTTGTATTTGTTACATTCATTTATGTACGTACTATTGTGCCCATTCGTTCCCAATTCTATGTTTTAACCCTGTACCTAGTTCGGTTATTTCTATCGTTTCCATATTTATCTGTTTGTATTTT
Source organism: Drosophila littoralis (assembly GCA_018903485.1). Taxonomy (NCBI): domain Eukaryota; kingdom Metazoa; phylum Arthropoda; class Insecta; order Diptera; family Drosophilidae; genus Drosophila; species Drosophila littoralis. Next base: position 11,899,771 of record JAEIGF010000591.1, read on the forward strand.
TGTATCGATTACCGTCTGTCCTGGTCCCGTTTTTCTACGATTCGATTTTTCAAGTTCTTATGTCTAAAATGGTAGCTACGTCCATGCATATTGCCAAAAGCTGTTCCCTTTCTACTTTGTACCCCATATTCTTTCCATTGTATGGACCCATTTAGCTCCTCAAGATGCTTTTCACTTACCTGGCGTGTTCTATTATAGTCAGTGAAGTATTGGATTATTGGTAAGTCTTGGTTTTTCCATTGTGAGGCTAAATCGTTCAATGGGATACGCTCCGCACAGCTTGAGGTATGTTGTTTTTATCGTGTGTGTGTGTTTTTTATCTACATCTTGGTGTAGATGAACACTTGCAGAACTTTTGTACGTCCAGTTATAAAATTTTTCGTCCCTTTATGCACAATTAAACACAAATATCAATCAAGCAAACTCAATTTCTTTGAGTTACAATTTACAACATATTTCACGCTTTTCAATTTCGCTTTTTGCCAAAAAAACACAAATTTTGAAAACCCGAAAGGATTACGAAAAATAATATTATTGTAATTTTTTTCACTTTTAAATTTTTGACCGAAAAAAGAGTTGTTTTCCAGATGAGCTCTGGGAGTAAACTGAAATATTTTCATAAGATTACCGGCTACTTGGGGTAGAAAGTCGAAAGCAGGGCCTACTAGATCTAAAAAGTAAGCCAAGCATAATTGATGAGACATTTAAAGCAACGCACTTCTGATTACCTCAACTCGCAATACCTAGTAAGAACTTGGACCTGATAAGAAAAAGGCGTTAATAAGCCGCATAAGGCGTGAAATAAACCTAATTTCCATAGCTAATTGCTTTTTGGGAAACTGAAATGTTTTCCGTTAATCGCGCAAAAACTTTTGGTCATACTCTCGGCATTTGATTATCTCATGGCCAGCTAATAACTGAGTTCTAATCGCGCTCTGCAGAGCTGTAGAGCAAATTCGTCTGGCAATTTTCCCAAATATCATCTCCCACTTGGCGCACATCGTAATCACATGTGTGCCCGATGCAGAAAACTCCCCCAAGAAGTAAGGAATTGTGGTGCCAGCATCTCATCAGCTCATCAAGATGTTAACAACCCCCCAAAAGAAAATAAATAAAAAAAAAGCCCATCGATCATCATTGCTACCCAAACCCCACACCCGCACACCCCCTGCATAGCCCCTCGTTTGCGCCCATAAATTGTATGAATTATTTAAATATTGATTTATTAGTTGAAATTTTTCATCTAATTTAATAGGGTGAACGGCCCACTGGTTGTGCTGAAGGAAAGCAAAGAGCGTGGGGGCAGGGGGCAGGGGGCGGGGGGCGGGGTTAGGTAGATGCTTCAGTTTGCAATAAATTTATGAGGGGAGGGTAGGGAGAGCGGTGTGGGCAGTTGGCATATGCTGCCATATTCTATATGTGTGGAAAGGCATAAATGGAAAATTGAAAATTAAATGTGGGAAAAGCTGCTGAGCAGCCTTTGACAAGAGGCTGAAACATGGCCGCAGATTGTTGTAAGCTGTTGTTGCAAGTCTTGTTTCTGTTGTTGTTGGTATCCTTGTTGTTTTTATTGTTGCTGCTGTTGTCTGGCTAAATGAAAACTCGTTTATTAATCTGCTAGTGCGTGTGTCGCTGTGTGCGTCGGTGTGTGTTATACTCAAGCAAAGAACAGCCGCCTTTTGGCACCAGCCAAAGCACGCTTCAAATGCCCACCGCACACACACACACACACACACACACACACACACACACACACACATACAAACACACACAGACACTAACACATGCGTGCGTATGCAAAGTTTATCCAGCGTCCGCTTGTGCACATTAATTTACTGACCTTTTTGTGCCTTTCACATAGTTTTCCAACTGCGTCCCAAACACACGGCCTCCTAGACACACACACACACATACACACACACACCCACATACCCACGCCTGGACACACCCCATCACACCGATTTCGGCTACCTAGTGGACACTGCCAACAGACAACACCACATGACCGCCACACACTTGGGCAACGCACAGCTCGGCCGTGTCCGAGAACATGTCCGTGTCCGTTTCTCCAGTTTGGGCTTAACAAAATGCGGTTAACAGTGGGCGCTAGCGAGAGCGACAACGTGGAGGGTATACTTGTAATACTTGCCCAGGGCAGGCAGAGTGAGTGGGCAGTGGGCAGTGGGCAGTGGGCAGTGGGCAGCTTGGGAGTTGGGGTCTGTTATCGTCCGTCGGAACACATTACATCGTATGATGAATGTGTGACATTTTTGCAGTTTGTTTGTTTATTTATTTTTTGTGCTTTCTATTTTTACTTTGCTGTCGTCCTGCATCATCAAGCACACACACAAAGAGATAGACACAGCTACCCAATAAAGCATTAAAATCCCTCAGCAAAATGCTCCATATATAGCATAGTGATGCCCTGACATATACTCTTTAGCCAGATCACATTGATCTCTTAACATATCTATATATTTATGCAGTATCTTCAGATTCAAACCAACTTTGTCCTTGGCTTCGCCTAGCGTTCAAACTAATGTCTCAATAAAGAACATAATGTATACAGCTAAAGAAAACTCCAGCTATTGATGACCATTCAGTGGAAAATACTTTTCAAATCTCAACTGAAGTTAATTAATTGATTGTAAGGATAAACCCTTTGACCAGTGGGCATTTTGTTATTATTTTCAGTTGAACTATTCTGAAATAATAATATAATTGGATTTCTTTTTTCCGCACACAACATCCAATTGGAGCTCAGTAGAGCTCGTAGGACATAATGCAGTTTGTGTTTAATAAGCAATTGGTTTTATATATCTGTATATACATATGCTTGTGCAGTTACTGAGAAAGTGCAGTGTCACAACCATTTCCGTCGAAACGAATTAAGTCCATTTCAATTGCTGCTAACGAAGAGCAAACAATTTGCTGTGATTTTAAGCTGTCGCAAAGTATTTGTCTAGTTTATCATTTGGCCTTCTGGGAAGTGAACAAGAAATACATTTTATATAGAATGCACTTGCCGCTTAAATATGAAATGTATTAGATGAAAATATGGTTCCCAAACAAAATGGGCGCAAGTTCAATTTCGTAGCCGATGGCCAATTTCTTACCGAAATCCGAAATTTAATAAAATAAATAATAACTTAATAATAAAAATTATAATAATAATAATAATAATAATAATAATAATAATAATAATAATAATAATAATAATAATAATAATAATAATAATAATAATATTAATAATAAAAATAATAATAATAATAATAATAATAATAATAATAATAATTAGTAACCATATAAATAGTAAAAATAATAATAATAACAATAAGATTCGTAATACATATCAAGGAAAATATTAAAATAACTTTTATATAATTATTATAAAAATATTTAATATTAATATTAATTAGGTAAACTATTTTGTGTGGAATAGATTAAAAGTATAATTAATAATACTTAGTATTCTCATAGCTAGTATTAATATTTATTTTTCACTTTAAAGCTAATTGCGCGTTTTGTTGGTGAATATAGACAGATATAGTTTGCTAAATTTGCAGAAGAACGGGCAACTGTAAATTTAAAACAAATTGTTTGATTACGTTTTTAAACATATTTAGCCAAGGTATAAGACATAGTCTGGATTGTATGCTGTGGACAGCCAGACTCACGAACTAAATATAATCCCATCATTATTTCTTAATATTAATTCATATTGAAAATAAAAATTGACAACCTAGTAAATGGTCTAAATGAATATAGTTAATAATGTCGGTCTATTACAATTCAAAACAAATTGCGCACTATAATAATAATATCATTCATTCTATGCCATTCAAAGAAACTTGTTTAATCTTTGGCTGATCTGCAGCTAATCTTAGGCACTATAAAACGTTACTTTGAAAGACGTTCTATGCCATAAGAAGTTTAATTGTGCATACGCTTTATTCTGTATATATTTCACACTAATTCTTTTCTCCCAAATGAATTAATTAATTTTTAATTAGAAATTTTGAGTGTGGCACGGACAATGTGGCATGCCCCATGGAGTAGCTTGTAAAACACTCTTTTATTTCGTAGTTGAAAACTATTTTTGCCAGCTTTAAACACTCGGGCTCCACAGCTATGGTGCGTGCCTTTATGTGCGAAAGTATTATAAATTCTATCTATTGTTCTGCACAAATACACAGACAGACCCACGAACACATTTGCAGATTACTCTGAAAGGTGGGTGGGTCCATGGTCCATGATGTTTTAAACTTTTCACAGCTCTGACAGTTGACGCTACCTGTTGGGCTGCTGATCCACAGTAATGCAACAGATGCAGCAGCCAGATAAAAGATAAACGATAATATATAAAAGATACTGTTATGTTTGAAGGGCTTTATTGGCTGACAGCTGCAAAGCGACTGGCGCAGCGTGCCTTGAGAATTACGAAAGGGCTATGTAGGCTGGATCCTCTATTTGGGCAGTACTCAGTAGTGTTTCAGATTCAGTAAACCCCCCTCCTCCCATCAACCACCATTTTCAAGTATAGCTCTCGATCAAAGGCTTTTTAATTCGACATGGAAAAGCAGTGCAAAATGGCGGAGCGCGGTAAGCCCTGCTGTGCATCAATGAGCACTGCTTGCAGCATAACCTCACTTTCAATCACATTTCCAGAGTTGCCGCTGCTATTTCGTATTGAAAACTTCTTTAATATGATCTACGCGTACATTCTGGCCAATTCCAAAGACTGCTGGACAGCAATACCGGCGCCCGACGGCATCATGCGCTGGTGCAGCGCCAGGGGCATCCACCAGTGGTGGTGCCTATACCCAGCAGAGCGCCCAGATCCGAGTGTTGCGTTTCAAGTTTTGGCATTGGAACGCGTGTCGCAGAGTATGCTTAATGGGCATTTTAATGTTGTAAATTCTCAATTATAAATTCTTAATTCTAAATTCTCAATTCCTGACTAAGAAACGTTGCTGGAATTGATGCGTTCGTAAACTCCCCCAAATGCCAATCCCCCCAACGGCAATCATGACCTTAGTCATGACATTTGTAGCTGGTGTTGTTGTGATCGCCTTCCATCATCATGGAATCGTCTTCGTGACATTCATCGACTTGACATTCCTCGGCCACGTCCATTGTGTTGAGGTCGTCGCATTCGTCGGTGATCTCCATTATCTCGATGCTCGTCTCAAACTGCCCTTGAGAGAGGGGATCCACTATGTCCAGATCGGCCGGCGGCATGGTAACAGTCGGCACATTCGAGTCCATGTCCTCATCGGCCTGCACCTGTTCCTCCAGCGACTGCATCAGCATCATCATTAGCAGCGGTTTGCTCTGCGACAATCTGAAGATCTTTGGGTCCGTGTCGGCAACCATTATTTCAAAGATTCTTTTTGCCGAACTCGCTTCTGAATAAAACACTCGTAAATATATATATATAAATATATATTTATATATATATATATTTATATATAAAATATATATATATATATATGAATATAGTGGATATATGTATATATAGTTATATATAACCGTTTCACACAACTTGTCGCGGTTTTTTACACACTCGTGCTCTTGAGAACCGAATATTTATATATATATTGTTGTTCAATAATTACTTCTACATATACACACACTAAAATTTGACAAAAACTGCCTTGAGCTTAGCTATAGCAAACGTCTTAGCACCTTTTGACAGCTGATAAAAATGTGACTCGAATCTCAATTTGCTAACTGCTCTATCATTCCCACTACTCTTTTTTTTGCCAAATGTTGGACATTTTACATAAGTTAATTATATTTTTCATGAGTTGAATTTTCATATAAAAGATGCGGACTAGATTTACTCCGTCAATAGGGAACCAAAGTTAATCATACTCCCTCAAAATTGTTTTATTTTAAACAAAACTTTATTTTTTTTCAAACTCATTTTGTTTAACATAAATTGGCATTTCGAACTCAAAGTCACGGCGAGATTGTTTCGCTTTATATCGACATAGCTCCTCCGCTTTACAAGCTACATATCTCCACAGGTGGACCTTTACAGGACATGTATGTTCATATGTATGTTCTATCATACGTTCATATGCATGTGACTACATTCTCGTTTAGTGTGCTTTTAGATGAACTGTATATCTGCTGGTTCGATTCCAAGGCATCGCGTAGTCGAGTTCTCTGAACACTTTTTTTGAGTTCCTCTGCAACTGTTAAATTTAACCGAAGTAAAATCTGACTTTTCAAATTTATATTTTATTAATAAACCCATTTTGGTTTTTTTTTCCCAAATTAGATGTTGATGTGACAATTTTTTTTCTTATGTGTAAATAGGTTTAGTATTTATAGTATAGTATTTACAGAAAGTGACGACATTCCGGACAAATTTGATTCATCATCTCCGTTAAACAAGTCCTGCTTTGAAATCGATGATTTGGGGAAGTATATGGATTTCTCCCAAAAAAAGAATAATATATTTTAGTCTCTATATTCCCATAAGGTTAGGCAGCAATGGACCTATTCTAAGCCCTACTATTGCTTTCGTCTAATTAACCTAAAACCAAATTAAATTTTCTTTGAACGTAATCTTGCGCAAAATGACTGAAAATCTTCGATAGTTTTTGGCCATGTGTAAGGTATAATCTTTGCTAACAGTTCATTCTTGTTTTCTTTTAGCTTTTATTTTACCAAGTTGGGCCTACGTAGCTTCAAGATTTATTCAGAGCCCGGGAACTATAGCAACCGGCTTCTTGTGGTTGTATTTCGATAGTTCACGGTAGTTCTTAAAAACTTCTTAAGTAACACGCTATTTAGTCTGGTAAACTTTTCCAAAATAAGGCAACTCTAAGACTACAATCCCAGGCACTTGTAAACTGTGACTTCAGCAAAGTTTAATTTTTTCAATTTGTTAAATTGCCGCAAGATATACCCGTTGATCCTTAGAGAGAAAGAGAGAGAGAGAGAGATTCGACTTGTACCTGCTAATTTTGGGAACTCTAGCTCTAAGGATGTGCAACAAAGCCAAAAGACTCGCTTTCCGTTTTGAACAGAGCATACAAACTTTAAATTTATTTACATTTTACCTTAAATATATATATATATGTATGTGTATCGCTCACTTCCTTGCCTACGTATAATCATAGCCTTTGAAGCTTTTAATCCCAAGTTCTGCTCCCACCGCGTTTTTCAGATTTCTTTCAGGTAACCCCCTTCCCAAACGGTCTTAATTAGTCGTATATGTAAATAGGATGATGAGTCGTTTGTCTTTTTGGGCTTGTTTCAGGACTTTCCTTATATGGTTTTGGTTTTTATATCAGTTGGTCCAAAGTTTCTAAAAGTTATCTATTTGCAAATGAGTACGGCTGTGCGTCCACAAATCATGTAGCCCTAAGTTATTGGCCTGCTGCCACCCACGTTCTCCTGCCCCTGTTTTATTCATTTGTCAAGCTAGCCAGCCCCCCGCTGCCGCTGCGTTTATTGTGCTTTTAATACCAATTCTTATTTCACACGAAACTTTTACTCGGTTCAGACTTTGGACTTGGACCTGTAACTTCTTTTTGCTTTAACACGAGAGGGCATTATTATTTTCTTATGTAGTGTGTAACGCATGGCAGCGGACATCGCCGACTTTATAATGCATACATATTCTTGTTCAGTTTCAACAGCCAAGCTGATATACCCGAGCTCGTATCGGAGTAGTAGCTGCTATATAAATGGAGCTCATCAACTTTTTTGTTTTCCATTAAGAAAAACTTATAAATATCGCACTTTTATTGAGCATACTTTTAAAGGGTGCTTAACATTCGGCCTGCCGTAGTTAGCTGTTATACTTTCTGTTTTGCAGTCTGCCTGGTGGAACTTTTGTCGTTGGTCCTGTTAGTTTTCTGTAGTGCATGTTGCGTCGTCTTCTGTCGTGTTGTTTCGATTGTGGTAAATGTTAATAATGGCCCAATGTTTGCCAAAGGATTCCATTTCACTTACTCCGACTAGTTCTACTGCTGCTGCTGCTGTGGCTGTTGTTATTTGTGGCATGTCCTTGTCCTTGCCCCTGTGCTGGGCCTAGACCTGGGCCTGGCTTACAATAATAGTGATTCCAGGCAGCAGAACTGCTTCTCCGAACTAAAACGCAAATCCCTTTGCACCAGCTCTTGGTATTGGTGCACAGTGCAATTAAAGAGATTCAATCCTCTCGGTAAATAAAACTAAACTGCTTTTAGGCAGCTCGCTATTCACAGCTCGTAGCCCGCAGTAAATAACCTTGCCACAAAGAAGCAACACGTGTTGCAACAGTTTGGTTTATTTTTTTTTTTTTATGGACGACAAGGTGCTTTTGATTTGGAGGTCATAGTCTTAAGCTATAGAGTGGATGGGTCTACTGGAATGGCTATTAGCTAGATTTTCCATAGAAAGTAACTAAAGAATATCGGAATTCATATTTTAGTCTTAAAGAACTACATTTCCCAACTGCGTATTGAAAGCTACTAAGCCTGGAAATCAAAGTTTCCCAAATGTTAAATACAAAAGCTTGACTAGCAGACCCTGTCGCCTATTCACGCACATTTAATTAAGTTCAGCAAATTTCCACACTTTCCAGCTAAGAGTCAGCAGCTACGTTTAGAGTATGCATTGTATTTCACACTTGCTTGCCAAACTAAAATTGGAAACATTTACATTTTTTTTTTAATAATTTGTTCTCCTTTTTATCAATGGTCAACATAAGTTTTTTGATACATAAGAAAGGGAAAATTGAAGACTGAAAGCTTAATCAGAATATATAAATTTCAACTACGACACGTTGGATGCATTTTTTTTGCCCGTTGGACCAGCCGTGCCTCTTTTTACAGTCTGGCGAATTGTATGGCAAAACCTGTTTCCATATCAAATGTACACCAAATCATAACTAGGAAAACTTTAAGCTGATTGTGGCCATGGCTGCAGACTTTTCTTATATCGATTGCGCAAAACTAACATATTTTCAGTTCAGATGTCAAAGTTAGAGTGCTTTAGCGACCTGCTGACCTTACTGGGAGATCCACATGACGGATACGTAATATATATATACATATATATATATATATACAAGTGATATGTTATTTGGTCATATTCGGGGCACATGCATGTCTGCCAGGCAGCGACAGCAGACATTATAATGTACATATGTGCATATAAATAATACAACAGTTATTAGAAGCCACACACAACACACACACGCACACACACACGCACGCACACACACACCCACACACAATTACCAGCGACTTCCTGTTTGGCAGATACTTTGCCAGCCATCTCGGCGCTGTTCTCATAACGGTAAACAAGTCAACAGTCCGCAGCAAGTGCAAGTGTGTGTATGTATGTGTGTGTATTTGTGTGTATATGTGTGTGCTGCTTACCACGCCTAGCTACGCCGCAAGGACGACAATAATAAGAGCGATGACAACAAGTAGCAGAGCGTCAGATGCATACGCTCGACTTCAAGATACTCTGTAGAATACCAAGGCACATGATATATACAAGGAATACCAGGGCATATATATAAAATCCATCGATAGTACGAAATCTGTCCCTTTTATCTTCTATAATAATCAACGGGATGATGCAGAGCTACAGAGATATGAGTAAGAATAAAAATAACATATACATCGATTTTTGGAAACTAAATTGTATTCTTCCACTTTATCCGATGGATGTGAAGAGAGCGTTAGAAAAACAATATTATTCTTCAATCTTTTCAAACATGTTTTCCGAAATTTTATAATACATATACCCCATCTGTGTGGGGTATATGAGCGAATGCAATCCAAATTCTTTGCGCTTCAGAGTGACTGGGCTCTAAGGTTTATTGCATTTAATAAGGATGTACTGAAGTGGAAAATAAACCACTCAACTTATAAATTTATAGGGTATTGCAGGAACAGCAATAATAACGGTGAAAGGAAAGCCGGAAGTAAGGCATATTTTCCGCTTAAAATGCCACAATATGTTGACTTCAACCAGTGACAACGACAACAACAACAACAACAACAGCAACAACAGCAACAGCAACTACAACAGCAACAGCAACAACTACAACAGCAACCTGAATGGGCTTAACAACGAGCTGAAGCAACAATTTATTTATTTTTATTTTATTTCTCTTGGTCCGCTTTATTGTTGGCTTTCATTGTTGTTATTGTTGTTGTTGATGTTATAGTTGTTGTTGTTGTTGAAGATGTTGTTGTTGTCATAAAACTCATGTCATTCGTTTGCACACCTTTTTATGCAGTTGGCAAAGAGAGAAGCTCTTTGCCTCTGGCTTTGGATTTGCCGCACCAGCACAACGCGAACTTAAATAAATAAATATCACAGAAAGTAAGTGTGCTCACATTTACCTGTAATTTAATGCCCACGTTTCTTTTAATGCTCACAATTGTTGCAATTGTTTAAAGCGATATTTTAACTGCCGTCTAAAATCTGAGCTGATAACTGTGCTATGTCAAGGAATCGCAGCTGTTTAAATATTTGCATCTATGTAAACAAGAAGAACCGAATAGCTCCGAAGACTTAATGCCTTTTAAGACACGCATATCGCATAAATGTGCCTTGACACCAAAGCTCTTTATCCGACCGCTCCTTCTTATAGCAGCCATATGAGTATAACAACCCGTTTGAAAAGGGTTTGCTGACATGTGAGAAGGAAAATGAAGCTCGTCTTCTAGTTCGTACGAAATCTCAAGTCTTAAAGCTAAAACTTTTTCGATTCATTGTCATACAACAATTTAATTGATAGTACTGATCCTTACGAGTCCAAAATGGTATATCATTCCAAAATCGCACATTATATGGCCAAGATATTCCAAAAAATGATCAAAAATCATATGGATTTCGTACTCTCTCTGACCCGAACAAAAACGAAGTCGACTTTGGACCAGAAATCATAAATATGCATTCCCATTCGTTTACTTTAGCTGTCCAGACTATATGTTGTACTATATGGTTAGTGGTTATGCTTTTCATGACAGAATTTTAAAACCCTAGACAAGTTAAATAAAAGTAAAGCCGAAGGCAGAAATTAGACGAGACTTTAATTTAATTTCCAGGATTCAGTTGTGAACCATTAATAAACCATTTCAAAAATTAGAAGCAGCTCAGATCGGTTCAGTGGCTGACCCAAAAAATATGTTACCCATATGCACAGAGCCAAGGGCTGGCTCTAATCGCTCCGATTGCCACTTAAATGGTCACCTGATTTGATTATTAATTGTCTGGCAATTGCCCATTTTGAGCGAATGTGACCGAGTTGAGGCTGTTAACCACATTTAGGTACATTATTGTGGTCAATGCACAGACACAGTTGCTCCGCCCTTGCGGTCTCTGCGGACTACTGAGTGTTGTGGTTCCTGGGGTTTCTTGGGCATGTCTAGCTAGTATTTGTCGCAGTTCACTTCGGCTCACTCATGAGAGTGGGCACCATTATAAGATGAGATAGGCAACCAACTACCCAGAGCAGTTTATTATTATTTAAGCAACTGAGTGCTGAGGGGCTTAATAACAATAGCTGCAAGCAAGCTTCGAATAAAATCTGTTTGAGCTCAGAACTCCGATTGAAATGCAGCAGAAGCCCATTCCAAGTCGATTTTTATAAAAAAAGAATATAAAAATGTTTGGCTCAGATAAAAACTGTTAAACAATTATTTTTTCTGCAATTAATTAAGTTCTGGAGGTAGACCCAATTCCAAAGCCAGAACAGCCAACATATGTATTTCTTCAAAGCTTGAAATAATAATAGAGTAGGCAAGAGATAGGTGTGACCGACAAGAAGATACCCAGCTTTCAGCTCATTCACATTCTAACTTTTTTTCAGACAAATATATTGTTCGTTCTTTAAAAACTTCGGTGCACATAGTCCGATGAGTATTCAAAAGTGCATAGCCATAGTTCCGAAAATGTTTCAATTTATATATCGATACTTATCGACGTCATGGTATATACATATATAAATAAACTTAAGCTTATGCTATAGACGGACCTTAGATCCAAATATGAATGTCTGTAGTTTTCATAGCTCTCTCTCTCTCTCTCTCTACCTCTCTCTGTCTCTCTCTAGCTCTCTCTGAACTCGCAGCTTCATATAGACAAGAAGTCGGATATGCCTCACTCGACTTGGCTGTTGATGCTGATCAAGAAACAATCAAAATGTATACCTTATGGGCTCTGGGATTATTTACTCTTGTTATCAATTAATTAACCCGTGTGTTTATTGAATATTTGTAAAATAAAACGAATGTATCATATTCATAGTTGTGTGCCCAAATAATTGGCACTTTTCTGAGCTTTGGATTTCTGTGTGTTCCTTGTACGCTAATTGGGTTTCAATTACGGCCTTAATTAATATCGAAGTGCATTTTTATTAAAGTGTCGGCAGAGAAGTTTGCATTGGCCAACCAAACATTCAGGTCCAATATAAAATAGATACGTTCAAATTAAAGTGCACTTTGGGCTGCCCAGAGTCCAGCAGCACGATGTTAATAAACATGAAGGACCCGTAATTAAGCATAGACAGGTGTGTAGCGGTAGGTTGGGATTCGGGCTGGTGGGGTTGGAGGAGCAGCAGCACCAGCAGCCCGGCTAAAGGCAATAGGCAGTTGCTCATTTCTCTGACAACCCGCTGTTTCGGTATTTACATAGAACAATACATATACAAGGGGAGCACACTTTGTTTGATTGTTTTAATACCCTAACTTATTACAGTGCGAGACTCTGAGCTCATTTTTAAAAGTATCTTCATTATACTATTCGTATTACCCTACTATGCGAATCGGAAAATGCGTTTAGTGCTCAACTAGAAGCTGCCCTGAACCCCGGGTCAAGCTGTTCTTACAACTGATCAGAGAACTCAATCGAAAATCGATTCTTATCGGCTTGGTAAAAAACGGAGTGACCTTTCGATGACATCGTCGAGGTTAAACATCGGATGTTAAGGAATATACATATCTACTCAGGGCTTAATAATAAATCGATCGAAAATATTCGCTACCACAAGCGGAAAATGAGTAAAAAGCAAAATGTCGTTTCTTGAACCGCGGAGCTTTGTCGCTTTAAAGGGACATCATCTCGCCATGGTCAACGGCGAAGTTGTGTCGCTTTAAAGGGACATCATCTCGCCAGAAGAAAAGCGACATAATTCCGCAGGCAAAATGTACTGTGATTTTGTTTTTATCAATTACAGGACGGAGCACATTTGCCGCATTGCCCGCAAAGTTCTTGGCGTTTGTTGATATTCGCTTCATTGTGGGCAAATTCAATTTGCGCATCGATATTTAATTATTTGCCGCAAATTGTCACTGCATCCGCCTTGTCAAAGTGCAGCATTACGCATGGTCTTCAGCTGAATGCTACATGCGAGTCCCTCTTTTTTTCCAAAGCTATGCAGAAAAGTGTCAATCGAAGCCCCTAACAGTTTGAGGAGAAATAAAACTATATTGAGAGTATAGCCAAAAAAAAAAGGGTTTGTGCTTAGAGTTAAAAGCCAACACAAGGGATTGATTGTTGATGATTAATTGATAGATATCGCAGCTAAGGAGGCACTGTACCGCCTGGCGAACTGCATTTTGCCCTGCAAGGTCTATTGCCGGTTCGTGTCTCGGCTTTATTGCGACAGCAAGCAGAAGTACCTCGAGTGTAGCGTATTTTGTAGATGTGCACGCACCATGCTGCTCCACAGGACACTTTTTTTGAACTCGGACTAAGAAATGCAAGTATACGCCGAGTGGATTATACAGATGCACTTGCAATCAGCGAGTCCATTCGTACAGTCTCCATTTAATTAACAAAAACACACGCACACGCTGTGCAGCAGGGTGTGCATGTCGGAATTTTGGAATCAGTCTCTTATTTACTGCTGCCATAGAAATGCCCGTCCATGAACATGTCACAAAAGACCATCCCGAGAGGGAGCCGCACTTCAAAGTTGCATTTTAATTGACCTGCAGCCAAAAGTGCACAAACAGTCGTTGATTGTTGACAGGGAAACAATTGCAATGTTGGCATACTAGCAGTTGACATACCCTGTAAATTACGATATAATTATATTTTAATTATGTTTTCATAAATTGTGTAAGTGCAGGTACTAGGGGCCATTGTCTAGGTATGAGCAAAGTCGATAAGTCAGGTTTGTGAGTCCCGAGCTTCAGTTGTGCGTGTAAGCCAACTGTTTGGGCTCCATCTAAAAGAAAGATAATCTAATTGAAATGAATTGTTTCACCAAAAATTGCTATCTAAATATTAAATGTAAAGCAGCTATACATGACTATATATATCGAGTCACGAACTTGAACAAATGCATCCAAGAAACTGGCACGTGAACAGAGGTTCGCCTTGCCGTAAATGAGGCAGAAATCGAATATACCCTTTCCCACATCATAAACAGGGCATAACAATTTGATTGCCACGTGGATTCCCATCGCGCATATTCATAAACCCTTTTTTCTGACATTTTCAGCATTCGTTTGGCGGGTCCTGTAAAAATTAACCAGCCCATTGTCTTAACAATTTGCCTACCATGCTGTGCAGAATCTATAATTTCATAAAAATTCTGGAGCCTGATGGAAGGCACAAGAGTTTGGGAGAGTACCTTCCTGCAACGATGAGCCGTGGCGCGAAATGTAAGCAAGAAAAAAATTGGTATTCAAACGTAATAATAAAGCAAATTTTACTGTAACTATGGGAACAATTTTAATTAAACTTATATGCATATTCACAATACCAATTAAGTCTAATATAACAGAAAATTAACAAAGATAGGGTGTTTATATAACCACCGATCTGAGTGATAGATGGCTTGATATTTAACTCTCGAGCATGAAATTCACAATCCTTTTCATGGACAATCCTCTCGTCAGCAGGCAACGTTCCAAGGGTCAACAGACTTATTGGTGCGTAAGAGTCGAAGGTTGAGGGACTCTTTCCAGGCTGATGGATCATACATATACTTGACTTCTTGCATTGACTTGGAACATGCCCCAGCACTATCACATCTATCCCATCTTGGCCAGGAGCTTTTCTAGTCTTAAGCCCTTTTATGTGATCGGAGACTTCTTCTTTGGCTATGATTGGAGCAACCTTTTCTATGCATTGCTATTTTCTTTGCTGAGAAGAAGACACACGCCTATTCAGACAAAATACCCAAACACTGTATTTAAGTTAATAAGCTTGATTTTCGAAACAACTCAATGCAAATAAAACCTTCAAAGCCGTTTCAGGTTTGTTCATTACACAGCTCAATACCACAGCTTGTTGTACAATTGTGCTACAGGGTATTAAATTTGAAACAAACACCTAATCATATTACAAAGGAGCATTGATTTCGAAGGTAAGAGTTAATGTCGATGTTGGCACCAAGATGTTGTGCGGCATTTGTATTTGTATTTGCATTTGCCTCGACAAAGTCCAATTAGCCGGTATCCAATGTCAGCTGCAGCATATGCTAATTGCAGATAATTATGGGAAATGTGCTATTAATTTACGTCAGTAACTATAGGAATAAATTGGACACATGCCAAACGTTGTAAGCGCAATGCAATTGCAATTTGCTGTTGATAAATTTTAATAAATGTGCAAAAGTAAATAACCAAATCAAATGGCAAATAGCAAATAAGTCTAAATATATTATGCATAAAAATTATATTAATATGCATTGGCAGCTCAATTATTTTTAAGTAAATTGACAAAGCCGCCCAAATCAATAATTTTCAATATGACTGCAAACAACGCCGCCGCACCGCGCACCTACCCACCGACGCTTTGCTGCAAAGGTAAAACAACCACATGGAATTTTCAATTTGCCAACCACAAAAGTAGCCTGCAGCCACGGCCAGAAATCGACTAGACTTGCCTCACATTTGACAAACTTGCGCCGCATATACGTATTTTTGTACAAGTGTAACCAGCTACGAGAGCTGTCCAGTTAGTTTTTACAAAATGGTATATCGCAGTGTTGCAAAACGTTTGATGTTGGTCAATAGTCGATAGACTGCACAATCAATGAGATCGATAGTCGACAGCAGCTCTCATCATTATTGGAAAATGTGACAAATAGAAAAGTAACTTGGTTTACACATTCCATTTGACCCGAAGAAGGCGAGAGGGGATGTCTGGCATCCCAGAGGCTACCCTAAGCCCAGCCCGTGGACTCGCCAGAGCGCCCGCCAGCATAGTTCTTCAAAGCAAGGACTTATGAGAATTGCAGGACAGTCGTTAAGAAGATGCTTATTTGTGTGTAGGTGTTTTTATCCGCACAGCTCCAACGGGTTGGGGCAGCTGCAGCCTTTGATGGTGTAGTGATGCCATGATGCCATGGACTTTGATAAGCTTACTGAAGAGCCCTCGCGTTTGTTGCAGAGTGTGGCGTTTGTAATCTACGGCTTCGCATCATGAAACTTATGATTGAGCCCTTAGCCACGCAAAGAAAACGGAAAAGCTGCTAACCGCATCACAGACCATGAAATGTTAAGTACACAAAAGTCTAGTCAAATGTCCAGAGACCTTGCCTGGCTGCATGTGCTTGTGTGTGTGTTTGTGGGTGTGTGTGTGTGTGTGTAAATAAAGCAACAGTTTCACCAGAATCTGAAAGAACACCTACCTAACCACAAGTCAATAAAGAATTGTTCAACAGCCGACCCTCTGCATTCAATTGAAATCAAAATTAAATTTTAGATTCTAGCATTGAATCGTTGTCAAGAGCTTTTTACCTTATCCAACTACTATATTCAATTGGTAAGCCATAAATCGCAGCTAAATATTAATTTTATGGAATCTCATTACAATTTCCCTATGAAAACGAATCCATTTCCCATCAAATCCGGAGGATTTCACAGTGAAGTTTTATACACACGTTTACCAACACTTATATTGTGCCTACATTTAACTAAAGCTTAGGCTTTTTAAGCAACCGCACAAGCCTAGGTAATATATTGAACTACGTCATTTAACTTTCCAATTCATGGATATCGAATATACGCGCTCAAAAGTAATTATATTGAATTTGTAATATTTTTCAATACTAGTTTAGAAATGGCCCTGTTCTTCAGCTCACATATGCTTTCCCTTAGTTTGGATAAAAGAAACTTTCCAAGCTGACAATTTTTCTTAGTTATTATTTTGTTTTGCAGTTGTAAAAGAATGTTTTTTAAAATACTTTGTTCTTTTACAACACTATTTTTTTGATATATTGCTTTGCAGTATAACTGTCGCCTTTACAACATTAATTTTTCGCTAAAACGCCGTCTTGTTTGACTTGTTTTTATTAAAAAGCAGATTTATTTACCCTCAAAGTTAGAAATCTGAACTGTGAACTGTTATCATCGGAACAAAGTTAACATTGCTTGGGCACTCAGTTCTTTAGAAATAGAATGCACATATTTTGATGTATCACTGTCGTTTGTCTAAAATTCAAATATTCCCAATTCAACAAAAGAAAAATAGAAAATTATAGCTGCAGCCGAACTTGGTCGGAACAGAGCACAAACGGAAAAGTCATCTTGGGCACACATCACGAAAATGGCCGGATCTCGGGCGCGCATCAATATCTACGTACCAAGTGAGTGCCGCTTCCCGGAGCTGACTATCGTCGGCGGCAATAGGGATCCGGTGCAATGGATGCTGCCCCGGCTAAGTGGCGACAAGACGGAGCCGTCTGTCGTTGCCGAGGTGGCGGCTGCCACCAAGGAGGGGGACGACGGTGTCAAGGGCAGCGGTCGCTCTCTCTATGTCTATGATAGCGAGGGGCGTATGCTGGAGCATGTCCGTTACCAGGGCAACGATTATCGCGGCGCCCTGCGTGCCGCCATCAGTGCCACGCCCAACCACTGGAGGGATTGACCGCGTCCCCCGCACACGTAAACACCCGGATATAAATCAACATGTGAGCCATCGTGCACCAACAAAATTCCACAATCAAATTTGCAGTTTCAATCAAGCAACCAAAATCCACCCACTCGAGGATTATCGCAGCGGGTAAATTTCATCAAAATTGATCGCTACAAAAACAATTACAAAAACAATAGCAACAACAGAAACAAATGAAAAACGTTTTTTTTTTATTTTTTAGCCACGGCTGCGACCTGCCTTATTATGATATGATATATATATTTATCATATATACATATATACTTCTTCATGCGCTGTACGCACTCCATAATCATCTGTCACAAAATATATTTTTGAATGTACAACAGTCTTTGACGTGCCCGATATATTTGTATGCAAGGTGGGTTCTATTTAGACATGGCATGAGTTAGATATGTGCTGACTGATTGATTGAATGAATGATTGATGATCAGCTTTTGGAACTGGCAAGCTGCAATTTCCTCAGCACTTTATGGCAAATTCGCTGCGCAAATTGTTGGAAAATTGACACCGAAAACCCTTTTCTTTTTGTCGTTTTTGTTTTATTCGATTAGCTTTAAACTACATACGGCTCGGGCTTTAATTTGTTTTTTTTTTTATACATTTAATTTATATTAAAAAGTATATTGGAATAGCGGACTTTAGCTTAAAGGGATTTTGCAGGCTTGGTATATTGTTGATATTGCCAGATAAAGCCTGCTAGTACTTTATGTATATAATATATTTTCTATATATATTTTGTCTATACTCTATATACTATATTTTGTGTATCATTCTGTGTATCTGTATACCTATGCCATACATACACTGTTTGACCTCTTTAGGTCGCTGCAGGCTTGGAAAATTGTTGAAATTTCCAATTAAAGACGGCAAAATTTCGTATTCTATTTGCTAGTATCTCTTTGCGTTTTTCACATACACACCTCTTCGAGCATCTCGTATAAATTTATACATATGTATATATATTATCCTTAAGTAAACAACAAAGTTGATACGGACATATGTGAAATATGTAATGAAATAGAAAGTGCAGATCATTTAATCTTCCAATGTCAGAAATTCAACATACTAAGAAAGAAATATAAAATCTTCAATAAAGCCAATACAACAAAAGATATCTTAATAACAAAAGAACAACTATATTTAAGAGAACTAACAAAATTCATAAATGAAGCAGGAATAAGCATTTAATAATAATCACATATCTATTACAATTACAGATACATACAACACAACACACACAACTGACTTCACATAGGGCTTCCTCGCGCCGTCCTAGACACAACGTATCTGGTCATCTGCCGCACTGATTTGCGACGACCAACCCCATAGACAGCTTTTGTAACTGTCTTTCTCAAACCAAAAAAAAAAAGTAAACCCTGTGCCAGATATATGGTTAATTACTGCGATATTTTTATGCTCGTCCGCAAAGATAAGAGACAGAGTGAGCGCGAGAGAGAGAGAGAGAGAGAGAGAGAGTATATTGTTTCAGACTGTGTGTTTAAATGACATTTTTGAAGTTTCCAATATTCACGTGAAGAGAACATGTCCACGTCCAGTGGAGGCGTGAGAAATCAAAATAGATTGGGCTGGTAGGCATTTTTGAACTGTGAACGGGTATTTGGTGCTTGGTTGCACTCGACTGCAACATGCTTTTATAAACAGAATCCAAAAAAGTAGCCCAGAAGGTAATTTTAATAGAATTTTATAGCGGTTTTCTAGCTGCACTGGGAAAGCCTAAAAGCATGCAACAGTTGGCCAATTAGCTGTTGGAGTAGTTGTGTGTGGTGCGGGCGGCGGGGCAGCAGCGGGCCAGCAAGCCGCAGCCCGGGCGCAAATTGACTGAACATGCTGAAAATTGGCTTAAATGGCGGATGCCGCCACCCAAATGGAGGCCAGGCCGCAGCTGGTGCCGCGATGTGCAGATGTGCCACATGCCGCATGGCGTGTGCCCCGTGCGGAGTCTCGCCCTCTTTGTTGCCGGCCCATTTAAAGTTTCGAGTTGCGCCGCGATAATGGTGCACACATGAACCCATCCTCCCGTCCCAGCCGCCTGTTTTGGCTGCCTGCGACAGTTGGCACGCCCATGGTCATGAACCTCATTGCCAATCCCCTCAGACTTAACTTAATTTATGACTTTTAGCGTTGCCAACCCGCTGCCCTTTGGCCGCTTGGCACCTGACCCGCCGCCGTGGCGGATGAGCTGCCCTGCGTGGCGGGCATTATGTTAAATTTTATGTGACTCTGCCATGGCAACAGGTCAAACAGAGTGCTTCGAATTCGGATTCGGACGCGGGGTCAGGCTTTAGTTGCAGGCTATTGGATTTTGGCTTCTGGCATCTGGACTCCGGGTCGGAGCTCTGGCATCTCGCAGCAACGCACGACCGCACTTGGAAGTCTTGCATATTATACAACATCTTGTTATATCCTGTAGCCATTAGAGATGTGCAATTGGGTATATTGAAGCCGTACACATGCAAGGCACAGAGACATTTCCGATGCCTTCTTTGATTCATCGCAAAGTCAAATATTTGTCAGAATTTCTTATCCGTACTATTATTTATATATTATATTCGGAATTGCAAAGTTCGAATCTTTAATGACTCTTTCCACAAAATCGATAAGAATCGATATTGATAAGAGCTTGCGAGACCCCATTTGGTATGTGGGCTCTTGCATAGCTTAGCTTATTTAAAATGCAATAAAAGAATCACATTTTGAAAGGCAGAGCCTAGCGCATATTATTACACATTCAGGGTGTATCCTAGTCGGGCACTGCCGTCTGGAACTCTCTTGTTTCTTTTACATCTTTTTTTTGGTTGCATGCGTACTCGAGTTTCACACACACATACACACACCATGCACACCCACGTGTGTGCAATAGATACCAACACCTGACGCATTGATGAACCCGCGTCGCCATGGAGCGAGCTGTCCATCTGACGTCGTAATTGGTAGCGATGATCAACTTATGTAAGCACCACAAAGATATGATTGTGATTCGGTAACCAATGGAATCACGAGCACGCCAATTGAGCTTATGAAACGCTATCACATTCAAATCAATTGTGAAACGTTGGCCCTGACAAGTAGTTGGGGGTCTGTGGCTGGACACAATATTTATTGAAAAATGCTTCAATTTTGGTTTGGAGCTGCATTCCAGCAAATATTTAAGCATCATTCTGATTGGCATTTGCTGTTAACTCTATTTAATCTTTGTAAATAGATAAACACGTTTTAAAGTAGTTTTTAATACCACGGCAAATGCAGTTGCACATTTCGTCGAGGACTTTTGCATGATTCGGCGAATGTTGATTTGCCTCTACGTTTTGTTTATCTTCAAATACGATATCCTTTTATATTCAAGCTTAAAGCTTTTGCACAAAATGTTATTTTTAAAATATGTTGTCAAATAAAACCATGATTAATATGCAATTGATTATTGATTGAATTGATTCTCCACCGATTACACCTATGGCAGCTTTATGATATCCGATTCGGCCGATTCCGACATATGTAGAGACTAGTTCGGATAGAAAGCGACAGAAAGACGGACGGGCAGACAGACGGACGGACAGACAGAAGGACGGACAGACAGACGGACATAGCTATATGCGTTACACATTCCATGACGTAGTTGTAATACCCTTTACAAGGGTATAAAAATAGTTGGTTGAATGCTAGTTGATTACCAGGATTTTACAACTGTTATTTATGAAACCAAATGTTAGCAGAATTCTGAAACTATTAAACTTAACATACTTAACTCTGTCTATTAATTATTCAATTGTTTATTATTCTCGCTTATTGGAAGAACCTAATTGTGAAATACCAGTTGAAGCACAGCCCTGAGCAAATTAAATAAAATTAAGAAACTGCTTAGATTTCGTTTATTGCTTAGGATTTTGTTATCGATTGTTACAGCTTTAACACAAAAATCAGCATGTTTTGCCGGGGCCCAGAGAGAAAGTCAGCTCCAAGCGCTGGCTGGCTTGGCATGTCCTCTTCCTTCAGCCCCTTTGTTTTGCCCGCTTGCATGAAAACTCTTGTACAAAGGCGGTCTTTGCCGAAAACAACTACCAAATATTAAAATATATTTTGTATGCAGTTGGCCATATTAGAGTTAGATATTGATCTCTATTCTATGAAGCAGGGCTGGTTCAGCTTTGATGTGTGAAATTTTCAACTGTAAACCTTAATGTGCTATAGAATATTCGTCTATACTCCGGCTCCAGCTCTTATAACTACAAGATTTGCTCAGTAAACAGGATTTCGATATCGATTTTTATCGATTACTTGGAAACGGGAGAGGCTATCGTATATCGGAAACAAGCTCGTAGCGCGCGAGATAGGAGGACTTGCGTTCAAAATTTCAAGTCTCTAGCTTCTCAGATTCTTGCGTTCATACATATATGTGGACTGACACACGGACGGGCAGTCAGACGGACAGATCCACTCGACTGCTGATGATGAACAAGAATATATATACATTTATACCCTTTTTACGCATTTTTAACGGGTTCGGCGTATAATTAAGGTGCAGATTAGGGCACAAAATAGGAAAACAATTTAAGATTGGGGACAAACAAAATTCAAGAAGAAGCAGCTACGGCTGCTGGTCAGGTTATTTAAATGCTAAGCGCTTGGTTATGTTTAGAGTGTTCCGGTGCGATGGGTTTGCGGGCACGGTGGCTGTGGCGGTTTCGGGGGTGGTTGGAAATCCCTAGCGTGCCGCAGCGAGCACGGATTGTGCGCTGAGCATTTAATGCGCGACGCGCTTAAGCTGCCGGCCAGAAAATATCTAATTAATTAGTAGAGTTGAGCGAAATGTTGCCCCTCCGTACGGCTGGGTGGGCAGCATGACAGGGGGTTTCGGGGCGGTAAGGGGGATGTATTGCCACCCCCAAGCAGCAGCAGGCAGAGCAGCGCCAAGGCAGCGGCTGCTGAATGTGAGCGGCCAATGGGCTTTGAGCAGTTGCTGCCCCGTTGGGCGCCAGACGCTGGGCGCCTCGGCGTCTGGAGCATGCGCTGAATGTGAGCGAGCAGTGCATGGGGGCTGCCGTTCGAGCGAGATAGCTGCTCAACTGTTGCTGGCCTTGGCGTTGGCGGTGGCAGTGGCAGTGGCAGCGGCTGCGGCAGCGGCAGCTGTGCCTCTTGCCCAAGGTTAACCTGTTGAAAGTGCATATTGCGCATACGCCTCGTCGGTCACGACCAGTGTTCACATGTCCAACAGGTAAGCGACATGTGAGGGCGTTGCAGGCCTGCTCACACTTAAAGCATACGACGCACAATTGCATTTGACGGACAAGTCGGAGGGGTTTTGTTTTTGATACCCATTAATTATTGGAAAAACGGGGGTATATAGAGGTTGTGCCAGTGCATTTAACAGGCAAAGTAAAGCATCTGCGACCCCATACAAAATTGATCAGTCCGAAGCGCTTGAACCGCTTATAATACGTTAAAAAGTAGTCAAAAACGGCATTGCAGCACATTTTAAGACTGACGCAGCTGGCGACAGCAAACTTTTATATGCCTAAACAGATAAATCGAGTCCAAGAACACTTCACCATTCGCCACATGCCCTAAAGCATAGAGTAAATCTGTTTTTATTTTTGGCAAACACTCACGACTATATACTGTCAGGACGATCTGCAAATGAAGCCAAAAGTTATTCATGATAACGTTTTTCAGAGTGTTGTTCAGGGAGAGAGGAGAACCACAGCGTCTGCTTAAAGTGAGACGTGAGGTCTACTGTCTGAGTACAGGGCATCTGGTAGTCAGGCACATCACCGCTGGCCTTAAGGATTTTATTATTGTTTTTGGGTGGTTTTCGCATTGCGTATACGCACGAGCGGCACCGTTGCTGTTTGCTGATTGGATGCATCCATCGTCAATAGCTGTCCGCTGTATATGAATTGCATTCTATCTGGGCTTTGATTTACATACCTCGCCACAAATATGCCATATATGAAAAGTTAATTAAAAAAACAAGAAAGAATAAATTACATTTACATTTTTGCATATTTGATTAATGTGAACTGCAATATATTTACACTTTTGTTGTGGTTAGGGCTCTGCGTAGAGACTCCACATGCCCCAAGGCTTACAGTTTTGCATTTATTTGCATTGTCATGAGGGACTCTCAGAGATAGAGTTTTGAAATTTAACATCTAACATCCAAAACCTAATTGAAACTATGCTTTATTCAACGATTCTAGAGCAGAAGATTCTACTACACTGCCCATAAATAAACCTATTTTCTCTAGAAAAATCTTACAGCTTGAATTGTAAAGTTTTCTATGTGCACTTTTAGGAACTGAATACACTTAAATAAACTGGCATTATAATAATATTTCTACATATAGCCCAACTATTTGCTAATACAAGTACAAGAATAAATTATATTTTCGATTAGTTATGATAAAGACATGAGTAAGGTTTAGCAAATGGGGTAAAAAGGACTGCAATATAAAAGAACATTTAGCCTATCTTTATAAACGTATCTTTATAACAATTAACATAAAATGTATCCCAAGTCTAACCTCTAGAACTGAACTGAAAATAAATTGTAATTCTTAATGATTTTGTTGAGTTGGAAAAACGGGGGAATATTATGTCAAGATAATCCAAGATATTTCTTGGTCCTTAGGCTGTAAATGCCTTAGGCCTATGCAAACGCTTAGCCTCAGGCCAAATGGGAGCACATCTGTCTGACTGTGTTCGTTTGTGTGTAGCACAAGGCAAAGGAAAAGCCGCCTACGCGTTGCCAGCATTTCCCCAGCCGCAGACAATTCAGCGAAACGCTGAGCAGTGGCTGCCCCTGCGCGGCGCCGCAGCATCGTCAGCAGGCACTGCCACACACGCAGACACACCAACACAGACACACCCACACAGACACACAGACGCACAGAGGCACACATACACACTGCGAAACCCCAAATCCCAAGAGCATGGAATCACCTGGGCGCACTGGTTGCCTGTTGCTGAAACGTCGCTGCCGCAGTCGCTGGCGCTGCCGCTGCTGGCGTCGTTGTTGGTGTCCTTCAGCAGGCAGCTGCTATAAAAGGAGGCGCAAACAAACAGCAGCGATTAGTCAACTGTGCATCGTGGGGCTTGTGTTATATATTTTTACAACGCGCCGCAGCAACAGCAGCAGCGCTTGCCACAGTTGCCACTTGTTGACGAAGGCCCAAAACAAGGACGAGCAGCATTAGAGAGCGGCAGCGACAGAAAGAGAGAGAAGAAGGTAGAGGCTAAGAGCTAGTGAAAGGGAGAGAGAGAGAGAGAAAGAGAGAGAGCAAGAACAGAACAGAGAACGAACGAATGCGATGGCAAAGCTGACGCCGACGCTGACGTTGACTTCGACAAGGCTGGCTCGTTAGTCGGGCAGCGTGCCACGCAACAGATGCTGTGCAACATCCAAGCCAAAAGGTTGTGTGCCACACGCCACAGCGCCGACAACAACGACATCGACGACGACGACAGCAGCAACAAGCGACTGGCGACTGGCGACTAGCGACTATCGACGAAGGAGCGTCGCCCCCGCCACCCGCCGCCCGCAGCCAGAGTCCACACACACACACAAGTCCCAAAGTCCGTGCCCGCCACATGCGCAACGTGCAACAAGTTTTTTGGCGATTTCCTTCCTGTTGCTACACTTTTTTTTTGGTGAACTAAACAAAATTTAAAGAAAGAAAACAAAAAAACTAAAAACATAAATTTTTCTTGTACATTTTTTTGCTGTGGTGTCCGAAAGAAAAACAAAAAATAAGTGTCTATTAATTGGTTTTTGTTGTTGTTAGTTGTTGTTTGTAATAATTATTGGTACCGCAACGCGGACCGCCAGTGCTACAGTAGTACCTACCTACAGTAACCCAAAGGTACAAAAACTTAAAACTTAATCCATAAAATTATAGTATATAGAAACGCATAGAACACTTAAGAACTTGTCGATCAGTAAACCCAACGAAACTTACCTGAAGCCAATCAATCATAAGTACAAGAGAGCGAGAGAGAGAAAGAGAAGAAGGTATACATATACTAAGTAAATCTCTAAGCTTAAAGGTATTTGAACATATGTATATATATATATAAAGCTTATCCATAATACGGAAGAATTATTGTTATCAACAATTGCGTCAAATTGAGCCCAACTGTTGCATTTCTTGTTCGTGTTCAGCATTGTTGTATTAACTGAAAAAGAAACCTAAACTAAAAACAGAAGATTTAAAACAATAATTTAAAGAAAACCCTAGACTATTAAAAAGAAAAAAAAATAGAGCTCAGTCTTCAGTAAATGCCCAAGAGAGGCCGCATATATATGACAGAAAGTCTGGTCAAGACCCAGCCAAATCCCAGCAGTACTTAAAAAGAACTTAAGATCAGATAAAACCAACAAAACAACAACACAGCAGCCAAAACAAAAGTCAAACAACTTAAACAACAAAATCAACGCGTCGCGCAGATGAAACAAAAATCAAAGAAAATTATAATAATAATTTAGGTAAAGCGAAGCAAATACTTCAACAGCAAGGACAACAAAAAACAGCCCAAAAATGTGAGTATTGACATTTGAAGATATACCATAAGATATTTGCAATATATGAATTTCGTATTGATTTTTAAACTTTTATATTACATTCCATAAACTTTGTTTTGAAATTAAAATAGTTAACATACTTTTAATCATATTTAACTGCAGAGCGTATTGTAATTGTCTAATCTATATATATATATACACATATTTTACATATTATATATATTTGAAGAGAACCAGCATATGAAACCTTATATTTATATTGATAAGTATATACAGAGAATAGCTTATCAAGTCGAGCTGTATATTAAATTCATATTCTGCAGGCTTTCATAGGCATGAAACTGGGTACAGTTTCCACCTTATTGTGTAGTACTCTATATAAACACAATTCGACCAGGTTTCTGCTCTATATCGTATGGCTGTCCAGGCAGCAATTGATGGAAAGTTCATGAATATGAAATTTAGAATAGTTAATATATCGTTATAGTGCCTGCGACTTGATCCCTAACATTTAATAACTACAAATTTGGACTCGAATTTCTTAAAAATTGTAAATACGGAAACCACAAAAGACTTGTTTATTCTGTGGCATTTCTCGAATAATTCAAACAAGTCCGCCCCAAGTTAGGGTAGGAAATGCAAACTTAAAACGTTGGCCTTGCATTGAAACAATGAATAAATTAAATGTTTGATAAAATACGCAGCCTTGTGTAAACTTCGATTGAGCCAAAAGGCAAATAGCAGCCCAGAAATAGCTAGACAGAGGACGAGTGGGACAGAGAGAGAGAGAGAGAGAGAGAGAGAGAGAGAGAGAGAGAATGAGAGATCTGTGTGGTGTGAAATTAATTTGATGCAATCACAAAATGCAATTATTATGGGCATTAATTAATGCAAATGCATTAGACAATGCGCGGATGGTTTGTCTATGATAATTATACATATATGTAATTACATATGTAAATAATTGCATATCGCTTACATTAGATGTATGCACATACTAATTATGCATACATGCAGGTCTTTACATCAAATTATGTTAAACAAATTTTGTGCAGATCATTTGATTAAATTAACTGCTCGCTCGCAAATTAATGAGCCGTTCAACGATGCCAATTACAACCACCGAAAATGAGTCTCAGGTAAATAAAATTGAGATTTTCTCCCCCTTTTAACTCAATTCGCGATGGGGAAAAACAGCCCACGTCCCTCGCCTGGTATCCAAGACAATTCCGTTTACTTTGCTTGGATCTCATATTATAAGATTTTAAACGTGATTTACTTTGTGATTTGTAAATTACCGAAACGGTGGTGTAAAACGTGATACCATGATAATGAATATGATTCATCTTTTGAATTCGTAAAATTAAAGCATCTTCTATCTTAGAATATTTGCATTTGCCCAACAACTTTCTATGTATTACATACGTGAAAACTCTGACACTTTTTCATAATATTCTTGTAATGAAAGCTGAATAATATGTTTATTCATTGGATGTCAATCCGAACTTACTATCCTTTCGTTCGATACCTAAGCTCTATTTAATAATAATTATTAATACTTCTTGCTACATACGAAACCAGTTGAAGGCATTTAGAGTCCGCTTCTGTTCTTAATGCTTAACAAACCCACTTTGAAAAAGGTCGAGAATATACCACAGAATATCATATGCCAGCTTATTTGGGTCTACGGCTCCAATTTGTATGTTAAGTAATTATGGTTGAGGTAAAAATTTAACACCTCGTAGCGCCCACAGGTAAGTACTGCTTAGATATAAGTAAAGCGAAAAAACAAACCATTTCATAATTGTTCAGTTATTATTCATAAATTGCCAAATGAATGAAAGTGATTCATTCCTTGAGTAAACTTTTGCCTCCTACATATTCTACAAATTCGTTTCTAATTCCCAAACAGTTAAGGCTTAAGCCTGTCGATATTTCGAATTAAGACAGCTTTAAAGTGGCAAATGCCTCATTTACATGCCAATTATATATTATGCCTCCAAGCTCGAAATTTGCGCCCAATTAAATATGCATCAGCAGGTGTTGACAGACTATTTTTAGTAACTGTTGACAGCCGCACAGAAGACCAAGCAAATCGCACGACTGTGTCAAATGATTAAATGACTTCAATGGCTGAGTGTGTGCTTTGTCTGCTGCTGCGGCATGTGTGCGTGTGTGTGTGTTGTACCCATTGTACTACATTTGTATTGTACTCGATTGTGGAAGCGATAGGACAGACAGACGGACAGACAGACGGAGAGACAGACAGACAGACAGACAGCAGGACGGGACGACAATCATTTGTAAAATCAGTGAGATTAGTCGGCTCTGTCGCTCATCAGTGGAGCGATTGCCGTGAATCCTCTTCTGCTCATTAGTAGCACATTTGCCCAGTACGTGATTTAGCTGCAAATGTGCAGATACCCAGATACTCAGATAACCAAGCTACAAGATACATTGCCCTGCAAAAAAGTCAGAGCCCAGGCGTTAGACGTGGAGTCGAGCAAAATAATAACTGTTTCTTCCAGCTGAATTTTATGGCTCAACTAGAGTACATCACATGTCCGTTACTGTGCCAGAATATGTATAAGCGGGTGTGTGTGTGTGTGTTTGTGTGTGTGTGTGTGTGTGTGTAAGTGACACGCTAGGGAATTTCTCGTACAGACCTGCTGCCACATTTGCATTCGGGGCGTGTTGCAATTGAAATTCTCATACTGTCTGAGTTTCCATAGTTGTTGCTGATATTGTATGGTTCGATTGCATGTAGCACTTATGGGGATAAGAAGTCTATTTGGAGCAGGGCACACAGAAGCGTTCTGCAACTGTGTCAGACCCCCAACTGCCGCTGCCCCTGCCACCAACTCTTTCCCCTCTGGGACAATACTTGCAACAAGGAGAGCGAACTAAATGCAATAATTTTACGTTACTTTTTAAACATTACTCTTCTTTGCCAATACCTATCCATATTGTAGGCATCTTTTGGCCGGTTCTACATTTAAAGCTTAATACATCTCAGTTGGCGTAACCGACTAGGAGATACCCTAAGCACAAGCTGCCCTTAATATCGATTAAGCTGTCTTGTCCACATACACACACAGCTTTGGTTGGAGCTGGGCGAGGATTACAAAACGTAAAAAAGAACGTGCATGTCTAGATGGACTCAGCTCTTCGTTTAGCCCGAGACTATTAGCCAATGGGTTCAGCGTACAATAGTCGAGTCATATTTGCCAATTCCACTTGATAGCTCCGAAAATTTAATCTGAAATATTCATAAGCTGTGCCAAACTTGAGCAATTTCCAGGCAAATACCTCTTTCAATTTCGATTATCTTTATTTTATGACATCACAAATTTACTTGGAGCTAAAAGCTTCAAATTTGATGGCAAACGTTTTTCACATTTACCACAAAATGAAATATCTTTTGTATACTTTTGGCTATTACCTAGCCAATATTAAATCGTTCGCTGTGCAAGTTTGCAATTTATGCTGACAAAATACGTCACACACACACACACACACACACACGCACACACACGCACGCACACACCGATCAATGGCTGTCACATTTCCGGCTCATGGCAGAGCTTCCGATTTTTATCGTCGCTGTCTCTTTAGCTGGATGACAACTACGGCTAAGGCTCTAAGTTGATTTACGCCATACTCAACCTCCGGTACAATCAGTACAAAGAAACACATAGCCACACAAACACACACACACACACACATACATGCACACACACACACACACACTCACCTGCGCACTGTCACGCTTATGCCTCAGTGAAAATGTTCACTCAATTACGCTTTAAGACTTAATTCACAAAATTGGAGTAAATGTTGTTAACGGAACTGGGCCACTGGTCGTCAGGCCAGCTTCCCAGCAACAACAACAACAATAACTACCTTTGACCAGACACACACACACACACACACACACACACACACACACACACACACACAGCTCAGTCTATTGTAGCGTTCGCTTCATATTTTCCCATTTTTCATGACTTCCTGCTACTGAACTCCTGTTGTTTAGTTTTTATGGTTATTTTTCCAAGTATTCTTTGTTTATCATTGACATTCAGAGAACTTGAACTTGCACACATATGTTCTCTTATAACATATGCAGAGAGCGTCGATAGCGCTCATAATATATGCTAATACGATATGCTCTAGCTGAGGAATTGTTAATAACGGTAAGGGAACAGTCTTTGGGCGTCCATTCGATTTTAACTGGTCACAAAATGTGTACACCCCATAAAAGGTCAGGGCAGTTTCATAGAGTATCGCAATCTAATTAACATTATGCTTTATGCCCATGTTGTGGTTTGCGACCACAGCTATTATTCGAGAATATTTTATAAATTAAATGGCACTTGATGGCTGCTATTTGGATAACAATATATTGTTAGGAATATATTAATTGTGGCTGGCTGTGTGCTTTTTATGCACATAAATGTTCAGTTTTTGCTATTTAGCTATTTATCCATAATTGAATTGTTTACAGAGCGCATAAAAATGTGCATAAGCTCCATGTTAAGGTGACGCTGTTATTGCTAACATATTAAATAAAGCTGCTGTTAACGCAATCTACTTAAGCCAGCTGCTAATATTTTATCTGAAGATAAACCAAATTTACATCTTAATAGAGTGGCTTAGATTTGGATTAGTCAACACACAAGTTCACTCTGCTTCTGTGACTAATTCGTTGTCGGTCATTAGCTCAACCAGAGCTTAACTGGCAATGACATCGACTTGATTGGGTTGTTAGGCTCTCACTTGGACAATAGCCCATAAGCTGATTTAGCAAACAGATACGAAACGGGGCCAGAAGAACAAAAGCACACACGGCCAGCTCGATTTGTATTGTTGCCAAAGCATGAAATGCATCACAATTTGTGGGCCAAAGATGTGAGTCCGACTACAATCTATACTACTTCACATCTGCCCCGCCGCACAGTCAAGAGAAAATCTGTTTGGCCGAGTGGCTTTTAAAGATCAGTTCGACTGTCTTATTTGAGGCCACACCAAAGCCATTCATAAGATATCCAATTAGAGTTATTAGCCAGGCAGGACGCTATCCAAAATTGGACTTATGCAAACAAGTTGGGCGGCTGAAAGCGACGCGTTTTCGGCCTCGTTTACTTCTGGCTTCAAGTACGCAGTCAGCGAGACAAAATATTCATCAAAACAGGTGCCAATGAGCTGAAGGTATAAATAAATGAACGTTGAACTCACACTCACATACACATACACACGCACACATGGGGCTAAATGTGTGTCACCCTCGCTCTGGGATGGTACAGATATGCACTGGAGTGTTAAAATGCTATCGATTCGATGCTAAAAATAAGCAAAACAGCAAACAGGCACAAAACACACACAAACACACACACACACACACTCAATAACCACGTCTATATTTATGTGCGTGTGCCTTGAATGGGCCTAAGCCTGGCTTACGGTTGGTACAAAAATATTCCAGCGGCTAATTCAAAAAAATATTTAAGTTAGGGATATGCAACTAATCGCACTCGATAAATTCAAAAGTCGATAACTGACTTGATCGATACTTTCAATAAAATATATATCGATAGCTTCACATTTTATTTGCTAGGCGGGAAACTATATAGAAAAATAAAGCATCAGAGTTTCATTTTTTTTAATGTATGGCTGTTGGCTGTTGCCTATCGATCGCCATGCTATCGATTCAGTAACAACTATCGATAGGTTCAAATATAAACTGTTGTTTTTTAAGTTAAACATGTTTGTAATAATCAAAAACAAACAGTTGACACCATCGAAACTATCGGTAGCTACATATATCGATGGCAGATTTTGAGTAGAAAATATACTTCAAGCTTCAAGCTTCAATTAATTAACATTCAAGCCAATAATTAACATTCAAGAGCTGACGACACGAGCTCATCGAAGTGGATTTGCAAAACTTTTCCTAAAACACATTATGACAGATGAACTTAAAAGGAAACCCAAACTTGTATCAGCTTTTATGAAAAATATGCAAAAAGGAATCAACAAAAAATAAAAAAGCAAAAAGAGCGAACAGAAAAAAATTTAAAATTGACGTCAAAGCGCGATAAAGTTAAACAAAAAATGTTCTAGTCGGGTTTCGCTGATTTAGTGGGTAGAAACTCAGAGGGTAATTGGAAGGGGGTCTGGCTGTGGAAATAATTAAACTGAAATGTGACACACGACATGCAACGAAATAACCGAAAAATAACAGAAATGTTGAAAAGAATTTCATATTTACTTCAAGGAGTCGCAAAAAAAAAAAAATAATAAAATAAATGTGAAAGCGCTGTAAACAAAGCAAAAGGGAATTGCTGAAGCTCTTTTGAGTCAAATAGAGACGAGTTTGCGAATATAAAAACTTATTTTACTCTTTCGAGAATGTTTCAAAGAATTCAGATGAACCGCAAACAAGTTTGAGGATCCTTTGACAAGCATCAAACATATTTGAGCTATTATGAATACTTCTTATTCCCAATACTATATGCTATATATTCGCAAAAAATACTGTAATTTAAATTTAAACACTAGCAATAAGCTTTAGATTCAACTAAATGGAACTAAGTTAGTCCACTTTTTGGTGTAACACACCTGTAAATTAATTCCCGTTTGGCATCAAACATGTTTGATTTATAATCTAATTTCTATTTTCTATGAATATTTGTGTGCATGATTCCTGCGTGATTTGACTATAACTATACTGGCTGCACACTTTGTGGTTGCCACAAAATGAATGCCGCAAAATGCATAAACAGAGCGAACGGTAAATTTAACACGCGACATTTCATTGACAGACGCCTACAGGCAGAGCTGTTGTGTGGCAAAAGGGCTAGGGCATGTTGTTAACTTACATATATCCTTGCAGCCTGAGGCGCACACACACTCACGCACGGACACACAATGCGCGTATGCAACACTTGCGGCTGTCGCCGGCTGCTCCATTCAGTCGGGTGCATTCAAGTATGCCCCATACAATTTCCAAGCTGAATGCATGTCAGCAATTGTATAGGTGTTGCCAGAACCCAACATGCCCCTGGCCCACATTGTAAGCTACTGTTTGCCACACACACACACACAAACACGCCCACACACACACATTCGTCAGAGCACATTCCCTACCCTTGCCACATTATCTCGCATGGTGCAAGCGTCAAGGACAGCGCGTTTTATAATAGCCATAACTAAACTATGACTTTAACATACAGCTGCTGTCTGTCCCAGCTGCCACCCTGCCGACCTACCGCCCTGCTGCTGCCTCCTTGGCTGCATCTCCTTTCTGCCGTTGTACATGGCGTATGAGCAATCAGTTTGGCCAATTAAATAGTTGAGCCCACGCGGCTGCAGCTCCAATGATAGCCAAATGTCAAGCAAATGACAAGCTGCTTACCTAAATCCGAATACAAATACAAATGTAAACACAAATACAAACACAAGCCCATACCCTAGCCTCCCGCCCAGCGCCTCTTGGCAATGGTGTGCCACATATTTAATCCTGGCCGGCTTGTGGCAGCAAACCACATGACACACACACGCACACACATGCACAACACACTCAGACACAGAGCATATTTTTGCTGACAAGCCAAGCGCATGATTTACCTGTGCCGCATGTTCGACTCGGCTATGCCCTTTAAAGGATGAAAGCTCAAGACTAGTTAATCCCCGTAAGTCGCCCAACGCGAAATTGCCGACACGTCTCATATGATTTGCAGCAGCGAATATGCCCCAGCTGCAGATACCCTGCAATTCCGAATCACCAGCTGCACAGCCAGGAACATAAATATGCATGTGCAACATGCGAGTCTAGTGTCGTTCGCTCCCCTCTTTCACTCAGCAGCTCTGTGCCCCTCTCTCGCTCTCTCTGTGCCTCTGTGTTGCTAGCATTTAAAATAATTACAAAACATAAAAACAGCAATAAGAACAGCAACTATATCAAACATTAAAAATAAACATGAGAAATGCCAAATGGCAAAATATTTGCCAGCTCAAGTGCAATATATGAAGTATATCAAAAAGAAGACAGCTGAAAAAAAAGAAAAACATTTGTCACAACACGCAGACCACTAAATACTCTTGCTGCAGCAGCTGTTGCTGCATTCGTTACTGTAGCTAATATGCCTCTTTTCGTTTTATATATTTGAGAGTTAACCCATTTTAACAAATGGCTTGGCAATCGGATGGTGAACACAAGAGTTGCAGATTTTCCACCACATTTCCACGGTTGCGGGTGAAAATGTTTATGAAGGCGATCGGATGGTAAACAAAAATGTTCATATAATCGTTTTCCGCCAATTTATCACAGCTACGGGTGGAATTTTCAAAATCGCTGAAATATGTTTTCATTAATTCTAATCTAGAGTTAGTTTAGCTAAGTTTGAAGCCGATCGGACGAAATTTGAAGTCATTTTAAAAAAATATTTGACCCGCATTTTCCACCGAGGAGGCTTTGCTTTTGCGTTTCAAATGAATTTCCAGAAAGATCCCTAAAAATGAATTTGAGCCCGAGACTTACCCCATTAAATCTCTGAGTTTCGAAAAGTATGAAACTTTCCTTTAAAAAACTCTCTCAGTTTGAGGCACGGCCGTTTTTCGCGATTTTTCCACATTTGCGCGTGGAATTTCCCAAAACCCCCTTCTTAGCGTGCACCTCCATCAATTTTAGGCTCTAGTTCCCACGGTTTCAGCAGGTCCTTGATTACCAATCAGTCAGTTAGTCAGTTAGCCAGTGAGTCAGGACAAACAGTTTTATATAAAGAACAAGTAAGAGGTTCTAGTCGGGAGCTCCCGACTAGGGAATACCCTGAACCCTCTTTGAGGTGGTAGCGGGGAGGTGGCGATAGGTATAAAATGAAAGATACTTGACATATATATAATATTCTAGAAGCAACATATTATGTTTGGTGACTCTAGCTCTTATTATTTACCCAATCTGTTCAAAAAACAGGATCACAGATCTGCGTAGGAACTAGGAGCACCTACATCTAAAATTTCAATTTTAGCTCTTATAGGTTCTGAGATCCTTGCGTTCACACATACGGCCAGACGGACGGACAGACGGACGGACAGACGGACGGACAGACAGACGGACATGGTTAGATCGACTCGGCCATTGATGCTGATCAAGAATATATATACTTTATGGGGTCGGAGATGCTTTCTTCTGCATGTTACATACATTTGCATTTTGCACAAAAACATTATACCCCTTTTACCCATTTTTAATGGGTTCAGGGTATAAAAAGTATAGACATTGATTTTGTGTACACGATTCTTACTTAGTTTGTGACCCTAGTCGATGGCGATGAATCGGCTCAGTTCGATTTTCTTCCTTATTTTGTTAGCCCCTAATCTATGTTCATAAATAGTCGAGTGCATTAAAGAGCAAGCACCGCAGGCACCAGAGGCGCAGAGCCGATTGCCCGGATAGATGGATGGAAGGATGGATGGATGGATGGATGGATGGATGGGTGGGTCAATGGATTATTCGTTTGCTGAGACAATGGCCGGTGGCCGGCGGAGCTAGATGACAGACAGAATGAAAGTGGCTCTGGCCAAGGTTGATTTCAATCATGGCTGCCACAATGCGAAATATGTTTTACAAAGCCTGGCGAGAGTTCAATAATAAAATGCAAAAGCTAATATAAAATCTCAAACGCAATCGCAAAGTAAGTTTTAACAGACAGCAAAAACTAGCGCAAATACGGAAAATGCAATTGGATAAGCTTGAAATTTACCACAACTGAGAAGGGACAGGATTGAAAGGAAACTTGATGCGCGAGCTAATAAGCTTTAACAAACATGAATAAAACCAAAATTTAACTCCAAGGACAGCATTATGTAACATTAAAGCAGCCCACAGACTGTTATGTTAAACTTACTTGCATTTAACATTGCGCTGCTAACATAGCAGAAAGTTTCATGTAACATTATGTTGCTAATATAACAGAACGTGTAAGTGTAATACGAGCATAACATCATGATTAAGCACCAACTATTACTAACTAATGAGTATATGTTTAAAGGGCTTATATTCTCTACTGACAAAGCAGGGTCTTCGAATAGCTGAATGCCCATAAAATGTTTGAATGCAAGCGCAGCCAGAGTAATTATGTAACTAGTGTAATTAGCAGTAATTTAAAGCAATCAGCACAACATACTACGTGCATATCCGCATAACACAGCTTAGCACAGTTCCTGCTAGTCACATTTTAAGTAATATGCTCAGATTTTAGGACCCCGCATTTATGTGTGCTTACATACACATATATTAAGATGCGAGGCGGAGAGGCGTAGTTGGGAGGCCCGGATACGTCTTTTCTATAGAAAGCAGCGAATGGACAAGAATCAGTCGTGGCAGCAGCTGCCATTCAGGAAAAAAAGGGCGGAAATTGAGGTTATGTATATATTGCCACAAATTTATGGCATGAGTTGGGCATTTGGGGGTCAGTTATGTCGAGGCATCTAGCTGGAGCAGCATCAGCTGCATATTTCTGCCAATCTGCCCAAAATTCCAATAGCAAAAGTTGAAAATATTTGATCGTTAAACAGAGGCCGCCACGCCCGCTGCCACAACCGCCAGACAATTTCTATCAGCTGGCTATCGAGATTGCAGGACCCGGAATTCAGTAAATATTTTGATATCGTGCCATTATTTTCCCATCTGATGTGCGCACATTTTCGTATGTAGTCAAATATGTTGTGATACACAGCAGCAAGTGGGGCATGTGGGAACTTGGCTTCTGATTTTTTGTGTTTTATGTTTTGATTGAAATTTGTTCCAAATAAATTGCATTTTATGAAAACTTTATATCGCACAAAACAGTTCGGTTTTTTCTTGTCTGCGGGTGACCAATTATTGAAGCCTTATTACATTTTTAATAAAAAACCAGCGCGCAAAATAAATATAAATTTGATTAAAAACTTGTCATGTTACGTGTCAAGTGAGGTATTAATTTTTAACATATACATATATATATTTATGTGCATAAGTACATTATATTTTTCATATTTTATTGGTTTATCTGCGTAATAAATGTTTTTTTTAATATTTGACTATGTTTTTTTTTGGTCATAGGCAGTTCCTTAACAGGTTTCTGTTATTGTCAACAGCTCTGTTAGTTGGCTGCTGGCGCTGCTGTTGTAGTTGACATTGATGTTGCTGGTGCTACACCGCCCCCTCCCTGCCCAACCCTTTTGTCATGCTTGACCAAAATTACTTTTGCCATTGCCTGGCAATTTATGCAAATAACAGAAACGGAAGCGGGCCAGCCAGCAACAACAGCAGCAGCAGCAGCTACAGCAGCAACGGCAACAGCGACAATAAAAACCAATTGTAGCAGAGTTTTTTGGTGAGCTGTTTATTACAGACACTGTTTGATTGCCAATATGTGCGTGGGTGTATGTGTGTGTGTGTATGTGTGCTATTGACAGATGCTGGCGAAATTGATTAAAAATTGGCGGACGCAGAGCAGATAGCGGAATACTTTATTGCAATGCACCAGCAATTGGATACTTTGCGACTGTTTCAGGCAAATTAACGGGATCATTGCGATTACGACGTGGCTTACGTGGTCAGCAATGATAAAAACGGAAATGAAGATTTTCGCTGTTAAGGAAGCCGAACAATATCATATTGCAGATACACAACGCAAAATGGTTTTTTGCACTTGTATCTGACGCACACGTTAAGTTAGCGGCCACAACAGTGGCTAATTATGTTATCTAAGATTGTTATTAACATAAGTAAATCTTCTGTAAAGGTCTACTTAATGTGAGTTCAGGAGAGCGTATGATATATTTTGCAATTAAATTATATTTTTCTTACGCTTACACGAGCACGCCACTGCCAGCATTATAACATTGTCTGGTTTGCGAGTCACTGATCCAAAGCGTGCTCTTTTACGCTCTATTAGACAGTGTTGGGTAATGCAGTCATACCAAGAGCAACTGCAACTGCAACTGACAATTAAGCTCGACTTGTTGAGACCACATTAATTGCTTTATTTATGTAAAGACCAGCAGCACCAAATGAGTATCACTTGAGTTATGTAAAGGGCAATCCTGTTATTTACAAGCATTTAACAGCGCGACATTTTGTTTGAGTTGTGCTAACGTTTGCTTAGTTTATGTGATCGAGGTATGCAGTATATTAAGCTAAACGTTAATTATATTTGAACAACACTTACTTCTTCTTCAGCTGAACGCCTTCACCTGGCAAAGGATGCCAAGTCTAACAGAAAAGAGATTTCCACTTAGCAGCACTGCATCCTTTGCTGTTAGCGGCTATTGAAGAGCAGTCGCGCCATGTTAATGTGATTATTTGTTTTTTTTTTACTTATTTTTGTATATTTTTATTATTTCCTTTGAATCACTCAACGCTCTCCAGCGACAATCGTTGTCCTCGTTATTCAGGATGTAACTGGAATGCCTTTTGCGCAAAGCTCCTCTGCACAGTCCTTTTGACATTTGGCTACCTCGAGGCAATGCGAGGCAAAGCAGCAGCAACTGGACTAATTAAAGAGTCTAAAATGCAAATAGCAGACAGTTAGGCGGAGTGGGCGTTGGGTCGTAAGGGCGTGGGTGGCGGCATTGCTTGCCAAGTCGATCAAGAGCTGTTACAGCGAATCCCTTCTACTTCTCTCTTAATGCACTTTTTTTTTTGATTGTTTTGCCGATTTCAGATGATAGGAAATCGCATTAGCATACAGAAAAGAAACCGAGCCAAAGCTCCGAAATGCGGACGGCTGTCAGCTCATGTAGCTCATCTAGATCCAGAAACGGACCCGGACCCAGACCCGTTCCCGGACCCATCAGTACTTGTTGTTGTTGCTGTCATGTTTCACTTTATTTTGTTGCCTGGCCCATAAGGCCATACAAATGATGCACACACCCATGCAAAAATAAAATATACACACACACACCCCAACATATGCACCCTCACATAGACACACACATACACACAAACAAACACACTCTCAGATAGAGAGAGAATCACCTGTGGGTTGTCTTTTGAAAGGCAAATTTTAATGCCAACATTGACAGGTAACGCCATATGCCCTCAAGTGTTCACGAGTGTGTGCACGCGAGGGTGTGTGTGCGTGTGTGAGCAGGGCAACGAAGCGTATAAGCCAGGCGGGCATAAGCGAGCGGGGGTGGGGGGCAACGGAGCCGGAGTTGGGGTCGAGTGCGTGCCAATGTAGCCAGCCACTCAGCCATTGCACTGGCTACTGAGCCAATTTTGAGAGCACTCGCAGTTGCCCCGCAGTCCACACACACGCACACACGCACACACACACACAACATGTCCCTCCCCCACACCGGGCACCGCCGTCCCCCCCACCCAAGCTTACTGTTTCGCTGCCAAAGTCTCTGGAGTCACTTTGCTCGCTGTGTGTGTATCTCGTTATTGGCAGATTAAGCAGCTTGTGTGTGTGTGTGTGTGTGTGTGTGTGTGCAACAGCAAAAGCACAAAAAAAAGAAGAAAACTGGAAACAAATCGAAAAATATTAGCGGCATATTCCTTTTGATTTTTTATTGCGCGATGTGTTTTTGCCATTGGCACACACACACACACGCACACACACACATAAACCCATCAGTGTGTGTGTGCGTGTGTGTGTGTGTCAAGGTAACACCCTTCGCGTATGAGTGTGAATCAGCGCTTTAAACCTTCAACCGTTCACTCGTGTGAATCTAGCCCAAGGTGAAAACCAAAAAATATTGGTAAGAGCACAAAAAACAAAAAAACAAAATGAACAAAAACGGTAAACATCAAACAAGTGTTGCAAAACGGTGTTAAACAGAGTACAAAAATGCCAAAGAGCAAAATTATAAATAAATATGTGCACAGCCAGGTAAATAGAAAAAAAAAATAGAGTAAGAATGAAAGGTGCAAGGCCTAAAAATACGTTTACATAATTAAGCCTGGAGTTTTATAGAACCAACGAATCGGTTCAATTGCTGCTTAGCCAAGGGACGAGTGCACAATTATACAAATAATTAATTTAGTTGAAATTAATCAAAATAAAACTAAAATAAGGCATAAATATTAACTAACATATTAATTATGCTTGGTTAGCTTGTGCCCGAGGTGGGGCTGGAACCGGAAGTCTGGCATTCCAGGTGCTATCGCCTTGTCTAGCCCAAGTTTCAGCTCTTGAAAGCAAGGATTCTCGAGAAAATGATTCAGTTTCCTTGGAATGGCGGCAGAGGCGTTAAGTAGATGCTTATTTGTGTGCAGGTGTTTTTATGCACACAGCTGCGACACGCGACAAGGTGCGGCAATTGCAATCTTTGACCCACGCGCGGGATAACGCAGTGCCCCGTCCTGGCTCCACTCTTAAGTCGTTTATGGTTCTCGGTCTTGCTGAAGTGCAGCAGTTCAAAGGCCCGCTTGGGACTGTTTTCTGACCATAAAATTAAGCAGCTTGGCTAAGAGGCCCGCTGCCTTTATATGTTCGATATATATCGTTTTTTTCTTTACCTCTTTTATTATTATTATTGTTGTTAGGAGTATTGTAATTATTATAATAAATGTTCATCTATTATCAATGATTACTTATCATATAAGCGCCTAAGATCGAACTCGAATCGGAGTGCCCAACCGAACAAAGTAAAAGCCAGAGTTCGTCAGAATGGTATTTTAGATGAAAATGTTTGTCATTGATGATGCTCAGAAATTAGGGCGTAGTTTCTACCTGTCTGCACACCTAAGAGGCGTGTTTTTGGGGCGTACAAAAACAATAACAGTTCCAAAACAATCTCATGCAACTGAAATCGCTTTGGTCCCGATTTCGAGCAGATTTACTGTTGCATACTTTTCGGAGCACAGATTCGAGGCGTGCCTCGTTTATTATGAAATTGTTGAAGTGCTAACAAGAAATATGTTATGGAACAATTGAAAGTTGGCTGCGAATTTTTGGAGTGTTCAATTACATTTCATGTGCTGCACAAACAAAAGTGGTTGAAGTGGGCGGTGCGCTGGCGGGAGCAGTGGGTGGGTGGCGGGTGGCGGGTGGCGGGATGCGGTACTTAACGCCTCTTGTTGATGGTGTTTGCTCGTGTGTTGCCAAGTTTTCCAGCGCTGTTGTTGTTTATTGTTGTTGCTGTTGCGTAAAGTTGTTTGCATATATAATTTCTATGCATACGAAGCTTAGGCTGACACAAAGCGCCAAAGACACTCAGCGACTCATGTGTGTGTGTTGGCTGGAATTGGGATGGGGTCGGAATCAAAGTCGGAGTCGGAAGACGGCAACACCCACGCATCAAAATTAATGATATTTTAATGTAAAAACAATTCCAGCCACTTAAGCCCCATTCATACCCATTGTGTCTGCATGTGCATGTGTGTGTCCGTATGTGTGTGCGTGTGTGTGTCCATGCGTGTGTGTGTGTGTGTGAGCATTTCAATTTATAAGCCAAAGCCCGTGACGCAGTCCGCATTGAGCATGGCCATGGAAATTGAGCCCCGGCAACGAAAGGCAGCCCCACACAATAGCAAGTCAGAAAGTTTCGAAAGAGCGTACTCGACTAATTGATACCCTGCCGACAACAAGTGTTCTCTATCGCCAGTTCGATAATATGGCGATACTTTCGGAAAGAGTTGTCACATTATTTGTTCATGAAGAAAAGCATGTTATTGTATGTTACACTTATTAAACATTAAGTCTTCATGTAAAGTTTTCAAAAATTTCCACCAGGATTGGTGGAATTTGCGAAACGTGTGAAATACCTGTCAAGTTAATTTACACAAAGGTATCTGAAGATAAGCGCTATTCGCGATTTTCCACAGGGGCGGGTGGAATTTGGGCTGTGAGTTGAACAGCAATCAATCAATCGATCATCATTCAGTCTTTCAGTCAGGAATGTACACAGACTTCTAGTAGCATCATAAATGCCCATTCGTCAGTAGAGCACACTGCTGCACAATTCCAAAAGGGTGCAGGGTACTCGAAGTTAGGAGGGAACTTTCCCATTTTTGGCATCATAAGTTAATCCCTGAGTGCTGTGTGCTGTGTGCGCAGCTCTTAAATAATAGCAAACTACAGTGCTTCAAAAATCAAATTACATATAAAGTTTTTTTAT
Source organism: Drosophila littoralis (assembly GCA_018903485.1). Classification (NCBI taxonomy): domain Eukaryota; kingdom Metazoa; phylum Arthropoda; class Insecta; order Diptera; family Drosophilidae; genus Drosophila; species Drosophila littoralis. The sequence goes on from JAEIGF010000591.1 coordinate 11,942,300, forward strand.
ATATTTGATTTTTTGTTATATTCACTTTTTTTGTTTTGTTGTTGGCTTTACGCAGAATGTGGCACAGTTTTTCGGGCAGCAATTGTTTGTTCTCGTTATTATCATGCGGTTCGACTTTGTTCCGCTTTTGTTGTCTGCCTCTCAATCTACGCCCTTTGTACAATGTACAAAAGGGTCAGCGGGGCGGGCAGAGTCAGAGAAGTGGAAAAAAAATATGAAATGTAAGCTGGGAACGTAATATTGAAGTTGCCGCTTTGTGTTGCATTATCCGAATGCTGCCTGAAGTGGGCTGCGACCCTTTCGAAGGGCGTAAAGAGCCATCGACAAAAAAATAAAAAGTATTCAATTTTCATTTGATTCTGCATGCCAAATTGCGACGGCCAAAACGCAGACCAGTTAGCCGGAATGGCACACAAGATAATTGGCAAAATTGTTCAACATTTGCCATAACTATGCATGCCCAGGAATTGACAAAACCGAAAGTGAAACTTGGCGTGAAAAATCTACAACAGAGATAATTGCTGGGATGGCACGTGAATTAATTTGCTTAGTATTTATGAAGGGTCGTTTCGAGTTTCGAGTTTCGAGTTTCAACCCATGCATTTAGTACATGCTTATGAAGGGAACAATTAAAAGCAAGAGTCCTAATCGCAATACGAAAATTTCTGATCACAGACCCGACACGCTGGGAACCAGCTGTGCCCCATTTCACAGCTAGTTTTGAGTCTACAGCTTAAAAGGAAGGTGTTAATAGAGAAAATCTTAATTAACTATCTTTTTTTTTAATATTTAATTATTAGAAACAAGTCTACATAAGATGTTAAGTCGTCACAAATGGCAAGCTCGAACCAAAACCTCAGTTGGCAATCCAGAGAAACCTAACGAACCAAGGGTTGAGCCAAGAACTCGGCTCGAACCATGAATCAAAAGAAACATAATTTTTAATTGAATTGCAGCCTTAAAACCTTTAAATAAAATCAAAATCATCAAGGGTTCAGCTCATAAGCAAGCCAGTTAGGTTTGCCCAGCTTGATGCGCAGCAAATTCCAATTGATCAAAAGTGTCTACTGCTTCCAGTCAAACACAATTCACAGTGCATTGACAATAAACTCGGCACAAATGTTCCGACACATAACTAACTAAAATTTGCCATAAAGGCTTTCCCAGTTTTCCTAATCATGCGCCTGCCAGCTAAGCAGCTGGGCGAGCTTTGCAACTGGTTCCAAAAGGTATCAAATATAATGTGAGGCTACGTTAAGCGCAGGAGCTCGGAGCTTCTGTGTGCAGATGGATTTATTGTCATATTATGTGGCAAATGTTTTGCTTTGGCGTTTAATGTACTTTTTGATCAATTTCCTGGAAGGGCGTCAGATATCAAAGCGTCAACTTGTATCCAGTTCGCCGACAATTTAATGAAATTGGAACTGAAACCAGTTCCTGGTACTTAGTGCCGCAGGCGCAAGGAACTCAACAACTTGTCCATAAGTGTAATTAAATTTACGCATGCGACCTGTTGATGTTGTTCTCGTTGTTGTTGTTGTTGCCTGTTTTGATGGGGTGCGCCTCAAAGTATGCTATCATTTTGAGGCTGGGGCAAAATCAAAGCTCGAGCAAGACAAGACAAGACAAGCTGACGACTGACAGCTGCAGGGCGGGCAGTGGGCGTGTCAATAGGCATTAGTACAACCAGCCGCTAAGCTCAGCATGTGTGTGTGCGTGTGTGTGTGTGTTTGTAAAGCTCTGTGATGTGCGCTTTACTCTCTAGAGACTTAGCGCTAATTCACTTTTACGCGACCAACTAAATTAATTGCAGACATTTTGCCAATCATACGCAGTACACACATAAACACACACGCACACATAAACACACACACACACACACACACACACACGCACGAGCACACCTCAGCCAGCTGTACGTGCGTGGCAGTGAAATTGTCAACTTGGGCTCTCGCCTCACTCGCAATTGCCAACAAATTTGCCAACTTTAAGCACGTGCTGGTGCACCTTAGCCATGCCACTTGCCCTTGCCCTTGCCCATGCTCATGGCCAAAGCCAGGCCTCCTCCCACCGCCCACACCTGAGAGCGCAGCAAGTGTGATTTATATATTGTGGTGTGCACAGTTACTTGCAGACACCGCCATCTGGGCCGTCTGGGCTTGTCTCGGCTGCCACGCATGAGAAATCGACGGCAACATCTGAAATGCGCATAAATTACGCACAGAAGACCAGCTCGGACCTCCCGCCTCGCACTCTGAACCACGTACCTTGGAGGGCCACCAAACCGTGCCCATTCAAGCGTCTAATAGCTATGATTCAATTAGAGGTCCAGCGGTCTCTTGGAGAACTTGCTCTGCTCCTGCTGCTGCTTTCTCACGTGTGCTAATCAATTGCAAATTGGACGCCCATGGAATGCATTGAGCAGCTCTTGACCTTCACCTGATGGGCGCCCATTATTGGGCGAGTGGGTGGCAGGGATAAGAGCTTGTAATTTGCCTAAGTGCTTTGGCTTTAGAGGGCCAGCTGTTTTACATTTGCCTGATCGTTAATTATAATGTCTAACAAAGCCAAAGACGAGCTCGAACTGACTTTACAATGTTTCCCAAACATTCGCTTACCAAGTATTCTCATCTCTGCCCTTAAGCTTTTTTAAATAGAAAGGCAAAGCACTAGAAACATAATCGGTTACTGTTTCGAACTAATTCATATACCCCTTAGACCACGTTTTTTATTCTGGTGCATTAGCTGTGCTTGACTAAATACATAATCATTATAAGTAGTAGATACCACAAGCCTGCATTCCAATTATTCTCGTCCTTACTCAAAATCTGAACTACTTGGAAATTTTATTTAGGAGTCTATATCAGCTGAAAAACGGCTTAAATGAGAAAGAGCCGGATCGCTTTAGTCAGCTACATCATAATTTACCCATCTATTCGAAGTAAGGTCGTGTGCAGAAAGGGTTCTACTCAGGGTTTGGATGGCTGACACATTTACCAAATATTCTCTGCCTCAGATATTCCCTATTTTCAGATAAATATTTCAAATGATTATCTGCTTACCCCTAGAGAGCTTAGAGCGTGATCAACTCACTTGTCAGTTAAAGAAATCAAATATACAATTCGTCATGATATCCAGATACTAGAGTTTATTATAGCTATATATAGGCGTCTCTTTGCCGTTGGCGACGCTGACGATCCTTCTCCTCCATATAGGGTATAATAGAGGCCTTTGTAGGCACGATGACCACAACGGGTAGCGTTCTTTTGCACTTATCCAAAACATGATTCAAACGCTTCGCCGTGGGATAGTCGAGCAGAATGATGCCGATATTTTGGCGTTTGTATAAGACGTGGAAGAAGTTCTCAAGCTCGGTGAGCGTGGTGCCTAAAAAATGATAGAAATGCAAAAATTGATAAGAGTTCAACATGTATTGACAGTACGAACCATGTTCAACCATAAAATAGTTGCGAAAGTTCTCACGATGATAGCCGATGCCGGCAAGCAGTAGACCCAGGGTAACCTCCTGCAATCGATAAATGTTATATGGTATTTGCTTTTTGATATTTGCAATAATCGATTTAGTATCATATCTTTGTTATGTTTCTAAAATGTTGTACAATTTCATATCTGTTTGGAATATAAGAGGCCACATACCAAATTTGCTAGCTCTTACCGCTTTATTCACAAAGTTACTTTGGTACGTTAAGTGTTAGATAGAGGGGTATTTGGTATTTGGTCAGTTCCGACTGTTAGCTGTACTTACTGTATCGGCTATGACCCCGATGCGAATTATTGAATTGTCCTCGGGATCCTCTACTGGCAACTCCTCCTCATCGGACTCCTCGCCGCTATCCTCTTGGTTTGTCTGATTTTTCTGCAGAGCCTTTTCACTCATTCTATCTGGATATAAGATTTGTTTTTTTATTTTATGTTGTGCTCGAACTGAATGTGAATTACTTTCTATCTGGGCTTTTTTTTTTTTTTGTTTAGTTTCGTTTGTCATTGAATGCTGCGTCAAAAGTGCCACAATTTTCAGCTGAAACCCTGCCCTGTTACTGGCATTCTGTGGCTTCTGGCTAACTCGTACCCCAAGCTGCTGTGTTTGCCCATGTTTATTTTATATGACTTTTTAATGAGTTTCCAATAAATAGCAGTTGCCCCCATAGCCCCGTTCGATGCCAAGCGCCGCCCTCACAACCACCCTGCAACACACACGCGCATAAAGCAGCCCGAAATTGCAGAGCTTAAGCCTTAAGCCGGCAGCTTGTGGCACAGCAATGGCTACAGATGGAACCCAAACTGAAGCCGAAGCTGGAGCTGGAGCTGCTTGGTCGGCCAGGGCGCTTTGTTGCTGTGCTGCTGCGTTGCTGAAGTGCCAAAATTAGTTTTTTCCTTCCACTTATTTTGCATTCATTTTAATTATTAAATTTGCGTTGGCTTTGGCGCTGCCTTGCTTCGAAAAATTGAGCCCAAAATGAAAATTCAATTATGACATGAGTTTACAGATTTCCTTGCCCGGAGAGCTCTTTGCGAGCGTGTTGCCCATAGGCATTGACGGCATTGAGACGGCATCTTTGTGGCTACTTTTAGAAAATTTATTAACTGCGACTTAACGAAAATTCGTTTACTTTGCGTTTTTTGTTATCCAGTTGATTAAGTCAGTCGCCCCATCCCCAAATCCCCAATGCGCCCCCACCTTAAACTGGGCCAACCCCACCTTCGAATCGCAGACACTTGTAGCTCATCCCCAGTTGGGCTCGATACTTTGAATATACTGTAAAGTTTAACATGTTTAGAACTGTCTAGAAATAACATTGCATCGATTTCCATAACAGCTGCGCGACTGTTAAACGGCTGTTAGCCAAAAAGTGTGATAGCCTGCATTTAATAAGACTTTCTGAAATACTAACATGAAAAACTAAGTGGCCTGCTCTCTTTCTTAACATAACATTTGTTAATGTTAATGTTAATACTTAAACAGAAAAATAAATGCCATGAATAAATTATGAGCATATGATGTTTTATCAATAGCCACGATCGAGTGAGATTTAAGTTCCATAAGGTAACATACCATATAAAAATGTATTGCTATTCATAAATCTTGAGCGTGTCGAAATACAAGATGCTTTTCCCTGTTTTATATCTCAGGCTTACTTCCACTTAAATATATATATATATCAAGCTAAAATAAACGTTTGTTTTCGGCTGGTTTCTCAAAGGGCTTCCTTCACCTCTGACACAGCGCTTAAGTATTGCGGTAGATGAAAGGATGTAAGTATCAGTTGTCGCTTCAGAGAATTGGCAAACTCTTCAATCACAATCTATAAATAGCTTGGCGCCTGCTTATTTGCTTATTAGGTAACAACTTCGATGGCGACCGTCAGACGTCTGATTAATCTAACCGCACTGAAGGCGTACAATCAGTTGGCCAGAACTGGAGGCTGACAAAGAAGCTGAGACTGAGACTCGGACTGAGTCAGGCAACTGACAACTGGCAACTGGCAACTGGCAACTGGCAACAGGCAGTCAAAGTTCAAATTGTTTTTGTTTTACTTTTTTTTGTGCTTTTTCTTTTTGCAACCCGTCAAGTGACATAAACAAGTTAGCCAGCACAGCCAACACACACACACACACACACACGCACAGACACAGACACAGACTCAAAGGGGAAGCCCAAACGCAAACAAAATGTGGCAGCAACAAGCAGAAGGCGTAGCCTTAATAATCCAAAATACGCTATGAAAAAAGCTAGTTTCTCTGTATCAACTAGCACTTGATTATCTAACCAAATATCATAGCTTTCTTATAATTGTTTTGACTGACTTTATCGAATATATTTTGATACTTGTTGAATTTTTAATCTTTTTCTCGCTACATATCTAAGTGTTATGAAATGTGGTGTTTATTTTGCCTAAAATAAACTAAATACAACATTTTCAAGCTCTAGTTCCTTGGGGTCATTGAGTGTACTATGACTCCTTTTGACATTGTGAAAGCAGCTGTAGATTATCTTAAATTCATTTTACAGTTCGCATAAGGAAACGACGTTGAAAATCTTAATTATTTTCGTGTTCGCTTGATATGAATGTGCCTGAAAAGCAATTTTGATAGCTTTGGCAGCCAAAAGCATTGCGTTCATCTTTTTGTGTCGCCTTAAATATAGCTTTCAAGTCGAAAGGATTTGCCATACTTTCTCTGCCGCCCGCTTGCACATATTTGCATGGCCTTTTTTCTGAAGGTGAAGGGGGCAGAGACAGTGACAGAGCCGATAAACAAAAAACCAAAAGACAAATTGACAGGCGCCATTTGGGCATTGACTTTGGCCTCCGGTGCCAGGGGGCGTGGCACACAAGCTGACAGCAGAGTTTTGGAAACGAAAGTTATCTGGATTTTCATTTGGATTTCGATTTCAATTTGTTGTGAGCAGCTCTCAAAGGCCAAACAATACACGAAAATGCCGAAAGTCTGAGCGCCTTCTGAGGAGCTGGTTTAACTTAAAGGGTTGTTGTTGCCAAAACATGTTGCATGTTGTTGTTCTTGTTGTAACGAAAAGCAACCACACACACACACACACACACACACAAACAGATAGACAGGCAGACAGATGGTAAAATTATTATGTTCAAAGTGAATATTACGTTAACCGTAACATGGGTCGTTGGGACGGACAGACGGACAGACAGACAGACAAACAGAAAGTCTGGCTGAGGGCAGAAATTACACAGTTACAAGGGAAAACATGCGGCAAATTGTAGTTAAGTATGAAGTACGTGAGAGAATATTGAGAGACTTTTATGATTATATTCCAGCCATATAGCTAATACGTTTAGGGGGCGGGGTGCTTGGCAATTGTAGCCCTGGGAAACTGGATCAAAAAACTATTTGATGTAGCATCAAAGGAATCTCTCACTAAACAAGAGAGCGGGAGAGGAAGTGAGGGAGGGAGAGAGCGAGAGAGAGTGAGAGTGAGAGAGAGTGAGCTGGAAAAGGTCGAAAGGTATACATACCTTTTGCAGCCCAGACGTATCTTAACCTTTTCTTTGATAAGCTTTTGGCTGCCTCCAATATCTAGAGTCGATCTTTTCTTAATTCTCATTTCTCCAAGTGGAAGCCAGTCAAATTTAAATTTCATAGCATACGCATAATGCACGTGGCAATGAATAATGACTTCATATTGCAGCATAGCCTCCACATTTTCCGATCTAGCCTATGAGTTAGCAAAACTGATGGCAAATAAACATTCGATCTATTGCCTGCATGGAATTGAGGAAGCTTCACAGAAATAAGTGAACTGGTCTCGTAAGTAAAACTGTGAACCTGCTTGTCTTAGCTACAGGGCATCGGAAAGTCGATCAAACTGCTTTTAGGCTTGCAGCGCAAACGAACACAACAATCGCATAAGCGTGCATTTCAAAATGCAAACGGCAGGCAGAAGAAATTCAATACATTTGAGCATTTTTTGAATTTCCCCCCTTGCCGCCACGCCCCTGGCACCGCCAGCTGTGAGCTGAGCATGAAAAGTGCTTGCGATGGGCGCTGCAGGCAGTCGACTGCACACACACACACACACACACACACACACACTCACAGATTATGGATTGTTTTTGTTGTGTAGCATATGTGTAAACGTGGGTGGTTGGTTGGGTGGGTCAAATGTGGTGCGGCTTTAATAACAGCGTAAATTGCGTAAGCTACCAACAACCATTAATAACTTTTCTGCACCTGAACGCAACCAAAAACAGAAGCTGCCAACCAGTGGGCGACCGAGACCACAAGAGAAGAAACGAGCAAATGGACAAAGAGAGGGGCGATGTGGTAGAGCGGCGCACTGGGCGTATGCTCAATTTCAATGGGGAAACAAAAAACTGACGTGCGCGTGGGTGTGTCTTTGTGTCTGTGTGTGAGTGTGTGTGTGTGTGTGTGTGTGTGTGTGTACGAATATGTGTGTCAATTGTTTGCCTTTTGCTGTCTGCTGCTATTTCATTCAACGGTTACACAAGCCCACACAACATATTTTGTTGTATACATTTTGTATAGGCTGCGCACATACCCTGCACAAATGCGGCGGAGTCTAGTGGGTTTTGGGCTATAAATGTAGACATGAAGCCAACAATTCAAGGCTCATCACAGCTCCTATCCCTTAATGGATGGAAGGAGCTCGGAGAGCTGCTAGACTTATAAAGCTCTGCGCCTCAAGGAACTCAGAGGCTCTATATCAATAACAATAATAATACTTGAATGCTTAGATTGTGTATACAAACATATTTGAGCTAGTCAAGTGATGTTGTGCTAGTTTTTCGACGTAAATCTCATCCAAATGCACCTATGCATACCAAAGTTACCTCAGCTCCGCCTCGGGAGACTCATAGGCTGTCGATGATTATGGTATACCAACTTTCATCTGTCATGGAAAATAAAAAATGTGTTTGAAATTTTAAATAATTCTGAAAATCCCTTAATATTATAAAGCTATAATGTCTATATGCGACACGGAACGTAATTAAATTTGTTTTCGTGCCATACTCAAAATATGCCAGCAAATGAAACTCGAGATGCCAGATAAAAGATGCTCTCTAGAGAGAGTGCAGGGTGCAGACTTCTTAAGAGCACTCTTATGTTTTGTGTGCGTGTGCCTGTGTGTGTGTGAGTGTGTGTGATGGCTGCTGCCCATTTAATTATTGATTTCAACGTTGAGGTGATTAATATTTTCGTGACGTACCCGAAACGAAACGAATCGAATTAAATGGCCTCGAGCGGTTGTTGATTGTTTTTATGTGGCGTCATAATTGCATTTCCTTGTTACGGCCATTGTGCGTGTGTGTGTGTGAGTGTGTGGATGGGTGGGTGTGTGTGTGTGTGTGTGTGTGTCTTTGGGTGTATGTAGCAACTAGTGCACTCTAGGCATACGCACCGCAGGCCAAATGACAAGAGCAGCGGTTAACCACAGCTGAGTTGCCGCAGATTCGAATTGTTAATTGTCGAACACTGAAGCGGCAGAGCCCTCTGGCGTTCGGATTGTGCAACTTGCTTTTTGTGCTTTTTTTTTAAATCCCTTTTTTTTTTTTATTTTCAATCCAAAGTAGCACAAACTTTCAATTCAGCTTTAGGTCTGTGATAAAGTTCTATGCGCGTTGAGGTTTTTCCTTTAGTTTTTCCCCTGTGTGTGGGGGGGGCATTGGAGAAAGTTTGTCGCAGCTGCGGCAACAGTTTTTTTTTAATAATAATTACAATTGTAATTGTGTCATTTAATTAAAGCAACACTCGACTAACTGTTGCACAACTGTTGCCTAATGGCAAATCCATCAAAGCGACAAACCCGAAAAAGTATGCTACAATTTTGCACCCCAAAGAGAACACATACTTGTGTGTCTTGCCTGTGTGTGTGTGTATAAGTAGATGTGTTGTTACATGGCAAATATAATACACACCAGCCGTAAATTACTTTAGCCAAATACCCCAACCTCAGCCCACATTTACATATGTGAATGTGTAGCAAAAAATAAGAGAAGAAAAGTTTGTTTTTTGTTTTATTCATTTTTTTTTTCTTCCTCCTTTTGGGGCATCAATCTTCCTCCATCATTGTCAGAGGCGGCCCCAATGACGATGACGATGGCGATGACACAGCAGCAGCTTAAGCACACACAGCATCAGCTGGAGCCCACCCACACACACACACACACACCACGCACATATAGAATAAATGAAATATCATTGATGCAATTTCATAATTTTGCTGGCCAACAGGAAAATGTAGGAACAATTTCGCTTACTCCTCAGCCGATTTTGTTCTTTTTTTCCTTTGCCAGTTTTTTGCGGCGAATTTGCGACCTCAAATAATAAATTAATTATTTATTTACATTACCATCAATATTAATTTAATGCTTTTTGTTTGCCCTCGATTCCCTTCAGCTTTGGCGCCTGCGATGAAAGCTTTCCGACTGCTGCTGTTGGGTGCGATAAAAAAAAAAGAAAGAAAACCAAAAACATTTAAATTTCATTATAAAGTTGAGCTACTTAATTATGAGATATATTTTTTGCACGCATTTTATTACATTTATTTAAATATACTCAACATTCAAATCGATTAATACGTAATTAAATATGTAAAATAATTATAATGCCGCAAATTACTGGAAAATGCGAGAACTGACGCCTTCTGTAGATTAAAGGCCCTTTGCTCACATTAAATTGAGCAAGCAAATTTGCTTTAAAATTCATTTGATTATTTATTTACTTGTTTTTAAAGAGCATCAAGTTAATTCATTTCACTCGATTGCTTCTGCTTTTCGATGGGGTAAATAAATTGCAGAATAATTGACAGTATCTTGCGGGGCAAACGAGACATTTGAACGCATTTCCAAGCACCAAATACTTGAAACCAATGGAGCTTTAAGAACAGAAATAGAAAGAGAGGGAGAGAGAGAGAGAGAGAGAAAGAGAGAGTATATGATGCTCAGTTGTAGCTTCGGTTGCATTCGTTTGTTCGTAAAGCTTTTCGGTGTGAAGCGAGTCATTCGAATGATTCGCAAATGATTACACTTGCAATACCCATTTGAAGAAAAATGAATTTGTTAGAAAATGCAAGCCTGTCGACGAATTGGTAGCGAGAACTGAGTTTACAACTCGAATACAATTTATATGGCATATGTTTTTCCCGACAAATCAAATGCTGTCGTAACGCAAAACAAAACAAAAAATAATAATAAATAAATAAAAAACAAGAGGAAAAACATAAAAAATAAAGAAGAAAGTTAAGCTTCCTCTTTATGTAGAAACTCATAATTTTAATGCAATAATTCACTTAGCTCGGCATAAACAAATTGGAAAACTTTTTCCAGGAGCTTTCACTTTACACTTATTGTGTGCGTTTCGTGTTTGAGACAAGCTCTCCATCACACCGAACCCGCTTCCCTTTCATTTCAAACCATTTTTGCTCGGGGCGACCGCAGTCCGACAGACAGACAGCCAAACAGACAGACTGGGCAGACGGACACGCCCCACAGCCCGGAGCCCGGAGCCCACAGCCCAGAGCCCAGAGCCCAACACAGCTCACACATGGATTGGTAGCCCGTTTAAATATGTCATGAACTTACATATGGGCGAATATATATATGAGCCAAAGTCTGCCCCGAAAAGTTTTAGTTTTACATTCTTTCCCTTTCTTTTTGGCAACAGTTTTTCTAGCCAGTTTGAAGCGTATTCGGTTACAAGAAAGCCACAAAAAAAAACCACTAAAAAACTAAAAACGAAAAAAACCAAAAACAAATAAAAGCAACAGAAACAAAAAACTGAACCACAAAATAAACGGGCTATTTCATGTTTAAGTGCAGCATTCAAAATGATGAATTTCATGGGACTGGCTTGCGAAAAGTTTTGAGCTCAATCTAAAAACTTGAAACAAGTTTGTCAAAGTGCACGAGCTCCTCGAGCTCCTTTGTCATGTTCCCAAAAACATCTGAAGTGAGCAAAACTTTTTCAAATTAACCCAAAAGCGATTTACGATGCCAACTGAAAATTGTGTTAGATAAATGCAGCTGTGCTCTGCACTACTTTCAAATGGTCAAATGCAAATCGAAGCGAAATTGAAGAAGACTTCGTGAGCCAGCTGACAACAAGTTCTGGTTGATCAAATTATGACGAAAGAAATATTAAATATAATTCCCAACTTTTGCATATGTTTCCCAGTATTAAATACTTAAATTTGCATTTGAAAAATGAAATTTGTGGAAAGCATTTAAGAATAAAGCTTCGGAGGCTTGCAGTTATTCTTAAGCATACACACAGAGGGCGAAATGCTGGCGAAAGCGTTTTTAAGCACAGCCCAAAAACATGAAGGCCAAACAAGCGACCATTTAAATGCAACACACAGTTGCCCAGTTAATTGAATTTAATGCTGCACACACACACACACACAGGCATCAGAGTAAACATACATAAGCACACACACCCAAACACACTCTCACACACACACACGGTAAGCAAAAATATATAAAAAACATCGTCTTAGGCGCTTACCTGGCGCAGGCATTTTTGTGTATAATTTAAAATTTTGTTTGCGCTTGAGCTTAGGCCCGGCCCAGCAGCTGCCCCAAAAGGCAGGGCGAACTGAAGACGACCCCCGGCTCGAGAGCCACCCTCTCAAGCCCTGCCGGCCAGCCAGCAGCCCCGGGAACAGCAACAGGCTGCAGGGAGACAGGCAGGGAACCAGCTAAAATATTTCTATCAAATTTCAATTTGTTGAAATTTGTTTTTTACAATTTCGTAAAGGGGCGGCCAAAGAGACATAGCCAGTGACAGCAATAGAGAGACAGACAGAGACAGATAAAGAGAGAGACACACAGCGAGAAAGAGAGAGGGGCAGCGAGAGAGACAGATAGAGAGAGAGAGAGAGAGAGAGAGAGAGAGCGAGAGAGAGAGAGAGAGGGTGGCTGAGCTTAGAAAAATGTGAGTCGAAAGCTGCCTGCCACATAATTAAGCTACGTTCCAAAAACTTGAGCGAAAGCCCACAAAAGCCAAGCAAGCGCACGGCGGCTGTAATTAGAAATCCCCCTTAAAAATGTGAAAGATACCAAAAACGAAATACGCAATTCGTAGAAAAGGTACAAACAAGTACAGGGTATGGGCTTGGAGCATGGCATATGCAACATGGAATATGGAATATAGAATATGGAATATGAAATAGGCTATAGACAAATCTCCAAGATTTGCCCGAAGATGCTCGTTAAAAAGTAATGCAAAGCTTAAATAAAAATATAAAAATAATTTTTATGCATAATTAATTACCTAGGGACTTCTGGGTGTGTGTGGGTGTGTGTTTGTGTGGGAGTGTGTACGTGCCTGTGTGTGGGTGTCTGTGTTGCCTAGCTAGAATGGCATTTAAAAGTGCGCCAAGGGGTTGGCCAGGCTTCAAGCAGTGGCTGCTGTTGGCCAAAGTTGTTTGACTGTGGCCAAACATTTGCCAGCGCATAGGCGAGTGCGGGTTATGCGATACTAATTAGCGGACAGTCGGACAGAAATTCCGCACGAGATGGTGAGCCCTAGAATTTACGCAGATAGCATCTGACGTGCGGAAAAGTTATGGCGCGCTGCGGCAGCACTTAAGCCGCATTAAATGCGGATTTTGTTTACATTTTTACTCATTACTTTGACGCCAGCAGCGAGGCAACAACAAAAACAACAACAACAACAACAACAGCGACATTGCCACAAATCCAGCTAATTTGCTTGTGTTCACATTGCGTGCCACACACCGCCGCGCCTCTCCAGCTGCTGCTGCCCCGCTGGCCAGGTGTCTCCAATAATGGTCAGCGAAAATCTCTAGTTGCTCTGGCAGTCGCCTTGTGAGAGTCCCACTCAGACGCACGGCCACACCACTGCTCATGCAAATAGACACACAACACACAAATCAAGCATTATTATTTCGCAGAGCTTTGGCTATAAGCCAGATTTTGTTTGGGCAAAAGCCATGCTCCCAACTAGCTAAAATCGATAGTTTTACAAACTTCCAAGTTCTCAACATATTTGAAAACAACCACAAAAGTTTCATAGAAAAAATTGCCACGCATATTCCGAGCGTTCGAATGGATTGAAGAATATTAAGCTTATGCAGTTTCTAAAGTGAACGTCTATTAAATGCAAATGGAATTTCAATCCCAGAAATTGCAGCAAGTCTTCAAGTAATTTTCACAAAAACTTCTTAAAATCTAAAATGTTGTTATATAAATAGACTAAATTTTAACTTGTTTTCGCAAAGAAGAAGCTGGAAAACAAAGATAGGGAAACTTCTATGAAAATAAAATACGTTCAGCACCAACTGATTTATAAAGACATATGTTTTATGATGCTGCATCTATTTAATTGGCCTGCATTGTGCTTGGGCAGACACTAACATTCAATCCTGCGACTACATATGCCAGGTCCAGTGTCCGGCAAAGTGGGGGTTGGCATGGGGGCAGCATTGAATTTCCGCTTGTGTTAATACAATTTTCTGTTACTTTACTTGCCTGTGCGTCGGTTCCTGTCACTGTTGATACCCTGCACTTGGCCAGTTTGCGGCAAATGGGCGGCTTGTTAGCAAACAAAAACCAAACATGTATAATTCTTGCAACATGTTTTTATTGGTTACCTGCTATAGGGTATCTACTAGTCATAGGCTCTGCTCGCTTTGCTTTGAAGCTGCGACCTGGGACGTGGACAGCTGGAAGCCTGTCGTCGAAATATGCTTTGTCCACATGGTAACAAGGCACACACACACACACACACACACACACACACACACACACACAAACACACACACACACATCAGCTGAACATACAACTACACACGCACACACGCAGTGGGGCACTAATTGCATCGTTAGCGAATTTCAAACTGGCCTCAAAGTCGTCCTGTTTATCCCTGTGTATCCTGTGCGCTTTCGGCTGCTTATACGAAGCTTTCATTTGCCACGCCCGCATGCACCTTCTTATTTATTCATGAGCTGCGAGAGCCACACTCCACATTTTATACCCTTGTAGAGGAAGCTATAATCATGTCGTGAGGTGTGTAACACAATAAAGGAGACAACAGCCGAGTCGATATATGTTCGTCTGTTCGTCTGTTCGTCGGTCCGTCTGTCGATCCGACCGGATCGGACCACTTTATAATGTTAATGCCATATGAAATATCGATCGAAAAGTAGGCTAATGTTTGGCAAAATATTCTGTTTTCATTGAACTCAGCCTTTACGAGCTATACTATTCTGACATATCTGCAAAATTGTTAGATAAACCTCTGCAAGGGTATTTAATCTTCGACGTGCCGAACCTAGTTGTTCTTTCTTGTTATTGATTGCCATTGCTCAAAGTTATGTTTACTCTCGAGCCAGTTGCGTCGTAGACACACACACACATACACACAGACACATCCACATCAATTTTTTAAAGCCTCTAGTTGATTTTTACACTCGTTGACAATCATTTTGCAATAGTAAAGTTCTCAAGTCCTTAATAAATGCTATTCACATTATTCAAAGTTTCACAACTTTTGCCCTATGAAATGGAATTTTTCCCAAGTTTTAATTTTATGGAATTTAATTTTACTCCCATTTCTGGCTGAATGACATATTCATGTTTTTCAGCGTGCTTTTTCATCAATATTATTATACATTTTAGTCATTATTTAGTGGAAGGTTTATGAGTCCTGTCCTGGAACCTGGCAGCTTCTGACAATGGTTGCTGCTGTCGTTTCTGTTGGTGCAGCTGTTGTTCTTCCAGTTGTTGTTGTTGCTCCTGTTGTTGTTGTTGCTGCTGTCGCTGTTGTTACTGTGTCCACATTAACCGCATTGCTTTTGCGGGCCCGTTTGCCTCTCGTTTTGTCCTGTCGCGCCTGACAGCATCTAACTTTATTAGCTCGTTGCTGTCGGCGTTGAGTGCTGCCTCCGCGTACGTCCCATACCTCTGCACAGCCCTCTTCCGCTGGCCATGCCATGCCACATTCTCAATTTCTCCATTGCCTTTGTCTCTGCCTCTGTTTCTGCCTCTGCCTCGCACGCTGTCTCTGTCTCTGTCTCCAGCCAGGCAACAGGCGAAAAATGCGGCGTTAAATATGCCAAGCGCCATTGCGGCAAAATGTTCAATTTCCAAGTAGCGTCAAAAATGTTAGACCACAACGAAAACAGCACGAACAATGGGGCGTGGCTGGCGGACAGAGGCTGAATGGAAAGAGACAGTCAGCAGGCAGCAGGCGGCAGGCAGACAGGACTCTTTATAGGCATAGATTAGAGCAACTTGTCTTTAAACTCAACATTAAAGTAACCACCAAAGTGGCCCATAACAAATTTTGATGCTCAGCCCAAGAAATCCATAAGCAAAGCGGCTGCGGCTGCGGCTGCCCACCGAATTTGTGTGTGCGTGTGTCATCTGGAGTGTGTATCTAGATGTAGAAAGGAGCCTGTCCTGATTGACTGACTGACCGAGATTTTTAAAGAAGTTTCGCTTTGACTTAAAAGTGTGCAGAGATTCTATGAAAACCATTCAACTTTAAGTGACCATAGCTCGGTTCAGTAGACACCGCAGATATGCCTTTCGAATACGCAACACTCATCAAAATATATTAAAAGCAAAAAATTTAAAAAAATATGAGCATAAATCCTTAATATAGCATAGCTTGTGATATTGTTGAAATTAATTCAAAACTAAGATTTTACCTTTTTGAATTCCGTGTGCTAGCCTATATTTACCCGAGATATTCCAAAAAATCATGCAACATTTTTGTTAATGGAATCGATTCTTGGTGAAAAATGTAATTTAATCGCTTGCCGTTTTCTTTTTAATTTGGCTTAAGTTAAGAGCCAGATGTAGCAGGATAAACACACATAACAACAAAGATATACGTACATACATCACGTCAAATATAACATTGGCGTTCACACACCTTAACATAAACATTAACATAAGCATATTCTGTAATACTATTGAGCACGAGAGTAAAATTGAGAGCTGAAAGAAGAAGACGAACGGAAGAACGAAGAGAGTGTCGAAGAATAAAGAACTAAGCTAGGTCTAATTTGTTATTTGGCTTAATAGCATTTCGTTTCTCTACAATGTTTGGCAAAATTGCAAAAAAGTATGTTTGTAACACAATTTGGAATTTCATATATTTGCTTTTTATCGATTGTGGGTATATCTTATGAAGTTCCGATAGTATTGCAGAAATGTAGCCAATTCTTTGTGTACTCTAGGCTTGTCAATAATAATATTAAGATGGCTTCAGATTCGCTTACCTGTAAAAACTAAGGAAAGTTGTAACAAATCGAATGTGAAATAGAATTATGTGTAAATGCGAGATGTTTTAAAGAATAAATGTAGATTTTGCAAGGAATCGATTATATTTGTTTTTCCTATCCCGTGCTTTTACTACTAAACGCTTTCCTCGATCTATTTAAACACAAATTTATACAATAATCGTCGTATAGATGAATGTGAAGCCACATACCAATCATTGTGGCTCTAGTTGATGTTACATAGAGCCCCAATTCATATAGCTGAGCTTATGAATTGGCGCTCTAATTTATGCAGAATTGGCTTGTTTGAATCATTTCCACACTCTTAACATATTTTGTATTTATATTTAAATATTTAATAATATTTCGATTATTTCGCCACATTAACGCCCCCGCCTCGGGCGCTCGAGCCACAAGCTAACGAGCCCAAGAGGCGGCCAACAAGTGGCTGAAGTTAATAACCTGAAAAGTGTCTTGCAAAAGACCAATTCTGGTGTCAATGGTGTCGCGGCTAAAGAAAGTCGTAACAAAAGGTGAACCGGCCAAATTAAAATTAAAATATCTCAACATTTCCCAAAAGTTTTTCATTATGCTCTCTTGCAAGGGGTTGTAATGAGCGACAAGTTGCCAATTCGCCAAGACGAATGCACGAATACCCTCACGAAGTGAAAAGCTCTCTCGTCTACAAACGCCGTGCGCAAGCTTAAATGCCCGCTTGTAGGGCATGAAACAAATCAAACAAATTGTTTCCAAAAAAATGCGCTCATTAAACGTGCATTAATTGAAACAAAGTGATGCCCCGCCACACAAAAGGTCTTTTATTAAAGCCAAGAGACCAGGCCACGCCCTGCAGCTACCCTGGGCCACTCCACACGAGTGTGGGGCTGGAGCTCGGTCATTTGGCTCGATTACATTCCATTCCGTCAAGCAAATAACAAAATATCAAATCAACATCGAGCGCTTGTAAAATGATAATTAAATGCCTGCGAATTCCTCGGACTTGTACGAAATTGTACGAATTCCTGGCGAGCGCTACACAAATAATTGTCCGTCATAAACATTGCAATTACAATAACAAAATTATATAATTAAAGCAAAATTTATTGACAAATAAAACAAGCAAAGCTTCTCATATTAAATGACAAATGAAAAAACGCACTCAACGAATTATTACTTAAAATGAATCGAAATGGAATTGAATTCCTTTCGGAAAAAAAACGAAACAAATAATAAGCTTTTCATAAGTACAGCAACTGACATAAAGGTCATGAAAGTTGTGTGGGTAAAGGCATTTTATAAAGGAACAACAGAAAGCTGATAAAACCCAAAAACACAACAAAATGTAAGGGCAAAGTGTTCTAGGAGGGGAAGCAAAGCATTTCACAAGAGTTTCTAAATGCTCTCACAGGATTATAATAGTTGTTTTGTTTTAATCCCCAAATGCGTACTCATGTTTTTATGCAACTGTTTGCTCAGCAATTTTGCTTATATTTTCTTTGCAAATTGGCATCGATTATGGGATTATTAATTAAGCAACTATTTCCAGTCGCCCTCATTCGAGCCAAGTGTCTGAGTTGCAATCCTTATTTTTCAATTGCTTAGCATGTCAGCTGAAAAACCATGCATGCTCTCCTGATAGGCATAATGTGGGTCCAATAAGACCAACAAGCAATTTTAGACTGTCCTTGCGCGAGTTTTTCTTACAGCCTTAAGCATATTTCAATTCCACCCATGTTCCGCTTATCCTTCTGATTGCTCATTAGCCGCCATTCGAGTGCACATAGAACTATGGAAAACCAAGTGCATTTCCTACAATTGTTAACTTGTCGTCCTTAACAGCACATCCTTCTGATTGGCATATACATAGTATGCAGGCTAAAGCTAACTATCATAGCCCGCCCTTTGCCGCATCAACTGTTTTTCTTCGAATTATCAAGACATCAGTTTATTCCCATACCGCATAGTTTTCTGATTGGCAGCAATAAATTCGATTCGTTCTGATTGGCATTTGGTGAGCTTATTAATGTGATAGCCCGTTTAATAAATTGAATACAATTTCCTTCAACGCCGAGGCCAAAGTATAGATATTTAATAACTTAATTGTTAGCTCTAATATTCCATATGCATGCAGAAGCGATATGAAGAAGAATAAGGGCTACAAGAAGAGGATGTTGCGGCATGTTGCAAAATGCTGCAAATATAAAAGCCGAAAGCAAAAATTATGCTAATGAATTCTGTTGCTGTCGGAATTACGTTACAGGTGCCCGATAAACGAGTAATTATATGTACATGCACAAATCGAAGCCGACCATTATGCAGCCTGAATGCAGTCCGGCTAATCGGATGATCAGGCGCGGGGCGAGGTCAGCCGCAGACGGGGGTAATCCCTTGGCTCGACGGGCAGCAAGAAAAGCTTTAGTGAAGTTAACAACGCGCTACTTAACTGAACTTTAATTGTTGTTTATGTAAAATACCCAAAGGAGCTGGTGAGAGGGGGAAAGGGAAAGGAAGAAGGAAGAAGGAGAGGGCAAGGGACGGAGGGACGGCGGGCAGGACGCATGCATAATAATAATGCTAATGCAATAACAATAAACGGAAGCGGCGGCGCAAAGAACAACAGGCAAAAAGCAACAGGAAATGGCGCATGAAACGAATCAGTCGAAACGGAAGGAAATGCTTAAACGACATGAAAATCCTGCCGGCATATGCTGTAAATTTCCAGCTATTATTACTTGACGCCATTTCTGTTGCTGTTGTCGTTTGAATACCCTAACAAAATATTTGGGCCTATTGCCATTAGCTACAGGGCATACCAGTAAATCAGGGTAATCGAATTTGATTTCAAGTGTTGTTTAACGCTCAAACGATAAGTGCTTTAAATGAAATATATATATATATTCTTTGCTTGTGGTTTTTAGTGTTGATGAGCTCCATAACGAAAACAAGAATATTGCTCGTAAAAGTTTCAAATGAGATATTTTATAGTTTTTGATTTTAAGTGTTGTTAAACGCCCTACCGGAAGCAAAAATATTGCTCGAGAAGTGCCTGAAAGGAAATAACTCTTGCTTTTGAGTGTTGTTAAATGCCGAGCGGTAACAAGAATATTGCTCGAAAGAGTTTGAATTGGAATAATTGTTGGTTTCTGGTTTTCCCTACCGGATTCTTAGGTCTTGATTCAGGTGTTGGATAATGCACAATAAGCACACAATGTATGATGGCTTTCAAGACTTAATCCTGACTATATTCCTATAAAGCTAAGATATTGTGCGAAGAGGTTCAGTTCTTGAGCATGGAAAATATATAAAGAAAAATAAAAAGTAAGCTTCTAGTGTTGCGTAATTCTAATAACAAAAGAGCTAGGTTACATAAAAAACTAAATATCCTAGAGTGTGGTGAAAAATGGAAAAAAAAATAAAAATATGTATTAAAATTTGCTTGTAAGAGTAACCGAAATTCGTTGAACGCAGCTTAGCTACAAGCAGTTAAGCGAGTGGCTTCTGCTGCTACTGTTGTTGTTGTTGTCTTTTTGTTATTGCAGCTGTACTGAGGTGAAGCTGTGGGGGGTGAATGAGGACATTGACAACGACAGGTTAATGCTTTTTTTCAGGCTCAGCCGCTGGCTGCTGCCGCTGTTGTTGTTGTTGTTGTGGCTGTTGTTGTTGTTGTTATTTCTTGGCAGTTTTTAATAACGGGCTGACAGGCAACTCGATGCGGCTGCTGTTGCTGTTGCAGCATCAAATTTTATGGCCACACTTAAACAAACAAACACACACACACACACACACACACCGAGACGCACACACACACACATAGAGTCAAGCGCTGAGCTTGTGTTTAATGTGCTCGACACGGCGGCAATTAATAAACAAGCTACTTGCAACGATGGGGCAGGTTTTTATGTGGCACTGCCATAACGCTTTCACTTTTTATAGTTTACTCATAAACCAACTAGATAAATGAAAGCAGATGCGAAAAAGTGACGGAAACAAAACGAGCGAGAGAGAGGGGGCGAAAGATAGAACAAGTGTGCGCGCAAGCGAAAGCATTTGGGAAAACTTTTGAGGGGTGCGCACAAATGTATGCTATGAAAATGTTTCTGCGCTGCTCTCACACCAAAAAACGTAATTTATCTGTGGTAAAAAGTTGCTGCAAGTTGCGAAAGGACTTTACCAAAACTAAGACCATTTAATTGCCATCAAAAAAATATATCAACATTTACGTGCAGCAATTCTGCACAATTCTCAGAAACTAACATAAGTCCGAAACAAAACAGTTTCCAACGCTTGTGAAACTAAAATAATTCGCATTAAAATTTTAATTGCATTACATGCGCTCTGCCACTCTCTAAGCCAGAAACTTTTCCTGCAAACTGGACACGGCAGGCACAACATTTAAAATATTTAATATTTTACCTTGCCTGAGTTCGTCTTGCAGTACATACGACCAGAACGGACTTTATCAATTAGCTGCCATGGAAAAGATTGGCCGAGTAATTATTCTTTATATGGAAAAGGGGTCTGGCTTTTGCGTTGTTTTGCAATGCACAGCAATTAGCAGGGAACTTAAATGCGATTACGTAGAAAAACAAGTTTATTTCGATTGGAAAACTCTAATGCATACAGAGTTTACAATTTATAAAAGAGCTGCCAACACAGCAAAAGCAAAGCACAAAGCACGAAATTTCACTTTAAACTATGCGTAGGTCCAACCCTTATTCTGACTACCTTTGAATGTCAAACAAACATATAGTTTCGATATCATATATTTTACTTTAAGGAATTTCCCAATTAAAGCTAAAATGTTTCCCGAGACTTAAATAGGATAATAGGAATAAATGGAGCAGCATACCAGGCTACAAATTGCTTAAACAGTTGCCAAAGTTCCATTTTCGCCTGTTGCCAACTGTCGCCTGTTCCATAAAATTTCGTTTTGAATATTAAACGACTTTTCATTAGGAGCCCAACACGCACACACGCACACACGCACACACACACAAGTGCTTTGCTTGAAATGTTGTTGATGACCAGCAAAGTGCACGAGTGCACGTGGAGTGGGGGGCAACTCAGGAGGGCAAAAGGGGGGATCTCTGATTCTGTTTGAAGTGGCATTCAAGTGTCCGTTGGCCCGTTAGCGGGCTTCAGCTTCATTCAAGTGGACGCCCCAAAAATGTGTGTGCCTTCCAAAGCTGACAGCCAGAGTGGGACAGATAAATACAGAGAGATAAATTGAGACAGAGATAGAGAGAGAGCGAGAGAGAGAGAGCGAGAGAGAGAGCGTGAAAGAGAAGTAAAGCAAAAGACAGAACACTGTCAAATGTCAGGCAAGCAAACAATGCCAGCTATGCGAATGCATTTTAATGGATGATGCCACCAACTTTTACTGCGCTAGCCCACCCGCTATTCAACCGCACCCCCCCTCATGCCCTGACCGAAGCCATCACCCTGGAAAGGTTGACTACTGTCATCCAAAGCCTGGGCAATGGGAGCACAGGACTGGGCTGGCAACAATTACAGTTTCGCACAAAATGCACAACTTTCAGTTTTTGAAACGATATTCGCGGCGCCCTTCGGAACAAAAGCGCGTTAAAGAAAATGTTGCCAGCGGCGACAGCGACAGACAATGAGAAAAGGCATATGGAAATGGAAGGATCCAGTACCAAGGACATGAAGCGTGGGGAGCACGGCGTGGGGCGTGGGGCGTGGAGCGGACCAAAAGGACCAAAGCACGTTGCGATGTTGGACTCTGAGGCAGTAAAATGCTCTTTTTTGTTGGTATTTTACGAGCCCTTAAATTGCACGCATTGTAAATGCCAATGCACGTAAATACACACAAACGCACACACACACACACACACACACACACACATGCACACACACACACACACACACACACACACATACACATATACATAGACAAACAAACAGACAGACAGGCAACAGTTAAAAGTGAAAACAAACGTAAAATCATCGCAAGGCATAGCACAAAAAGAAGGGAATAAAAAGCAACAAAAAAATAAATAAAAAATTTCATATTGCAAAATACATGAATGCAGATTTTTTAAGAGCCCGCCCCACGCAGCTCGCAGAGAGGCCGCAAATCCGCGATTACTCAAGACTTTACGACTAAACGACATTTAATGTCACATGCAAAGTGACCCCAAACAAACACAATGTGAGCCCCAGTGCTTAGGTCCCGCTTAAGGCCGGTTTTCAATTTTCCTATCAAGCAAACGGACCGCAATTTGGGTGTCCTGTCAGACAGTCTAATACAAATAACTAAATTGATATTATGACTAAGTTGGGCCGCGGCTGGGGCGTAGATCTGGTGCCCATAGCTCGTTGACGTAGGCGAGCATTTATTTAATAGAAAGCAATTAGGGAATTTAATAATTTAATTTCATGAAAAAGACTTAAATATATATCACTTTTTGTGTGTACTTAATTCAGAATCATTCGCTTGGCAGAGTTCAGAAGGTACTGATCGATTCCTGCGCTAAATAAAACAAATTGAAAGCTCCTAAAGTCTCCCATTTCCTAGAGGTGTTTAACTCTAGCTGGGATCTAGAAGAAGCCACTTACTGAATCTACTTTATGTAGCTTTTCTACTTTCAGACTCCAATGAGCTGCGTATTAAGCACATATCTCTATATGTAAGACTGTTTGCCCTGACTGACTGACTGACTGACTGACTGACTGACTGACTGACTAATTGACTGACTGATTGGTGATCAAACCAAGCCAAAAGAGCTACGAATCTGCAATTTTTGTCTAGTGAGCTTTTGTGGTGAAGGTGCACCTTCCGTTGTATGAAACTTTTTCCTCGTTCGATTAAATTTAAACATATTTCCAAATAAAAGTGCAGATCAAATTGGTACGGTTACTTGATGGCAAGGCAATATCCACAATTCTTAGCACAATATAAATCTAATACATATTTAGCTAGAAAACCTTAGACAATAATATAAGTTTCGTGCTGAGGAGCCTGCGTATTTGCTGTCTGCAGTCTTAACAGTGGAATCACAAAAGCAGAAAGATGTGGCGTAGAATATTATTATACATTATTAGTCGCTAACAAAAGCAGAAAGATCTGGCGCAGAATATTGTTTCATATCGTAAAAGCACATTTCATTTGTTAAACAATATCCGAAAGCCGCAAACTGCATGCAACTAGATTCAACACCAGCCACAAAGCAATTTAACCAAAATGTAGTCATGATTTGTGTAGAGGCAGACGACGAGATTCATTATGGTTATCTCAGAGCTACTTAGTTAAGCTGCTCACTTGCTAAAGTAGTTGTTAATGCTGTCCAACAACAACAACTGCAGCTCGGCGCGCAGGCTGAACGACAACATCAACTGATTTTCCAGGTATTAAAAGCAGTTTTCGACACATGAACATATCGACCCAAATTTGATGGCACGGACGCCAGCAAGGGGCTGCCTTGATGGACGGCAAAGGACACGCACTAGAGTTGAGCAGCAGCTCGGACTCATATATTTTAATTATCATAATGATAATTACCTTTGCTCGGAGTGCGTCAGTGTGCTGCGAGGAGTCCTTTGAGCGCTTAGCTATTGGTTAGGCTCCCAATTTTTCGTTGTTGTTCTTGTTGTAGTTGTTGTTGTTGTTGTTGTTGTTGGTGGGCGTTGTGTGCGCATTGTGTGAGCTGAGGGGGGCTAGAGGGGCTAGCTAATTTGTGTGGCACATTGGGGCAGTCCATTTAATATTTGATCGCCTAACGACTGAGAGGGGAGCGGGGAGCGGAGAGAGGGCAGCGGGCCGCCCAAGTCATTTGCCTTTGATGTATCCTGCGCCTAATTGGATTGCAGCCTTATTAAGTATACGCAATGTTGCCGCAAGATTTTCAGCTTTATCTGCCAGTTGATACTTTGTTATTTATTTTGTATGGATGTATACAGATACATATATTTGTCTTTTTTTTTTTTTAAGCTCACTTTCACAGTTTGTCAGCTTGTCAGTTTGTCAGCTTGTCAGTTGGTCCGTTTATCAGTTTCAGCGTCTGTTGCCTATGCAAATGATGTTTAAATAAGTTGGGCCAACGGCTCTGCAAAATAATTAAAATATGCTGGCAAAGGCAAACAACATTAGCAACAACAAACGAGGCAGCAAAAAACACGCAAAACAAATTGATAAATATGCAAATTTAATAGACTCCAGCGAGTATTTGCATAAATCTACACAGCGCAAAAATAAATAAATAAATTTGCAAACGCTGGTAAAGGCCCGAACAGCCACATGCCCCGCCACACGCACACCCCCCAAGGCAGATAAAAAAATAAATTGAACACAAAGTCATGGCTGTCAAAGACCAAAACAAAGAAAACAACAGTGCTCGACCTGGCTAATGCCCTATATCATCATTTGGAGTTATTTAAGAAATGAGTTTGATGCCATACTCTTTGTTGTAAGCTCTAAGTTCGACAATTGTTTGCATAGCTTAAAGTAAAATGGCAAAATTATTAAATAAGTGGAGATTAAGATAATCTCCTTGAGATTCAATTTAGAGTTTGTAAGCTTCTATCAATATGCTGCAAGTAATACCAGCATAGATTCAATAGAAAGTTCATAATTATATATCATTATTTTTATATCATATATTCGGCATATAAAACCAAAGTAATATATGGCAATATTAATAAAAAAGTTGATAATATTTTTAAATGCCTTTACTTCAAGAACTTTTCATTGAAAATAATCGAACAATATGCAGTCTTAGGTTTTCCTTATCTATCTACATAGTTTACTATTTTTCTTATCAAATATTCGGCATATAATACCAGAATTTGTGAACATCTTAAGTTGCATATGTTGGCCAATTATTTATGACCTATAAAAGGAAGAAATCTTTTGGCATGACATATAATATTTAAAGCATGAATATGTTGAAGTAGATTTCCTGTGTATCTCGCCTTTGGGAATGTGCTTCACTTTCAATATGCCTTGAATTCCATAAAGTATGAAAAGTTCACTTATATTTATATCTTATGAAAGTTTAAGTATACTTGAATACTGTCTTCTAATATACCATCTAAATACTTTATGTTCGCAGGCGCAAAATATAAATTTCAGCAGACCAAAACATTCTTTAAAAAAATATATATAAAAATGAATAAATATACAAAGAAAATTAAAGAATAAATTATTACATCACATATTTATTTATTCGACATACTTAAGTTGCAATGTGCAGAAAAGGATTTATTGAATCGACTCTATTTGAATAGGTTGCCTTAGGCTAGTGCTTACTGTAGCTGCACAGTTTACAGACTAACTAACATCAGCCAACTGTGTTCATGGGCCGAACAACAATTTGGCCAAATTCCAGCAGAAAACACAAATACTTGGCATGTTTCGTAAATTTTAGTTGGTTATTTAAATTGATGTTAAGTGAAAGGCAATCGACTGTGGATGCATTTGGCGCACAAATCAGCTATAAATACACACGCAAAAGCCCATATATATATACACACACACATACACATGCACATATTGGCAGCTAGTAAAGCACCCTGTAGATATTGCGCATACGCCCCGTTAATCGTGTGCCCGCTTCACCACACACACAAACACACAAACACACACACACACACACCCGAATCATACAACAACAAAAAGATTTGTTTCTCTTCGGCTCAACTGTGCTGTTTATTTAACCACTCACTACCCCCGTCACTCCCTCTCCAGCCACACACACACACACACACACACACACACACACACACAGCTTACCCGTGATCTATGCGTGTTTATTAACTTGCACATTATTTGTATACACGAGTGGCTTTTGCATATTAAAGACGCGTTCAGTGGGAGCCATAGAGGTTTCGAGACATCCGATATCTTTTTGAGCAACAAAATA
This sequence comes from Drosophila littoralis, assembly GCA_018903485.1. Lineage (NCBI taxonomy): Eukaryota > Metazoa > Arthropoda > Insecta > Diptera > Drosophilidae > Drosophila > Drosophila littoralis. The sequence goes on from JAEIGF010000591.1 coordinate 11,968,947, forward strand.
TGCGGCGCGCTTTGCATATTTCCAATGGGCGGCCAGGGGCAACCGACAGGACCAGGCGGGGCGCCGGGTGTTGCAGCAACGTTGGCAACGTTCAACGATTGTTTGGTGTTTAGTCAGTTGTGAAACGCCACAAGCCGCATTCAGCAGAATCTTTTGCCACAGTTGCTAATAAACCCATCAATGGTCAAAGCGGTGGCAGCGGGGTGCAAACGGCGGGCCAACGGGAAATGGGAATGGAAAACGGCATATGGGGAAATGTAATAATGCTAGCTCGAGGCCCAATTGGGTCAGTTGTCAGTCCAGCTGCAAAGCATGTATTTGACGTGCTGCCCATGGGCCGACATGAAAAAGAGAAGGAAACCAAGTCTGAGATGTGCAGGAAGTGCCAGCAGAACTTGCGCATACCCTGCACATTTGTCAGAGAGTGTAATAGAGAAATAGCTGAAATTTTTTTTTTCCAAAAATCAGTAGAAGCAGCAAGACCTCCCCATTTGTTATTAAAATACAAATACATGTCAATGAATAAATTCTATGTTAATCATATTTTTCAATAAGCAAACTGTGAAAGTGGAAAACCAATTAAAATTACAGGGTATACTTTAGCCCCACACTACTCAAGCGAATATGAGGTGCATGAGGAGCAGATGATGCTAAGAAACAGGCATTTCCCTGGACTTTAAGTGGGCTATGTGGATTTTGCATTTCTTCACATTAAGCCCGAGCTATGCGATGGCAAATGAAGTCTTGAGTTTAAATCTGCAATTTTGGAAAAGTTTCCGACTCTTTTTCAATAGCACTTGCGCACACATGATATGAACTCCACATGTGAAGCACATTTGCCTAACCCCTAATCTGCCCCCCGAATCACCCCCTTTGCAAGCCTTGATTTGGATGGGGGTAAACATGGGAAAACACTTAAATGCTCATTCGCGCTTCAACGAGCAACAAGTTCTGAAAATGCCTACACGACGAGTGGCAAGCGCGTGGCATGCCCCATGCTAGCACATGCGTGCTAGCGGATACCCTGTAAACATGTTTACCGACTCAAATTTGAATATATCTTGTTATTTAATGGGAAAAGAATTAGGGCTATATCTGAAATTCAACTAAATTTGAAAATGAAATCAAAAATATAGCACACTTACGCAACTTGTTGATGCCCTTCTTTTCGCTATAAAAATTGTTGATCCTTTTCTTTATCTTTTGTTTTTGTTTTTTTTTTTTTTTTGTAATTACAAGACATGTTATTACAAGACAATGGCCTGTGGGGCAGCATAAACATAAATGAAACGAGAATTTGGTCAGTTGGCACCTTTTGCTAGACAAATAGCCCGCCATTGGTGCACTTGACGCACACTCTTGGCCATCAGCGACAGCGAAGCGACCGTGAGTACACCAAGGACAACAAATACGTTGCGCCTGCTCAAAAGCCAGCCGAAGATCGAGCTTTTTGCTGGCGCTGCAGGCATATGATCTCGCTGCTTTGCCACCTCCAGTTGCCATTCCTCCTGATCCAGCTCATCCTCCCCCTGCTCCCGCTTCTCCAGTTGCTGCTGCCGCTGCTGTTGGTGTTGCTGTTGCTGTTGATGGTGGGGACGATGATACTGCTGTTGGTCCAGCTCCAGTTCCAGTTGCTGCTGCAGCAGCTGGTTCTGTTGTATCTTCTTCCACTGGCGCCGCCGTATGCCCTGCATCTTTTGGTTGTAGTTCATGCTGTAGATGAGCAGATAGCGCACCTGCAGCAGCTGGGGCAGCTCTGGCGACGCCTGGCGCAGCTGGCAGACGGCGACGCTGCGCAGCAGAGTGCCGCATATGGAATAGCCCCAGCCGGGACACCATTCGGCCATGCTGCATGCCTGCTCCAGATCATCGAAAAACTCTAGCTCCGAATTGCTGATATCATGACTGCCGGCGGCAATCAGCGCATACAGCTCCTCCATGTCGCCGCAAAAGTAAACACAATTGGTCACGTCCAGCGGCTCGACTGGCTCCGATTCCTGATTGCGCTGCTGTACTCGAAACACCAGATGTGGCCGTGGCTCTGGCTTCTGCTCCAGCTGGCGCCACAGCAGCAACTGATCGTTGCGCTGCAGCTGACGCAACTGAGGCGTGTCGCTCTGAATGAGCAGCCAGTGGAGCAGCTCCACCTGCTCCGGCGGCAGCACATTCTGCAGCAGTCGGCGCTGAAAACTGGCAAACTCCGACATGGTGCCGGCCACATAGCTCAGCGAATTGATGTTGCAGCCGGCGGGTGTGCAATACGCTGGCGGATACGGCACCAGCAGCTGCTCGTAGCGATAGCTCTGTATGGCCATGCCAAAAAGCACCCATTTGGCATCGACGCCCAGCAGATCCTTGTCCAGCTCGGCTCGCAGCTCGTCTATGACTCGCAAGCGCCTCGATTCGTTCATCACATGGATCAGCATTGGGTCCATGCTGTTGCGGGGCACACAGACGCAGATGCGACCACGTCGGCCACAGTTGCAGTTCCTCCACTCATATTGCCGCCCACGTTGCATCTCCCACTCGCTCTCTTTCGCTCTCTCTCTCTCTCTCTCTCTTTCGCTCTCTCTCGCTCTCTCACTCGCTCTACCTCCCTGTCTCTGTCACTGTCACGCTCGCTCTCGCCAACACTCTGTCAGCGGCTTCGGGAAATTTCATTAAATTCTTTCAAATATTTAGATATATTTTCTTTTTGCTTTTGATATGTTTCTTAGCCGCCTTCGAAAACTGTTCGGAAAGCGAAGCAAAATTTTGATAATGGGTTTTTTGTGCGTTTTCCTTATTTTATTATTCAAAAGTAATATTGAAGTGGACTGTGCTCTATGAAAAGTTCTGCTTGGGTATCGGATACACGCTGCATATCACCGACAACTTGTCCCGGGACAATGCGTGAATACAATTTGGAAAAATTATTTAACATTGATATTATAATACAATAAATATAATAATCTTCTCCCACGTTTTTCGGCTGTATTGGCTTAGTGTTGTCAATGCAAAAGCTGAAAATTTACTGAATTGCTTCCAAAGCTCTTGACCTGAAATCATCCTAAAAACTGATACGAAATCAAAAGGCTACTTTGGCAGCGGAAACTAAACATCAAGTTTCCTCTTCATTGTATCTATTATAACCATTATTAGTAGAAGTTCTTACATGAATGAATGCAGGGTATGAACACGTTCGTGACTCCCATATTGAGCAGTTTTGAAAAGTTATTTGTGTTATGCCAAGGACAAAGCACTTTTGTAAACCCTTTCGCTGGGCAGTTTTTGACAATCTATAATCCATTTGGAGATCTTCGCTCATGTGAAAAGCCCACTTACAAAAAGCATCTAATGTGCGACAATAGAAACAACATTAAATATGTTTCCGTGCACACTTTAAGTCGATTTTAAGCTCTATTTAACTCAAGGAAAATAAGAAAACATACCCAAATCGATTAGCCTAATAGAAAAAGGGGCATTCCCGCCCAAACGCTTGCTGCCCAAGTTTCGATCAGAATGAATGCTCTTTTAATAGCAAATAGACTTCTATATATATATATATATATACTTATATACATATGTGTGTGTGTTTCTATATATGTTGGCAGCGCCAATTCTTAGATTTTTTTAGAGTTAATTTTCTAGGCGCTTGGGTGTACTTCAATTGCGAAAGTTTAGCCAACAAAACTTGGCCAAGTTAATAACATTTATCGCTCTTCATGAAACATGTGTGTGCGTGTGTTTGTCCTTTTGGGCCAGACTAAAAGTTATTGCAACAAGTTCAACCTCTTTCTTGCGCACTGCCAAGTGTTTCGCCTGCCATATCCGGTTTCCGCATGGGATCTGTTGCTTGCCCACCGCCTCCCTATTGCCCACCTTGTATAACTTGTAGCCAAACAAATTGTACCGCACACACACACACACATACAACCACAACCACATACGCACAGACACACCCTCTCCAGTGCTTAATAGTTGAGCAATTCCTTTTAAGTTCCTTTGCGCTTGTCGCCGCTTGCCAAATTCTCGTGGGGATTCGCCCCGCCGGCGCCTTCTGGCCTTCTGCTGTCCTGTTGCATTGGGCTAATTGATGGCTGACGTTTAAGTTTTTCATTTTTGTTAGCGTTTTATTATTTGTATACCCTGAGCCCATTGAAAGATGCGTAGAATGCTTGATCAGCATCAACAGACGCGTCTATCTGGCCATGTTCTCAGAGACTATGAGAGCTAGAGACTTAGCGTCAGCTGAACTCCTCCGAATACCTGCACAGATGAAACTAACGATAACTTTCCTGATAAGTATCGATAAAAGTCGTTTTCGAAAAAGTGCAAGACGGATTGTGGCGGCAGCTCTGCGCAGGGTATTTCCTAGTCGGGCACTTCGGACTAGGGACTGGTCTTCAGCGAATAGGGGGTTTTCCGACATTACTCGACAATTTTCTTAAGCAAATTTCCGCTTTGGATTTCCTGTCAGCGTCCCGTCAACGTCCATTGGCAAATCCGTAGACCATTCCGTCGGCCCGGCATAAATTATGCCCGGCAGCCATCAAGTGGGCGTTGGCACGCCCCCCTTGCCAGTCTTTTGTTTGATCAGTGGAGCACAGCAAACAAAAAAAAGGAGAAATAATATGCATAAACATACTGAAAGCTGTCAGTAGCTGAAATGGGATGGGAACTGGTCGTTCGGCAGCTCAAGAGTCGAATGGGGGAGGGGGTCGGCGAACCAGGTGGGAGAGTTGGCATTGGGAGAGGTGAGAGAGCTGACCAGGCAAAAACCATGACATGAAACATCAAAGTAGCATTTGCCAAGTCTGTCCCACAGCTTTGCCTCGAGCATATCAAATAAAGCCACGCCCCCAGCCCTCCATCTAAGCACTCCAGCCCTCGCCGAGCCACGCCTTAGCGCCAGCGGTCCACACAATATGCTTATCTGGCGGCGGGTGGCGTAACCTCAACTACAGCAAACACAACTTTTCCATATGCTTTGCAATTTCGAAGGCAATCAATCGATTTTCAGTATCGAGAACCTGCACTGTTTTACACTTTTTTTTCTTCCTATTACACACATTTGCACACATCCATGATACTTTGTTTTTTTACCTTTCTCCATCAGTGGGTGCAGGGTATTGTCAAAGGGAAACGGAGATAGCGAACGGCAAAGTGGGCGTTCCTTGCAAAGATTTGGTATTCAGAAAAACTTCTGACATGGAAGCACTATTAATAGTCCTTGCTTTGAAATTGGTCGAAAAAACTGAGAAAAGCGGGATAAAATGTTTTTTTTTTGAGGATTACAAGATGCGAAAAACAAGAAAATTGCAGTGTTCGGTCTTAAGGAAAGTTCCTCGCAGTCATAATGCTCGACTAAACAGAGCTAATAGCTCAGCTTTCGTTAACTGCATCTCGATTGACAATAGCTTTACAAGCCAGTACTGCCCCATTTCGACTAGCCAAGGACTTATTTATTCAAATGGAAATCCGTTTTTTTTTAGCTTAAAGCCGAATATAAACAGATTCAACTTTAGTCTATGCAACTTGAGACCTTCATTTTCTCGATCAAATAGTGTTAAACTTCTCTTCAAATGAAGTCCAGGCCGATTGGAAAATAAGGAAAAGTCAGTCAGTCCGTCGGTCAGTCAATCAGTCAGCCAGTCAAGTAAAGCTGACTTAGCATGGCATGACAAGCTTACCACATAATCATATTGATCAATCAAATGGCCATAAGCTGGCTCGAGGCTCTATCTATCTCTATCTTCAATCAATGTGATGTACGCGAGCTAAAGTCGAGCAACGCGGCCAAAGAACAACTGCCTAATTGAGCTGCCAGACACGCAGATATTGACCGTCGACTTAGCTCAGGTAACAGACCGTGAGTGGACAGCCCTCTGAACTAATTTGATTGTGTAAACAATTGAAATTTATTTGATGTGGTGTTGATACGGCATAAACAATGTGATTGATGATTCAGCCAGCAGGGAACCTGGTATCCCGCTCACATCCCCTTCCCCAGTTCCTTTCCTCTTTCCATGCTCGTCTTTATTCCCAGCTCCATTCCCCTTCGCATCCGCATCCGCATCGGTGCACTCGCTATTTATGAAATCGTTCACCACCTCACGATAATCGCTCTCGGTGAAGTCAATCGACTTGACCAGCCGCCCATCGGTATTGCAGATGTACATCTTATAGAGGCGCTCCTCTTGGGCGCTCCTCTTGATTGGCTTCAACGACTGCAAGTCGCCATCGGGCAGACAAGCGATCACGGTCAAATCTTTGGTCAAAGGATGTATGTGCTGCTTCAGCCGAAAGCTGTATACCACGTGCTGCCGCTTTCGCTTCGGCTGCGGCTTATGCGACGGCAAGCTCTTCGGCGATTGCGACATGACTTGAACAAGAACTCGACAAAAATTCAGATACAAAATTGTACAAAATATTGCAAAACAAAAAAAAAAAAAGAACACCAAAATTCAGAAAAAGAAAATATTCAAATTGAATTTCGATGCGAAATGTTACTGCGTGTGTATGTGTGGATTTCTGTGTATTTTGTTGTTCGTCCCTGACAGAGGAAGACAGGGAGCCACTAGATTTGAGTTGAAGCACAACGCCTACAGAGTTCACTTGTAAGCGAGATGCCAACTTTTTGGCAACTCTTCAAGTTGGCCCAAAGGGCTAAAAACATGCCCCGCATAATGATGAACCGGGCCAAGCCACAAAACTGGCCAACAACAAAATCTCGGCGTGTGCATGTGCGCGTATCCAAGCGTCTTGCTTCTTACCTTACAACCAACTCCCCTCCCCCCTTCCCCACCCCCTATCGTGTGTGTCTTGTTTACATTACTTTGCGCCATGCATGCCCCAGGCTGCTGGCAGCAGCAGCAGCAGCAGCTCACATTTCCACAACTACCCCCACAGCCTCAGCTCAACTCGAAACTCAACTCTCAACTCCCGACACTCGACTCGATGCCCGATGCTCGACTCGGCTTTTATCATCATCTTTGGCAATCGCCTGCGGCTGGCCCTGGCTGAAAAATATGAAAACATGGAAACTTTTGCCCACAACTTCACAAGCCAGCCGAATAAGAATCAACAACATTAAAAAGACTGAGATGGCTGCTCTATGAGTATGCCCGGCCAGCATATACCCTGTGGCATACCAATTTATATTGAGACTGCGCTTTAAGCGCATTTATGCGGTCGTTTTTCATAAACACACTCTTGTAGAAAAGTATTATTATATTTGGGAAATCAAATCGGAATCAACAAATAAAAATATCTTTATATTATTACTTGATTGAATTTATATGAAAAACCAGGTTCACGAACCGATTTTTAAGGCGAAGCATTGACTTGAACTGTGAACCGAACCAGGGAAATGTTTGTTGCCTTTGCAGACTGAACATAATAAAGATACCTTGTTGAATTGTTACCTCATCTAGATAACAAGTCCTGTTTAAGTTCGCAGATAATTTGGCTGACATGTCATGCAAGACAGCTGGCAGGACAGGTCATCGCTGGCGTCGCGCATGACGTTCTTTACGATTTTGACAACTTGTCAACCGGGCATTAAATCTTGTTTTCTTTTTCACGGACAATCCGCGTTTACAAAGCATTGGCCAGTTCATAATGATCATACATCATCATCTGAAATGTTTCAGTTTTGGGGTTAAGCCGCCCGCCCGGTCGCCCGGCTCGAACAAATCTCAGTTAAGGATTTACAACGGCAACCCATTCGCTGAGCATAAAATAAAAAATGAAAACTTAAGCATATGCAATCCAATGGCATTTTAAGCAGAGATGAATTATATGCTCCGCCAGCAGCCACGCCCCAGTTTCGGGCTTAGCCCCAGCATCAGCTACCAGCTAAGAGGCAAGCACCTGCTGGCGGTGCGGGCGGGCGCCAGACGTAGGCGCAGCGCACGAAAAGGACGTCGTGTGCCTTTGGCTCGTTTTGGCACCTGGTTTTATGGTTCATAAAGTTGTTGCCCAAGCAGCGGAAAGCGCCATCTGTCGGCTGGCTTGAATAAAAAACGGATTTTACATTTATTTTGCTTACCTTTTTTGTTTTTTATATTTTATTTTATTTTTATTATTATTATTTTTATTATAATTATTATGATTTGCTTGAGCAGCAATCGCGGTTGCTGTACTTGAGTGTGTGTGTGTGTGTGTGTTTGTGTGTGACATATGGCACACACTTGAAAGTAATCATTATCATCATCATTATCATCATCTTAATCATTAGCGTTGGCATCATGATGTTGTTTGCCGCTGACGAGTTGTTAATGATAAACAAAATGATGATAAAGTCGAGAACGTCTCGTCGCTTCTTGCTTCTTGATGAAAAACGCTTTGGGCCAAGAAAGTTGTTAACATAAAATGGCTGGCTGCACACACACGCATACACACACATACACACACACACATGCAAACGCACACGCACACATGGCTGCTCTGTGTGCTTAGCAGCTTTGCTCTGATTTTCTCTTTTATATTTTTTCTTTCATTATTGAAATGTTTTGCATTGCGCGCTCCGTTTTGGCGACTGCCACATCTCTGAGGCCGCCGCTTGGCAACTGCTGGGAATTTATGGTCTCACATACACACACACACACACATGCTCGGCGTTCACCTTTTGCCGTTAATAGCGGCCATCTGTCATTGCAATCGTTTTTCGGGCACATCAATTTCAGGCCTCAACGCATTTTATGCCCATTTTATTTATAGTCACAACTTGCACAACTAAATCAAGCTTAGAACCTGCCCAAATAACACGATTTCATCATATTTTCAATCGTGGGTCTCATGAGAATTGCCTTAAAGAGCAGCTCCTCAAGTTGTTTAAGGTACTCTCAAATCTGTTCGAGATTCAAATTTATTCCAAATTTGAATTAGGGAGGTAAATTAAATGCGGCAATAAAAAAAACAAACACTTGGAGAAAGAGAAGGTAACCAAATGAATCCTTAACCATTATTTTTCCTTTAACCATGTAACGTATTTAAAATCTGTCCCAGTTTTGCCGAGCAAATTATTTGTAACGCATATAAAATGAAAAGCACGCAATTGTTAAGATTTCAGCAGAAAACTAGCTCATTAAATGCTGAATGATTTGCGGCTTTGTGAATGTTTAGCACGAAATCGAGCCACTTTCATTTTGTTAAGCAGTGTAATCATCTGTTGGCTGAGATAATTGCGTTGCCGATAATTGTCATTAGAGTCGCCATTTTGGGGGTCCACTTAGGAGTGGGTAGCTGGGAGACCATCCCCTAGCCGGGCAGAGCAGCCCCACCCACCCCCGCAAAGCAAGAAGAAGCAGAAGAAGCCGAAGAAGAAGAAGAAAGAACAACACAACACGAAGGGAGACCCCAAAGAGCATGCTATCAATTTTATTTTTATTTATTTTATGCCCGCTCCGCAACTCTCGGCACATTTGTTTGCTTTTTTGGCGCTCAGCTTCAGCGCATTTTGTAGCTCGTAAAAGTTTTTGATATAAAATGTAAACAAGCGGCTGACGAGGGCGGCAGAGCGAAACGCGTGGGTGTGGACAATGTGGAGCGGGGAGCGGTGAGCGGAGAGGGGAATCTGGGCGAAACACACAACACGAGATATTAAATTATATGCAACAGAAAAAAGGAGTTAAACACGAACCCGACAGGCTCGCAGCCATTTATCGGCGCTCTGGCCAGCCCGCCAGTTTGGCCGGAAACGGCTATGGCTACGGCTAAATTGTTCAAGCACGAACATTTGACAGACCTGCCGCGTTCACGCACTTGCATGCATTAATTAAACGCTCAGGACCACAGACAGGCATCAGGTGCCTGAACGTGATTGCAAATATAGCCCCCAGCCAGGGCGTGGAACGCGGCCAGCCAACCAGTTAAGCCTGAGCTGGAGCCGGAGCCGAAGCCGGAGCTGGAGCTGGAGCTGAAGCCGGAAACTGAACCGAGCTATTTTTAGCGGTTGGCAGCTTTGTAAACAAACAAAACATACACAGAAAATGGCTAGTTTATAGTGATTGGACCACAAAATACTCTACTATAAGCTAACAATCACAATTATTCTCTTTCTGAAATTAACAAAGAAGATTGAGTTATGCCTTCTAAATAGTTGTATACCAAATTGAGTTATCATAGATCCTCTAGTCTTTGAGTTCGTATAGTTTATACCAAGCCACATATATATATTCATATGTAAATATTAAAAAGCGTGGTTGCAAAGATTATAATTTCTTCTGCTTAAGAGCCCATATACCAAGTATGCGGACAGCAGCTCATCTAGTCCCAGTGATCAGGATTGTATGGGTTCATATATGACATATATTACGTATATGGCTTGGCTTAAGTACCCTTATCCAAGAATACAACATGCTTTTATAAAGCTTAAGTATGCTCTATTAATTATTTATAGCACATTCCAAAGCCATGCTTTGCAATTATGAAACTTAGCTTAATGGGTTTTGCCCGACATATCTTAAAACTAAAACAATTTGTAGTTACTTTTTGCATACAAGCGACCATATATCAATTTTGCTGACAGCAGATCTTCGGGCTTCTGAGTTCCTTGGGTCTGGCAAACGTTTCAGCCAAAATTCACGCTGCCTGTCCTTACCTTACCCAAACTATTTGCCAACGTGACGTGGGCAACTAACCCACATAGCCTACCCTGCACAAGCAAAAGTAAAATGAAATAAAGGGGCAGGCGTTAGTGGACTTGCCTAAGCAGTGGCTTCTGCCCTCTGCCCTCTGCCCCCTGCACATTTATCAGCTGGGCAAGCGGCCAAAGAGGCCCCACCCAAAAACAATGGCATTGCACAGGCACAGGGACAGGACCGTTTGCCCCGCTGCCCGCGCTGTGGCACCCTTCGCGGTGTGGGTCCTGCCAACTGTGCGTAACTATAATTAATTTCATTTTAGACTTGTTAGCAAATAAACGAGCAAACGATGCGGTCCATTGTTTGGCTACAGACTTGCCATTGCAAAAGTGAAAGTCACCCACAGCACGAACAGGGCCAGGGCCAGGGCCAGGGACAGGGACAGGGGCGGGGACATGAATGAAGAGAGGGTGGGAGGGGGTTTGTGTGTGCAGGCGTGGCACTATTTAGTTAGTCGCGCGCTGCAGGGCGTCCTCGGCACTTGTCCGCCACTTGACTGCCAAGAGCGAGGTGTAAGCGGCCCACCCACCCTCCTCTTGCCATGCCACGTTCCGACTGCTGGCAACTGTTGCACCTAAGTCCCATTGATTATTTGCTAATGAGAAGGAAATCGATTGCTATTTCTGATATGACTTTTAGTCTCTCGCTCTCTCGCTCGCTGTGGGGCTGCGAGATTTGAGCTGCTAGCAAAGTTGCTTGATATCACCTGGGTAACAGTCGACCTGCTGCTTGAGCCGTACGACTTGTTGTGCACTTGAATTATGCAGGCACACAGCGCACACACATGCGCGCACACACACACACACACGGTAACACACATACACACAGGCCCATGGCTGATGTTGCCAAGGTGGCTGCTGCGGCGCATGCCAAAGGAAATTAGATTTTAGCCCCAACAGCAGCAGGAGCAGCAACAACAACAACAACAACAGCAGCGGCTCTCAGCACAAAACACCGACAACAATAGCGGCGAGCGGAACGTTGGGAGGGTGGTTAAAGTTTTTGATGTTGGCTCTTCTGGGGGGTGGGCACGTATGGGGGCAGCTGAGCTAAAACGGCTTAAATGCTTTGGCATCGCCTTTTCGCTTGATTTGCATAATGGCTGTTGGGGCTTGTATGGCGCCGAGAAGTATGCTACACATTTGCAAACACACACGCACGCACGCACGCACACACACACACAAATTCTAAAGGGGGCTGCCCAGGGGCGGTTTAAGCACTTAAAGCGCGCCCAAGTCGATGTGCAGCCGAACTACTATATAATGAACTCAATGAAGCGCTTTTAAGTATGCTAGCCATTTGCCAAACGCCTAGTTAGCTGTTGCCCACGGCCAAATCGGAGTTAAGAACGGGCCCAAAATCAATGCATACGGTCGAGCTCTCTCGAGTAAGCTTTGTATGGGCGTTGCCCGTGGACGAGTCAGAGATTTGTATGCAGCTACATTACTTTACACCAAACGCAAGTGTGGGCGCTGTTAAGTATGCTACACTTTTGCGCATTAGAGACGCGCCAGGCGTGCCAAATCTCTATGATGTTTTGTGTTCATATTCATTTCCAAGAATCCATAGGAAAAATCATTTGAGAGGATCCATAGGAACACTTATTTGAGACGCATTTCACACTTTTCGAAGAATCCACGCTTCTTTGGTGGAAAATGTGATGCAAAGATTTTTTGTGCGAAGTTTTATGTTTGCAGATGTATGCCTGTTTGCACATACATGTTTGTTTGTTATATATATATGCATATATACATAACATATATACTGTATAACATACGTCTAGGTACACATACATACATACATACATACACATTTATATTAGAAAACAAACATGCATGCGTACATATATTCATAAATGCATACATACATGCATGCATGTATACACTAACACACGATCGCTCACACACACATATGCATACACATACACAGATATATAATACTTATATGCATTCGTATAAAATTACTTTTTATCCCCTGAACCCAGGGTAAAAAGGGTATAATGTATTTGTGCATAATGCAAATGTATGTAACAGGCAGAAGGAAGCATCTCCGACCCCATAAAGTATATATATTCTTGATCAGCATCAATAGCCGAGTCGATCTAGCCATGTCCGTCTGTCTGCCCGTCCGTCCGTCTGTCCGTCCGTCCGTCCGTATGTATAAACGCGAGGATCTCAGAACCTATAAGAGCTAGAGACTTGAAATTTCAGCTGTAGGTCCTCCTAGTGCCCGCGCAGATCTGTTTCCGATATTCGATAACTTGCCCCGTTTCCAAGTAATCGATAAAAATGTATATCAAAATCCTGTTATTTGAGCAATTTTGAGGGTTCAGGGTATCCCCTAGTAGGGAGCTCCCAACTAGAACCTCTTACTTGTATATCATACACATTTGATACATATAACCTCACTATTATACGATTTGTATTGAATCAATACTTTATTTATTGGGTATAGCCCGTGGCGGATCGAAAATTGAATAACAGACTCAGACAGAGAGAGAACATGCATAAGACACAGGTTACAAAAAATATATAATAATAATAATTATTTGACTTGACAAACACAATCAAAGCACAATCAATCAATATTATCAAAGCCAATTTTGGGTCATTCAGGATTTCTTAATGGTTGACAAACTTACCAATAACGGCAAGAAAAATGTATCCCAAACTTCAAATTCTAAAGCTAATCAATAAATCACAATTTAAGCACATTTTGCTGGGCCAACAAAATGTTATTGTAGTATTTTGCATTTATTAAATTTAAAGATTTGAAGTCCTTTCAAATGCCTTGAGACGGCCCGTTAACAGAGTTTTAGGCGCCCCACCCACAGTGAGTGCGCTTCGGCAGCTCTGTCCGTTCCGTTCAGCTCGTGCGTTCCGTCGCATTCATTTCGGTTGAGGCGTTTCGCATTGTCAGCGGAAATTATTTTGCTGTCAGCTGCCAGTCAGCATGTGAGGCCAGCGACTTGGCTGCATGTCCAATGGCCATTCATTCGCCTTCTGCCCTGTGCATTTCAAGCAGCTCAACCGCTCAGCACTGACCCAACAATGGGCGCCAGCCCCGCCCCGCCTGCGCCTCTTATGGAGCCCTTGCAGCATCATCAGCAGAAATCCAAGTGGTTCCTGATGCGTGTGCCATCCGCTCCCTGGTCGTAGGTTCACTTTGCGCATATTAAAAACCCTGGACGCTGTGCATATCAAAACCGGAGCGCACTTTAATTATTTATTTATTCAAATGGTCGTGGGCTAAGCTGACAGCTGATTTTTGGAGCGGCAGCGGCGTGGCGCGGCACGGGGAGGGGAGGATGCCTTGCGTTCGTTGCTTTTTGGGGTCCGTTTGGAAATAAAAGCAAAAAGCAGCTTATAAATCATGCAAGCCAAAATGAATATTTATTTAAAACTACTTTCAGTAAACTCATTGCCAATTTCAGATGATGGATACTTAAAGGTACGTCTTATAGAGGGTCCAATGCAATAAACGGTGCCACTTATTTGATTAGTTATGCAGGTCAAAACTTCAATACAACATCCTCCATGTTAAGATTTGAATAATAAATCACAATCTCAAATCAATTTAAACAATTACACGGATACAAAATAAGGGAGAGGCAGATCGAATGGTATTTCACCAATTTTCCACAGTTGCGGGTGGAATTTTCCAAATTTACTTTATTAGAAATGTTTTTGGTTAAAAAGAAAAAACCATCCTCTTCCTAGCATCTGGTATACATTTAGCATGATCCACGCTCTATCTGAAGACGACTCCTGGTGGGACAAAAGTTTGTTGGCCCGAAATCACCTAAAACTTAGCTTTCAATGAAAGCACTATTAGCTAAATAGGCACTTTACAACACTTACAAATGCCCAGCAGCAGCAGCAGCTGCTGCAGTTGCGTCTAGGTAAACAGTTTGACAAAACTGAAGCAATTTAGTTAAATGGCGGACACTTACCGTAACAGCGCCCTCTCGACACCCCCCTTCTCACTCTCTCTTATTCTCGCTCTCTCTCTCCCTCTGTCTCGTTCCCCGGCAATAATATGCAATTCGTAAAAATGAAAAGCGAGCATAAGGAAATATAACTAGGGGAACCTAAACATTTTGTGCGTCTAGCACCTGTCCGGCAACAAATGTGACGACGCCTAAGTAGCTTTTCATGTAGCAGGAGGCAGGCGGCAGGTGGCAGGGGCGGGCGTCAGTGCAGCGGATCGGGTAGGCGGACGGGCGGGTGGTGGCTGCCCAACAGCTATTTAGTTAATTTTTCGAGCGTCGTCTGGGCCATTGAAAAATTACTCGAAGCTCTCTAGCCAACATTTTTCTTTTGATGTAATTGCCCAGCAGTGCGGGGGGCTGGGGCAATTGGGACGCTAATGAATGGTGAGCGGGCGGGACGTGGGGCATACTGTTGGCCAGTTGGGTGCGGCTATTCATTGATTAACTGCCAGGACTCAACACTGCTGCCCAGCTTAGACGCCTCTCGGGCTCCTTATTCATTTGACATTTTCATTTTGGGCTTTTTGAATTCTCTTCTGCTTCGTGGTATTTATTTTATTTTTTTTTTTATATTTCATTTTGTTGTCTTGGGGTTCCGGCTGGCATTCAAAGTTGAAATACCTGAAAATGTTTGGTAATTTAGATCAAAGGCGGCAAGTACGTGCAGGCATTTACGCGCTATATACCCCTAGCTCCCCCTCCCGGCACTGCCCTGGCCAGGCACCCAGAACCCGGCACTCGGCACCCTTCACCACCTTGACAACCCAGCGCGGGGGCAGAACTTTCTGTGACACACGAAAATACTTCTTAAGTCGGATTAAGTAATTTTCGTGTGCCATTTTCAATTTGTTGTTGCTGCATGTTGCCTTCAGCGTTTTACTCCCATTTTTTTTATTTTTTTTTAAGAGCCTACAAAATGCTGGCAAAGTTCTTGAGCCTTTCTGGTAGGCTTTGGTGGAGCTTTTCTTTTATGTACCCACCACGGAGCGCAGCTGCACAAATAATATGAAAACAATAGAGCATAGGGATGGTACTTAAGGCAATTACACGCGGCCAAAAATCGATAAGTTGGGCAACGGCATCAAACAAAGGAAAGGCCCAGGCTCATTATCGATAGTTGCTCTTATTTTAATTACATTTTTGTTCAAATAGCTCGAAAGAAAAGAAGAAAGAAAATCGAGAAAAGAAAACTTGAGTCTTGTTTGTTGCTTTGTTCATGTTTTTATTGTGATCAATGCGTCCGATTGGTCGATTGGTCGAGCAGTGTTGCAAAACGAGCTTATTAACTTATCGTTTACACGTGATCCAAACGGCAAATGGGCCCATCTTCAACCATTTTCAGATCTACCTTGGGTCCAACCAGATCCCGTATATTGTTAATGCCATACTTGATCATTGTGGGCCGTTCAAGCGAGAGGCCCCAAGCAATGACATTCACATCCTTCGGCAGGCCCATGGGCAACAGCAGCTCGGGTCGAAAGACGCCCGAGTTGCCCACCTCAATCCATTTGGCCAGGCCGGGATGATAGCAGAATATCTCCATGCTGGGCTCCGTGTACGGATTGTATGCTGGCTTGAACTCCAACCGGGTAATGCCCAATTTGCAAAAGAATTCATGTAGAGTGCCAATTAGGTCGCCCAGGGTCAGGCCAACGTCAGCGATAACGCCCTCAACCTGATGGAACTCGGCGAGGTGCGTTGCGTCCAGAGTTTCGTTGCGAAATACCTTGTCAATGCTAAAGTACTTTGCGGGCTTAAAGCCGCCCGCCTGGTTGGCCAGCTGGAACAGAATGCGTGCACTCACGGCCGTTGTGTGGGTGCGCAACAGATTCTTTTGCGCCTCAGCCAGTTGCCACTCATAGCCGTAGCCCAGCGAGCCATAGCCACCCACCGAATGCACGGTCTGCACGCGTCGCACATAATCCTCGGGCAGTTCGCCGCACTGGGCCGGCTGTTTGATGAAGAACGTATCGTGGGCATCGCGTGCCGGATGCTGTTGCGGCTGGAAGAGTGCATCGAAATTCCAGAACGACGCCTCCACATAGTTGTTGGTGGCCATCTCCGAGAAGCCCATCTCGAGAAAGATTTGACGAAACTCGGTGCGAACCTTGAGCAACGGATGCAGCTGTCCACGCATTGGCGATGCGCCCAGTGCATCGAAATTGTAGGCCTTAAACTTGAGCTGCTGCCACTGACCGGTGGCCAGCATGTCCATGGTGAGGTCCGTTTCCAGCTTAGTCAGCGTGGTGGCAAACTCTGGTCCTTTGCTGAGCCGAAAGCTTTTGATGCTTAACTCCTGCAACAGCTTACGCTTTTTGTAGTCAGCCATATCCGGAGCCGACAGCTGCGCCTCGCCTTCTGCCAGCTGCAGCTGCAGCAGCTGGTCCTGCACATGGTCCACAATGTTGGCCACCCTACGCCGGATTAGCGGCGGTTGCACGCTTTTGTCCAGCCACAGCCAACCTTGTGACATGGCCTTGCTGAAGCCCAGCTTGGCATTGCAGCCACCCGAGGCCAGCAAGTCCGCCTGAGCTATGCCCCCCTCCTCGGGCACCGCAGCATAGATAATGGCCTCGTGGCTGCCACGCAACGCCACAGACTGTCCCTCCTCGGTCAGCTGAAGGGATTTGTGCGTAAGTGCCTCCGCTTTGAGCAGCTCGCCATGTGCCTGAATGCTCTTCACTGCGCCCACTATTTTCTGATGCTCAATGCCAAACTGTTGGGCCAAGTGCAAAGTGTCAACCTCTTCGGAACTCTCCAGATGCAGCAAAATGCGCTCCGTCAAATCGAACTCCATCTGGGAAGCCATTTTCACTTATCGCGCAAATCTCGAGAGCCTTAAAATTTAAAACAAAATGGCGTACACAAATTTACAGCTCAACTAGAAAGCATGGATTGCTGCTATTTAGTCATTTTATCGATAACTACTCGTTGCGATAGTTTTAGATAATGAATGAGCTTTTTTAAATAGCCAAAGATGGCCGAAATGAGGAAGAGGTAGCTTGGCTTATAGCTAACAGCCTAATTCCATTGTCAACATTTCTAACATTTTTGATGATTTATCGAATTTCGTATCAACGTTATAAAAGTTCGAAAGTAGCATATAGAATATAGCAACAAAGGCAAGCGGCTACTTTAAATTATTATTTAAAATTGTACTAATCCCTCAGTTTATAACATTTAAAGATGGCCAAATCCAATTAATGGAGTCCCTACTTTGGGGTCGTATAATTTGCCTATTAGAAGGAAAACGGTTCATCGCTTAGGTTAAACGAATTAAACCGAACAGCTGTTTACTTAAAGAAGCGGTACTTTTGCCACTCACATGTTACCGACAACGGACACTTGCCCTGAAGTTGTGGATGTAACATTTTTTGAGCATAGTGGAATCAGGCTTTAACATATGTCACTCATGTGATCAAACTAGATCCACAAAAAGCGTATAACAGGCTGTGGAAAGCATCTGTAATCTAGCAATATACATATTCTGGAACAATTTACTATATCTTTATCTTCTCGCATTGCCATAATTTCGATAAGCACAAGTGCGATATTTTTGACGATTATAGTCATAATCGCTTTTGTGTGAATATCAAAGCGTGTTCTTATGCATATTTTGCCAGAACTTCTTTGTTTCTTTTTTTGTATGGCACTTAAGCTAAATCCGCATGAAAAGCAAATCTCATGCTTGAATTTGGCGCATTGAAGGAGCTGTGCAATCAAGCTGCTTACTAATAATAATGAAATGTAGGCACGCAATGCCAACAAACTTTATATACACAATGTAGATACGTGTGTATGTGTATATGTTCATGCGGATTGTAACAGACACTTGTTAGCTAAACAATGTTACGCATTTGAACAATTGCTTTTAGCTTTGTTACAAACTTTGTTGTAGATGAATTTCCCTTTGCTTTATCTGCGCTAAATCAAAATGTGAGACGAGCTGCTGAAAGGCAGTTGCAGCGGATGCTCAGCAGAAAATGTTGGCGCTGCATTCTTCTCAGCTAACTGAGCTGCGATTGAAGTCAAAGCCAAATTAGTTGACTGCAATATACCCTGTGCGCAGTCTAAGCACTGAAGAATAAGTCTTAGCTCTGGAATAGCACGATTGTGCAATGTTTTGCCTGGTAATAAGCTTAGACAGGGGACTCAACAAACATTTTAGAGTAAAGTACATCTCCAACTCCAACTCTTTCACCTGTATGACAAATATTCGCTCGACAAAGTATCTTTCAATGCTGCTCTAAAGTATCTTGAAGGACTATCGAGTAGCCATTGGATGGAGGGTGTACATTCAAATATTTACAGGGTATTTACAAAGCTGAGGACTTACCTGCTCTCTGCCACATTCTTCACTTTGCTCTTAACTACTTTCGTCTTTTGTGCATATTTGCATAACTTCATCAACTTCCAACTCAGCAACTTTATGGATTCGGCGTGTGTGCTTTGGGAAACACGAAGCTTGGGCGCAAATGCTGCGCTTGACTGGCAATGCAAATTGACAGCTGTCAATCAAACGGGTCAGGTCCGGGCAAACGGCAGGAATCGGCTGTATTATGCCAGGCAGCTTCCACTTGAGCCACGAAATGTGCGACAAGTAGATATCTCTATATATGTGCGTGTTGCCCCAACAGATGCTACCAGAATACATCCTAGCAACTGCAGGTGGCGTTGCACTTCAAATTGATTAAGCGGCCCGCTGCAGGCGGCGGGCCAGGTGGCAATTGGATTGGCCAAGTTAAGCTGCCAACTTTTTGCACCAACTTGCGGCACAAAACTTTGCCAGCAGCAGCTGCTTCTAATACCCTGTAAACGGCCAGAAAGAGATATGCTCAGCCATAGAGCTTATCCAGCCATTTGTGTGCGCTAATCTGAAAGTATATGGATTAAATGTGAAACAAAAGTTTTCTGGAAATCAATTTGCGACTCTGCCCCTTTTCCACTTCAGCGTGTTCGCAGTTTATATGAGCTTAAGACAAAAAATGGCACACGGATCAAGTGTATTTCACTTTTTGCGAGCCAGCCATCGTTTAACCAAATATAAGAAGTTTACTCTTCTTGAGGGCCAACTCTGGCCCCTGAAAACTTTGTGACGATCCGACAAAAAGCCCAAAAGTTAACTGACAATGACAAATCTAGGGTATGCCTTAACCTCAACCACGAATCACCTCGATTAGAGCACTTTTACTTGTTTAAAAACTATTTTATTGAGTGACTAAAGGCCAGTCTGCCATGTCATAAATGTGTGGCTGTGTGTGTTGTGTGTGTGTGTGTGTGTGTGTGTGTGTGTGTGTGTGTGTGCGTGTGAGCAGCTGCCAACTTTTCTAGCAACTCGCACACACTTGACAACTTCCGGTCGTGTTCATGTCTCTGCAGCTACAACACACACACACACACTCACACACACACGCGCACACACTTCCGCCCACACACTCTGTGTGTGTGAGCGAATGGTTGGATTTCAGAGTCGACGTCTGCCAGTTATTAAGTTTGCGGCCACAAACTTGCCGTCCACTAAAGTTTATGCTTCATTTTGATTGGCTTTGTAAGGTCACCACCCAACCACCCAACCACCCAATCACCCACCTAGCGGCAGCGGCAAAAACCACGTGTTTTTTTTAGTGGCCAACTCATAAAACTTCATTAAATTTCAGTTTTTATCTTAGCTTTCAAATGCGGCTTTCATATACTTAGATGTTACACATTTTGCCCACAGCTTTTGCTATATATATAAATATAATTATATATATATTTCTGGCAAGCGTTACGTACGCTTTGTAGCACACGTTATTTAGTTTTTAAGCTGATTTAACTGTGTAGTTTTGGGATTTTTATTTTGGGGAAAATGTTGTGTGTGCTGCGCCCCATTTCTTTTGCTCTTATAAGTATGCCCAGCATATTTTCGCATTTATAAGTGCCGCTCGGGGCGTTTGTTATTTTAACTCGTACCAACCAACCGCTCAAAAGCTGGCTTGTTTTCTTTTTCCACTTAGCCTTTTTTTTTCCTAAATGTTATTATATGCAAGTGCCTCCAGCTACCAAAGACAGCACCCAACCCGCCCACAGTTTGGCGCTGTTGAAAAGTTTACTTTTCATTTTTTCAATTTCAATCTGGAATTTTGCATAAAAATTGTACTATGCAATTATTTGTAATGTCCAATAAGTGCGCTTGCATACGGTTTGAATAAACGAAATTAATTTGAGTATGAACGTGAACATGAATATGAATATGGATAGGTTGGCAAGAGCTCAATAAATACTTTTGTCTGGCCATCTATGGTTTCACTAATTCTCGCAAATTGAATGTTAAGCTGCTTGAATCAAATGAAATTTCACATTCCCATAAATCGAATAGCAGCAAAAAGCAATTTGATATGGGTTTGGCATTTCAGTCGGAGGCACTGTAAAGTGAGCAGCCTGCAAAGCTTTCATTTTACATTTTACATGCCATTTTCCGGCATATTAACCTGGAATCGGCAGTAGGCAGGTTCAAAGGTAGCCAGTCGGAAAATTATGGGTCAGCGATTGATTCGGCAATGTGCTATCGTATCTGCGACCAAGAATAACACTATTAATGATTACCAGAGTGTAGGTTGACCTAACATAAAGCTTTCAGAGTATTAGAAGTACTCCTAAGCACATTGAAATATCTTCTTTTATAAGAACTTTATAGGAACTTCTCCGTTTTGTGAGCACTATGCCATACGTTTGGCTATCATATGAATGCTTCGAAAATGTCACAGCGATCGGACTGAATGGTCCGATCGAAGACAATATAAACAGTCTTTGGTCCGATGCTATTTAAGAATACATTTTCCCTAGTGTACAGCAGAGAGAACAGATTAAAGTTGAATTAGAATACGCTCTGCAAAATTAAAGTTATTATTAAGAAATTGAATTTATACTAAGTCTTGAAACATCACAAACGAAGTAGCACAAATTGCATGTTTGATTCGTAGTCGGTTCAATTCGTTAAATAATATACAAATATAACATATAATATTAGCTCTGTATATGTAATTATGTATGATTTAAGTTAATTTGTTTTAGAAACTTATATTTAAACTTAACTTAGTCCTGATATTTTTTACAAGTACGGATTTATATGCTTTTACGTAGTTTTGGTTTTACCCCAAATATTTGGATTTAAATAAAAAAAAAAAAAGAAAACAAATAAAAGAGAAAAAAAAATAATAAGAAGAAATTCAAAATTGAATTTTGCTTATCAAATCCCCTTAATGTGTTTTTAAACCAACAAATATTCTTTTCTTCAATTTTTTTCAGTGTATCTCTGTGTCTCTGTGTGTAGCAAAGTCCCCAATCCCCGCCCCACTTAATCAAAAAATAATCAGAAACGAAAAATAATCTCAACAAGCAAGTTCTTGATGTATGCTATTTGCTAGAAACTGTTGGATACTTCGGCCAGCCGAGGCTTAAATACTCTTTCCACATATAGCTTTAATATGGGGAATATTTAGTAGATACATATATCATACTTTCAGCTTTTTATATGAATACACAATGATTAATTAAACACCAAATGGCAGCTAGCTTTGTACTGTACCGCAGAAAAAGAAAAAGGGAAATATATCATTGTAATTGGCAGATAAACATTTAAATTTCAACTGTGGAACTTGACTTAAATTCTTTTTGGCTTGTCAAATATCTGGATATAAGTAAATCTCTTCAGCAGTTGATAGTTTTTCAACTATTTCGGACTTGGACACATCGAATTCTAAGTAGGGATAATTGAATTAGTTAATGGGAAAAGAGAACATATATTAAAAGAAGGAGAGAATTAATAATTTGCAGAGCTCAAATATTCGCAATAAATATATACCACATATATACAAAGTATTGAGCTTTCAAACATAACTCAGAAGGGAATCTCAAACTTGTCTGACAATATCAAGAAATTATATATTAAAGAAAAATTAAATAAAAATGTCGGATGGAAACCTGTGGGGGAATTCCGAAAATATAAACAACAAAAATGTGAAAATACGTCAAGTAGAGCTAAGAACTTATGTGGGCTGCATTAATGGAGCTTGGCAAAATAAACTGAAATACATAAACTGACTCAGCAAGGGAAGATATTTGCAATAGTGAGCCACTGACATAGGTAGCCTGGGGTAAATGCCTTGCGAAGGGAAAGAGTATATAAATTCCAATTGATTTCATTTTAATTTTCGAAACCAAACAGCAAAACTCTACCAAAAAGCTAAACCAATAAAAAACGAAATCAAATTTGTTGGGTGCATTGGTGAAAGGTATGCAAAGGCGTTGTTAATTCAATGAAAAACTAAATCACGTGCAAATTGAGGCAACCACACGCACGACCGAAGGATAACGCCAGCAACAGGACAGCGACAACAGAACAACAGCAACAGCAGCAACAACAACAACAATAACAACAGCAGCAACAGCAGCAACAGCAACAGCAACAACTGAGAGCCACATAGCAATATTTGTGGCAAATAGCTCGGGTTGCAATTGGATAACTAAAGGGATCTGCAGCGCTGCAGACGCAGAACGCCATGCGCCATGTCAAAACTGCGGCATTACAGGTCCATGGATCAGACCAGCAGCGGCGTCGTCATACGCAAAAAGTTAGCTAATGAACAAATCTTAAAATCACTTCTTAGCAACTGACCAAGCATATCTAAACACACAACAAACACAGCAACAGCAACAGCAACAGTAACAGCAACAGATCGAAAAGCAGCTAATGTGACTTTAGCTTCTATCGAAACGCACTCCAACTGCAGTCTTTTGCGTTGCCATAAACATTTTTCAACTCCACCACAGGCACACATCAGCTCACCATAGCACATCACCCACAGCAAGAGCTTAAAGTTCAGCATGACACATTTGCATGTGCTTTTATCGCATAAGCTTTCAGCATGTTTTCATTTTAATTAAGCACTTTTCATTTTGCACTCGATTAAACAAAGCTCACCAGCGTTAGCGTAAGTCAGGCTTTACAGCCAAAGCTCTAACAGTGAAAGCTTTCTTGAGCAGCGAAAATTCGTCCTGCCTCAAATGACAGGAAGCGATAAAGTCATGAACAGTTCCAATCTTTTACACAGTTGCATGTTAATGATAACTTAAAATGGAAGCCCGAGAGCTTTATAAGAAATTTCTTAAATTATCTATTGTTTCAATTTGTTAAGTCCGATTATGTAAAAAATATTCCATTGAAAAATGCTTTCTACATTTTGTCAATGTCAGCGTCCACCCAACGTGGTGTCCTTCTTCTTATAATTTGGGCACAGCCCATAAACTACCTAACAGTAATAAAAGCTCAAGCGAAAAACTTCAATGAAAGCTTTCACTGTGCACACTTCCGAATACATGTTCTTTTAGCTTTTACCAAGCTAAAAGCTCTCTCGCAAACCATTTACGACAACCAAAAGCTTATTTAAAATCCTTGCTCGACTTTGCCCGCGCCCAACTCAATCTGCACTTTCCTCACATACGCTCCGATTGCTTATCCATGCTGCTCCCTGTTGTATTTACATGGCTGCTTCTTTATGCATTATCCTTGTCGTTGCAGGACTATGACAGCCGTATGCTTTGTGTGCAACCTGCCCATAATGTCGCATCAGGTTGGCCTGGTGTGGCAGGGCGGCAATGGCTGGGACGACTTGGTGCGCGAACAGGTTTGTTAAGTCCATGACCTAAGCCTTAAACTCTTGCCTAAATCTTTATCTTTCTCTCTCTCTCTCCCTCTCTCCTTCTCTCTCGGTCTCTGTCTCTCTCTCTCTCTATTTCTGCAGCTCGAAGAATCTACGATACGCCAGCGTCTTGGAGGCCGTCGCGATTCGGCCGCACAGATCACAACGCCGCCGAGCTCATCACCGCCTCCTGGCTTGCAACGACGCCGGCGCAGCTCGCTGGCTCAGCTCACTGACATCTTGCGCGAATGGAGTGGCGGTGCCAGCAGGCAGCAGCAGCAGCAACAACAGCAGCAGCAGCAGGCGGCTCGCAACAAGGCGCATCTGAATCGCCGCGAAACGCTCGCCGATCTGGCACGCAGCCTTCCCTGGCGCACCTCCACCACAGATGCCAGCACTGGCGGCAACGTTGGATCCGGCTCCGGCAGTGGGGTCGGGAACACTACCTATGTGACGCCGCGCAAGCGACGCGAATCGAGCGCCGATTCTGGGATACGCAGCATACGCTCCCGCCGCGACTCCAGCACCACCGAATTCGTCAAGCACTGGAACCGACGCGAGAGCACCACAGTTGAGGAGCAGTCCAGCAGCGTCGTTGTGCCCATTGTCGTCGAGTGCACGAAGAGTGTAAGTTGGCTTTTATAATAGATTAAGCCCCCAGCGAGATAAATATCCCTGCGGAAGAATATGCCTAACCGAACTCTATTCCAATCGCTCTCTATGCATTAGCTGCTCTCTAAAAGTACAACCTCATTGTTTAGAAGACCTTTATATGCAGAAGTAAAGGGGCCAGATATACATAGTTGATAAGAAGAGGGGCCTTCGTTATCTAGCATTTACGGATTTACATCCCCTGCATTCTATCATAATCAAGAAGTATCAGCCTTTAGGTTTGTAAGTAATCATGGAACCTCTGGGATGTTAGGGCAAGACCGTTTGCCAGGTTTTATATAGAATAAACATACATACATTTCACAGATAGAGTATGAAAGTCATTTCCATTTAAACAGTGTAAAGAAGGGATTTAAAATAAATACATACATATATGTGTTATTAATTAATTATTTTCTCCCTTTAAACAAAACATAGTTAAGGCAAGACGTCACGCCTTTGTTGTCGGATTTTATGTTAGTTCTATATAGTTATAGAATCTTCAGAAAAAACAACTCAGATTTAGAATAACCCAAAGATAGAAATTGTCAGATGTAAATGGCCAATTAGAATAGAGAAGGATATAGGGATATAGGTGCTGGCTACCGCTATGGATTGAGGTTCCGTGAGTTTCTAGATATATATATATATAGATATCTGGCCTAGCTAGAAAAAGTGCTAGGGAGTTCTCTTCTTTGAAACCGGTCGAACCAAACCTATTAAGTGACCCTCCCAGAGGACAGAGTCTCTCATTGAACCAGCCCAGCATCCACAACCAACTAACCTAACCTATGCACACCGTTCTCTCTCTCTCCCCCTCTCTTTTTCTTTTGTTTTCTCTCACTCGCTCTTGCGCACGCTGTCCTGTAACCACTCCATGCCGCAGGCCTCGCGACGCGGCTCCGGCGAGAGCTATTTGTCTAGCAGTCGACGCGACAGCAATGTTGCGAGTCGCGTGACAACGCCGCCTCCACCACCCAAATACCAGGTGACCAAGAAGCGTGATTCGTTGGCCGCACCGGAATTTCCCAATTTTCGGCAGGAGCAGCGTCCCTCGACCAGCTCTGCCGGCTCCTGCTCAGACTCTGTGCCATTGATCTCAACCAGCACTTATCACCATCAGCAGGTAGATTCCGCCTGCCAGGCATTGCCGCCGCCGACCATTATAACCAGCTCGGTAACGCCGCCGGCCACCAGTCCGACGGCGCCGAAGAGTCGACGGGACTCCACCACGCAATGCGGACGTGTCAATCGGCGTGACTCCAAGGCGGGCATCAGTCCGGAGCGGGCGCCACGACTGCAGCGATTGCAGCGGCAGGCAACCGCCTTCGATGAGAGCGTCCTGCCCGGCGGCAGTCGACGCGGCTCTCAGCCAGCGCTTAGTCCTGATCCACCCGAGGACTGTGAGCGTCGCACTTCACGGCGCGATTCCCTATCACCGGACAGCGCATCGCGCGGCGGTCGACGCGACTCCCGCACACATCTCTCGCCGGATCGCTCGCACGAGCGGGACGGAAGTCCCAGGCGGCATACACTGCGACGGCAAAGCAGCTCGGCGGCCCGTTCACCGCGCTCCCCGGACTCCAACAGCTGCTCCTCATCGCGCGATCCCAGCCCGTGCTCGCGGCCGCAAACGACCACCGTCGAACAGAATCAACGGCCCGCCATACGGCGCCAGTCCACCACCGAGGAGATTCTTATAGCGCGCGGCTTCCGTCGCCAGTCGACCACCGAGGAAATGATACGTTGTCGCAACTTTCGACGCCAGAGCTCCCAGAGTGATGATGTCTGTCGGTGCGTAACACAACACATCCCACACATACTGCCAGATATTTTTGACTAACCAAACGTTTATCTTCCATGCAGCTATCGTGGCAGACGCGACTCATCGGCCCAGATCATTGATGGCACCATCGGCACCATGACCGTGGAAACAACTAGCACCTTTTTTGACTCCAGCACCCAGACAGGTGAGTCCCACACACATCTATTTCTTTTACTTGTTGAGTACGACAAAGAGAAACCCCTTGCTTAACGATGGACAAAAGAGATCAAAGACAGAGATAAAAGCTCGCTTTAAGGGTCAAGTCGGGATTAGGAACTGATTCTATTTAATTTCAAAATCCACTGAGAGTTACTGTACTGAACATACATATATAAAAACACTTGCTGATATTTTCTGACCTAAACATGGCGAAGTCCGCCTATCGATAACTATCCTTTGCTATATTTTACAAAGATATATGAGAATCAGTTTGATTTAGTTCATCTAACTAATATTCAAATTTTGGAGACAACGATCTCCGGCACTTTAGTCTAGTGGAGTGGAATTTACGAAACGCGTGAAACATAAATCTAATGTATTTTCACACTGATCTATGAAAATAAGTAAGAAGCCCTTCCATTTAATGGCGTGGAATTTACGAAACGCCTGAAACACGTCTCTAGTGTTTTTTGGCAAAGACCTTTGAAAATTAGTGAAAGGCCAGTCGGCAACTCTTTACCGCCATTTCCGTGTCAACATTAAAAGAAATAAAAATTAGAAAAAAAAAAAGATATAAGACTCACAAAAATGCATTTAATTGCATAACAAAAGTTTTGAATGGGTTTTACCATCTCCGGCTGAGGCTTATTAAAGGAATGATATATTTTTCTAGAAAATTAAAAGACTGACAACATGTTAATGTTGTTTATGTTGAAGGAAAGGCGTCTCGATAACAAAAGCTTAGGGGAAATTTACTGCAGAGCACTTGGACGAGTCCTTAATTATCTTTCGTCACACAGCATGTAACGCGTGGAAGAAAAAGTATTTTCTAAATATTGGCACATACAATGACGTATTATTGAAAACCAAATGTCCACATTCGGATGCAAGTCACAAAAAACGATTCCCACAGCGCAGCAAATCAAATTGTTGTGCTGTAGCTTTGCTTCTTGTGGTCCATGTGCATTCGAAAATGAATTTCTGCTTGAGAACCGAGCATAAATCAGGCATCAATGCGGCTTGTACAACGCTGCGTATGCGCAAGATTTTCATGCAATAAACGCAGCGTGAGCCACACAAATTAATTTTCAATTCTGTTTTGGCTTTTTGATTGGACTTTTCAGACAATTGAAAGTGCATGCACAGAGTTTTTTATTTCCTCCCTGAATAATACGAGCTGCTTCATGGGTGTTCAATTTATATGAATCTCTGTATGCGAAACTCAATTGAATTGCCTTTGACTTGCCTTTCAAGAGTTAAGCTGATGGATAGTCCAAACGTCGGGTTGTCTATCTTGCTGCAGGCAGAATATACATATATAAGTATATATCTGTGTCTACATATATATCGGACAGCTATATAATCACTGACATAAGAACTATCGGTCGAATAATTGAGCTCCTTATGTAAATCCTTTTCTCTCTTCGACGTACAATCCCTATAATGCTCCCATCTCATATCTAATTGGAATTGATGTTCCAGCCTCCATTAAGAAATCATTCGTAAATTGAGCTCTAACAGAAAGTGTTTATGTATTGCAATAGAGTACACATGTACTAAACGACTGCAAGGGTGTTGAATAGTCGTTCTTTCTAGCATGCATTTGAATAGCAAATGAATACGAACAGCTCCACAGGTGTTCATTGCATTTGAATCTCTGTATGAAAAACTTCTTTGTTCAAGCATCCTTGCAACGGAAGAAACACAACTTCGGGCACACAAAAGCATCTACAGTTGTATTACCAAACGTATACCCTATATTCCCTAAAAAGTCCAACATACCAAGTTTATTGTCTGTACCTCTTCACCAAGCCATGTGCAAAAAACAGGATGTCAATAGCAATTTGGTGGAAATCGATCAATTTATCAATAGTTTGACATAAGTTCGACCATTTCGAGCACTACAAAATTGCAAGTCTCTAGCTTTTATAGTCTCCGGGATCGATGCCCTCATATATATATATATGGACAGACGTTCGAACAGAGAGACGGACATGACTAGCTCGACTCGGACCATAAAAGCCTGCTCCACCTTGAGTCAGTGCTTAAGATTGTTCGCGCAAAGTTTGAAATTCAAATAACTAACATAAAGGTGGGCTGCCAACTCGAGCGCATATCCCAGGGAGCTTTGCCATAAGCTTGAATCCATGGCATTTGTTGCTTTAGCCAGGAGAAACGTTGTAAAAGCTAGCGAAAGCTTTGAACAGCTGCTGCCGCTTGGCCCATCAGCTGTTAACTGGCGCCGTGCTGCCAACCTGGCCGAGAAAAGGGATGCCAGCGCCAGGCTGAGGAGACGCTGGCAATGACAACGCACGCTTGCCGTGCATCAGTTGGTGTTGAATACCTCAACGTGCCACAACAGCAGCAGAGCAGAGCCCCAAGCGCCACGACGAGCACACCGCGCCCCAAAACATTCAGAGTTCGCGAGCTAAGAGGCGAGAGGAGAGACGCCACGCGGATTCCCCAATAGCGTGTCGATTCGAGTCGAGTTGAGTCGAGTTGAGTTGAGTCGAGAGTTGGCTGGTAGAGAGTTTCGCATCAGATATAAACGCGGCCTTTTTGGTATTGTTCGCATCGTAAACTGTAAATACAAATGAAAATTGGCCCACAGCGTTACGTTTTCCATTTTCCCGCTCCGCGTGCGTACTCGCCCCTGCCGGCCCGCGTCCCCTCGACCGACACGACCCCGCTAGTTTAGTCTCTGCGCATAAATTTATTGTTCGTTCCCGCTCTTTCTCTATTTACTTTAATTTTTTTTTGTTGTTGTGCCGCACTTCGCATATCAAAAATAAAATAAACAAATAAGCCGAAAAGAAGTCGAAAAATAAAAACACTAAAGCGCGCAAAAAGTTATTGTTATTTTGTTTTTGTTTTTGTGCGCGGCACTTGGAGGCGCGTGTTGCATAGTTTTGGGCGCGTGCAGCAACAACAACAAACGGCAGCGCGGTGGCCGAGTCCGTCGCCACCGACGCTGCGGCGCTGCGCTACGGTCGCCGTCACCAGCAGCAGCAGCAGCAGCAGCAGCAACATCAGCCGCAGCAGCAGTCGACCAGCAGCAGCGCCAGCAGCAGCAGCAACCGCAGCCGCAGCGGTCTGTATACAATATTATAAAAACATACAGATATATGTGTTTAATATTTCATCTAGATTCCAATCCCATATCGCCTGTTTATTTATCTAGTCAAGGCATCTGTTGCTTTTGCCCACACCCATCTTAATCTATGTCTGATGCAAATCTTTCCATAAAATAGATATTCACATATATCTGAATAATTTATGATGCCTCCCATATAGCCAAAGTTCAATTGATTTCGATACTTATGATGGCTCCCATATAGCCTAAGTTCAATTGATTTTGGTACTGTCTGATCGTATCCAAAGCTTAAGGTCTGACTTTAGTGTTGATTTTATATACAGGGTCTTACGGTAGACTTATCTTTCCTAGCTTAAAAACAAAGCTGTTTTCTCCGTATTTATAATCCATATAATCCATTTATTATATCATATTATGTTTTATCTAATCATATCTACGTTTCCAGCTATTCTTCCTACTATTCAGATAATAATTATAATGAACTTTAAAGAAATATTTGAATAATAATATAAAAACTATGTATAACAATTAGACGAGAGGTTTATTAGTTCTTGTAGCTTTTGAAACATTCTTGAATAGCACATTTAAGAAATAAAAATAAATAAAAAAAAACAGTAAATAGGCCTTTCGAAATACAAAATTAAATTTAAACAATATTTGAATACCCCCTGCAATGGTATGAATATGTATTCAATCGATTGGAAAAATAGTGTTCCGCTTTTCAAGCTATTGTGTCTCTATTGTTGTGGCATAGATATTTTAGTTCTTTAAGCGCTTTCCCAGACACCTTTATAGCTATATCATAACTAGATAAAATGCTTCATATAGCTTATATATTTACACTTAAAGCCGTGGCTAAAGGGCTGAGATAGCTAAGCAATCGACTTTTTGCTCTTGGTTTCAGTTTCAGCTGTTGCTCCTGTGTGGATGTGATACACATGCGTATGCTCTATATGCATGGTTAATCTATGGGCGGTATCTACTGTAGCTATATAGATATCACATGGCTAGATAAATCGTTTATCTGCGCGAGTTCCGAATTTCTCGCTCTCGTGCCCCAAAAAGCAGGCAATAGCAATGACACACATTCAACGCACTTTTACACTCCGCTTACATTCAACACGGTGCGTACGTGTGTGTGTGTGTGTGCTTTTGAAGTTCAAAGTACAGCAATGTTACGTTCACATGTGCAGGTATTATGTGTAGACACACACACACACACACACTTGCAAACACACACACGCACACGCTGGAGCGCATTACAAATGCCAAAGAGTTAGCAAAGTGCGCCTCAGTTTGTCAAAGTAACTTTAATGAATGAAAGTACCTACAGTGTGTGTGTTTGTGTGTGTGTGTGTTTGTGTGTGTGTGTGTGTGTGTGTGTGTGAGTGTGTGTGTGCTGACAGCGAACAAATGAATGAACGAACGTTCACTTGGCTGGCAGCCCCAGCTGCATTGCTATCTCCCTTTGAAGCACTCTCCCTCTCTTTCTCTCGCACGCTCCGTATTATGAATGAAACGTGAGTCAAGTTTGCGTTCAGCTTTTACATTGCAAGCACCGCGTACAACTCTCCCTTATCACCGGCCGCACAACTCGGCTTGCCACAATTTTACACAGTTTGCGGCTGGTGCAACAAGTTTTGTCTGCTCGCTGTTGATATCTTGCTCGCAATTTCAATCGAAATACGCGTTTACTGCACGCAGCCAACTGCCAATTGGCATTCAAATATTCACGACTCTTTCATTCGAATGCATTCAAGCACACACACACATTTAGACCATTCATTTTTTATGCTTGCCATTCAAAGTGAGCATCTCCAGCTGTATTTATTGTGCGACATTTATATTTATTGTGTAACTAAAAGTTGTCAGGCACAACTTCTGTGTGATTCTCCATTTAGCCAAGATCTGATTTTCTGTTGAGAGCATTAAGAAATTTTCCATATTTATTTAGCTTTGCTTTCATAATTCACATAACTATTTTTTCTGCTCTTCCGCTTTTAGTTTGATCAAAATATATACACTGGTATTTTTATTTTGATATTAACCTAATTTGATTTATTTCAATTATAACATTAACTTTGGGACGTGGGTTTTGAGCACAACTTCACAATTCACCAATACACCTCGTTCTGTATTCTTGTGCTTGTTTAGTACAAACAGATTGTTTATACTTTACTATTTGGTGAGCCGCGCCGAAAACCCTATGAAGATCGGACAATAGAGACCGAAGATGATCAAGAAAGTATTTCCCAAAGTGTGGATCTAAGACAAGCAGAAGCCCAGCCTGTGTGTTTAGATATAGAAGCAGGCGAGGGTGTCTGCTAGTCGGTCCCTCCCGAGACGTGTGCACTCTCAGTCACAATCAGATTATGATTTTTTAAAGTTCCATTTCAGATAGTTGTGAACTTTTGTCGGCTCGTTAGCGTAAATCCCACAAGCCTACGAATCCTCCATATTCTTTTGTCATCGAATCTAAAAATAGAAACAACGAATGGTAAAAAAAACATATATATATATATATATATATATATATATATATATATATATGCCTGACACGACCTGCTGGCCAACAGTTAATGAAGTCTGTATCAAATATGTGGGTTTGAACTTGTTTTGTTTTCGGGATTTTTTTTCTGTCCAATTGATCCATACTAGCAAAACTTTTGTCATCCAATTAGTTGCACACAAAAAGCTTTTTCAACACATTCGTGGCATTTTGCGTCCAATTAGCAATCGATATATGTGCCATACGTTGGGCTCGTCCAGCCCAGCTTCATCGAATTTCAGTCCAATTTTGTATGCAGCAAGTTGCAATTAAAAGCGAACCAAACGAATTGCACTTGCACATGTTTTTTAACCCGATAACTTCGTTTCGCCGCAATTTATTCGCGTTTTATTTTTCGCTTTTAATGAAGACCTAAAATTGGATTTATTTTTGGGATTCTTCTGCGGCCGCTTTCCGCGCTTCCAGCCAAACAAAACGGGCGAGCTCCCTTGTATGAGGCAATAGCTTTATTGCACTTTACGAGCGTGACCACCATTAATTAATGGCCGCCAAAGGCAATTTCGAGAGCGCCAAAGAGGCCAAAAGTACAAAAAGAAATCATAATGTACACAGTCACAGACTGGTTAATACCCTATATACAGAAATGAAGTCGCATATACCACGCTTCATATAATCTCTGAGATCGTTGAGGTCATATTGACCTCACGTATTGTTTTCTTCAGTTCGTAGTTAAGCTTTAAATCTAACTTTAACTGCAGAGGAAACTGAATTGAAATTCAAGATATATATGTAAAGATATTTACTGAAAAGTACAAATGAAAATGCCAGAGACTGGGTTATACCCTGTAATCAGAGATAAAGCCTGCAAAATATGTATCTCTAGTAAAAACTTCCTGCAGCTGTTTCTAAATCGAATGCCCAACATGTAACTGATTGATACGATGCTACACATATTCCTTAATATTCTTGTTGAATACTTCTTTACACTAATTTGAAAGACCTACCTGAATTCATGTAACAAACCTTAGGACTCTGCTGAGATCGATAAGGTCATATTGGCCATACGTATCCATTTTGTGGGCTTTATTTTTGGACATTAAACGAACCGAAACGGGACCGAAATAAATAATTGATAGGTGCTGACTTAGGGCTCTGTGTTTTCTTGAGGCAAAAATGAGAAATTTATTCAACAGATATACGACGAACATGTGCATTCCCCTTGGCCTTGGCACTGGCATTGCGTAGTTATCTGTTGCATTAAACTTGCAAATTGTTGCGCAAATTTGCTGCACGAAATCAACGAAAATTGGTCAAGCTGCCAGTTTTTATGGCCAGCAGCGAGCAGCTGCAATTGGGTGCTTAGCCATGTTTGTAGTTCCTTAGCCCTTGT
Organism: Drosophila littoralis; assembly: GCA_018903485.1. Taxonomy (NCBI): domain Eukaryota; kingdom Metazoa; phylum Arthropoda; class Insecta; order Diptera; family Drosophilidae; genus Drosophila; species Drosophila littoralis. The sequence goes on from JAEIGF010000591.1 coordinate 12,002,874, forward strand.
TGCAAGCGCTGGTTGTGCCACAATGCAACGCCTGATCAAAACCATCATACGCTCTTGCCACAGGTCAACCGCAAATTCTTCGCAGCGCCTCGTGGGTAAGCAATGCCACATATGCACACTAACACCCGCACATGCACAACATTATTTGATTCTTGTGAGATTTTCTTTGGCTACAAAGTGAAAATATGAACTTTCTGCTGTCATGAGTTACGCGGAGTGCAGCATGCCACATATTCACACATTTTCATCACAAATTGAATGTGTTTCACGTCGCAAACACGTTCCACCGAATTGCGATTGCGATTGCGATAGAAAAAAAAGTGATATCGAGTATAGGACGTGAAGTGGAGCAGCGAGTTCCAATCAGAAGCAACCTTATAAGAAGCAACCTTATAATACACATAAAAAGCAAGCATGCATAGCACGCCGCATATTAAATACACCTTTGACTTCGAAGTGCATCCATTCATCAGCTGTTTGTGTGGAGAATTGTAAAGCTCCGAATTGCTCAACTAGCTCGATTTATCGAGTAACTAAAAGTTTCTTTAGACCAAGTCGCAATTTTGGTCGAGTTATCTTAAGAAACAAAACGTTTCAACCTTTGAAAGATGCTTCCTATTATGCTATATAATATAGTTAAGTTAAAGGTAAAGTTTTGTGAATAATGCTTTAAGGCTGATAGATTAGAGACAAGGACATGGCTCGGATTTTGATACTGATCAATAATTTAAAACTATACGAACTGTGTAATACTAAGTATATCTGCGTTGCATACCTAATGTCAAAATTTGAATGACCCCTACAAAGTTATATTCAAAGTTATCTAACAAACTCAGAGGTAGTTAAGCACAAAGACAGCTGTGCTTCTTTGAGTGCGCTGCCAGTGTTGGATAACGTTGAAGTGGTAGTAAATGCTGCAGAAATAGTATAGTAAAGAGCACTCTGTATGAATATTTAAGTGAGAAACTTTTTGAACATACAACCTACAATGGAAGAGATACAAGAGCTTCAAGGAACCATTCTTATCTCATGCAACTCGAGACGTATTTACTACTAAGTTAATGGATATAGGTATAATATCCCCTAGTTGTGAATTGTATACTAATTCTATTGTAATCAGTTACAAATTTCCAAATCTTACCCTATTTGTAATTAACTTGGACCCTGCTTTTTTCACCCACATTTGCCAAACAGGATGAATTCTTGTGAATATCTATGGACAGTAATGAGATAAAAAGAAAAACATACATACACACGTTTCCGCCTGTTAGCCTGGGCCTGAGGCAAAAGGTTTCCAAAAGCCCGTCTCAGTGTTAACTTAAGTCCCAAAAACTGTGAAACATATCAGTTTTCTTGCTCTCGCGAGTAATTTTCTTGCATATGTTAAGAGTAATCCTTTTTGAGCCCCAAAATGTATCTAAAAATAAAAAGTCGCCGCGTACGATGCAGAACAGTAAAACAAACAAAAATTGTAAGCTCAAGAAAAGATTTAAATTTCCTGCCACAGTGGAAATATTTAAAATGAAAATTAGCTAAGCTCCTCGCTTAAGCTATAATGTACTTAAACAGCCTGCTGCTCAATTTATGAAGTGTTTTGTTTTCTCCAGTTTTTAGCCGTGTTTTCTTAAGCTTGTTGGAAATAAATAATTTATGTACCATGTACTTACAGTACGCCACTTTTCACTGAATAGAAAAGTAATTATTTTAATTGTCAAACAAATTAAAGTTCTTAATTTCTTAGAAAAATGCGTCAGCTCAAAGAAACAACGCCTTGGGTTCCGCAAATTCTTTTGTAATTTGTCGAATGCTTAAACGTAAGCTGTCAACTTAATTGAGACCGTGTTGCACGCAATGTAAGCAGCAGTCGATTTACTAACGCAACGCTCCAGCCTTCTAGATAGATGTTATCTTTAGTATAGGGATCTCAGAAAGTGCAAGTATTTTGGTATACGCACTCTACTAAATGGCAGCCAGCTCAGTTCTGCGTGCCCAGTTATTCTGAGTTATGGGCGCTAAGTAAAATCAAAATGAAAGATAATTTTGTGAATTTGTAGCGCTTGCTTTGGGCCAACTGCTATGCAAAGCATATCTTGTGCTTTGCCCTAAGGCATGACGGCCACGCCCCTTTTAATTTTTATACCTAATTGCAGTTTGAATACATAGCGCTGACCGAAGCAGACCCAAAAACAAAGTTCTGGGTCTGTGCGGGTGTAGCGCGCAGAGGGAAAAGGGAAGAGGGCAGCCACGTTGGGTCGCAAGGATTTCCGGCTGCGACACGCGTTCGAGTTAATTTATGAGCGCCGCTGGCGCTGGCCATTTCTAGATGGCCCGAAAGAGTAAGTGGCAACAAATGAGCAACAATGTGGTCCATTGGGGTCCCAAACTATATATGCGCACTATATGATGAACGCCATTGTCCAGTGTTGGTTAACACACTAGCTTGGCTAGGCACACCTCCCGTCAAGGTCGTCTCCTCTTGTCCCGTCTTGGCTCGGCTCGATGTGCACGTTTCATTAGCCATTGATAGGTTTATGAATGAATTAATAACGTAGCCAGCGCCTGGGACCTTAGTTTCATTTTGTTTTAATTGATGGATTATACTTGATTGATTTATGAAGCTCGCCAAGTTTACAAGTATGTGTGTAATATGTTTGGGCGTTTTTTTTTTTCCATTTTTTTCTGCATTTTTGTGTGTAGGTAAATTCAATTAAAGCTGTGCCTCGCAAACTTGATTGATTTGTCAATAAGTCTCGTTGACTAACTGATTGAACGGCGCCAGAGGGGTAGTTGAATTTGTTATGCAAGCTCTCACTTGCCTTAAATAGCTTGAGTTACTTTCGAAGTTTGTTCAAAGGCTTAGATCCTGAGCCATGCTAGCCAAATGATATCATAATTTCTTGTTTAGGCGAGATTTTCTATGGTCAAACTGGCAGTCGAACATTATTGACCCAAACATGATGGATTGCCTAATGATTAACCCTGACCGACTGATTGATGGACGCTACGGTTCTGAAATTAACTTGCCTGAATTGGTTTGAGTTTGATTCCAGCAAAATGAAGTCAAAACTTAACGAAAACTGTTGAAAACTGCTTTCCTAGCAGTAACAAAAATATTGACCCCGGATTGATTGATTGAAATGATTGACAGCTCTTTGATTTTAAATAGTTTTTCTGAGCTGGCGAATTTTAAGAGCAGAACATCTTGAGAAATGAAGAGCGAGCTTTACTTACTGCCAGTTCATTGACTTCGAAGTTCGAACTGATTGATTGATTGATTAATGATGTTTGTTGACTGACTGACTGTCTGACTGATTGGCGCAGGCTCATAAATAGCCTAACTAGCTCAGACTTTATTAACATTTTAGTTAAACAATTAATTAAGGGACGAATGAACAAATGAACTGGCGCTCAATAACTTAAAGTACCGATTAATTAACAAGCTATCGATTGATTAAAGGCATTTAATGCAGTAAGCAGACCCTCACAGAGCCTATGTTCATGGGACTATACTCATCCATTAATTAATCAATTATATGCTCCTATTATGGGTTAGTAATAAAAAATATATATTCAGCAAAGAGTAGTTGCCAGTTGAAATACTCGTATACTCGTAATTGATTGTTTTCTTAACGAGTTTCCGTTGACTAACTGATTGATTGGCTACTACACAGAAACTTGAATGGCATTTTCTATTGAGTCGCGCTCATAACGCAGCTCGTTTCAGGCAAATGCTGCAGGATTAACAGCTGCTGCTGCCACAATCCTCAAAAATCTGCAACAGTTTTCGTGCCCATCATAAAACGCAAATTGTTATGGCAGCTATTCGGGCCAAACACTCAAGGCCTGGCCATAAACAACAACGGCGCCACAGCCAGACCAGGCCAAGCCATCGATGCCATCAATCTAAAGGAACGAGTACAAGCTCGAGCTAACGAGTAGCTCCCTCCACTCCACCACAGTCCAGCCCAGTCCAATCTTTATCCCCACATTTCTTTTCGATTCGCAGCTTTGGTCCCGTCCAGCAGCTATCAGCAGCACTTAGCACTGACTCGGTCAAATGGCGACTCACCTGAAATTGCGCCCCCCGCAACCACCAAGCCGCCGCCTCTCTCCCACTCTCCTAGCAGGATGTATAATGCCATTAACAGCTGTCATTTCTTGAAATATTTGACAACCGGACAGCATTTGGGGAAAATGTCGCAAAAAGAATGACAAAGAGTAAAAAAAGCTCCACAAAAAATAATAATAATAAAAAAAGGACGAAGACTGAATACCCTTGCACGTTGGGTCTATGTATTGAAGTTGAACACCAATTGTTTCCATGCAAGCTTATGCTATAGTGTTCCGGTTCTCAAAATGTCTTGAGGTTAGTTCTAAGCTGAGATAACGCTAAAACTGAGAAACAGACAAACGGACAGAAGCCATCCGGCCCCGTCGCAGATGTCTCCATCTATGCGTTACGCATTTCGAGACAAAGTTATAGTACCCTTTGCAAGGGTATAAACGCATAAACTAAACGAGGCAAATGCAGGCGCCGTGGACATAGTAATAATAATAATAATAATATTGTTATTATTGTTATTATTATTAATATTACTCATATTGAGACAGTATTTTAGTTTCGTGGCAATTGGGCCGCGTTTATTTGCCAAACGTTGCCCATTGTTATTATATTTATGTATTTGTGTGCGGGTGCCTTTGTGTGTGTGTGTGTGTGTGTGTGTGTGCTGGTGCTGTCTGACCCCAATTGCTCCTCAACCAGGTTGTACACAGCATAACCTCCACGTGGCATATGATAAGAGCAGCCACAAAGAGCTACAGTCCTTTGTATAGAGAAATTAGTGTGGTGTAGGATAAAATTAATTCATTTCTTGCTGAAAATCGCAGCTTGAACAGAATTTTTTGGTTCAAGAAAAGATTTTGATTCTAAACACCTTTCGATATGATTCGTATTTGAAAACAGTAAGAATTCGAATTTTACAAAAATATACTTTGTTGTCCAGTTCATAATTGCATGGAGCTCCAATTCAAAGTGCTCAACTTGCATATACCCTGTACCCAACTGAAACTCCACTGCACAATTTTGCACAAAATTGTTTCTTAAATGACTTCGGTGATAATTACACAATCTTAACAAAAGATTATCAGCATTAAGATAGCAATCAACATGTTGCATATGCCAGAAATCAAAGCTCCGTTTTATGGGGGAGCTAGTGGAAATGTTTCAAAAACTAAATTGAGCTCGATCTTTGAGCCCAACTACTCGCTGCTGTCTGACACAAGCTAGGGCACAACTTTGTCATACCCTCTCTCGGACATGTCAATGTGGTTACAGGGTATAAGCAGCAGGCGATAAGAACCACATTGAAGCGTTTCCAACGCTCACTAATTGAAGCAGCCTATCAGCTGGCTTGGCACCGGCTAACGAAACAGGTAACTGGCATTAGGGTCCGTATGTGGGCGTGGCAGGGCGGAGCCAGCAAGGGGGTAAGGCAACGCTAAGACATAGCGTTTAGCTTAAGCTCAATTAACAGCATTTACAAATAGAATGGCCGAGCTGCTCGTACAGATTCATTAAAACACGAAAAACGCACACACCAACACACGCACGCACACACACACACACACACACACACACACACTCACACACAAGAACAGCGTGCACACAGAGCCAAGCCACACCCACACACCCACACACACACACAGTTGGACACACTCGTGGAAGGGAATGCAAACAAAAAAAAAGCAGCTCAAACAAAGCAACGCTCCAAAAGGAGGCGCTGTGTGTGTGTGTGTGTGTTCGCGTGTGTGTGTGTGTTTGTGTATATTTTAGTAATTTGGATTAAACATGCAGAGTCCAGAGGCAAGACGTAGGGCAGCAGGCGACGACAATAGAAAATCACCTGACCCATTAGACGGCAAATGCGTATAAAACTTAAATGACATGTGCTATGTGTATGTGTGTGCGTGTGTGTGTGTGTGTATGCGGGTGTGTATGTGTGTGTTAGCCCTGTTGGTGTTGAAGTTTGAAGTTATTGCATTCATTTTGGCTAGCCCGTTGTTAGTCGTGGGCAGAATTTCCATCGCTTTTTTTCTGCTTTTTCTTCTTATGCCCTTTATAAGGGTATTTTAATTGTGTCTTTAAATGTGTAACGCATAGAAAATGACATCGCGGTTCTTATGGCAATATAAATATTCTCTCTGATTCTTCACGACAGCTTAGGGGCAGTTCCCACATACATATGTCGAAAACGGCTGATGTATCAAACATCGATATATCGATATCATATAGCTGCCATAGTTCGTTTAAAGAATTGGGCTTTTGCATGGACAACTTTTTTATTCTCCATGACATTTGAAAACCTGTCATAGGCAGAAATAGTCCCGAAATCAGTTTTTGTCTGGAAAACTTTGGTGTTCCGGCCTCACAATTCTTCTCACACATCTGCCAAAGTCGTTAGCCTGATGCCTGCAAGTGTATTTGCTCTTCGGCATGTCGAGGAAGACGATTCTTTTTTTCTGTTGGTTTGTTTGTTGTGTTTACCAAACGTAAAGAATTTAATTAAGTTCCAAGTTGTGCGCCACACACATTCATATCAGTATTTACTACTGCTAGCCACATACACACACACACACGCACACATACACATATATATGTATTATGGCATTAACTATTGTTGATGCCAAATACATATATCCACATGAACGCCAAGTCTTTAACTAGCTGTGTTCCAGGACTGGTCTGGTTAGTCATTTAGTTGCTCTAATTAAAAGTCGAGATATACCAAAAGTTAATTTTCAAGGTAATTCTATCTATTTGCAAGCCTAAACAGCTAATCGATAAATTTATCGATTTATTATAAAAGACAAAATATATAAAAAATATATATGCAACTTATCGAATAATCGATCGATTTATTAGAAAAGACAAGATATATAAAAACAACAGAATTCAATTCAATTCAATTTTTTGCAAGCGGTTTCGATAAATTTATCGACTTACAAGAAAAGACAAAATATATCAGAAATTATAATGCAAGTTAATGCAATCTATTTGCAAGCTCAAAGAGTTAATCGATCAATTTATTCATTTTTTAGAAAAGATAAGAGATATCAAAAGTATGTGTGCAAGTGAAAGCTATCTGCTGTAAACAGCGTATCGATAAATTGATCGATTTATTAAAAGAGACAATCTGTTTGCATTCGTAAACAGTTTATCGGCAAATTTATCTTTTAGCTACTTAGCTTAATGGATTAAAGAAGAATTTTATATATTCTTTAAATCAGGCACTTTAATTTGAAATAAATCCCTGATAAATAAGTTCTTTGGCTGATTTGTAAATGCATCAAATGTTCTAAATAGTCACTTATGTAGTTGCTTCCATTAAAGTACAATAATATTAAGGTTAAGATAAAGCAATCTATTTGCAATCGTAAACAACTTATCGATGTATTGGAATGATAGATAAAAGTGGCTTTTATTCATTCATACATTCATTAACTCGAACACTTTTCTTGCCGGATGCTTTTTTTAGAAACGAGATAAATTGTTCAATTGACTGATTTATAAATGCACCAAATGACACAGACATGACCTTTCGGCATCGCCTCCTTGGTCAGTTTAGTCGCTTGCAGCCTGCACATCTGCATACCTTCAGCCAATTAGTTTGACAGTTTTTAGCTATTTTTGTCAATTCCGCATCGAACGTTGATTGCATTTATAATTAAAGCCCATTGTCACTTGGTCGACTTTGCCTGATTGGCTTTGCTTGTTGCCAAAATGTCAGATTCTTTTTCTTTTAAGACATAGCAGCTGTCACCTCCATGGTTACTTTGTCTTCATTCTCCATCTGCTTTAACCCAACTATGTGGCACACATTAAATGTTTGAATAAATCCTTCAGATTTTGCTGACTTAGCACCTCCATGCTCACTTGCCAAATACAAAAATATCTTCCACGTGAACGGGTTGTGGTCTTTGGCAGTTATTTTATGCGTACATAATTGGTTCAACATTTTAAATAGCTTAATTAAGCTGTCCTGTCTACTTGGTCAGCTTTGGTATTAGCCTGTTCCTTTGCTAAGACTCTGCTTATTCATGCTTCTTAAAGTCAACGGATAACTCTAAGCTCTTTATTCACAGCCCAGTGTGTGCCTCTGTGTCTCTTCACAAAAGGAGAACATATTAAGTCCTTGAGCTTATATCATGGCCCATGCTGGTACACCTTGGTCCCCTCAATACTTTATGTCCATAGCACATGTCGCCTCCATGGTCACATTCTGAGGTTTTCTTATGTTTTTATCAACAATAAACTTGATATGCTTGATATGATACTATTAGTTATATATGAATAGAATTTACTTGCACAACCACTTTAATTGTCACATATATGTGTGTAGGTGTCCATGTACATATGTCTCTGTGTATGTGTGTGTGTGTACACAAATTTAGTATTTTACTTTTGTTTATAACCAAAGCTTATTGTGATCCTGTTTGAGTTGATGAGGCATTTCGTGACTTGTCCAACATGTTGATGTGCCGAGCGAGTTCAAGCCCCAATCCCCAACCTCTACACACTAGGAATCACTCCTCTTCCACCTCTCCCTCTCTCTCTCTCTCTCTTTTTCTCTCTCTCTTTCTCTTCCTTTCTCTTCCTTTCTCTATCTCTTTTCGGCACAGCATATAATTCAGGCGGCAAAATCTGTGCCACAGAAAATGAGTTGAGCAGCAAAAAAGTAAACAGAATAGAAGAAAAAAAAAGATAACAAGTGGCAAACCAAGGACCGCAACATGTTGATGCTTTGCTAATTGGAGCAGCCGAAAGACTAAAAAACACCGGCCAGGATAACGAAGCAGGGAGGAGGGTTTGGGTTCTGAGAGGGGTTGCATGACGTAGCAGCAGCAGCAGCAGCAGCAGCAGATGAAAATAATTACAAAACAGTTTACTCAATAAAATTCCGAATGATTTAACTACAACAACGAAGCGACAAGGCGAGGACAAGTCTAAGGATGGCAGCTGGAGGAGCGGAGGGGCAAAAGCGGGCAGCATCACCACAGACAGACAGCCAGACAGACAGACAGACGGACACGCGGACAGCGAGGCGGACAGCATCAAAGGCAAACTGAGCGAGGCAAAACTTCTGCTAGGATGCTTCGTAGGAGGCAGAACGGGCTTAGGTTTGGGCGGTCGCATAGCTGACATTGATTGAGCGAGGACGAGGGCGAAGTTGCGCACAAGGATGTGAGTGAATGAGCAAAGATTGTCAAGCATTCGATGCCGTAGACAGCGCTTGACTATGTACAGCCTCTGCCCAACCATTCCATTCTGCTGACTCGGCGCTCTCTCCCTCTCACTCTCTATCTCTCTCTTTTACACAGCTGACTCACCTTTCTGAAATGCAAAGCTCCGAGCTTGTAGACCCCAAAGCAATTTAGGGGTACATTGACCGACGATGACAGTGCTGCTAATACTGTGTGCACGCAAATCGGCAATGACAGCTCACACACATACCACACACAAACACAAACACAAGCACACACACACACACAATTACAGAAACTCAACGAGCTGAGCAACTTTTACAGCGTTTTTATGAAATACTCTTTAAAATTGTGCTTGGCTTTCATAATTTCAATTAGCTAAGATAATAATTTGTTTTATAGCTCACTTTTTGCTAGAACCCTTTGGGAATTCTAAGTATATTTTTGCATATTTCGTGTGGATACAGCGCATATATCTATATGAGTCGTATGTGTACAGATTATTAGCACAGTTATATTTTATATTATTTAGACTTTCTTTTTGCTAGAACCACTTGGGAATTATAAAGAAATGCATGTTTAATACGATACCCCATTCCACTGGCGGACTCCTAGACAATAAAGTCATTTATACCGTCTACCTTGGAATTACGCCCAGACACAATACAGCTTTTAAAAATATTTTACATACCCAAGTCGTTTTTAGCTGAATATCTCTTTAAATGATACCCTTTAAATAATGTTGGCCCCCTTTCAAATTGCCCCATATATTTGCCCTGCAGGGTATGCCAAAAAGAAAACTTTTTATAAAAGTTTTTCGCTTTTCGTTTTGGCACGCAAACATAAGATTTTCACACTCACACACACCCACGCACAGGTTTTGTGCGTGCGTGCGAGTGTTTTATATTTGAGAAAGAAAAGAAAAAAGTTGCGCGTTTGAAACCATTTCAAAACTGAATTAACTTTTGTTGCACTTCGGTTTCTGTTTTTCTCCTTTTGTGGCCACCCTGAGCTCAATTCCACATATGCCCCACACGACCCCGCCCCTGACGCCCTCATTCCCCTCCAGAGAAACTTTTATGTAAATAGCTGAGCTAAGCACAGCAGCTGCAGCTGAAAAAGAGAAAAGGGCTAAGAATGGGAATACATATATGTATGTATGTATATAGTATATGCATATATACAGATATTTGTATTCAAAAGCACCGTCTAGAGACCTTTCTCTGCCGCCTGGCAATTAGACCGCATCCCTGCAGATATTTGCCATAGATGGTTGCAAGTCTTTTGGACTAGAAATTGGAAATTAAAACAAAAAACTTTTGTATTGGATTTGCATTATCTATTGGGCATTCGGGGCGTGCCTATACCCTTTAGTCGCAAGGCAAGCAGCTCTCTTTGGTAGGGGTACGAAAGTGTAAAAGAGCCACACGTAGAGTATGTCTTCGCCGGGCACTCTCCAGCCAAATATGCCTATTTCTATAGAAGATAAAGAAGACTATTTAATACAGGAGACCTTTGAAGATTGTATCCCAGTCTGTGGTATTGGGACATTGGGAGAGCTAACGAATAGAGGGAAATCGCATTATGGTATTCTTCTTTTCTGGAATATGTGCACACATACTATTTCGTATCTATGTCCATTATATTATATCTACAGGCTGAAGATGCTGCAAATAATATTATGGTTATTCGTATATATAAATATTTAAGTTTTGCGACAAAACGTCTGTAAAGTCCCATCGACTGAGTTGGAAGGCCTTGCCTAGCGCACACTTGCTACATGCAACAAGTGGCACGAGTGTTGCATGTTTATAAATCAAATGCGCTATTCGCTTTAAGGCCGCACGACTCACTGTCTGTGTTTTGGTGTCCCTCTGCCAGCCAAATGGCCCAAAGTAAATCACATCTGGAACCGCAAAAAGCTGGGATGTGGCAACAAGGCGACGGTTATTCGTTTGGCGACACATGTGGCAAGTTATGTTCGGCTGGAGGCGGGGCGGTAGGCGGGAGGCTGGTCTAAGAGCAGACGCTATATTTTTACGCACGTTAATTTCATTAAGAGGCGCATCAAGCCGCTGGCGAATATTTCCCAAGTGGGCGTGGCCGATGGAATTTATATTGCATACTTTTTGGCGAGGCACATAAGTGTGCGAGTGTGTCTATGTGTGTATATATATTATATGATTTTGTACTCCTTCGCGCTCAATGCGCCTGCTTGTTCCTTACCCCTTCCCCCCTCTTCGCTCTGAACACTCCACCATGCCCCCCTTTGTGTCCATTTACAAATTAATTAAAAATGAAGTGAAGTGACCCAAATGCCGTCACAGACATCGTCGGCGGCGCCAGAACAATGACGCGTCTGCCTCAGCTCCGAGCTCCACGCCCCCATTGACCCAAAATATCAAATACGCACGTGCCACGCCCACACGACATACTTGCCACGACGTGGCAGCAGGCGCCTAGTCGCAATGCCTCATGACTGTCATATCTGTGAATTGGAGCCATGCGACTTGTTCGCAGGACAGGGGATGTGCTTGGGGCTGGGGCTGAGGCAGAGACCGTGTAGTCGTAGAAGCAGTATGCACTCGTATGCAGCTAGGGGCTGCCGCCAAGCTGCCCCAAGTTATGGCAAGGCCGGAGCAATTTGTATAATTATATGCTACAGTCTAATCAACAAATGCGTCAGCTCCACTCTCGGACGCAGCTCGAGCTCAAAGCCTTTTGTTGGCATAACGACCTGCGAGCCGGCTAATTACAACTCCTGGCCACATAAACTGGAGTAAACGCTGACTGCGGCGTCTACTTCAACCGGCGGCCGAGTAACGACTGCACCCAGAGAAATAAAATACCTAAAACAGTCATAAATAGACCAAAGTTTGCGTTCAAGTTGAATTGGACTAGATTTTGGTAGCTTTATAGACTAAATATATATGTCGGGGCATCTGAACAATTGGGCAATGTATTTGCTTAGTAAATGAGTATTTAATTATAACTCTCATTAAATACTTCCAATTCTTAACTAAGTAATAATTATAATTAATTTCCAGCGCAAGCAAGATTTTATTCCAGCGTAAGAGCAAAACTTTCAAGGGAAGACTCCCAATCTTATGGGAGAAACTTTCTCTCAGTGTACTAATTACTATGCCATAATGCTGTCCGGTTGCTTTAAAACTGTGCTGGTAGACCGAATCAATAAGTCAGTCAGTTGAACAATTTACCCTGCTCTCATTTCGTATGGCACAGTGCTCCCGAGACTTGCCGTCTTCCGTTAGCTCCAATTATCGTTCACAAGAACTTAATTGAATGTCGAGTTGTCAAAGTTGCGAACTGCAGCTCCGATTGTTGTTTAGTTGTCCAGTCATGTGGGTATGAGTTCGAATCTTCAGCGAATGCATTATTGCAATGTGTCGATAATTTGTAACTACATCTCCAACTGATGATAATCCAACTTTTGGCTTATAGAGTTCAGTTTGTTCATTTGAGTGCAGCTTGCTCGGGTCAAAATGCACCCACTCAATCAAAGCTTTGATTTCTTGTATGTGCACATATGTGAAAGACAAAGGTGTGGCGTGATGGGAAGAATCAGCATAGCCACAGCCTTAACTTTGTACAGGATATCTGTTAGTTGGGCATTCTTTGGCCAAAGTCTCTACATTTTCAACTCTAAATGGCTGTCAGTTTAAATAAAAAATAGCCGAACTTTCTATATTTGAGCTCGACAGTTACAAGTAGTGTGCGTGTGTGCGTGTGTGGCCACGCCCACCAGGGTGCAAGCCTTTATAGTCTATTGTATCTTGCAAAACTGACAAGCTTTTGCCCTGCTCCTTCAGCCAATCGTCCAATTGCCACTCCACTTTAATCAGTTTCAACCCAAGTGATATGAATTCTCAATTCTGAGAGCTGTTGCAACAGACACCGACATGCAAACAATTAAGCGCAGGAAATACACGAACGATATATGTTCGCCAAATGGCATTTGCCCAACTTGCATTAGAGCCTCATGCAAATTGGCAATGCGATAATGCCAATGGAATGTTGGGCACAGCTCGAATCAGAGTTTGGGGTTTGTTGTTGCTGCGACAATTTGCCAATTTGCCTGATATTTTCCAGGAAACGTGTGCATGCCAAGAAATGAAATCGTTTCCCAAAACTTGTACAGCAATCTCTGAAGCTGAGAGGCCGCGGGCGGAACTATTTGTAGGATCTGAAGAGCTGTCGAGTTCGGTGGGATATTCACCGAATGCTGAATACTTGGAAATCGCTTTAATTTCCGCAACTCTGCGCTAAAGTTTCACTAGTTTTGGCATCATTTACGCTCAATTAAGTTTTAAGCATTCACCGGCCACGCCCTCGCGCCCCCTGGCTGCAGAAGAAGCAGCCAAGCAGCAGCAGCTTCTTATTTGCAATTTTTGCACTAAACAAATTGCTTTAGAGCGCGGGAGGGGGGTAGGAGCAGTTGGGGCGTAGAATGCTCCCAAAATGCAATTCATTGCAGTCACAGTCTGTTGGCATTGTCAGGCCACGTTGCCCCGCAGCCAGCCCCTCGAGCAGCACCGCACTTGAACGCTTTAACTGACGCTGGCTGCCAGTCACGAGCCATTAAGCAGCCATTGTTTTGGCCTGGCCCAAATAAAAATACAAATAAGAGTGATCTAGTCGATAGTGGCCGACTTGCAGATACCCTACATGCCACACAAATATGTGTACACATAAGCGTGGCATTGCTTCTTCTTCCCTTGACCTTGCCCCATATGAAATGCATTCTTTGCTAACTTCGCTGCCTACTGTCCTATTCTCACGAAATTTTCTGGTCTTAGCTCTGATGAAGAAAATGGTATGTATACCTAAGCGCAAGGCTCTAGCTTTACAAATAAAGTTTTATGCCAGATATTCAAAATCTGAGTATACTTAGCTCATATAATTCTCGAGTTATGCTTAAAAGGCTATTTCAAAAAATCGTTATTTATCGATAGCCAAGAATGAAATGATGCACGTTCGTTTCTGCGCATGTGATAGGAGCTTGTTTATAGAAAATTTCAAGTCGAGAACGACGCGACAAAAGGCTTCTTGACTGTTACAAACGATTGCACAAAACGAAAACATTCTTTCTTCGACATTTTAAACAGGTTGAGGGCATACGAAAACAAAAGCGAAAACTGTTGAACGCTCAGCTCAACAAAGGAATTGCCAATGGAAAGCAGTTGGCAGGGGTCGCAGACTCGAACCAGCACCTCGCAGTCGCGCGTGCCACTTTCACTGTTGCACGCCTAATTTGGAGCTCAAAAAGTTGGCATTCGCTTATACACTAAAAGCGAGAAGTTTGGCATTCTTCTCGGTCATTAGTTGGTAATTTATCAAAGTCATGAATTTATATTTAAACGTCGTTCGCCCGCGCCGCTCGGCAACTGCAAATTGCAGCTGCAAAAGTTTTCATTTTCTTGCGGTAGCTGTCATAAAAGCAAATGGCGCAGTCTAAAAGTTCGCTTTATAGTAGAGAGTAGAGGGTGAGGGGGTAGTTTTGAAAATTTTGTTGGTTTTCAATTAGCAAATTTGTTTCATGAATAAATAAAACTCTTGAGTTTCTAGCCAGAGGGCTGCCTGAATAACTCAAGTTCTTCAGATGCGATTATGTGTGCTTGCACCAAAGTGAGTATAATTTGCATTTATGACTTTTCTCACAGACATGCGAATTGTGTTCGAAATATTCAAATTCTTTTGCAACAGCACATCTGCTTACCCAATTGCATGGCTCTACGTATTACAGAACCCAGCTATAAAATTAATATCAACATACTTATATTCTAAATTAGCGCATTCGCATGCCAAATCTCATGGCCCTAAGCCTTAAGGCTTCGAAGATCGCACAACCATGCGAACTCTTCAAATTATTTAAGCGAAATGCAGCTTCCATTTGCCCATCCTGCACATATCGCATATTACCATATGCACCATATGAGCGACAGCAGAATGAAACAAAGAATAGAGAAAGATTTTGTAGTTCGCCATAAACTGCATATTGTTGCAAACGCCCGGCAATTGCACTCTCGAACCCCTTTGAGCAGAGCAGCTTTGGCTTTTGTTATTGCATGGTGCATAGATAAAAGATAAGGGCCCTCATCCGATGTGCCCCAATCAAAAAGCCATCCAATGAAAGTCAAAAGCAATCACTGCAAGCCATGCACAAAGGGGGTAAAACAAAAAAAAAAGGAACAACAAAAATAATCCACAGATGCCATAAATGATTTGAACTTTGCTTTAGGCACTGCTTGGTACTGGGTTCTGGCCTGGTCTGCTCTGGTCTGCTCTGGCCTGGTCTGGTCTGGTCTGGTCTGGACTATATTCTGTTCTGTTTTGGATTTTGTAATTTGTGTCGCTCGTTTAGCTTGGCAAACCCGCTCGAACTGCACAGGCCAAGCATTTCCCTGGCAACTGCCTTGCACTTGACAGTGCAATTTGCTGAACGCCTTCGCCCTCCGCTCCGGCACATTTTTTGACATTCATTGCATAAGTTTATTTCTTTTGTTTTTTGGCAACAACTCGTGAATTACAGCACCAATTGAACTTAAACATTCCCGAAGGGCATAATATATCTGTATTTTAGCAAGTAGTTTTATCTACAATCATATTTGAAGAAGATATCAACATTTAAAATATGACAAGATAACGCATACGCACAGTGTGCCACAGGCAAAGTTCACAGCTTTAATTTTAAGAAATAAAAATCGAAAAGAATTAATATTATTTAATAAAATGAGATATTTCATATAGAGCAGACATGTGAAAACCCTTCATCTGAAAATAGTATCCACAAATATTTTATAAAGACAAATCTCACGAGGCTTGACTTTTTGTTCATGGTTTGACCTCTGGACCAATTTTACATATTAATCTGGCAACATTATACTTGGTCGAAATTCATGTTAAAAAAATTGTATCCTCAAGTATCCTACATAGACATAGGTCAAAATTTGCCAACCCCACAACTCGGTCAAATCTCATCCGCTTTTCAACGAGGTTTGACTCTTTGTTTATTTTTTTTATACGTACCACAGGCAAGGCCAGTTTCATTTTCAGCTAATATTTAGCTTAAACTTAAGGTCTAGCCAAGGAGCCCAAAATTTGCTGACCATTTGAGCCAGTGCATGAGTATATTTGAATGCTTTGCTCATAAATGTATATATACTCATAATGTGTTTCCAGCTGCCTGATTCATTTAATTATGATTTCCCGTGTCTAGCGTTTAATGCCGAACACACACACACACACGCACATACGGATGAGGGTGTGTGTGCGCCTGTATTTGCTTATTAATATATATAGCTACTTGATTGCTATGACACTGATAACAACCTGACACGCCTACCGCCCCTAAAGCGAACCCTTGCCCCGCACCCCGCACAAAGCTAGCCAAAAGCAAAACCCATCAAACAGCCATTCATCAACTCAACAGGCAAATTTTTGCGCTTTTCCTGGCGCCGCCTGAGCCTGTTCGTGCGTATGTGTGTGCGTACGTATGTGTAGATTGGTCTGTACGGCATCAATTTGCTTGTATTAGAAACTCATTTCCGCTTGTAATTGACTCGCTCGGCAAACTGTCGACGGCTGCTGGGCCAGTTCCCCCTATTCCCCGCGCCCTATCCCATCCATTGGCATGGCCGTTATGCAAATTAATGAGCGTGTTGTAGCTGCCACATACCGCTCCCACCGCACCCACCGCCCACATCGCTCTGACAACCCATCTGGCTGGCTGGCTGGACTGGCTGGCTGGCTGGCTGGACTGGCTGGCTGTGGTTGGCTGCCGGGGACGACCACAATGTGCACTTTGCTGTGCTTTGTGTGTGCGGCAGCAGTTGGTTGAATTGATTT